>OZ030021.1:58411504-59611504 GCA_964023405.1 Apodemus agrarius | reverse complement strand
ATACTAATCACACGGGCACTGTTCTGGGTTATGTATATTGTAGAGGAAAGATAATGTGTTTGTGGTGATTGTAGACATGTTAACCAGTGCTGTGAGCACTTGGTGTGATCACATAATTAGAAGACATTATTGCCATTCATAAATGGAATTAATCATAATTTTAATTAAATTTTAAAAAGATAATTTAATGGAAGTAGGATTGATTAGAATATTATCAATGAATTTACAGATTCATTTAAGGCATTTGTCTCTGTCACTTTCAGGTTTCATTGAAATCAGTTAAAATAAGGGTAAGGATGTCCGTACCAGCATTTAAATAGTTCTGAGATTATTTCAAGAGACAAAGAGTACTTAAGATGTACCTTGAGCTCTTTCATGGAGTAGCAATGTGTGTGTACACTGTGTACACATGTGTATGTATGCCTTTGTGTATAGGGGAGATGTGCCACATGACATGCATGTGGAATTCAGAGTTTGTATATATGTGTTCATCTGGGTGGGGGTATGTGTGTGCATATTATCATGTGGAAGTCAGGAGATAATTCAAGTGTCTGTCTTCAAATTCATTCCACATTTTATCTGATGTAGGGTCTCTCACATGTCTGGAACCCAGGTTATTGGTCATGTGCTCCCAGGGACATTTTCTACATCCTGAGTGGCCATTGATGGGATGGGATTCTTCCTCTATTGTGAGATATGTGGATTATAATCAGGTCTTTACATTTCTGGGGCAAAAGGCTCACTAGCAGAGTAATTTTATTAGCCAATTTGCAGCCATTGCTTATAAACAAATTCGCAGAAAATGTGACCTTCCCATTGTGACTGTGAAGGTAAAATCTTTATTACTAAATTCTGTTCTTATAACCTTGATAAGGATTTCTGAACAATTGAGGGTTGAGGTAAATTTATTGATTCTCTCTCTCTCTCTCTCTCTCTCTCTCTCTCTCTCTCTCTGTGTGTGTGTGTGTGTGTGTGTGTGTGTGTGTTGGTCTTAGAGATGGCATGGAACAAGCCCAAATTCTAGTAGAAGATGGGAAACGGACATAAAGTTCGTTAGCAGAAAGTACTTACCCAAGAACATAAAGGCCCAGTTCATATGTCAAGTCTACTGCCTTGAAAACCAGGCCTGCTTGAACTACAGCAGCACAAAATGCACCTTTCTCTGGCATTTGACCATGTTTATTTCACAGACTGAAGTGATCTCAGACAGGAAAGGTCTGGGAGCCCTGCGTTCATTTATTCATTCACTCATTTATTCACTTCACAAGTACAAAGCCAGACTCTATCAGACTTGGCAATAAAATTATACAACAACAAATAATGTGATACAGTTAACTCGTTCACCTGTAGGAAATGCTAAATCTTCTCACCTCTCAGAGCCTATGGAAATGCTAAATCTGCTCACCTCTCAGAGCCTATGGTGACTCTTTGAGTCTTCGATTCTTCATTCATCTAGCCGATTATTCTAATTTCTGAACATATCACCCTGTTTCTGTATCCTCATTCAGGCTTTAATTATTTAAGTCCTCGAAGTAGGAGCCTGTCCCCATCTGCCTCATCCCATATGGGCAGTTCTGCCTCCCACCACTCTCTATCCATGCTCAGTAGTATATTCCCTCCACTGCATTTACCATTCATGTGACTAGCCGCACCATATATTTCTCTACATTGTATTTCTACAGAATATAAGCACACAAGAGCAGCAGTTTTATATACATTAAATGTCACTGTGTCCAAAGAGATCAAGAAAATACATGTTAAATAAACGAAGGGAATACTCTGCTCTTACCTTCATAACTTGCCTGTGAAGAAAGATGGCTAGCTAATGATTTTAATGGTAACAATTCTGGTGAGGGAAGCAGGGAGAACCATAGCACATAGTTGAAATGAAAACAGATATTTTTTAAAGAGGAGTGTTAAGCTTGAAGACCAAAGAATCAATAGAAATAAGTTAGGTGAAAAGTTCCAGAAAGGAGCCACAGTATTGCTATCCTGTTTACCTAGTTCGAGTCAGGCTGTTCTACCCATGTTGCATCAGTTCTTGGGGATGTACAATCTGTTTCTGACAATAATTCAGATTAGATTATGTGAAGAGATTCTTGCTATAGAACACCCATATCATACAACTTTTGTATATACATTCATACATCATTTAACCAGGGAAACACTTTCTTAGAAACATTTCATTAAAGAGTTTCATCATTGAATAAATACCACACACAATACTATCTGTACCCAAAAGGGAGATCCTATATACACCTAGGCTACTTAGTATAGACAAATGCTTCTGGTTGAAAGACATCAATGGCATATCACTGTACTAAATACCATAAAGAAGTCTAAGACAAAAGTATCTGTGTATGTAAATATAGAAAAGTATGTCAAAATATTAATCATGAGAATTTTTCTGCTCTGTTATCTTTTGAAATATCCTGCATATATTTAGTGCCTTGTAGACTAAAACATTATTTAGGGCATCCACTCAATGGGTACAAAGTCAAACACTGAAATGAAATACACAGTTTAAAAGAGACTCAAACAGTTGAAGAAGAATCTTCCCCAAATGTGGTTCAGGAAAACTACATAAGCAAAATAGTTAAAACTGATTAAGACATATCAGAAAAGAACCCTAACAAGAATCCGAAAGGACTGACTAGAGTGGAGAAAACTCTGAATCCTCTAGGTTTGAAAAAATAAAAACAAACAAGCATAAAGCCTCAGGTTAAAGAGGGTCAAACAAGGGTAAACAAGAATACATGGGCATATTTTACTGAACTATAAATATCAGAAGAAAACCTAAGAGTAATAAGACAGAAAAATCAATCCATAGCAGAATAACAATTCTAACTATAACCGTCTCAGCAGCGGTAATGGAGGACTGAAGCAGAGGAATAGCTTCTTCAAGGAGACAAAAGTCATCTAGATTTTTATACCCAACTACACTGTCACTAAGTAAGCTCAAATACAGGGTTTATCAGATTAAAATCTGAATGCTTCTCAATACAGTTGTAAGTCAGAAGCATAAAAGATGAAATTAAAGAGCAAATAACTTAAGGGATATGGTTGTAGCTCAAAGGTAGGATTCTTCCCTAGCATCAAAAAGGCTCTGAGTTTCATTACTGCCACAATGAGGGAAGAAAAAGGTTTAAATTCCAAATGAATTACTGGGATGCAAGATCATTAGAAAAGTTCTCTGGTGGAGTTTTTTGGGTCGCTTAAGTATACTATCATATCATTTGCAAATAATGATAGTTTGACTTCTTCCTTTCCAATTTGTATCCCTTTGACTTCCTTATATTGTCTAATTGCTCTCGCTAGAACTTCAACTACTATATTGAAAAGATATCGAGAGAGAGAGAGGGCAGCCTTGTCTACTCCCTGATTTTAGTGGGATTGCTTCAAGTTTCTCTCCATTTAGTTTGACATTGGCTACTGGTTTGCTGTAGATTGCTTTTACTATGTTTAGGTATGGGCCTTGAATTTCTGCTCTCTCCAAGACTTTTAGCATGAAAGGATGCTGAATTTTGTCGAATGCTTTTTCAGCATCTAATGAGATGACCATGTGTTTTTTTTTCTTTTAGTTTGTTTATGTAGTGGATTACATTGATGGATTTCTGTATATTGAACCATCCCTGCATCCCTGGGATGAAGCCTACTTGATCATGGTGAATGATCGTTTTGATATGCTCTTGGATTCGGTTGGCAAGAATTTTATTTAGTATTTTTGCATCAATATTCATAAGAGAAATTGGCCTGTAGTTCTCTTTCTTTGTTGGATCTTTTTGTGGTTTAGGTATCAGCATAATTGTGGTTTCGAAGAACGAGTTGGGCAGTGTCCCTTCTGTCTCTATTTTGTGGAATAGTTTGAAGAGTATTGGTGTTAAGTCTTCTTTGAAGGTCTGGTAGAATTCTGCACTAAAACCATCTGGTCCCGTACTTTTTTTGGTTGGGAGGCTTTCTATAACCCCTTCTATTTCTTTAGAGGTTCTGGGAATGTTTAGCTGATCTAATTGATCCTGATTTAATTTTGGTATTTGGAATCTGTCTAGGAAATTGTCCATTTCCTCCAGATTCTCCAGTTGTGTTGAGTATAGACTTTTGTAGTAGGATCTGATGATCTTTTGAATTTCCTCAGTTTCTGTTGTTAGGCCCCCCTTTTCATTTCTAATTTTGTTAATTTGGATACTGTCTCTGTGTCCTTTGGTTAGTATGGCTAAGGGTTTATCTATCTTGTTGATTTTCTCAAAGAACCAGCTCCTGGTTTTGTTGATTCTTTGTATGGTTCTCTTTGTTTCAACTGGATTGATTTCAGCCCTGAGTTTGATGATTTCCTGTCTTCTACTCCTCCTGGGTGAATTAGTGTCTTTTTGTTCCAGAGCTTTAAGGTATGCCTTTAAGCTGCTAGTATATGCTCTCTCCAGTTTCTTTTTGGATGCACTTAGAGCTATGAGTTTTCCTCTTAGCACTGCTTTCATTGTGTCCCAATATATACAAAGAACTCAAGAAGTTAGACCCCAAAGAACCAAATAACCCTATTAAAAATGGGGTACAGAGCTAAACAAAGAATTGTCACCAGAAGAAATTTGGATGGCTGAGAAACACCTTAAGAAATGTTCAACATCATTAGTCATCAGGGAAATGCAAATCAAAACAACCCTGAGATTCCACCTCACACCAGTCAGAATGGCTAAGATTAAAAACTCAGGAGACAACAGGTGCTGGCGAGGATGTGGAGAAAGAGGAACACTCCTCCACTGTTGGTGGGATTGCAAGATGGTACAACCACTGTGGAAATCAGTCTGGCAGTTCCTTAGAAAATTGGGCATGACACTTCCAGAGGACCCTGTTATACCACTCCTGGGCATATACCTAGAGGATTTCCCTGCATACAATAAAGACACATGCTCCACTATGTTCATAGAAGCCTTATTTATAATAGCCAGAAGTTGGAAGGAGCCCAGATATCCCTCAAAGGAGGAATGGATACAGAAAATGTGGTATATTTATACAATGGAATACTACTCAGCAATTAAAAATAATGAATTCATGCAATTTGTAGGCAAATGGTTAGATCTGGAAAATATCATCCTAAGTGAGTTAACCCAATCACAAAAGAATACACATGAAATGCAATCACTGATAAGTGGATATTAATGAGCCCAGAAGCCCTGAATACTCAAGGCACAATTAGCAAGTCAAATGATCCCCAAGAAGAAGGAAGGAGACAACCCTGGGCCTGAAAAGATTGGATCTAGTTTTATAGTAGAATACCAGAACAGAGAAATGGTGGTGGTGGGGTGATTGGGGAATAGTTGGGGGGGAGGGGACTTATGGGTCATATGGTGAGGGGGGAAATGGGAAAGGGGAAAGCCTTTGGAATGTAAACAAAGAATATAGAATAAATAATTAAAAATTTAAAATCAAAAAATTAAAAAAGAATAAAATTCAATATGAAAAGCAAAAAAAGAAAAATCATTAGAAAAGATACCTGCAATTTATTTACATCGACAAGCAGTGGTTACATAAAACAGCAATGGTAAACAATGAATAATTTGGTACAATAGTAAAATTAGGTAGAACTAAAATATTGTATAAAGCTAGGTGGTGGTGATACACACCTTTAAGCCAGCACTCAGAGGACAGAGGCAGGTGGATCTATGTGAGTTTGTGGCCAGCCTGATCTACAGACCAAGTTCAAGGATGGCCAGAGTTACATTGTGAAACCCTGTCTCAAAAAAGATAAACTATAAAAATATTGGGATTCAGGTGGTAGTCGTGGATACATTTAATCCCAACACTCAGGATGCAGAAGGCAGAGGTAGGAGATAGGTTATCTCTGAAGTTCTACAGAGTGAGTTCCAGAACAGCCCATCTCTCTCTCTCTCTCTCTGTCTCTCTGTCTCTGTCTCTGTCTCTGTCTCTCTCTCTCTCTCTCCCTCCACTTCTGTCTCTATCTCTCTATATATAGATAGATATAGATATGTTGGATAAAATTGATTGCAAGTAGTAGAAGGATAGAATTAGAGTGATTTTAAGACATGGCCTACAACAAAGTTGGACACAAAGGTCAGTTAACTTTAGACTCTGTTAGGTCAGCAAGCATATGACAAACTTCAGGATATTGCTTGGGAATGATGCTTTGTTGAGAGTGCATGCCTAGCGTACAAAGTCCTGAGTTCAACCTCTAGCATTGTATAATCCAGGCGTGGTAGTGAATGCAGAAGGCAAAGGCAGATGATCCAGAGTTCAAGGTCTTCCTTGACTGCTTAGGAAGCTGAAGGCCAGACTGCACTATCTGACACCAAGTCTGCACAAGAAAGTCCACAAGATCCCTTTAGAATAATAAGCAGTATAATTGAGGAAAAATATATATTTTTCAGTACAATAGGAGAAATCATGAGGATAAGAAATCCAGTGACTTCAGGGTAAATTAAGACAAGAAAAAAGTCACAGAAAAGTCTAAGCAAGTATATTAGACAGGGTTATACATAGTGAAGAAATAATTTAATGAATACATGGTAAGAGAGGAGATGTTGCACTGGGTTATAAAATACGGACTGACTAGTCCAACAATGGCTATCTGTGCACTGCAAATTGGAGAACCCAGTGGCTTCTCTGTCCAAAAGACTGGTTGCCTCAACAGGCAGTCACAATTATAGCACCTAGTGCTTGCTGGATTCCTTGGTCTTCAGTTCAGGTTGGAAGGGAAGAAATTTTCAGTTCCAATGTTAGCAAATGATGAAGCAGCAGCAGCAGCAGCAGCAACAACAACAACATAAAGATGCATTTACCAGCAAGAGTAGAGACTGACAGGCAAATGCAGTACAACACTTCCTCTAGACTTCTTTATATTGGGTCACATTTCCAGAGAGGTGTCACTTTGGATAAGGGTCTTCCGATCTTAGCTAGTTCCTCCAGGAAGTATCCTCACGTCTAATCAAGTTGACAGTAAAATTAACAACCACATCAAGAAAGTAAAAAGCAAGTTGGGAAAAGCTCTAATATTTGCTCAATTATCATAAATCTAAACAGTTATATCACTACTAGTGATAGCATCAAAACTATACTTCATCTGGAAAACTACAACATAGGGCTCGATTAAACAGGCAACGAATGTGTGCTTAGCATTTTTCTAAGAGTTAGAACATTTGTGATTATCTGTATTTCTAAACCTCCACATCTGTGTTCATATAAGTAAATAGTTATTACCCATATTTCCCATAATTTTAAAAGACACAGGATTTTACTTTTTCCTCCTGTTTAAAATTGTGTATCCTGTGACAAAGACATAAGAAAAAAGACAAACCTCCCACCAACAAGGCAGTCTAGCTATGGCAAGTGGGAGTTGAATGAATATATAGAGTACTGTATATTAGGACTTCAGATTTTAATAGTTGGAAGGACAAGGAAAAAGTCACAGTTTTAAAAAGCAGACAAATTAAGTGTACATGCAGATTAAAGAGGCAAAAACTTTAGGAGACGCTCAAGAACAGAAATATATGCAGTGCCCCAGCTCCCTTTCTGATCTGAACGGTACTGAGAACACACTGAGGCGCACTCCCCCAGGTTTGTTTTTCCTCTCCATCATAGCTCAGGAGGGACAGGGAGAGTGATGGTCTGTCACTTTGATGCTTCTCCCAACTCAAATGGCAGAAACTAACCAGGTGAGTTGTCATAGCTCAGATGAGGCTGGGATAAAAATACACCTTGGAGAGCTCGCTTCCTGATTACAGTTGAAAGCTGTTCTTTCTGATTTAAAACTTAAAATTCCTGCCAGCCTGAATGAGTGTCTCTGGTACACCCCGAGTGGAAGGTATTTTGTCTGCCGTCCCTCAGATTCATCTTTGGTGACCCCATCCAGTATCCTGACTTAAAGTCACATGTAAAATCAGTAGACTCTTGGCTGTGGCTGTGGTTACTTGCTTTTGCATTTATCTTTGAAAGCAGTTCCACAGTGCCAGGTTAAGTCTCTTAAGCCCACGTGTCATTTCAAGTCTCGATGCAGTTGGTTTGTATTTTGTAGACTGACAAACAAAATGTGTTGTTTGTCAGCTTTAACATATAACTGTTGCAAAGTTTCCCACCTGAAGCCCAAGAGCTTGGTCTTGAAATGGAGAAAATCATAGGATCCACAACATAAAGATGCATTTATGCATCTAAAGATAGAACTTTAAGTTTTGCCTCTCGCTTCTTGATCAAAGAAGGGCTGTCAATTAAGGCAGCCTACCCAAAGCTACAGGAAGCAGCATACAGGAAGAGTGACACCCCTTTGTTTAGGCTGCCTGCAATTGCTAGTTTAGCTCAATGAGGGTGCTTCTCTTTGCCTTCTGTGGAATCTTTTTATTTTATTTTATTTTATTTTATTTTCTATATTCTTTGTTTACATTCCAAAGGCTTTCCCCTTTCCCAGTTCCCGCCTCACCATATGTCCCATAAGTTCTCTTCCCCACCCTGCCCCCTGTCCATTCCCCAATCACCCCCACCCCCCACAATTTCTATGTTCTGGTACTTTCCTACAAAACTGGATCCAGTCTTTTCTGGACCAGGGTCCTCTCCTTCCTTCTTCTTGGGAATCTTTTGCTTTGCTAATTGTGCCTTGAGTATTCAGAGCTTCTGGGCCCATTAATATCCACTTATCAGTGATTACATTTCATGTGTATTCTTTTGTGAGTGGGTTAACTCACTTAGGATGATATTTTCCAGATCCAACCATTTGCCTAAAAATTGTATGAATTCATTATTTTTCATTGCTGAGTAGTATTCCATTGTATAAATATACCACATTTTCTGTATCCATTCCTCCTTTGAAGGACATCTGGGCTCCTTCCAACTTCTGGCTATTATAAATAAGGCTGCTATGAACATAGTGGAGCATGTGTCTTTATTGCATGCAGGGGAATCCTCTGGGTATATGCCCAGGAGTGGTATGACAGGGTCCTCTGGAAGTGTCATGCCCAATTTTCTGAGGAACCGCCAGACTGATTTCTAGAGCGGTTATACCATCTTGCAATCCCACCAACAGTGGAGGAGTGTTCCTCTTTCTCCACATCCTCACCAGCACCTGTTGTCTCTTGAGTTTTTAATCTTAGCCATTCTGACTAGTGTGTGGTGGAATCTCAGAGTTGTTTTGATTTGCATTTCCCTGATGACTAATGATGTTGAACATCTGTTAAGGTGCTTCTCAGCCATCCAAATTTCTTCAGGTGAAAATTCTTTGTTTAGCTCTTTACCCCATTTTTTAATAGGGTTATTTGGTTCTTTGGAGTCTAACTTCTTGAGTTCTTTGTATATATTGAATATTAGCCCTCTGTCGGAGGTGGGTTTGGTGAAGATCTTTTCCCAATTTGTTTTTTTGTTTTTTTGTTTGTTTTTGTTTTGTTGTTGTTGTTGTTGTTGTTTTCGAGACAGGATTTCTCTGTGTAGCCCCGGCTGTCCTGGAACTCACTTTGTATATATTGGATATTAGCCCTCTGTCAGAGGTGGGGTTGGTGAAGATCTTTTTCCAATTTGTTCGTTGCTGTTTTGTCCTTCTGATGGTGTCCTTTGCCTTACAGAAACTTTGTAATTTTATGAGGTCCCATTTGTCAATTCTTGATCTTAGAGTATAAGCTATTGGTGTTCTGTTCAGGAACTTTCCCTCTGTGCCTATGTCCTCCAGGGTCTTCCTCAGTTTCCTTTCTATTAGTTTCAGTGTGTCTGGTTTTATGTAGAGGTCCTTGATCCACTTGGAGTTGATCTTTGTACAAGGAGATACGAGTGGGTCAATTTGCATTCTTCTGCATGCTGACCTCCAGTTGAACCAGCACCATTTGTTAAAAATGCTATCTTTTTCCCACTGGATGGTTGTAGCTCCTTTATCAAAGATCAAGTGACTATAACCCTGTGGGTTCATTTCTGGGTCTTCAATTCTTTTCCATTGATCTACTTGCCTGTTGCTGTACCAATACCATGCAGTTTTTTTAACACAATTGCTCTGTAGTACTACTTGAACTCCTACAGCTGATAAACAACTTCAGCAAAGTGGCTGGTTATAAAATCAACTCAAGCAAATCAGTAGCCTTCCTGTACTTAAAGGACAAGCAGGCTGAGAAAGAAGTTAGGGAAATAACACCCTTCCCAATAGCCACAAACAATATAAAGTATCTTGGCGTGACTCTAACCAAACAAGTGAAAGTTCCGTATGATAGGAACTTCAAGTCCTTGAAGAAAGAAATCAAAGAAGACCTCAGATATTTCATACTCTTGGATTGGCAGGATCAATATAGTAAAATATATTCATGCTCTTGGATTGGCAGGATCAATATAGTAAAAATGGCCATCTTGCCAAAAGCAATCTACAGATTCAAAGCAATCCCCATCAAAATCCCAAATCAGTTCTTCATAGATCTAGAACGAGCAACTCTCAAATTCATCTGGAGTAACAAAAAATCCAGGATAGCTAAAACTATTCTCAACAATAAAAGGACTTCTGGGGAAATCAATATCCCTGACCTCAAGCAGTACTTCTGTGGAATCTTGACGTAGGGATGTCCTTGAGTTTGTCACAGCTCATAGTGATTCCTGACTGATATTTACTCTCTTCTGATTGGATAATACTATATACAACATTTTTGAAAATCCTCACTAGTCTAGAGTTACCAATGCAATACTGTTATTACATTAACTGTTTTCCTATGCTCTTTTTTTTTAAACATTGTAGCCATTTCTGTTTTGTTATTTCAACCCCAGTCCCCATTCCAGGAACAGTAAGAATGTCCATGGAATTGGTTCTAAAATAGTTTTGAGTGGCTTAAAACAATATCTTCCTGAGTTATCACATATCTAAATTTTCTTTGTGGAGTCTAATGCACTGCTCTGATCACATCTGTCCTTAGAGTGAGCAGTCTCCCTATAGACATGTTATGGTGACAATGACTGGTACTCAATAAGCAATTTAAATGGATGTTCATGCATAATGCATACACAGACATATATGTATATATGATTATATGAATCTTGCCAACATTTAAACTAAATCTTCAAACACAAATTGATATTATGTATGAGTCTCTACTGCATGGTTTGACATTTCATGAAGTACTCAGAACTCAGCTTATGATAGAATATAAAACAATGTTGAGCTTCTCAATGTAAACTTGTTGCTTGCTTGTTTCCCTTCTGTTGGTAAGCTGAGAAGTGCACAAAGAAAGAGGCCATTGCTTCTGACAGTCACCAATGGTGACTTTGGTCCTTTTATCTATTCCTCTTCTCACTGGCCTCACTGATGAGCAGTGAGAATTCAATAAAATATTTGTGATTGCATAAATTACTGAACCAGGCTCAACAATATTTGTGTCCACAATCAGGTCAAGGTGCTAGAATATGAAACTAAAATACATTCGGGCTTTCCCACTGTTTTCTGCCATGCAAATGATAGTTAGTGAATTGCTCGCTATTTTAAATTGCATCCAATTTCCCATTACTGTTTTTTTAAAATATTTATCAATTGTCAGGTTAATGCATAATATATTTTTTATTCCAGGTATTTAAAAAAGTGCATTGTATGACTTCTTTTTGTCTCTCCATTGGGACTCCTCTAGACTTCTGGTCTCTGCCACTCAAATGACAATGTTTCACAGGCTTTCCAGCAACTCTATGAGTATTTTGTCTTACTTTCTTTACATTTTTCTTTTCATTCTAATAGTACCTAGCTTGCTCATAAGCATCTCTCCACACCATCCCATTGGTGAAGTATTTTACTTATATGTATGTATTCAAATTCTCTGGAAAAAGAATCCCTGTTTTTCCATCCTGTATGGTTTTGTCTTGCTTCTTCATGGCTTGTGTAGCTAGTTGAGGGTGTCAGTTCAGGGAAGACAAACTGATGGGAAGGGTGTGCAGGGTTTGGGGTGTGTGTGTCTTTGTTCATTCATTTCTAATGGATGTTTGGGTTTCCATTTCATTTTTTTGCTACACTTTTTCACTTGACCTGGAGTTATTTTAGTGACTGAAATTCAGGTAGAATGAGGAAATCTGGGGATTCTAGGAACAGACTTCCAGTGCTTAGGAAAATATCAGTGTTCTTCACTGGGTGCCTGGGCTGATGCCCTCTGGGAAAACCAAATTAAGCAGAGCTTAGAAATGACCTCAATGTGTACCTGCCCCCTCACCCTGTGTGTGTGTGTGTGTGTGTGTGTGTGTGTGTGTAAGCCAGAGGAAATCATTCAGTGTTTTTCTCTCTCTGCTTCCCTCACTAGCATCCCAAGTGTGCATCGCTGCACCCAGCTTCACCCTCAAGCTTGCAAGGCGAGCACTCGACCTACTGACCCATCTTCCCATCCCTTATCCTTGTCCATTTATGCTACTCCTCCAAAGGTCTTATGAGGTAAAGTGGGTGTTTCTGTCTCACACACCTGTCCTCTGCAAACAAAGCTAGGTATGGAGCCAACCAGGTAAATGCTCCATGTAAGAAACACATTGCGTTTGCATCTATGCAACCTCTTTGTTTTGACAATTTCCAAACATGCCTAAAAATACAAAGGCTAGTTTAATAGACTCCTACACAGCCGTCACTTAGCTTCAGCAACTGACATTTGCTATTCCTATTTTATGTATCCATCAACCATCACAGAAAATCTTTCATATTTATTTGTGTTTTATTTGTTACTGGGGTATTTTAAAGTTAGTTCTAGACAATATTATTTCATTATTTCAGTTACACATATTTGTACGAGTGTTTAACTTACTTTTTTAGTGTAACTACAATGTTGAAATCAGAACCCTATCACCCTACATTTCACTAGTATGATTGGTTTGTCTTAGGTTTTGGAGAGTGCTTTAAATGTTTTGCAGCTTTAAAAAATCATATTAAAGTTAATTGGTCAATTTTTTTCTTTCTCTATGTGTATGTGTGTGTGCACATGTGTACGAGTGTGTGTGTGTGTATTTGTGTGTGTCTCTGTATATGTCACTATGTATATATGGAATTAAGAGGACACTTTTCAGCAGTCAGTTCTCTAGTCCCACCAAGTGGGTGCCAGGGATTGAACTCCTGAGGTCAGACTTGACAGCAAGTGCCTTTATCACTGGGCTATCTTGCCCAGCCTCCAAAATGGTCTTAAGATATGCACTAATGACTGTCTGTACAAACATTTATGCATGTAATAGCACTTAATGAAAAAAGAAGCCATGAATTAGGTAGAGGAAGGAAAGGTACATTGGAGGGGTTAGAGAAAGGAAAGGGAAGGAAAAATGATGTAATTATCTCAAAAACTAAGATAGATTATTAAAAAATTAAAACACACACGCTTGAGTACTTCCCTTCATTAATGAACTATTGGAAAAAGATTAAAATCTCATGCGAGGAGAAGGGAAACAAACGCTGAAGCCTAGCATCATTCTAGGGGAAATACTTTTGTCCCAGGAAGAGATTTCACAGGAGACAATTTTTTGGGACCAGTTTTTGAGACAGAGATTGGGATGACCAATGATGGGAGGGATTGCACCTTCACAAAGATTGCTTAGTTATGCACGCCTCTTGTCCTCTCTTTAACTTGAAACAGATGTCAATTCTCTGAAGAGGGACAGAATCCTTTTATCTATTCCTCTTCTCACTGGCCACACTGAATAAATCTTCTTTCTCTGGTTCTCACTATGACTTCTCTTTCTAATGACTTGTTGGGGATGTGGTTGCTAAGACCACCAGAGGCCAAGCATCTACCCTAACATCTCTAGTGTTCTGCCTTTGCCTACCTAGTACAATTACAGTTATTTGTCACCACTGCCTATTTTTATCAATTCAAAATCTATGTGAGTTTCTGTAAATATTCCAAATATTAATATGCACTGTATATTTCTCTACTTATGCCTCTCTGTTTCACTTTCTCTCCATCTTCTTCCATTTTTATTTCTTTTAATTTTTAATTTGTTTTTACCATGCTGGGGATGAAACCCAAGACCATTCACGTTCTAGGCAAGTGTTCCTACATCCTTATCTCTATAGGCTTGTTTACTTTGTTTAGGTGAATTTATTAAAGAAAACAAGAAATACATACATTTCCATATAGGACCGCTAGACTTTCCTTATCATATGCTTTTGACATCATTTAGCACATTCTCTCCTTCACAACATCAACAGCTGGAGCCAGAGTGTTCTGGATGAGGTTAAGGTAGGAAGAGTTATCTCTCAGGTAGGGCTGCTCTATAGTCTAGTTTTCTTATATCCAGCACATTATTGGTCATAGGTTCATCCCATTTCTCTACAAATTAACCAGTGATCTAATGTTATAGAGGTAGAAAAAAATGGTCCCCTACACCAAAGGTGTCTACATCCGGACCCTTGGAACTTATGAATGGTCCCCTTAATACCTAATACGATAAAGAGAGAAAGGGCATCTCTTTGTGGCTGTGGTTCACATTGTAGTTGATAAGATGAAGATTACTGCACTGTATTGTTTGATTGATTTCCAGATATCATTACAGATGACATTTTAATGGCAGGGGGGTTATAGACAGACACACATGCAACAGAGGAAGAGACAATGCACCCATGGAAATAGAGAATAGATCAATGCAGTCACGAAACCAAAGATGCTAGCAGCTGTAAAGAATGAGAAAAGTACACAGATTTCCCCTGGGGCACCCAGAAAGGCTGGAATCATTTTCTTACCTTGAGTTCCAACCAATGAGACTGATTTTGAACAATGGGAAAATAACTGTTAGAGCAGCCATGGCACGGGAATGCAGCACAGGCATTCCTTATCCTTGGAGAAGTTGTCCACCAGCTTTTCCAGAGATCATCTTAGCCACGCCTGTTTATTGTCGCCTGATAGACTGGCCATTTAACTGAAGAACAGAAACGTGGCTTTCCAGCTCTTTACTGCCCTTCCCTGGTTTTGCTACACAGTATTCTTCCAAATGAATGGTGACTGTTTTCCTCATCAACAACTAATTATTTCAGTTCTAGTCCAACACCTAAAGAAAACAGATTCTTGAGATGTCCGTTTAGCAGATTCATCATCCCGAATGATGTGTTAATTCCTTAGCAACTTTGGATGTGCTAAATGAGGATTTCGAGGAACTCATCGATTGTCATATCTCTGATAACTTTCCATTTAGTGTCAATGATTATTGCTGATGCGCAAACTGTTCCATCTTTGGCCCATGAGAGCCCCCTCTTCAGTCTTAATCAGCTCTCCAAAAGCTAAGCAGCCCTTGCAACTGAATGAAGATAGAATATTTCAGACATGACACTCAACAGCAAAAGAGGAAAGGCTGATTTCCATTCTGTGTGTGACTCTCCGCAGAGCAGCATCACTTTCAGAACCTTGCTAAGAAGAAAAATGACTGTGGGCTCTTACATTTATTATCTACCACATCTTTTAATATTGTCATTTTCTACTCTAAGTGTACAGTGGAGGCAGTAGGAGCTTTTAAAGACTGCCCCTGCTGGCTTCCACTCCTGAAGGTCCTGATTCTTTCCTTTAGGTTGGAGTTCTGATTCTTTTATTATTTACAAGTGGATCCAATGTGTAGGTAGGATGGGGACCTACTGTCTAAAGCACCTATCATCCTTCTGAGATGGAGTGCTGGAGAATCCCTAACCTGCCTTCTACAAACAAGAAAGTCTTGGGCTAACATATAGGAGTCAAGGTTGCAAGGATCCCGTTTTCAGTGTGGCTACTTGCATCCATACTCAAGGAAGATTTTATCATTGCCCAAACCAGCAGAAATTCATTTGTATATATATTTTAAAGGTGTATGTACTTTATTTAGCGTGTGTGTGTGTGTGTGTGTGTGTGTGTGTGTGTGTGTGTGTGTGTTCAGGCTATGGCTTATGTGAGGCGATCAAAGAACAGCTGTTAAGAGGAAATTCTCTGTTGCTTCCTGTGGGATCTGTGGGTAAAGCTTAAATCAGGCCTGTGTGAGAGCACTTCTAGGTGTCCATCTTCACTATTCAGGACTGAATTATAAAAGCTACCTTCCCAGTGGCAGCTTGATGTCTTAAGTTCACATTCAGTTTCTTTTCAGGCTTTGTTTACGTCCACATGACAGGGGTATATTCTTCACCAGATTGTATAGGGCAGCAATGTCCTCTTTGCAATTGTAACCTGACATTCAAGGCTTTGTATGATAGAGAGTTAAACAAAACTGTCATTAATAAAGATCTTTTTGATATAAGACCATTATAAGGATAATTTCTTTTTCACCCCTCATACCTCTAGAACAAATTCTGTTGGAGTCAATTGTGTGAATGAACCTCAAACCTTTTATGCTCTTTCCATGAAGTGTGTGTGTTTGTGTGCATGTGTGGTTATAGTTTGCTCACTTTTTTACAGAAAAGGATTCTGGGTAAAAGATTGGAAAAAATTAAAAAAGACATGTAAGACTTAATATGTGTCTCAACTTCTGTGAGTTTCTCTTTCTGACTCTAAGTGAGGACGGTAAAGGTAAGCAGGTGTTGGAAAACATACTGTTGGGAAGTAGCAACCTGGCAGAGAACCTGCAGCATTTATAATGAGAACACAGTCCAATTGAATTTGTAATTAGCACATTTGAAATGTGCTCATTATTATCGTTATTATTAGCTACAAAACTATGCAGTTTTGGCTCACACCCATTGGAATTTTAGGGTGTGAATCTCGCCAAAAACAGTCAGTATAGAGCCCAATAAAAGAAATGTTGCAGGTTTTATGGATGTAATTGCAAGTTAAATATCCAGGCAGGGCTATCACTGTGGAGGAAATGATTTACTGTTCGGAGTCGAAGGGAACTTTTCCTTCTGCAGCCTTGCGGCCTTGAAGGAGAGTCCTGCTAATTAATGCCATAATGACTCAAGAGAAATGGACACACTGTGAATGTAAGGCACTTGAGATGTGGTTCTCGAAGAAGGTCAGTTTGTGGTTGCAGTCATAGTTGCAGTCAATGGAACAGAGAGAATTTCAAAACTTAGGGACCTTAGCCAGCTAATGGCAGCTCAGACATGTAGTCTTAGCCCTTGGTTGACTGAAACAGGAGGATTTCTATGAAGTTAAGATCAGCACAGTGAGTTAGTTCTTTGGTTGCAGAAGGAGACCATGCTTCAACACAAAAACAATGAAAAGAAAAAAGTGAGGGACATATTCGCACTGAGGGGTTTCCAGAGGAAGTTGTCCAGCCCATTCATTCCCTGATCATAGTGGGGGACCTGGCTGAGTTTTTCTTAACACTCACTTAAAAAAAGTCTGGGTACTCAAAAGCTTGTAGTTCTCTTCTTTGGCAAACAAATGTTTACTGGGTAACAAAAGGCACTTTATTTGGTGCTGTGGGAGAAAGAAGAATGATTTCAAAGATTACATATGGATAAGTAAGAGAGGAGGAGAGGATCTTGGAGACCTTTAAGAAGCAAAAAAAAAATGTCTATGAGTAAAACTATGAGTGAAAAAATGTGAAAGTCATAATTGTGGACTCAACAGCTTATGCTAAGGCAAGTACTGAGAAAAAGCGAGTTGGAAATAGAAGATTCTCTCTCTCTCTCTCTCTCTCTCTCTCTCTCTCTCTGTGTGTGTGTGTGTGTGTGTGTGTGTGTGTGTGTGTGTGTGTATGTGTGTGTGTGTGTGTGTGTGTGTGTATGTGTGTGTGTGTGTGTGTGTGTGTGTGTGTGCAGGTATATGAGTGCATATGCCTGTATATGCATTTAGGGGCCAGAGCACCCATCCTGAGGTGTTTTTCATCTATCTTTTGGAGATTTTTAGGAGACACATCTGCGGATATGTCTGAGGGCGCATTTCAACAGAGCTTCAGTTGAGGAATAAGACCCACCTTAAACATGGGCTGCTACCCAGGTTGAATAAAAGGAGGAAGATGGTCAAAAGAGCGTTGTGAGCACCCGCATCCCTGGCCCCTGCTTCCTGGCTCACTGATTTGTGAAGAGGTAAGGAGTCACAGCTAAGAAACTCTTCGGCAATGCCTTCCACAAGACAGGACGTGCCCTCAAATAACAAGCTAAAATAAACTCCTTCCTTTAACTTATACTTTTCAGGTGTTTGGTCACAGCAATAAGTATAATCACATACGTTAAGGAACTTGAGAGGCCCAGGTTCATCCAATTCAATTGAAAGGTAGTTACATATGAACCCAACCTTATCCTAAGTCTTACAAAGAATCTTGTTTTATTTTATTCTATATGGAGAATTCCAGGAGACTTTGTGGCATCAAAAATTGAATTAAGAACATTATAGCTTTGGATACATTGACAGAATAGTCACTGCCTACTTCTAGGAGCTAACGTAATGACGAAAGTCATAATGAAATATGGGAGGTATGATCTGGGCAGTTTAGTGAAACAAGGGAAACAAGTCTGAGCGTGGAAAGAGGACGGTAAGGGGCAAAGAGGGGAACTAAGATCAAAGCAGTTTTGACATGCCTGATGGAGTCATGAACCTGGCAGAGAGGGTGATGTCGTGAGAATTTTGATTTCTTTGAAAAACACAGAAATATTATGGGATTGTGTTTTTGTTTTAATCCCGGGTGTGGGAGATGGGGCTGCTACAGATTGTCCACAGCAGCTGATCATGATTTGCCTCATGCTCTAGCAGGAGTGTGATTTTGCCAGCAACAGATAGTTTCTACTATTATGTGACATTTGGAATTCTGGGGATGTTTCAGGGGGTATATAAATGCTAGGGCCCCAAGAGGTGGGGGCGTTTTTATTGGCTTTTGGTAGTTGGTAGTTGGTTGATTGCTGTTCTTTGTGGCTTGTTAAGTAGTTGTGCACAAAGAAGAAAGCAACAGGAAGAAACTAGATATTCTGATTGTGAAGATCAAACTTGCCCCCCCAAAACTGATACCCCTTATAAACAGGAAATACTCTAATGATAACTTTGCCCCCTTTCCCTTCTATTCTTTTTTCTCTTTTACCTAGTGTTAGGAGGTTGAAAGGGTGGGAGAATGGAGTGAAGAAGTATAGAAGAAAAAAGAACCCACAAAGTAGCCAAAGACCTGCTACAGGACATACAGAGTAGACAGCGCATAGCACACCCCAGGTGGACACTTCAAGATGCCTGTGTCTCAGTAATACTTCAAAATGGAGGAGACATGATTCCATTGTTTCCCCAAATATGAAAGAGGATTGGCTCCTGGCAGGTGAAGACGACTACTTTAGCATAGGGAGAAGCAGCATGTTAGGTGAGAAATGGGAATCCGTCTGCTGTGGCTTGTCCCATGTCTTTACCACCTCCTAGATGCAAGGCTCAGCCCCTCTGAGTTCCAAAGCCTTCGACTAACAATAGACCAAGCATTAGTTCCCGTTTCTACATAGTAGTCATTCCTCTTCCCTGGGTTATTTCTAATTTGTCAGTAAGGGCAGGGTGTGAAATGGCGACATGATAGGAGAGCAGTGCCAGGTAATTCAATATTCTTTATGTCATTTTTTTCCTGTCTCAGTTACTCTTCTCTCACTGTGATAAGACACCATGATCAAGTGATTTATAAGAGAAAGTGTTTAACTTGGGCTTTACAGTTTCAGAGGATTGGAGTCCACAATGGCAGAGTAAAGATATTGTAGCATAAAAAGGTGAAAATCTTGCATGAAGTTCAATAAGTTGGAGATAGATAGATAGATAGATAGATAGATAGGGTGGACAGACACCAGGAATGATATTAGTCTTTTGAAACTTTAACCCCCTGTCCCTAGTGACACACCTCCTCCCACAAGGCTGCACCTAAATTCTTCCCACTCATTTCCACCAAATAGAGACCAAGGATCCAAATAAGTGAGTCTCTGGGGCCTATTCTCATTCAAACAACCACATACTCCTCTGATGTAAATGGAATGAAATATTGTATTTCAGAAGACTAATGAGAGTATTTTGTATTTAGGTATATTGCATTGGAAGTACAGGCCTGAGAAAAAGCATGCATTTCAAAGCTGCAAGCACTGGGTTCAAGACCCACCAACAATAATAAGCAAGAAAGTAGAGATGGGGCCAGGGGAGAAAAGAAGTCAGGCAAAAAGAACAAACAAAATGAAACAAATCAACAGTGGTTGAGAATTCTGAGGATGTGACCTGGATCCAAGCCTTATCACTAACATATTTCATAATCTTAGCCACAAAGCCACCTCTCAGGACTCCAGTTCCTTTTTTGCTCACTAATGTGGACTGGTGGTATTACACACTCCATGGGATCACCAAAATTTAACGAGGCATGGAAACCGCCATGCCTAGCACAGTGCCTGGAAGGTACTAAGCCTTTAGTAAAACTTAACAACTGGTAAGGGGTGAGGGAGGCAGTGTGATGATTAATTCTCCTCATCAGGTTGACTTGGGATCATCTAGGAGACTGAGGTGTGGCCATGTCAGTGAGGGGATTTCCAGAGAGTTTTAACAGATAAGGTGAGGAAAGACCCTGAATGCAGACCATCATCCATGGACTGCCACATCAAATTAGATAAATAGGGGGAAAGGTAAAAACACCTGAGATAGGCATTCAATCATCTCTTTTTGCTTCCTGACCATTGACACAATGCAACCAGATGCCTCATCTCAGGGTCATGCTTTCCCCATCAGGATGGACTGCATCCTTTCAGTCATGAGCTAAAATAAATTTGTTCTTCCTTAAGTTATGTTTGTCAGGCATTTTATCACAGCACCAAGAACAGTAATTACTGCAGGCAATATGGTCTGGAGGTACAGTCCTAACACTATCTGAAGGGCTCAGAGGAACATGGTGCATCCTATGACTAAGGTTGCATGTGGGACACAGAGAATAGGTAACTCTGCCCCAGTTTCTTTATTTTCTTCCGAAGACTTCACTCTTTCTAAAAGAGCAGTCTATTGATTGTTAAGTCAGTTTTAGGAGACACCACTCAGAGTATACAGTGGCTGACCTGGGAATATTTGACCCAGAAAAATTCACACTTTTAATGTTAATTAAAAGGGTCTCAGCCTGCCTCCTTCACGATACTATGTTCATTCTCCTTCTAGTGTGAAAGAAATAATGATCTGGAGTCAAAAGACAAATGTGTTCATCTCCAGTGGAGCCTCCCTTCCAGCTAGTGCTAAGACCTCTTGTCATCCCAAGCTTCATTTCCAAACAGATGGGAGACCTGAAATAGAAATATCTCTGTTCCAAAGGTGCCATGTTATAGGTGATTTATACGTCCCTCAAAAGGGCCACATTTAGCATTGACATTGTTCTTCCTCATACACCATAAAAATAAAGGCCCTGAGAGGCCTCCGGGGTCTTTGGCCTTGTTGAGTACTCCCCTCTGGGTCCTGGCCTTGAGCTCTCCTAACCTTGTGTTTTGTTTTTTGTTTTTTTTTTTTAACCACTTATTGCATAACATGAAGCTGGACCTCCAGGGACAGCTATGCTCCTACTGTAAACCTTTATTATAGATCATGTGCTTACATGGTTGGCAGTACTTTATGGAAGAGGAATAAATGATATAGTTGCTTCTATCCATTAAACTAAACTGTTATCAAGGGATTGAGAAACTGCCCTGAACACAGCAATTATTTTTTTTTTTGGAGGTTCTGTAATGTTTAAAAATAATTGCCTAGTAATCTTGTATTTACTATGTGGACAAAATACAGCTAGCTTCATGTTGGCACCTTATAAAATGAAAAGATGTTTAGTGTGTTTAATTCTGTTGCCTGACTTCTTTCCCCGACACTACTCTTTCCTTCATGTTCTGTCCCTAGGCATCCGAGTATGTGGCATCTAGTGATCGTCTAAAGCACTGTAATTTTTTTTAACCCCATATTAATTCATCCTTGGAGATCAGGAACTTCCTGCTTAGGATGATGTAGGATTTCCTAGGCTCTGGCTGTCAGAGAAGGAGAGCTAGGAAACTCTGAGGCACAAAACACTTCACATGGTTAGTAGAGCTCTGAGAACCAGGAAAGCACATCTGTAAGTGCACATTGTAGATGGGAGGAAGGTCAATTACAGTCAAGGGGAGTGCTTCCTTCTCAGCCCCAGATGCCCTGGCCCACGTGTCTCCACATGTCCACACACCATCCTTATGTGAAGTCTCTAGAACCTTCCTTTTGCTTCTGCCCCAGTGCTCATGACCTTCAACTACATCCTTTGTTTCTCTGCTTCTCCAGACAAGCCTGTTCTGGCCTTGCTTTAATTTTTGAAGTCATTGATGGAGAAAGCCTTGACACCTTTAAAGAGCAAATATAGCAAAGTAATCCAAATAAAATAGCTGGGAGCTTGCTAAAGATGAGGGAGGCCAGGGCCTGTGTCGGTGCCTTATGGAGCACTGTGGAGGTTGGATGTTAATATGTTCCTCTTTGTGGGTGGCAGAAATTCACACACGAAGCTTTACGTGAACTTCTGTTATGGGCTCTTGGGAAGGATTTCATAGCTACTCACATTAATTCTGAGGGTTGCAGTGGAAAGATCAAGCATTTGATTCTTGCTTATTTTTGATCTCAGGCTTTACAATTGTGAAGGAGTAAAGGAAGAGAATAGCGTTATATTCTACTGTACTCAATGAAGGGAAACCCATGAGTTAGAAGAAACAACTTTAGGCCTCTATACGTTGTAGGCGCCTCAAGGTCAGTGGTTCTCAACCTATGGGTTTTGACCCCTTTGGAAGTCCCATATCAGATATTTATATTATGATTAACATATTTGCTATATGTTTTCTATAATAGTAATAATATTATAGGTACGAAGTAATAACAAAATAATTTTATGGTTGGGGTCACCACAAGCTGAAGAAATATATTAAAGGTCTCAGCATTAGAAAGGTTGAGAGCCACTGCTGAAGGTGCTGTCACGCATCTCACAGGGTTTGGTATGGTCTGCCTAGCTGCTGTGACAGACCCAAAAGGCTGACAGAAGACATTTGGATTCAAGTAACTTAATACTCTTTTTTTCCCCCTTAGATTCTGCCTTGTCTGTTCCAGTCTGGAGCAGCAGGATAGGTCAAAGGTGTGAACATGGACCGAGAGTCAGCTATATTTTTTACAACTTGGTTTGCCTCTGGACTGAACACTTACCTGAGTAGACAAGTCCCAGGTGCTGTCTAAGTCTTAGCTTTCCCATCTAAGAATTGAGACTACTTGTGGGAATTCCATCTAAACTCTATTTACTGCAGGTATTTGTCTAATTAACGTGTGTGCGTAGGAACAGGACTTGCTCCTACGGTTTTCTAAACTCCTCCTTAGACCAACTCTGGCTCTCCATGTCTTTGTGTTTCTCCTTCCACATACCCACCTCCTTTAACAGCTGCACCTGTTTGTAGGCCTGGCTGAACCCTATTGAAGAGAAGTATATTTTGAGTTGTGGAATGGAGGAGATAGCTATTTGCTTAACTATTTCAAACCATTAATTATCTTGCATAAATGTGGAAAAGTTTGAAAAGTTGTCTTTCCTACCTACTGTTTTGTTGTTGTTGTTGTTGCTATTGTTTTGTTTTCTCCTTTATGAGAATCTAGCCCACTAGGTAAGATGTTAGAATAGACCCCAAAACATGGGCTTCTCTAAGTCCTCCCTTTAGCTTTCAGAGTCTCTGAACATTTTTTTTCTCACAATAATTCACCGACCCAGCAGAGATGCTCAAGTGACCAAAATTAAGGGATAAAGGCGAGGACACATAGCTTCTTCCATTTCCTCTTCCATATCTAATCCAGTCCATTGTTTCCAGGGTCAGGGTAGACTAGAGACTCACTGTGGCCCCAGTGGGTGGGAAACTACATTGAAATCCTTTAAACACAGCAAAATCAAGATGCCCTTTTCTGTCCAGCTTGCTTTTTTTTTCCTCGTTCTGCTAGCTAAAGGACAGAAGGGAGGAGGAGGGAAAGGAAGGAGGTCAGGTGTGGGGGAGTGGGAATAATTCCCCATTTGCCTCAGAGGTCCGAGCATCAAGGCTGGTGAATGTTCTAGTTCAGCGCTGCGTTGTGACACAGATCAGCTGTTATTTTTCCAGTCTCAAAGGAAACTCTGAGGAATCTCATTCCTGCAATTGTATTAAATTATCTGCCAATATTGTCCTCTCCCCTCAGAGTTTTTTTCATTGAAACGTGAGGCACGGCTGCACAAACAGCAAAATCTCTTTATTGTTCTTTGGATGCTTGGTTTACCTATTGGCTTCAGAAGAAAATAATGTAATAAATGGGGGGGGTGTTAGTACAATTGTTACTATAGTGATCCCCATAGTAACAGAAGCAGCGTACTTGCCCCTCTTCCTCCACTCCTCACCCTGGAACATTCAGATCTCTCTCTCTCTCTCTCTCTCTCTCTCTCTCTCTCTCTCTCTCTCCTCTCTTTCTCCAGGTTAAGTACTGATGGTCAAACATTCCTGGGATATTAACTTGCATCCATTTTATATCTATCCCAAAGAGTTAATAGACACACAAGACATCAAGAATTCTCTTCCGCTTATGTTTGGAGGCGAGTCGGGGTTTTCTCCTCATCTGACAGTATGCCCATCTTTGTACTCTCTCCACTTTTTAGGTCCATCCTCAACAACAACAACAACCACCCAGTCAAAGGCTTCGATTGTTCTTTGTTGGTTTCCCTGGTCTTACATAACTTACATGGGGGTGGGACTAGGAGAGAAAGCATCTCCAGAATGCAGTATTGTGGGAACACACATGTTTTTAATCTCCTATTTTCCAGAAGATAGCCAGAAGGGATCCCCACGGGGTCACTTGGAGAAGCCTTTTACCACCTGGTAGGGTTATAAATCGATTCTCTGATTAGGATTGCTGTTATTAGGTTGAATGAATGGCTCAGGGGCTACAGAGACATTAAAATGGGAGGCAAAAGCTGATTCTGAACATCATGCCATGTCTTTATATAATAGGTATTCAAGCATACATGTAAATATGTATATCACTGTTTCTGCATATTTAGCATAAATTTATAAGCCAGATGCTGAATATCAAGTGGCAGATCTTTGTATCCTGGTTTTTAGTTCATTGTATCTTGAATATTAATACCGACACCCTAAAGGCAGGAACTACAATTGGAAAGCAGTTGTGCTAAATTCGGAACCAGTGGAGATGTAAAAGTCATACAGCCAAAGGAAGTCAGGCCAGCCAATTTCTAAAGTGCAAAACCACAGTAGGTAAAGAGAAAGAAGTTGGAAGGATAAAGCACACATCATAAACAAGCAAATTGCACAAGAGGAAATACAATTATTAATAACTGTGAACAGTGTCTAATCTCTCTACAAGGCAAAGCAGTATATTCGGAAGCAAGGGAACCAGGATGCAGAAGGGGGCTTCTGATGCTGCTGTGCAGTCAATACAAGGCCCAGAGGTGAAAACAATGGTGCTGACCCCACATCACTGTTATGTAAGCTTAGGGCAGGGGAGGGGATAGGACAGGATCTGAATCATAACTGAGAGTGGCCAGGGAATGGGGTAATGCATCAGATCACCGGAAACTCCCACCCCTTTTCCAATGCAGAGTCCAGGAAGAGCTTTTGATGTCTCCTCAAATTATCTGCAACCACAGCAGTAGAGAGGCTGCCAATAGAACCGCTTTCTGTGATCAAAGGCACCCAGGAGAGAATGAGTGAGTGCCACTTCCCCACCTGTGCACCTCTCCTTCTAGAGTTCACCAGTTTTCTGATTTGCTCCTGCGCTCACCCAGTCAGGGAAGACAGCAGCAAGAGAGTCACAAGCTAGTGTGTTCAAGCAACATCCCATACTTCCACTAATGTGTCAGTAGTCCCAAGAATGTACACGTGAGTCAAAGAGATGTCAGGGTGAGTCTGTGCCTCACTGAGACTCTCCACAAGTCTACCAGTCAGGGAAGTGGTTTCCAAGGAAAGGGAAAATGTATAGAGGATGCTGAAAGGCCAAATGACTTTATATTCGCTCCTTAGATGGGCAAGTTCCTTGATACCTCCCACACAGAGACAGCAATATCTAGTCAGAAAAGTATTGATACCCTGAACATGGACTACAGCCGCCATGTCCACATAAATTAAAAGGCTCTGACCCTTTTCTCTCATGTCCATCAGCTCTGATACATTTGCCATGCTAATATGAGATTACTTAGTAAACATGGCATGCTGTTTGATCTCATGAATCTATTCCTTGAAGTTTATGCTAAACACTCAATCAGAAATATATACAAAGACTGTCCATTGAAATCAGATGACAATTATAATATTACCCACAAAAGCAATAAGAAAGAAACTCAAATTTCAATAACATGGTTAAACCACATAGGCATATACAACAATTATTAAAATTGTGCATCAGAGATCTTTGGCTGATAATGTCCAGTGACTATAAAATTATAAATAGTAAAATTCAAATAGAGCAAGTTATGCTATCCATGGAAAGAATAAAAACACCTAATAGCTGAAAACATGTACACACATGCGCGGCAACACATGTGGTGGAGGAGGAAACCAACTCTTGCAAGTCATTCTCTGACTTCCACACACATTTAAATAAAACAAATGTAATAAAAAATTTAAAAGTAAAATTCAAAATAAAAAAAATATTAACCACAAATCCCACATGTACAAACTAAGCATCATTATAAAATATATAGATTGATTTCAGAAAATAAAAGATAAATAACTTAAGCATAAAAATGAATGAAAATCATGCAAACATAAAAAATAATAACAGAACTAACAAAGGGTGCAAAAAAAAAGAGAGATGCAAAGTTATCCTTTTTTCTTTTCTCTGATGAAGAGGAATCAGCTCTCATTGCTGACTTATAAACCTCATGCCATCAAAAGTACCATCCAGAAGAACGGAACGAGCTTGGATACTGAGAAAATCCTTGAAAAAGATGAACATCAGGGTTCTGCACGACTGGACATGCAATCATGAGCTGTTATCCCCACCACCATCACTCTCCAAATGCCTATGCTGCTGCGGGGACAGTGAAGGCACAAAGGCTTGGAATACATTAGCTCATGTATTCAGAAGGCCATTTTGTGACCTTTGTTGACAGAAGCCTAAAGAAGGCAAAAGGTGCCCTGGAAATGGAGGCACACGTGGTCATTGGTTGCTATATGGGTGCTGAGGACCAAACCCAGGTCCTCTGGAAAGGCAGCCAGTTCTCTTAACCACTAAGCCTCTCATTCATGTATTTTAAAGGGAGAGTTGCTCACTCTACAGTGGTCCAGGAATACTAACAATATGTCAATGAACCAAAACTCTGAAAATAGAGCCACTGCATAGGGAAATATACAATAAAGGTGACATGTCAAACTGGTGGTGAAAAGTTGGACCTTTAAAGAAGTGTTTTGAGATAAGTAGATAGCCATATGGTGGGAAAAGATAAAAACTGGGTCTGTTACTCACATTGTAAGTCAGGAACAAATTCCAAAAGACTCATTCTAAATGTGAAATAAATAAAACCAAGCGTGTTTGAAGGGAAGAAGTGGATATTTCTCTCCAGTCTCAGGGAAGAAGAAAAGTCTCTCAACTCAGTATCACAGTTCAGAAGCATCCAGGAAAAGTTAAGGACAATAGAGAAAGACTCTTTTCGAAGAAGTATTCAAAGCAATGTAAAGAAGACATACGTGGAACAGTTGCAACATTTGTCACAAAGGGCCAGTATCTAATAGCTAATACATAGAGTTTCTAAAAATAGAGAAGAGATGGTGCAGTGTAGTCGATAAATGGGCCAGGGATGAACAGACTGCTTTTTCTAAAAAGAGAAGCAGAGGCTCTTTCCTGTGTACTCTCAGTTTTATTCCTAATAAGAAGAAAGCGAAGTATGAGATCCTGAGACACCATTTCTCACATATCATATTGGCAACAATCCAGGAGCTGAAGACTACACACAGTTGGCAATGCTCTGAGTGAACCAGCATCTAATATTCTGCTGTGGAAAGAACAATGTGTAAATGGGAGTTTGACAATCTGTAGCAAAGTTGCACTTTCTCACTGTTAAGTCTCTATTGGAAGAAAAAATAGTTTCCTTTTCCTTTAAAAAGAGCATCTAGTGTGTCTTGCTTTTATTACATCCCATTTTAATGGTGAAAAACGAGAACAACCTAAATATCCACAAATAGGGACCAAGTCAAATGAATGAGTCTTAACATCACATGGTTAAACAGTGCATAGCTCCGAAGAGGGTAAAAAAGTCCTTATGAGCTGTTTTGCAGTAACCTCAAGGCAAGACAGCAAGGATGAGTAAAATATTTCAGTTATGCAATCTATTATAAAAGAAAGGTAAGTACATTGATAGTTGAGTGTTTATAATCAATAAAAAGAATGGGAGAAAAATATTAATAATTCCAAAAATAATTATTTGTAAAGAGAGTGACTCCATGTAGGGCAGATTTGGATATAAACATGACTTCTCCAATAATAAGGTGTTCTGTCCATTATATTTTAGAAATGTATAGATGTTTCATGTACATGCAGAATGAAATGTTCTTAAGATACAATCATTAATATCTAAGTCCAAAAAATTGGAACTAAACTATCTGGATTTTGAGTTGGTCACCTAGAAATACAAGACATATTATTTCAAATCATGTTAAAACCCATGGATTATTTTGTGACTTATAGGTATTCTTGTCAAAGAACAACAACGACAACAAATTTTTGGCAGATTTATGTAATCACTAAACAGTTGGTAACAATCTCCTGAGTGTATTGATTGGGTAGAACATGCCATTCCCTGCATTAATTTCTACTCGATTGCATGTTTAGCACATGAGAAAGACAGTGTTATGATTTAAACGGGAATGAATTCATGTGTTTTGAACACTTGGCCCCCAGTTAGTGGCTTTGGAATGCTTACAGAACTTTTAGGGCATGGGGCCATGCTGGAGGAGGTATGCCTCTGAGTGTAGGTACTAAGGGTTTACACTTCCGGCTTCCTCCTTCAGCTTCCTGTTTGTGGTTGAGATGTGGCCATTCAGCTTCCTGCTCTGGCAGCCTACTACCAAGGTATTGTTGTCAAATCAAGCTGAGCATGTTATGCAAAAACTGCATCTATTCTTTTCAATTTCATCCATCTTATCTAGTTGCCTAGAAAGAGCTTAAAACTCTGCATGGCAGAACTCACCAGTGCAGAATCTCCTCTGAAAATATTCCCAGTCAATATTGTCAGGAACAGGATTGGATTGGGACTTGGTTCCCTGATGCACAGCAACGGAACTGACCCATCTCTTCCTCTAGTTTCCTCTGACTGAAATCGTTGGATGTTCAGGAGATATAGGGAAGGCCAGGGACACACTGGACTTGGAGAGCAAGACCACAGGTGAGGGGACAAAGGACAGCTACAAGAGATACCATGTCCAGGGGCACACTGTGAGGAGGACCTAATCACCAGTGAGCTGTGCACCTCAGGCCAGTGCTGGCTGGGGTTCTGCGGTTCCAGTTCAGAGCAGCACAACAATCACTCTGATAGTTACCTTCTAGAAGGTTTCACCATCTCCATTATTCTTTTGATATCAAATCTTCGTAAATCCGCTACAGCTTAGTTCAATGCCCCCACAAAGCTTACTTGAGAGCCTCGATCGATCACTCACTTGACAATATAATTACATAACAGAGACAAAGCCTTAAATTTGGATTAACCTGCACTAGGACTTAAGGACGGCCTGAGGGCAAGTGGAGGAGATGCTTTAGGTTGTTTGACTTCGGCTTTGGTTGGCGGGGATCTCCTTCCTTGCAAGCCACTCACCACTGCTATTGTCAGCCGTGTTCATTTGGCAAACAGACGTTTCTATTCCTACAGGTCAGAGTGTCAGGGTTTGGTGACTGTTTACAGGATGAATCCCCAGGTAGGGCAGTCTCTGGGTGGCCTTTCCTTCAGTCTCTGCCCTATACTCTGTCTCCATAATTGCTCCTGAGAGTATTTTGTTCCTTTTCTCAGAAAAACTGAAGCACCCACACTTTGGTCTTCCTTCTTCACGAGCTTCTTGTGGTCTATGAGTTATATCTTGTTCCTGAACAGAACACCAATGGTTTATGCGCTAAGACCAAGAATTGACAAATGGGACCTCATAAAACTGCAAAGCTTCTGTAAGGCAAAGAACACTGTCAATAGGGCAAAATGGCAACCAACAGATTGGGAAAAGATCTTTACCAATCCTACATCCAATAGAGGGCTAATATCCAATGTACAGAGGGCTAATATCGAATATACACAAAGAACTCAAGAAGTTAGACTTCAGGGAGTCAAATAACCCTATTAAAAATGGAGTACAGAGCTACACAGAGAATACGCTACTGAGGAAACTCAAATGGCTCTGAAGCACCTAAAGAAATGTTCAGCATCCTTAGTTATCAGGGAAATGCAAATTAAAACAACCCTGAGATTCCACCTCACACCAGTCAGAACGGCTAAGATGAAAAACTCGGGACAGCAGTTGCTGGCAAGGATGTGGAGGAAGAGGAACACTCCTCCATTGCTGGTGGGATTTCAAGGTGGTACAACCACTCTGGAAATCATTTTGGTGGTTCCTCAGAAAATTAGACATAGTATTACCTGAGGACCCAGCTATGCCACTCCTGGGCATATACATGCACCAACATGTAATAAGGATACATGCTCCACTATGTTCATAGCAGCCTTATTTATAATAGCCAGAAGCTAGAAAGAACCCAGATGTCCTTCAACAGAGGAATGGATACAGAAAATATGGTATATTTACACAATGGAGTACTATTCAGCTGCTAAAAACAATGAATTCATGAAATTCCGAGGCAAATGGATGGAACTAGAAAGTGTCATCCTGAGTGAGGTAACGCAATCACAAAAGAACAAGCTTGGTATGCACTTACTGATGAGTGGATATTAACCCAAAAGCCAAACCCATCTCTTTAAAAACCTGTTTCCTTAAGCTCCAGACTGCGGTGTACCAAGCCAAGTTTCATTTGAGTTCAGATGCACATGAATCCAGCCCTTGAAAACCAAAGCAGCGAGTCCAAATACACAAAAGCCCCACGATCAGTGTCCTTAAAGCTGTCCTCTAGGCTTTGGGATGCAGCCAGCCAGCCAGCCAGCCAGCCATGAGGCTGTCCTGTAAATGTTTTTTTTGCTTCCAAATATAAATCCTCTTTAGAGTGAGAACAGACATCGATTTTTCCCCCTGTAGCCACAGTCCATGGCTCCCACATTGCAGTGTATTAGGATCTGTGGAATTTATACCTGATTTTAGTTTTTGTTTGTGTTTTTGGTTGGTTGGTTGGTTTTGGTTTGGATGCCGAGGGAGATTCTTTGCACTCAGCTAGTTGAGTCAGACTGAATTAGCACAGGATGCTCCTGTGGTTGCCGATCGCCATGTTCTACAAAGCCAGGGCTATCGCTTGGAGATCCAGGAGGGAGTCATTGGTAGTGAGCCAGTGCTCACCAAGGACAACAAGGCTAGGCTCCTGGGAGCCTCCTGGCATGGCCTCTTGGCCAACTTGTCAATATATAACCTTGTTATATGAATGAACGTATCTTATTTAATGTACACTCCCCATTAACTGTGAGCTCACGACAGCATCATGTGCCTGTAGGATGCTTTCACACTGGATGGATTTTCTCCACGAACTCTCCTACAGCTTCCAGACTCCGGACAGCAGCTCAGCACTCCATTGAAGGGCCATATCCATTACTGTTGTAGGTGCCAGATACGGAATCCAGGATTCTGTGAATGCTAGGCATGGTTTCTACTGTTTATCTTCACCTCACCTCCTCGGGGACCAGTCTACACAATAAGGAAAGGAATCAAAAGGCACCACCAGGAAGAACATGATGCTTGTTTACAGCATGGAAGCCGAACAAGAGGCTAGACCATTGCTCCATTCACTCTCCACCACGGGACCACGGGAGAGGCGGCTGTTAAGATATTCCTGTCTCCATTCTGCATGTGTTCGTGAGTGACTAGAAATGTGGCCTCAGCCTTTGTTTGGAGGTTAGAAATCACTCCCAGTGAGGAGGCAAATGCAAAAAAAAAAATGTGGACTCCATAGCTGACAAGAATGAGCTGCCTCTGAAGCGTGCACTTCAGGACACTGAAGGAAAAGCAGCGGGGCAGCCTCTAGTCACTGGCGATTAAGCCTACCAGGAGCAGCCCACGTCTGGGAAGTGGGAACCCCACTATGTTCTTTTTAACAGTTGGTTTGGGGCTGGAGATGACTCAGCAGGTAAAGATGCCTGACATGCAACATGACTCAGGTTCCTCAGACTCACATGGCCGAGAGGCTAGAACTGGCTCCTACGTACTGTCTTCTGACCTCCGCTTACACACACACACACACACACACACACACACACACACACGGAGTTTACAAGTAAAAAATATGAAGGAAAGTGAGAGAAACCTTGTCTCTGTAGTTGCCATTGTTGCTGTGGCCCCTTTGGTCACCTGTTATTGGTGCCAAGCTGGTGTTGTAGAATCTCTTAGGCCACTGATCCAGAAAGCCACACAGGAGTCTTTCTTAGAACTCAGGAATGCTGCTCAGGGATGCACACACTGGGAAGTTTATTGTTGCCTTCAAGGTCAATGTGGCTAATGCTATTCAACGTCTTCCATGTTACTGCCTCTGTTGGACAGCTCCTACCAGGTAGCCCAGGGCTGGAAAGCCTGATGCTCTCTGGGCTGCTGTCTGGGTGTTTTCCTGCCTTCTTTTGGATCCAGTTGGCTTTTTTTTTTCTTAAACTCCCAGAGGACAGAATCTTCTTACCCAAATTACTGTGTCTTAGAGGCCTAGGGAGAGAAAGCAGGAATGTGACAGTCTGTCATAACTCATTCTGATGAACGGAATGTTAGAGGTTGCTTAGTTTTAATTGGGCATATCTCTGTGATTTATCTCTTCACTGGAAGCTTAAGTCATCACAGTCCTTTCATGAAATGGAGAAAAGTCTGTGGAGGAGATTTGAATCTTTGACGCAGAGACTGTAGTTCCCTTTTTTTTTGGTAGTAGCCACATCAGGACTGTAACAAGAAGTGGGACCTTCACAAAACCAAACACTCTCTGAAAACCACTTCTAGTTCTATGATCTGTTCGACAAGCATGGCACACCCATAACATTTTTGAGAATTAGTCACAAAATAGGGGAAACTAGCTATCAGATGAATAATATATGTTCCTATATGGTGTTTTTGATTTATTTTCTGTAGTTTATTTCATCCTATGCACTGTTATGTTAATATAATATTTATAGCAAACTGTTAAATGAATTGGAAGTCAAATAATGTTCTTAAGTCTGCAAGAAAATGACTCATTGCTCTTATGACTGCATCACTCATGTGACTTAGTTTTATGTTTTTGAACATATCACTTGGAGCCTCAGCTTCTACAAGTCAGAGAAAGGAACAGCAGTGCTGACTTCAAAGAGTGTCTATGGTTGCAAACCAGATGCTAACCAAAAGTTCACACAATGAATTGTAAGCTGGTATCACATATGAAGAGCGGTCCCCAATATTATTCTCATTCGGTTCTTACTTGTATCCAAGCCACTGAGGAAGGCTCAAGTTTCCTGCCTGATTCACTACCTTTCTGAGCATCATTTAAAGCTCTTTCTTCTGCATTCCAGCTACAGTGCTATATTCTGTTCAGTTGGGGACTCGGACTTTTGGCTTTTTTTCCCCATAATTAATATATTTGATGCATACATTAAAGTTAAAATATGAAAGGAAGAAACTACATCTCGTGTAGTGCTCAGTTACTATTAAATTCTTGGTATGTACTAAATGGGTGGGTGTAAGGATATATGAATGGGTGGTGTGACGGTTATTATTCAGGTTATCTAGATGATTCTGTATAGATAGATAAATTTAAGAAGGTTGATACCTCTGTTTCACTGACTGTCCAAATGACGTATGGATAAGACATAGGACTTTCATCCTGTCTCCAGAAGCAAATCTTCCAAACTCTGAAACTTCCAAGACTCCCAAGCAAAGCTCAGGTTCAAAGGCCACTTATGTATACCCTGCCTCTCAATCAGCCAGTCTCAGCCCCATATTACCAACATGGTCTTTCTTCATTGCTACGATCCATATGAACTGCTGCCTGCTCCTCCCCAGTGTTCCAGCAACCTCTGGACAGCTGTTGACAGAAGCGTTCTGTAAGGGAATAGGTAGCTTTGCAACAGCACAGAAGAAGGCACTCTTCTCAGCTCAGTTTTAACCGTCAGTATTATTTTTTAACAGTTTTCCTTTCTCCCTAGATTTAAAGAAAACTATTACACATTTATTTATTGGAGGTGGGGACATGCCACAGTGGGTGTTCAGGTCAAAGGACAACTTTAAGTAGTCTGTTACCTTGACTCAAATAGTCAAGCTTGGTATTCTATTGGCTATAGAATCATCCCAGTGGCCCCTCCCCGAATTTATCAATCTCTGTCTTTCTTGGTCACTGTCTTCTCTGTGTCTATCTGTCTCTCTCATTGTGTTTCTGTCTCTTTGTCTCAGTCTCCTCTATTTCTGTCTGTCTCTGTCTCTGTCACTGTCTCTGTCTGTCTGTCTGTCTGTCTGTCTGTCTCTCTCTCTCTGTGTATGTGTGTGTGTGTAGTCTTCTGTATATTGATATCTGTGCACATTTATGCATGTACCTGTGTACAGATAAAGGTCAGAGGAAAGTGTTGGCTATCATTCCTCAGGCCATCCACCTCTTTTATTTATTTTTTTTAATACAGGGTCTCTCCCCAGCCTAGGACTTGCCAAGTAGGAAAAATGTTACCAGCAAGCTCCAGGGATCCTCCTGTCTCTTCCTGTGTGGAACTGGGGTTACAAGCATGTACCATCACACCTGTCCTTTTAATAGAGAGAGAGAGAACTCGTTTCTTCATGCTTCCAACGCACTAACAGAGCTATCTTCTCAACACTGTACCATACTAGTTCTTCTATTGGATGTTTTCTCTGACTTCTTGCCAGATTCTTGCCAAGTGGGTAAGCCTTCTCCAACAGCCCAGAAGGGATCTGCGACCCATGACCAATTTCCACATTCCAGGAAATGGTTTTATGCAGTGTAATTTAGAGCTCTTTCTCTCCCTCCCGCTTCCCTCTCTCCCTCTCACTTTCCTAAGATAGCAGAGCGACCATTTACAGGAAAGGGGCACATCAAGATACACAGCTCCCTAAGATTGTACTCACAGTTATGCCAGGCCAAAGCAATAGAAAGCTGATACTGTTTAAAATGATAAACATTTTAAACCCCCATTCCCGATTGGGTGATTTTAAAATTCTTTCACTTGGGATTACTAGAACAACATGAGTGAGACTTATCAGTAGCCTTCTCTTTGGTAAGCTAACGCTGTCTCTGAAGTCTTCATAAGGGTTTGTGTCTCCTCTTGGTATGCTGAGCTACAGTGCACACTAATGATGACTTATGGTTTCTTCTGGTTCTTCACGTACCCAGTGCATTAGTCAGGCACAACAGACACACAAGTGGATCTTTTTCACATCATAAACCTTGAAGATAAGATAAACTTGTCTTATCATCTGACTTGGAGCTCAGCAGCCTGTCTCCATCTGTTCTGGGAACATCATTTAACTTTAGGCTATTGGGACAAGAAGCTGGCTTGACGCTATGTATTCTAGAAGCAGCCATCTTAAACAGCTTATCTTTTCCTTTCATCTCTTTTCTTCTTTAAATCTCTGTCCTGTCTTTCATATGTCAGATTTGTCCTGTTTATTAACACTCTCTGGCTAGGTTCAGTGACTACCATTTTACAGCACCTTATACAAAACCCCCTTCAAGGGATATATGTTGGCTCTACACACACAGGTTAGATGTAAAATAATAGGAATAATAATAGCAATCACCTACCATGTTTATTTTAGATCTGTCTTCATGCTTACCACAGTGTGAACTATCTGTAGAAGGAACTAACAAATACTGTTTAATATTATAACAAAATGAACATTTTTATAACTGGAGAATGCATCATAAAAGACAAAATGAATTTAGTCTTCCTCGATATGCCAAGCAAAGAGTTTGATTAACCAGCCCATTAGTTGACCATTCACCACTGGCGCACATTTGTGTGTGAGGGGATGTCGGGGTGGGCTTTCCACTTCTAAAAATTAGAAGCATTTGTTTTCTTTTGATATATTGTAAATACTTCAAATTTTTCATACATTTACTAGCTATGGCCTATAGAATACCAACCTTTTTAAACCCAGGTAATTGTAAATAAAGGAGGGGACAGCAGCTTCTGTCAGAATACCTAACAATTACTAATTCTTTCAAAGCTGAACGCACTTGGTCTTTACGAAGTCATTCTAATTTAGGCCAATTGCTTGACAGAAATGGTTTATAACACAGACAAGTTGGGACAGAGAGAAAAAGTAATTACATATTTTTTTTAAAGCAAAGACAGTAGAGTGTTGGAGTTCCTGTGAAGGACCACTGGACAACAGCGTGTTCCACAGCCTCGTCGCCAACCTGTGCATGTTTCATGGAAGAAGGGTAATGAGAATTTTTGCTTTCCTGTCCTTGAAATGTCATCACCATTTTAGAGACAATATGGTGGTTTCACTTCACAACTGGTTGTTTTAAAGACACAGACGTCAAACACACCATAGCATCCGACCCACCAGGATCCCATCCCGGCCTGACAACGCAAGCATTTGCAGGAGTTGCCTTTGACCCATGAGGCAAGAGGCAACCCAAGACATCTCCTTCTATGACAGTAAAACGTGCCAGAATCGGTGTTAACTACTGTCAACTTTCCATAAACTGGAGTCGCCAGGGAATGATGAACTTCAGTGGAGAAGACGCCTCCATCAGATTGGGCTGTGGATCTGTCCGTGGAGCATTTTCTTGACTAACAGTTGGTGTCAGAGAGCCTAGTCCACGGAGGAGACTGCTGTATCTGGGCAGGCGGCCCTCGGATATATAAGAAAGTAAACTGAGCAAGCCAGTTGGCACCATTCTTCCATGGCCTCTGCTTCACATCTTGTCTCCGGGTTGGTGCTCTGAGTCTTGCCCTAACTCCTCCCAGTGATGGACTGTGTGTGACTTGGAAGTGTAAGCCCAATAAACCTTCTTATCTCCCAAGTTCCTTTTTATACATGTTTTACAGCAGGAGCAGAAAAGCATCAAGACAGACTCTTTCCAGAAAGCTAAGGGAAAATTAAAGTCCATTTCCATAAATTTCCCAAGCTACCGCCCCCTCCCCCCCATAAAGGAAGTTTCCAATTGCAAAGTAGTACAAACATTCACTCTGTCCGATGTTTTAAAAGTTAATTACAGCAGTATGAAGTGCTGCTAGGTCAGTGCCTTCCAGAACATCACTGTCTCTTGCCTTTCGAAACACGGGATGATATTTAAGTAGTTTACACTCAATGGAGGCCAACCATCCTTCCCAGCCTAACCAATTGGTCTTCTGTTACTTGCCCTCAGCCAAGAACTGGAGGATCCAGATGATGCCAAGACGTTCTGGGGAACCAGAGAATCAGGTTTGAACTTTTCTCCCATACAGTATTCTCCCTCCCTGCCTTTCCCTGCAATAAACATCTTAGCCTCAGTCAATGATGCTTAAGTAAGTAATATCTTAGTCAGGGAGCGCTAAGCCAACCATCCTGAGGGCTGGCTGTGGCAGAAGGGTGTTATTTGGTAGCATCTGTCCACCGTCGTTTATTTTAATCGCTTTATTGAAAGTAAAATGTATCATAACCTCTTTATGTTCTGTTCCAGGAGTTTTGGTTCAAAGACTTATCTGACTGCAGATACCAAAGGATATCTGCATATCACCTTGGTTTTCAGAATCCTAGCCCGATGCTTACAATAGGGTTGTATTTCCTGTGTAGACTACCTAAAGCCTACAACCCAACAATGCTCAGGGCAAGGCAATGCTGGCGCTCGCGATGTTTGTACTCCTGTTGTAAGTTACCACAGGGTGATTCTCCAGCACATATGTCTGTGGAGTCTAACAAAAGTCCAGGGAGGCGGAGAGAGGTCTGGCCAGGAGCACGCAGGAAGCTGGAGCAGCGCCACCTGCAGGATCCCAGAGGCTGGGCGTCCGGATGTGAACAGATTCCTTGGAGACAGAAAAAGAAAAAGAAAAAAAAAAAAAAAGCGCCAAAGCAGCTTAAATGGTCAAAGAACAAAACATAAAGTGAGCTGCAAGGGTCAGATCTGGAAGGGAGCCCAAGTCTGAGTCTCCGCGTCCATCTGGGTATAAACTTGGCTCCTAATCAGGGCTGACAATTAGGCCGTACAGTTAATATTTTTACAGCTGTTTTATTAATAACACATACAGTGCATCCAGCCAGGATTTGTTGGAGACACCTCAGGAAAACGAATGATGTAAATAACAGATGGATGTAGAATATTCCTACAAACAGGCATAAAGATATTCCCTTCTTGTTTAAAAAGAATTTAAATAGACAGATTGTAGATAAACAGGCAGACAGAAACGGGGAAAGGGAGAATTTATGATATTTGAGGTAGTGGTTTGCATGCGTTCACACGGCAGAAAGCGTGGACACAAACGTCCCTGCTCTGTGTATGGCGATGTTACTCAGAGCTTTGGCTTCCGGAAGACAAACTTCCGTGGTGCAAGGGGGATGCGCGCACAGTCAGGGGAGCCAGTGGAAGCAGGTGTGGGGAGGCCGTTTCTCGGATCATCCTCCGGAACGTGATGGGGTCCACAGAGGTTTCAGAGCCTAGCCAGACCTGCTTTAGCCCAGCCTTGACCCACCACGGAGCCCAGGAATGGACTGCCTCTGTCAATCATTTATTGGTTGACCTGCACACTCTCCGATTTCACATGCGAACTAGGAGCGGTGCTATTTCAATTTGAAAAGAGACATTAAAAATTCAGGATCTTCATGTCTTTTGTTTTCACTCCTACTATCTTTTTTTTTTTTTTTTTTGTACTGCTTTTTCACGAGCCTGCTGCATTGTGACTGTGCTCCTTCCCTTTGCAACCAGATGGCTCAGGAATTAGGAACAAAGGCCACTAAAAAGTGGGCGGGGAGGAGGGGGGAAAGCGCAGGGCTGAAAGTCAAGAGGAAATCTGAGATGCTAGCACAACTCAGTTGTTTAATCACCAGTAATTCCGGCGTAAATTATGAACCTAGGACAGATGTCGCTCTTCCCAGCGACCCTCTGTGCGTGCGAGGTGTGCCCGTGTTTGCAGTGCCTAGGCCTGTAACAAACACAGGCACGCAGGCCCAGTTTTGTTTGCAGTGGTGAGGGCCGAAGAGAGGATCCTGTTTTCTTCTGTGAATCTTCTTACTTCTCTGCACATGTCCAAAGGGGAGGGGGTGCCTGGAATGGGAGGGAGAACTACTGAGCCCCCCCCCACGCCCCCTACCCCCAGACATTACAGTGCAATTATTCAAATAGCTCAGCGCAGGAATTCGCTGCATTTCACAGCTGGGTGACCTTGGGCAGGTCACTGACCTCTCGCTTTTAGTTTCCTTTTTAGAATGTCTCCCTGCAAAGGGATACTGTGGCCGCTGACAGGATACTATCTTGAAAACGGGAACAGGCTCTGTGGAAAGACTGCGGTCATCGAAGACGTGACCAAGACGAGTCCTCGGGGCTTTGCTCTCCGACAGTTGTCCGCTTCATTTCCTGTTGCACTTAGCCCTTGACCTAACCTGCCTTTCCAGATGAGACCTCTGAACTTTTGCCTTAAAAGAGTCCCTTTAAAGTGCCTTTGTGAATCAGAGTGAGTCTTTTGTCTGACCCTTCCATTGCATTTACTGTATACCTATCATTAAAACTCTGTTAGATTCTAGGATGATCTAATGGCTACTTGGTCTATTCGCTGCTCTTATGTGACCTATAGAAAGGTTTCTTTTCATTTCTCTCTCTCTCTCTCTCTCTCTCTCTCTCTCTCTCCTTCCTTCTTTCCTATCTGTCTTTCTTTCTTTCTTTTAACCAGGGATTTCTCTACATACAAAGCCATCAGACAAAAGGAATGACTATTGAAAGATAAAACTTCATACAGGTCAACTGCAATAAAAAACTTAAGAAAGATGTTTGGATTACACACAAAAGCTTCTTTCTGCATCCTAGGCATGTGGGCCTCCCATCCATGTACATATGTGGAACTGAGTAATAAGTAAAGAAGATTCCAGGCAAGGTTTCTGAGTACCTTCTTGAGTCCTCCCTCCCTCCTTTATAGTCTTCAAAGGGAGCTACATTTCCTTCTTGCTGCGGGGTGCATGGTTAAAATTCCTCTTTTCATTTTCTGCAACTTGTATTTTCTTATATGCTCATAATGATGCTGGGACCCAAAACAGAAATCCATATATAGATGAGTAAAAGGAATAGACTCTTTATCTTGTGTGTGTGCATGTGCATGCATATGTGTATGCATGCATGTGTGATCATGTGTGTGTGCATGTGTGTACATGTATTTGTGTGTGCATGTGTGTGTTCATGTGTATGTGTGTGTGTGTGTGTGTGTGTGTACATACACATGGCACCCATGTATAGGAGTAATAAAACAACATTGAATATTGGTTCCTGCTCTCCCTCTTGTCTGAGACAGGGTCAACGTATTTTCAATGCTGCCTGTACCGTGTTTGCTGGCCTACAGCTTCTGGACTCTCCTCTCTCAAGAACACTGGATTCCAGGTGCCTCCCACTAGGTGTGTGTTCACATGGGTTCTAGGAATCCTCACCCTTATACAAGTACTTTTACTTTCTGAGCCATCTCCCAGCGCTAGAGAGGATTTTGATGAGCATGGTGCCCCTACCTAACCATCCGAGGGCGGGGTGATGTCTTACTAACAGACTTTGCATGGGATCTAGGCAAAAGACTTCTTCTCATCTGCACTGCATGCCTACTTGCTAACTGATGCTCAAAATCTTGCATGTCTGGCAGCAAATCATAGGAAAAAAAATGAAAGACTTGGGAGTCAGCCTATAAGTTTCAAATCAAGGCTCTCCTGCCAACTGTGTACTCTGAACCTCTCCAAGATCGCTTAATTTCCCAGTCTTTGTAAAACAGCATCGCGATTACCTAATACATAGGATGACGGGCGTGTGCAGTGAGGTGAAGCACGGAAAGCAATTAGCATGTGCCTGAAAGCGCAGTAAGCATTCCAAACCCGCTCCCATCCCTCTCATCGTGTTTGGACTCAGTAAGCATGCCCTGTCTATCTCCTGGAATCTCAGGCTATCAGAACTACGTAGAAACTTCCAGGAGAGGTCTTCATAGCTTTCAATCAAAATTCTCAGGACAAACTGGATATGTTTTACTTATTCATTGTGTATGTATGAGTGTGGGTGCACACAAGTATATGAATGAGCACATGTGTGTAAGAGTAACCACACATATGCGCCAAGGTTCAAGTGTGGAGATCACAGGACAACTCTTGAGCCTGTCTTCCTCTTCAACTGGGGATCTGGTGATCAAAATAGATTACCAAGTTTATAGTTTATATGTCAAGCACTCTTACTCACTGAGTTATAACAATGGCCAGCGAAGTGGGTTTTAATTATCTGGCACTAGAGTGGGAAGTTAACATTTAAAAAAATTTTTTAAAAACTAAGTCTTGCTTGCAATTGCTTCTGAATGCTGCTTGTAATATTCTGTCACTGGAAAATTATGGCAAGTATATTGTAGTGGGATAAAATAATGTCTATGTGGATGGACATTAATGTGAAAACAAGTTTCACGACAGTTTTAGTGCTGCTAACACTCCATGATGCTGCCTCCTCTGTGTGATTCTGCTGTGTTTATTTTAAATGTTGCTTGTGACTGTCAGACATGCTTCTAAAACCTCTTAACTCATCACTAATGATCTGGACAAAAAATAAATAAATAAATGGTACAGACAATGAACTTTTAAACCACTGGAAACTTTGTTATTAACTAATTCATTTTTATTGTATGTGCATTCACCAGTTGATGGATGGATAAGGAAACTGTGGTACATTTACATAATAAAATATTATTCAGTTGTTAAGAAAAGTAAAAAGGACTTTTTCAGGCAAATGGATGGAGCTAGGAACAATCATTTTGAGTGAGGTAACCCAGACTCCAACAAAGTGGAAATAGGATATAGTGTTTTAAAGGGATAAAGGAGAAGCAAGAATAAGAGGATTAAATGGGGTGGGGTGGAGGGCGTGGTAGAAGAGGAGATATGGGGAGGGACAACTAAAGGCTCTGTGAAAAGCCATATAAAAACCTACTAGAGAAGGAGTTCCCTAATGTGATATATGCACAAAAGGAATTTAAATGGAGTTCCTTTTTAATAGACAATGCCCCAGCTAGATATCATATGCTAGCAACAAAACACTCAGTTCCAGAAATGGGTTATATCAGTTTTAATGGTTGGGCAAGACGTGTCTCAAAACACCCTGCCCTGACATTATAGACTATTGATGGTGCTATTTGTTACACTCAACATCATGATAAGACCCTATTGATACCATATATGTATGCCATTGAACATAGGGAGATAGAGCTATAATATGCTTCTGGAGGAGAAAAGTAATCATTAATATCATTCAGCTATGAAGCCTGTAAGCTACAAAAGCAGCCTACTTGCAAGGGATACCCATTGGTACAATAGTGGCCAAAATGTTGTGGAGTTACCAACCACCTTTGATGAGATTTAAGGCAAACTCCATGAGATAGGACCCCATTGATGAAGCCAAGAACCTGTGCTTCGATAGGTCATGGGCCTTAGGGGAAAACCTACTACAGATATTATGTTAAATGAACACAGCAATAAAATGACTACTACCAATCTAATGATGTACCCATAGAGCACTACATCACTGAACCCTCATGCAAAACGTACAGGAGACGGTAATTAATACAGACCTACCACTGGGCAAGAGACCTTGAAGCACTCAGTCCTAAATGGGACATCTGGATAATATCCTTTCCCTCAAGGCTCAGAGAAGAGGAAGTAGAAAGATCATAGGAGGAGGAGGAGAAAAAGAAGAAGAACAACAACAATAAGAACAAGAACAAGAAGAACAACAATAAGAACAAGAACAAGAAGAACAAGAACAAAAACAAGAACAACAAGAACAAGAAGAACAAGATGAAAAAGAAGACCAAGAACAAGAAGACGAAGAAGAAGAAGAAGAAGAAGAAGAAGAAGAAGAAGAAGAAGAAGAAGAAGAAGAAGAAGATCAACAAGACAACAAGAAGGAGGAGGTGAAGGAGGAGGAGGAGGAGGAGGAGGAGGAGGAGGAGGAGGAGAAAAAACAGCAGCAGCAGCAGCTGTGAATGCCTTCAAGGAAACACTATTCCAGACAGAGCAGAACACATGCACATATGACATCACAGAGACTGAGAGAACCTACAGGATTTGGACAAGTTCAATGAGATGAAATCCTAGCACAGAGAAGAAGTGAAGACAAAGTCCACCCCTAACCAAAAAGCTGGGAATTAAGAGCTCTTGTGAGAGGGAAAATCAGTACCCTCCTCCTACCCCTCCACCCCTGCTACCCACAGTGGAACACTGGGAATATCAAGTATACTCCAGGCAAGTCCATGCTCAGGAGTATCTCACAAAGTGGACTCCACAAAGTTTGTGTGCTGTGCTTTTTGTATTCCATATTTTTAGTTTTGGCTTCATTTTAAGAGAAAGAATATATGGTTGGATGGGAGGGGAGGGGCAAAAGAATGTGGGAGGAGTTGGGGAGGGAAAGAATATGATCTAAATATATTGTGTTAAAATTTTTAAATAAAAAACTTTGATTTAGTTCATTTTAATTTTACATGCATACATGTAATACATGCATACATGGTTTGCTTCTACCTAAGTCTGTAGCACATGTGTTCTTGGTGCCTGTTGAAGACTGAACTAGGTGTCAGAGCCTGTGAGACAGGAGTTACTAATGGTGGTGAGTAGCTATGTGGGGGCTGGGATTCAAACTGGAATTGTCTGGAAAAGCAGCCAGTGCTTTTAATGGCCAATAATAGAGCTTCATTTTATAGATAAGACTTAATGTTGTTCATATAATACTCTTCATAGGAACAAAGGCAGAACTTCACCCTGAACCTAGGTCTCTTGACTCCAGGTTCTGGGAGACTGACAGAGACTAAAGGCCAGGATGTACATCTTTGCTTCTATGAGAATTGGAAGCCAGGGCTTCTCCACGATTTGCTTACCAGTCAGGACATCAAAACAGGCCTGCACAGGTCACTCTGACACATTAAAAAGAATTGCTAAATCTTCAGAGCGATCTGTTTTCCACACTGTATTGGCAGCTCAGCTGGAAAGTTACTTGAATGTTTGTCAAAAATTGTTTATAGATTTGAAAACTGTTTGGGGTTTGCTGTTGCTTCTGTTGTTTGCCTCTTTTGTATCATCTCATTTTTCAAAATTTAATAAACACTTTGCAGAGGAGCAAAATAATTGGTCACACACTTGCAGGCTCCCAGATTTGTTTTACATGTGCGTGCAATACAGAGTAACTGAAAACATGTTCAGGCCCAGCGCATCAAATCATGTCTGTTGCTGTGGTCAAGATCAAGGCAGAAGCAGCAGGCATCCACAGCCCCAAACCACATCATACGCAGGGCCTCTGACCACAGGGCGAAAGGGCCAGACTGAGGAGTCAGTGACGCCTGTGGTACCATCAGAACTCAGGGATGGGAGCTGTTGTTGCACGCCTCTAGTGCCATGGTACTGGAAGGTTTGCCCGATTTGTGAGGCAGAAGGACACAGCAGACATTGTAGAAAAGCCATAAGAGGCATCAGAAGCCTGTCTTTCCATCAGCCACACCTTGGTCCCACCAAGGACTGCCAAGCAACATTTGCCTTGGGAAGAATTGAAAGATGCGATGGATAACCCCACAATTGTATTTCTTTGGCACCTCCAGGACCACCTTTCTCTGTCTTGGGACCCACACAAGCTGGTTAGCCATATGAAGGTGGATAAGGGGGTTTTCTGAATTGTCTTTCATTCCCCCCCCCCAAACATTCGTAAGGTTTAGGCTGGTGAGGTGCTGATGGAAGGGAATGTTCGCATCTCTTGGCATGCAGGGGCAGCTTGAGTGATGTGGCTAATTATATCAAAATACTCACATAGCATGTGTCCCAGGGGACCAAATGACACTGAACTTGGCTTTCCTGGTAGTAGACTGAAGGCCAGGGTGGTAATTTCAAGGTTTGTGGGTTGTCAGGGCTGCGTTAAATGAACCTGGTGGCCTCTATGAGGAAGTGAGTTTAGAGCTTTTAATTCAAAGCTCCAAACAAGAGAAAGAACTTTCGTTTTCTCTTCTACAGGGCCTTACTATGTAGTCCAGGCTGGTCTGAAACTCACTCTATAGCTCTGGATGGTCTGGAGCTCACAGAGATCCACCTGCCTCTTTCTCCTCAGTGCTGGGATCAAAGGTGTACACCACCACACCCAGTCCTGGATATTTTTTTTTATTAAAAGTGAAAATTGATAAATATACTTGCATGAGTTTCAGAATTATGCAGACTCCCCAAGGCACATGTGTGAAAGTCAGAAAATTGACCAAGAAAAAGAAGGACTCCTTACCTTGAGATGAGGCATCAAGGTCAACTGAGCCAGCGGCCATTGAGCTCTGCTCAGTGGTATGGGTTTGTAAAGACTAGCTTCATTTGACTTGACGATCGTTGATGACAGCATAGCTTCACTCAAGAGAATGCCTATTACCAAAGCAACTATCTATCCATTGTATAAATAGGATTCCCTTTCAACTAACTTCAGGAAACAACCATAGCCTATCTATATCTATATCTATATATCTCTATCTCTATCTCTATCTCTATCTCTATCTCTATCTCTATCTCTATCTCTATCTCTATCTCTATCTCTATATCTATATCTATATCTATATCATCTATATATCTATATCTATATCTATATCTATATCTATATCTATATCTATATCTATATCTATATCTATATCCATCTATATCATTAGACCAAAGTGTTAGAGTGTGGTGGTATATTGAACTAAGCTTACAAGTTTGGGGTGCTGAATTGGTCATCATATTAGTTAACTTCTCTTATTGCAGTGATAAAACACTAGAGAGAGGCACCTCCAGGGAGGAAGAGTTTATTCTGACGCGCAGTGTAAGAAGACATCCCATCATAGGAGAGAGAGCACAGTGGCTAGGACTCTCTATGGACACTGCCTATTACATTGTGGGGGAGAGAATGAGCAGATATTCCAGCTGAGTTAGAGCACTGACTTTCCCCCAGACCGTTTACACATATGGGCCACTCTGTCCAATGAAACATCAACCCTTATATGTCCCTAACCTCCTGGAAAAACACTGCCAACCAGAGGCCCAGTGTTCAGACACGTGCCTCTGAGCGATAACTCACACTCAAACCACACAGCTCAAGTGCCCAATTGTCCTCTCCTTTGATCTCCATGCCACACCCAAGAGCAATGTCCACTCCCACCTGCTTTGCCCTTAAACTCTGCCATGGACAGCCTACCCTACTCATGTGCTTCTTATAGTTTATTGTTTCCTATGTCCATTTCTCTTCTTTCTCTCTCATGAAGAAAGCAATCTTCAAAATCCAGTGCTAGTGACCCAACAATACCAAGGAGGAAAAGATATTCACAAATGTTAAACGGAAATGAAACAAAAGCAGGCAGATGTGTCACCAAGCATAGTCAGCCCTGCAGGATTCCTTTAAACTCCTACCGCACACACACACACACACACACACACACACACAATTTTACTCACTTCCTTGTTCTTATCTAGTTAGGCTCTTAGGCTTAACAGTGCTTGCTATTTTTTAATTATTTAATGAGTTCATAGATGAATGTAATGTGTTTTGAGCAAATCCACCCCTAACTCCCAATCCTTGCTCTATTCTTCTTAACAATTTCCTCCCAAATTCATGTGTTCTTCTCTTTTTGGCATTTAAATCTCCTAAGTCCATCTGATGTTCTCTGTGTGTGAATTGGTGGAGGGCCCTCTATTGAAACAAGAGTATCCTGTCAGTGGCCACATGCATAGGGAAAACTAAACTGACTGTGCTACCCACAGTAGCCATCAGTGTCTAGTACCCCTCACTATAGAGGTGGAATTCCATGAGCCCCTCCTCAATCCTTTGCTAGGGTTTTGGGTAGCCTAATCTATTGTAGTCGAGTCTGTGAGTTCCTGTGTGCAAGGGCCTTGTCGTGTCCTGCAATACTGCTTTTCTGGAGTGTCCGCTACCTCTGACTCCTACAAACTTCCTATCCCCTGTTACATGATGATCCATTGTACAGTAATCTTCCTGTGTTGTCTATCCTGTGTTTTCTAGCATTGTTCTTATATAATTTATTATTACAAATGCGTGATGTATATTCACACTTGGAATTTATTTTGTGTGTATATTTCATTGCCTTACATAACCTGGAATTGATAGCAGCCAAGAGACAAATAATGCTTTGAGGTGAGGCAGGAGTTTCAGGGAACAGGCTGCTTCCTTCCTTCCTTCCTTCCTTCCTTCCTTCCTTCCTTCCTTTCTTTCTTTCTTTCTTTCTTTCTTTCCTCTCTTTCTTTCTTTTCTCTCTTTTTTTCTCTCTTTCTTTCTTTCTTTCTTTCTTTGCTTTTTCTTCCTTCCTTCCTTCTTTCATTCCTTCCTTTCATTTATTTAGGTAATCTGTTTTTGTATAACCCAAATGGAATCTCCCATGGACTACATAGTACATTGATCCTTTCTGAGTGCAGTGTACCAATAACCCAATACCCTTGCCATAGTCTCACCTTTTGAAAGTTCCATCACTTTTCAGCTTCAGCTCGCTGATGAAGCACTCAGCACATATCTTTGGGAAGCATCTCCAAGCATCTACCAACCATAGTGCTGAGTCTCTTCATCTTTGCAATGTGCCAAACACATGGCTGAGTTCTGAGTATTAAGGGAGCTACTCAACCTGACAGGGGCATCTGTTTGTCACAAACTACATGTGTGTGTGTGTGTGTGTGTGTGTGTGTGTGTGTGTATGTGTGTGTGTGTGTTTTAGTTATCAGCCTCCTGGCAACATTACATTCATCATGGACTTACAGATTGAAACCTAAGACTGGACATTATCAATTAACACACTTGAGATTCATGGTAGATAAAGACCTGAGACCTTGAGGCTCCATTCATTCAAATCTAGAACCCACACCCATCCACTATACTGCCTGGCTTTCCTTTTAATAGCAAAAATTACAAGAGTATATGTAGGACATCATAGAACCCAAAGGTTCTTTTTTGCTTGGTTCTGCTCAATTCTGCTCAGTTGTTTAGTCTATGTGCTTTAGCCTTTCCTAAAACCAAACCCAAAACCCAAAAACCTCCTAATGTTTAAGTCTCTTTCACATAAGTGAGTTATGCTAAAATGGTAAGGAATTAAAAAAAATGTTGATGGCATAAATTAGTGGGCAAAATTAGTTTGGATCAAAAGTGATTGTGTTATTGAGTATATGGAGGAAAAGAAAGAAAAAGTGGGGAAAAATTGCCCTTTATCCAGAGTGAAGTTGGGCCATAACAACTTTCTAAAGGAGCCATATCGTCTCTGCTTGTGGGACTCATGCTTGGCTGGTGCTCCGGTCTCTGCTATCTCACTTCTTGTTTGGGGGGGGGAGGTTTTAAAAAAAATCATTCCTTCTAATTTATAACTTGTTATACAAAAAGGGGAGCCTTTAAATGTTATGAATTTTTAATTTTTTTCATTTAGTTGATTCTCTTGCTGAGAAAAGTGGCTGCCAAAGTGTTGTGCCTAAGCTTTGGCGATGAACGCCAGTATCTGGCTCATTAATAATTTATTCATAAATAATCAAACAGAAATGATCTGGCAGGTCCCGCAGGTGAGTCACACAGAGTTACAAAAATGCTGCTAGGTTGAAACGAGGCAACTTTGAAATAAAATTTTACTCCAAATGTGGTCAGAGACATGCTACAGACACATCTCTCTGTGTGTTAGAGGTGCAAACTTTAATCCTGAGCCTACTGCATTGTTCTTTGTTGCTTGTTTGCTTGCTTTTGTTTTGTTTCGTTTTTGTTGTTTTTTAAAATTGGAAACAGAATCCCAGTGGAAATTTCAATACGCCACGCATTACATACAGAAACAAGTTTAGGCCTCCTGTAGAGTCTGCATCCCAGGCACCTTGAGGGATGTTCAGCAGGTACTTTTTTGCTTGGTTCTGCTCAATGCTGCTCAATTGTTTAGTCTATGTGCTTTAGCCTTTCCTAAATTGTTACTTCAGATACCACTGTGCCATTATTGCTAGCTTTAAAGTGGTTATATTATAAAATACCAAGTTCAGTGGCTTAAAACTAAGTAAACCTATATTCTCAAGTTCTTTAGATAAGATGTCCAACTTGAGTCTCCATGAGCGAAATTCAAAGCTCGGCAGAGTGAGAGAGAAGTTTGGAGATGAGAAAGAAGCGCCCATTTTGGGGTATTTTTCATACGAAAATATTGCCCACGTCGTTACGCTCAGGCCCCTTTCCTATGTCTTCAAAGCAAACATCAGAGTGCCGAGTCCTCACAAGCTGTCAGTCCAAACTTCTCTAGTGTGGCTGCTCAGCTTACAAGCCCCACACCCAGGACACTCAGCCATCTTCTTGTTTTAGAGACATGTCCTTAATTCCATTTTGCTTGAATTTTGCAGTGTCTCCTCACATATTCATAGGACATAGACATTAGGGCATAAACATATATGGCGATTCAAGAGTATTTCCACTGTTATTCACAGAATCACTCTGAGCACTTTCCACCCATTTGCTTTTGCTGCCATTGCTGTGAGCTTATTGAACCACAGAGTAAAAGTTTTTTTTTTCCATCCCTTTCTGCTTCCTTCTTCCAGCTAAGTGTCTTTGTTTCTGTCAAAGCCCGCCTTCCTTCCAGGGTCAGAATGAATAGACTGGTTCTCATTTCACAAAGTTCATGGCGATCTTCCTCCCTCTTCTTATCACCTATTAAAAGTCTATTGTATTGCAATAGTTGTCACACTCATGGCGCTCGCCGCTCCCTCTTTGCCCCATAACATGTTTGTATTTGCTTTCATGTCCATAGACTAAAATCTTTTGGAAACCAGGACTGCGCCTCCACACTTCCTACAATTATTTTCCTTTCAATTTTCATTTTAAAAAAAAGGTTCCTGAGTAATGTTGACATTCTTGGGCATATTTCATTGCAAGTAATATAATCCTGATCTGGCTTATTTGTGGGAAAGGTTGATTAGACATAGAATTCAAAAGTTACACGATGCCCAGATTGACCAATTCTTGGAGTTTGTAGCTGGAAGAACTTCAGAATCAGGCAAAACACTGACTATATGAGAAGGAGCTTGGTAGTCAGAAAGGCTCAGACTTGGACCACATCCTGCTCTGACTTTGTGAGTGGAGGGTGGTGCTGGCTGGAACCCTTGGATTGACATCCAAGTAGGACTACCTGCAATGGTAGAAATCCTTCCCCCACAAACAAGGTACTCATGAAAAAAAATGCTGGGTAGACAAATTAATGATGTACCAGAACTACATCTAAAATAAAACTTCCACATTATTTGGAATTAACAACAGAGAATTAATAGGGGTAACAGGGACCAGTATAAAGAGTAATGGTGACTTTTGATGTGCTACAGTCAGTTTTAAAGTCTTTCCCTCTATTCTCTCAACAAATACCCGACACTCTCAATTTTGTGAAAAAAAAAATCTAAGCAAACAATATGCTAAATAGGAACACTACCAACCACTCCTACTTCCTGCTCAATTATGATCCAGGCAAGCGTAAAATGCTTCTTTCTGACCGCCCCCTAGAGTTGAATTCCATTATTTTTCTTAGGCAATGATGAGGAGCCGCATAGGTAGCAACCACCAGAGACTCATCATGCCTTCTACTTACTAACTGCACTGGGGAGGCAGCAAAGCAATGAGGCATATGAGACCTGGACCATTGACACGGGCAAAGCAAAGGCTCTGGGGAGAACCTGTAGTGTGACACAGGCACCGTAGCCTGTGCTGGAGGCCACAGAAAGGAGTTTGATGCTTGGACAGATCAAGATGTCATTGATGCCCAATGACACTTGAAAACTCTCCTACTACTTCCTATCAGCATAGAAAAAAGCTCAGAGAGAACCAGAACCTAGAGGAGGGAAGGGAAGGCAGATTTGGGGAGCTTCTGCAAGAGAGAAGGTCTAGAAGAACACATAGAAGCCAGAGGCAGTGGTGCACACTTTATAATCCCAGCACTCAGGAGGCAGAGACTTTTGGATCTCTGAGTTTGAGGCCAGCCTGATCTTCTGAGCCAGTTCCAGAACAGCCTGGGTCATACAAAGAAATCCTGCCTTGAAGGAGGAAGAGGAGGAGGAGGAGGAAGAGGAGGAGGAGGAGGAGGAGGAGGAGGAGGAGGATCTTGGACAACAAACTAGTGCTGAAGCTATGCATCCAGAAGAGAAAGAAGCTAGTGTTCGTAGGGTGCTGCGAGCACTGTAGTAGAATTAAATTATGTTAAGTCTCAGTGAGAAGCTGAAAATGAGACCAGCAGAGATGAGCCTGAAGACAGGTTACAACCGGTGGTTAAAGGATGTTAAATGCCACACAAGGATGTGTGTCTGTTAACGACAAGACTGGCTTTGCTTGGGAGCATGGAGGGACAGTCTAAAGGTTGGATTAGCATGGTAGAGCCAGAGGCAGACTGGGGAGCTGAATAGGAGACAGAAAGAAGGAAGTGAAAGGCGTGGGGTGAAGCGAGGCTGCAGGGAGGGTTGTTGTTCTGGGGGAGGGGACAGATAAGGGGCCATATGGACCGTCACTCTGAAGAGGCAGCTCTCCCCCTAAGCAGTGACACTCTATTTATTCTCCCCATTCTTCTTCCTTCTCCTCCCCCCTTCTCTCTCTAGCCTTTTAAAAGTCAGTCCTAATATGGGATTGTGACTGAGATTTGCATTCGCAGCACCTGGCCCCGTGCTGGTTACACAATGAAGCCTCAGAAAGTCATACATCCTTCTCTCTGCCTTTTCCCTCTCTGGGCCAGATGACATTCTTTCCTCATAGAGAGAACGGAACTTCCGAGATGGGTGTATCGAGTAGCAATGGCGCACTGACTGCAGGAGAAAGTGCAAGACACATTTGGCTCCTGGTCCTCTGCTCCATCTCATGACAAGAAGCTGTACGTCAGAAAATCTCCACACAGGATGCTGGGCAGATAGCCCAGCTGGTAGCATGCTTAACATTTAAGCCAAAGGACCTGGGTTTGAGTTCCTAGCACTTATGTAGAAGCCAGGCATGTGTAACCCCAACTTGGGTGGGGTAAAGACAGGATTCCAGGAGCTCCCTGGACAGCCAGTCTAACTGAAAGTAGGAAGCCCCAGATTCAGAGAATGACCCTGTCTAAAACACTAATGTGGAGGGTGATGGGTCAGGATACTCTGGTCTCAACACACACACACACACACACACACACACACACACACACACGTAAGACAAGCTATGTCTTACCATGAACTACACAGAGTTGGCCTGAGCACAAAGCATTCCCACTCTCTCTCTCACATGGTCCTACAAATTCAGGTCATAGGTGGACAGTGTGGGCGGCCCACAAAGGTCTAGCCAGAAAGATGTATGTGACAAGCAGCCCGTCTCTGTCTCTGATGGAATAAAGGAGGAACGTGATCATGCTGCCACCTGTTCCATTTGCCTCACGCCCATCCCAGGTGATGGCCCTGGGGATAGTCGGGAAGAGACCGGAGAACGGAGACACGTGGGAATGACGACAAGTCATCCAACCAGGATTTCCCAGGTAAAGGATGCTCTGGGAAGTGTCCTCAGAGAGAAAAATGGAGGCACTATACAATTCTCACAATACATACTTTGCATCAGAGGTAATTTGTAATTTAAAAATTTCACTTTTTAAAAAAGGGAATCGTTCATTTAGCGTGTGTGTGTGTGTGTGTGTGTGTGTGTGTGTGTGTTCCTGCATGTATATATGTGAAATACATGTATGCAGGAGTCTCAGAGTCCACAAACAGGTATCTGGATCCTCGGGAACTGGGTTTCAGGTGACTGAGAAGCACCAGACGTGGGAGCTGGGACCAGAACGGAGGTCCTCTGTAAAACCACAAGCGCTCTCAGTGCCAAGCCCCCTCTCCAGACCAAGACACTTTACATTTAAAGGCGAGAACTTGTCACAACTTGGTATTTCATCTTTTGAGTGCCATCCAGAGGGATAGGTCTAGAACAGGATTCTGCAACATTGATGCTCTTCACCCAAGAGATGTCAAAGTCATGTGCGCATGCCCGAGTGTGTGAGTGGGGGCACTGTGTCTGAGGGTACACATGTGACAGTCAACTCCGGGGTGTTCTTTAGGAATCACCTACTTCACCGTTTGAAATGGAATCATTTACTGATTCAGGCACTGGCTGGCCAGCGAGCCCCATGGACCTTCCTGGCTCTGCCCACTGGAGCGCATGTGCCACCATGTTTCGCTCTTTGACGTGGGTTATAAGAATTGAACTCAGGTCCTCCGATTTGCAAAGCAAACATTTTATTGACTGAACTGCCCCAGCCCCCAATCATTGTCTTTCTGTCTGTCGGTGCTTGAGTAGATTCTATTATAAATGATCTTTTTTTTAATGCAAATCGAGTTGTCTTTTATCTATTTGAATGGTCACATCACTGAAAAAAAAAGACATTTCTAAGCCTATTTCACATGATCTGTATCCAGGATGCATGGTTTGTTTGTTGTTGTTTCCTATTGAACTTTATCATAAATGTATTGCATGATATGTTTTCATAATTAATATGCAAATAGATGTATAGTTTATAATTAATTTCAACTGGGCACAGAGAAGAACTTGAAAACCTCAGCATGCAGGCATCGTTTTTTGGTAGAAGTTCAATGAAATCCCCCAAATGTCTTTGTTTTTGCAATCCATAATTTGCAGATTATTAATACAATAAATCCTTGTTGTCTGTGAGAGTTGGCATCATACCCATGAACTCCTGTGCAGAGAACTCACAAACTAAAAAAAAAAAAAAAAAAAAAAAGGAAAGAAAAAAACCAACCCATGTGGTTTCAGTGTATGCTCATTACCTGCTTCTGAAACCACAGCATTTCAGCCTTTTATAGATGTTATAACGGCCTCTGCCGGAAGCAGCTGCAGTCATTACCCGCAGGACAGGTTCAACACACAAGCTACAGGAACAGAAGCCTGGACCAGCTCAGGTTTCCCAGTCTCTAGCTGCGAAGAGCACTGTCAACAGTACGTTTGTACCAGGGGAAAAGAACAGATTTGATCCTTTGCTCATTCAGTGAGAGGTCCAGTTTGGTCACAGAACTGTCTATGTCTAAGGTCATGAGTCACATAAAAGTCAGAGCTAGGCCTCAAAGCCAGTGCTGGTACTCTGCCCGCATTCTCTCTACCCCTTCCCCAAAACTCTCTCTCTCTCTCTCTCTCTCTCTCTCTCTCTCTCTCTCTCTCTCTCTCTCTCTCCTCTCCTCTCCATCAAAGGCTCTCTGGGGGATCTGGAGGAGGGACAGCAGGAGAATTTGGTGGCACCTGTTCTGGCATGTCACATCATTGAGCTTCATGTCTGAATATAAAACTAACAAGCTGATGACTCCGTTCCCAAATTCCTCCTGTCCTACCCTTCTGAGGGAGAGCAGAGCCATGTGGAAACCCATCCCATAAAGCAAAGCGTCTTGATGTTGTAATCATGTAAGCGGTAACAAATGCAGCTGGATGGGTTAGGGTTAAAGAACTGACAGTAGCAAACACCGAGACGGAATCACTGGTGCTTATGGAATTAGGGTTCACCTTTTTGAGAGCGCCTCCCTGCCAAATGACAACCAACATCCCCCGTGTCGCTGGAGGGAGCGATGGCGCCCTGCATCTCAGGGAAGATTTAAAATCAAGATCCTAACTGCTCAACATCATTAAAAATCTCCAGGCAGTTTTCATAAGAGGAAGGGGGTGGCTGCCTGAGGTTTTGGCTGACAGTCAACCCAACTAATTACATTCTGTCTACTGTGTCCTCCTGCAGCTTCAATTGGATGTGTTATTTTATTTTATTTTATTTTTACTTCCCGTCCTAATCTGAATGTAGGGGTGCTGTGTGTTCCTGAGCAGATACTGCCATTCTTCCTGGTAATGGAGGCTTGGCAGAAAGATTTGCTCTTTCTCCACAGAGAGTTTAGTAGACCTTGAATAATTCTTCCAAGTGATCCTGGTACCATGATGCTTACAGGTAACAATCTATCTCTAATGTTATTTCCTCTCACCAAGTATTGACATGAGCAGGAATGTTTCATCCCAGGGTGATGATGTCTCACTTAACAGCGTCATGCCAGTTGCCTCGAACATTCTTGTCTTTTCCTCGGTTACAAATGTTACTGTTGACATTGCTGGTGTATTACACCAATAAGGCACAGATTTTAAGGCTCACTTAATGAGAAGAAAACGCACTGTCCCCTCATCAGCCCACTGGTCCATAGATAAATCCATCTGTATATCTACCCATTTATCCATCTACCCATCTTTCTGTAAGCCAAATAAAAAGGCAGTGGGATTTATTAAAGTGCCGATTTTGTTGTTTGGTAGAATTAGTCTTTGAATGTCACCAGATGTGGCCATCCATAGACCATAGACCGTAGACCAACACAGAGTTCTTTGGTGGGAAGTCAGGAAGCAAGGCAAATGACTCTCGTTCCTTCTCTTACTCTCCCCCTGAGGCTGCCAGCTTTGTGACCTTCAGCACATGCTCTCTGTCACAACTAGACACACAGGGACGAGAGTGAGGAAGAGCTTGAAAATTCTTAGAACCTGCAATTCTTACACCTTCCTGTGTTTGAGAGAAAGAAATTATAGACTTGCACATAAAGCATTTAAAATGAATTTATATGAAGAATTCTCTTTTTCCTAAAAAAAAAAAAGTTCAGGAGGTGTGTGTGTGTGTGTGTGTGTGTGTGTGTGTGTGTGTGTTTTGCTGTTGTTGTTTGTTTGTTTTCCTGGAGAGATGTCTCAATGATTAGGAGTGCTTCAAGAAGACTGAGATTTAGACCTAGCACCCATGTAAAAAGTCAGACACTGAAGCATCTTCTTCTGCATCCTGTGCATACACAGGTATATGCCTTATACTCACACATGAATATGTATACATTTATGCATGTGCAGATATATTTATTTATTTATTTATGCAAATATACTTAAATATTTTTACATGTTCCCTTTTCAACTTAATTGATTAGTATGTTTTAAAGGGCTGTGCAACAGGCAAGGCAAGATAACTTATATAATAACTTAACTGATTCTCACTGCATGCAACCTTGTCTGGAATCCTTGTTAGCTCATCTCTGTCTCAGTTCTTGTTCTGTTGCTGTGACGTGACACCAGGGCCCCAGCTACTCTTATAAAAAAAAGCATTTAATTGGGGGACTCGCTTACAGCTTTCAGAGGGCCAGTCCCTTCTCGTTGTGGTAGGGAGTATGATGGTAGGGACACAGACATGGTGCTGGAGGGGTGACTGAGAGCTTTGCATCCTGATCCTCTGGCAATGGGCAGAGGGAGACACTGGGCCTCTAAGTCCACTCCTCTTCCAATAAGGACACGCTTGCTCCAAGAAAACCACACCTCCTAATTCTTTCAGAGTTCATCAGCTGAGGGAATTAGCATGCAAATGCATGAGCCTGTGAGGGACATTCTTGTCCAAACAACCACATTGTTTCAGGGATGAAGAAAGAGGGGCATAAGAAAGGCTATTGGCCCAGAATAGGAAAGGGAGAGAGCCTGGATTTCATTGGGAGTTCAAGAGCCTGCACTCCTTACTCCTGGGCAGTGCTGCCTTCCCTGGGAATTTCACTTAACACATATCTCATGCAATAATACATGTTCGTTACCATAGTGGTCTACAGTGTATTCCCCTCTCATCACTTCCTTATATGAAGATTTTTTTTTTTAAGGAGAGAACTAAGATTGTCTTTTGCATGTTAAGCTATCAGCCTACACTTGGAAAATCAAAGCAGAAATATCCTGAATTGCTTGGAAAAGAGATCCCTTTCTTTTGTTTTTTCACCCACATCGATCTGGTATTTTAACCATTTCTCAACAGTTGAGTCTCCCTTGCCTTTGGGCTCTCCACATACTCAGTGCTTCCTGGGCTGGATGCCAGAAGACAGCTCACTACCTGGAGGACAACATCTCTTAAGGAAGAGAGTATCAGATAGAAAGAATGATATTTGCCCTGGAAACAATGATAGTGTATTCTTGAGTAGAATATTACCAAGAGGAAGCTGGAAGAGAGAATTCCATGGAACTGAATTCTATCTGACCAAGTACAACTAATGCATGTATTCTTAGAGTACGGAGAGCTCAGATATCTCAGCTTTAAAGTGGTCCATCTATTGGACATATATCCATCGTCCTGTTCAGGGTGAGCCCACTTGATTGCCTTTTGATGATGGTCATGTGTCCCATCATCATCACACCTACAGGCGAAATATGTTTTCTAGATAATGGCTCCACTTTCCATCGTATACCAGTTTCTGGGCTGCCTCAAGGACCCCTGTCAAGATCTGAGCTCCTGTGACTGCCATTGACACTCGCTCCCACTCATACAGCTGCTCATCTTCTGGGACCTACGCCTGAGAGTCACAGCTGGTCCTACAGCAAGTCCAGCACGGATTCTTCCTCACACCCCTGGACCATCTAAAAAGCTTCAGGGCATACATCTGCTCCTTGAACACTGCACACAGTGTCCTGTGAGCCCCTGGTCTGTGATAGGAATGTGTGCATAGTTTTAGTGGAGGGAGAAAAGTTGGATTTTTTTCGTCTCAGCTTCACACTTCTGGATGACCAAAGCTGTGGTTCTCAGTGAGGGACGAGCTAAAAATGCTGACTTACTCTTCCAGTGCCCCTGGTGTTCATGGTCATATGGGTATCTCCACTTGCAAAACAAAAAGGAGTATAAAATATGAAATTGCCACAAAACCAGAAGTGTGGAATTCATAGTGATCAGGATGTGGTAAGTGTCAAAATAATAAGCCTCCCAAGGGGGCAAGCTGTCTCCTCTGGAATTCTTGCCAGGAGTACTATGAGCACACACTGGCAGGCGATGTGCCAGGCTCAGAGTAGCATCCCCCATGCCTTCTCTCTGCCTGAACATCTCTGCAATTGAAAATTCAGACATCATGGCATCAGGAAAAAAGTAATCTCTAGAACAAAGTCTCAGAGGACCTGAGATGGTTCTGGTTCATTGTAAAGAAGAAAATGAATAAATGGAAATTTCCCCAAAACTTCACAGAGCCCAGCTACTGTGTGAAATACACACAGAATTGAGACTCCAGAAAAGATAGGGGGAAAAAAACAACAATAAAAACACTTTCTGTTATGTTAATGTGTTCTAAGGAGGGAAATATGTTCTTGAATTAGTAGAAATAACCTCTTGATATGTTTCTATTAGACCTATCTTAGCACAAATGAGAAATTATAATATTAACCAACTAGCGAGATGGTTTGTGTTGACCTAACCAGTCAGTACTTAAATGAAGTCTGCAGATGTGGGTCTGAGCTGGTGGCAGGGCAAGATACAACTGTGGGGCTTGCCTGAATTTTTTTTTTTTTTTTAGGTCTAATAAAACAAAGTTGCGTGCAAAAAAAAATATCCAGAAAACAAAACTACTAGACCCAAGATGAGGTTACATCAGTGATTCTTATGCAATGGCAATTTCGCCTCTAAAGTGATGATAGTGCCTGGAAAATAGAGGTGTTTCTGAGAGAGGGTTTGCTGTTGGCATTGGTGAGATGCTACCAAGCATCCTAAGATGCATGGATGCATGGACAGCTTTCACCAAGAGAGATTATCTGGCCCCAAAGGAAGTAAAATGGAGTATACATTCTGCACTGCTATAGGATTGCTTTGCAGTGGAGAAACTCAGCTCAAGAACTGGGAGGAAAGGGGCCGGGGATCGAGAGAATGGTTGATGTCATCAGAGGGGAAATCCGAAAAGGGAATTTGAAGACTAGAGAGAAAAGTTGTGGCAATCTGTCCACATTTCTCACCACTAGCATTCTCACTGCTATCTGCTTAGGTTGCCCTCTTGCACAGTTATCAAGGCCAGATTAATACTTACATAAATATTTATTAGTTGTTAGGACCTTGGGAGTACTTTACAGGTTTTCAGCCGTTAGTTCTTGCTCTAATATTCCGGAGTTGGCCCTTTTTTAAGGATATCAAAACTGAGTTCTGGGAGGGTACTCTTTCCCCATTATCACACAACTAGTACATGTTGAAATTGCATTTTTAATCCAAGTACTTTAATCCAAGATTTCAACCACGGTGTTCTGACATCTCTTTCTCCTGGGGGTCTTTTTTCCATGCAGCGAGATTTAGAGATTTTGTTCAGGTTCCTTCTACATAAAGTAATGACATGTGTCCTTGTCAAATCCCTTGTTCGGTGCTATCCAGGGGTCAGCAGGTACATCTAGAAAATCCCAGGGAAGAGAGCTTACCACTTCCTCTCTTCTGACTCCAGGGTCCATCCTCTATAGTTCTGAGGGAAAACAAAAGGGTGAGGGTTCTCTTTTTTTCTGGGTCACGATTCTTGATATGAAGAATTAGGCTACCAAGTTTAGAATCAGAGCTTAAAGTACGGTGGGAAAGGTAACTATCAGACTGGTTAAACAACAACAACAACAACAAAAACCTGTGCTACCTTACAATGGAGTTATTCCTTTTGTTCATTTGCTTTTACTACAGGGTTTCTCTGTGTAGCCCTACCTGTCCAGAAGCTCCCTCTGTAGATCAATCTGAACTTGACCTCAGAGATCCACTGCCTCCTGAGTACTGGGGCTAAAGGCATGCACCCCCATGCCCAGCTTACAATGGAATTATTCCTAAGAGGTGACATTAAAGCGTACGTATATGAGATATCACCACAATATGCTGTCCATTCAAAATAGAAAATCATTGTTGGCCAATGCAGGCAGCATATCCTATCTCGTTAGAATAAAATGATGTTTTTATTTATACACAAAAATGTCAGAAGAATCCATCTTGGTCATGTCAATAGCAGTGGTGGAGTTTCAACCTTAAAAGGTGAATTTAAAAAAAGGTGGGGGGAGGTTGGGAGGAAGATAAAAGAAAAAGAAAATTGAAAAAATCCTCTCTTCAGGCCTTCAGGAAGGTGAATTGATAAACTGCCACCCTGGGGCAGAAGTCACTGCTTCTTTGGAGACCGTACCCAGGACCAGCACAGAACAGGGCTGGAAGATCGGAAAAAGTGTCTCCAGAGGGCTCAGCCCTAATTTGTCACTGAACACAAAATTCTCCTCACCCTCTCCTCCCTTTCTTCAAACTTCAGTAAACAAAATCCTCCCCTTCTACCTGCCTCAAAGGAGACAGCATCCTTCGCTTTTTTACCTTGTAGTGTGTTTAAATGAATGTCGAATCCCCCCCACCTTCCCGGAAATTTCAAAGGCAACAAGTAGATAAAAGAGATGCTTCAAAAGCGCATCTGCCCTCCTACAGGCAACAACTTTGCCGCATTATCCCTTTTATTCAAAGGCATTAAAAAAAACAGCCATACATTTATTTTCTTTAAGTATCTAGCACCAAATAGTACTCGGAATACCAAAGGGAATTTGAGATATGCGAGTCTATTTTCTGCCTTTGGGCAGTTTACAAAAAGTAGTTGGAGCACACATATGCCCCTGTGTGTGATGCTTTCAGGGGAGACGCCCCAGAGGTCAGGAGAGGAAGCATTTATACCTGCTTTGAAAACAGCCCTGGCTTCCCACGGAGAGGCTAAGCAGGTGAAGGGAAATCTAGGGATGGGGAGGTACAGGGAGGAGCGGGTTGGGTAAGGGAAGGTAGGTAAAGTCTCTGAAGCAATGACAATGACATTTGGCCAAGGAAAAGACCCCCAAACAAGAGGATTGTGCCCCGAGTACCACAGGGCCAGGGCAGCGTACTAGTCACCTCATGTGTGTGGTCTCAGTCCTCACCAAAGCACAATTTACAGCTTAGCCCACTGAGGTCAACTGGCCACCATAGCACAACTCTACATACTCTGACCTCAGAGTCCTTTGTTTCTTCCATTCCAAAAGAGCTATCTTGAGCATGTGTGTGTTTGTGTGTGTGTGTGTGTGTGTGTGTGTGTGTGTGCATGCAGGAGGGAGGAGCGGGAGGGGGAAGGGGAGAGGGAAAGAGATTATATGGAAGATAATCAGGGATTACATCTCTTTCTAAAGACAGAAATCAAAGGTCCTTGTTGGCATTCCTTCTATGCTCCGCCCAACCGTTACCTAGCAACAACCAGGTGAGCCTGGTTTCCTATAAAAGGGACTGTTTGCTTTTTCCCTCTCTCTCTCTGACTCTCTATCCTTTTCTCTCTTTGACCCTCTTCTCCCTCTCTCCCCTTCCCAGGCTCCAAATAAGCATTATTCTGTACCACACCTGTTGTCTGACCGGTACCTTGTGGGGAGGGAAGCTTCAGCCTGGGCCCACTGAGGCACCCCCTCCTACTGCAACATACCTCATTCTCTAAAACGTGTCCTTGGTTTTACAAAACACATCAGTCCTGTCCTATCAAAACTTGGAGACAATGGCTGGTCGATAACATCCAAATAGGGTCTGGTCTTCAAAATTAACCACAGAAAGGTATTTTTTTCTGATCTTGTCCCCACAAATTGTCAAAATTTTAGTCTCCTTAAGGAAAAGTCAATCAGCTAAGTTAAGAATCTTTTTCAGCTCAATCCTTTGAACCCTGAATTAGAAAGGGAAAGCTTTAGCCTTTGAAGAGCTCACTGCACATGATGCTGGACCTCTCTGAGAGGAAGAAGTTTGATAACCCAACTGCCCTCTACAGCCCCCTCCTCGTCATCTCTCCATCTATCCCATCTTTCCCCTCCATCCTTCCCCTCCCCCTCCCTTTCCTCCCTCCTTCTCCCTCCACCTCCCCATTCTCCCTCCCTCCTGCTCTCTACTGGCTTGCTTATTCTTATCCCGTATCACTGAATATACCCCCATGTTGGATTGTTGGGTCATGACACCTATTTTTCAGCCTCCTTCCCATGAATCTTCTCTTTTAGTTGACCAGCCCAGTCTGGAGGAAACACAGGCTTCCTTTCCCAAATCCCTCAGAACCACTGTGGTTTCCTCTTGTGGAACACTTATCTCCCCTACCTGATTTGTTAGATAACAATCATGTGAGGCTAGGAGTCAACTGTGGATACCTGCATAAGCCTCACAAGGCCCCGCCCTCCCTGAGGATATATTAATAGTCAATGGTTGCCAGTGGCATGGTTTGTTTAGTAGTGTAGCCTTTGGTTAAGTTGCTGCTTCTCTAGTAAACAATCCCTACCCATGTTCATACAGGGAACCCTATTAAACTAAGAAAGAAAAAATTAGTAAAGATGACTGGGAAATGAGAAAGGGTCAGCAGGAGACAACAGGATCAGGCAACGGGGCAGGCGGGATCACAGTACATTGTGTGTGTCCTGGGTGGGTACGTCTGTCAACCTGACACAAGCTGGAGTTACCTCAGAGAAAGGAGTCTCCCTCGAGGAAGTGCCTCCATGAGATCCAGCTGTAAGGTATTTTCTCAATTAGTGATCAAGGGTGGAAGCCATTGTAGGTGGTGCCATCCCTGGGCTGGTAGTCTTGGCTTCTATAAAAAAGCAAGCTGAGCAAGCCAGGGGAAGCAAGCCAGTAAGAAACATCCCTCCATGGCCTCTGCATCAGCTCCTGCTTCCTGACCTGCTTGAGTCCCAGTCCTGACATCCTTTGGTGATGAACTGCAGTTTAGAAGTGTAAGCTGAATAAACCCTTTCCTCCCCAACTTGCTTCTTGGTCATGATGTTTGTGCAGGAATAGAAACCCTGACCAAGACAGTGGGTATGTATGTATGTACTTGTCAAAAAATGTTAAACTCAGTCAATTGTCTTTTTGATAATAATATGATTGAGTTATGTAATTGAAGTAATTTATACAAAGAGAAAGCAGGGGCTTGAGAGATGGCTCAGTGGTTACGAACAGTGGCTGATCTTTCAGAGGACACTTGTTCGATTCCTAGCATCCACATGGCAGCTCGCGATTCCCTGTAACTCCAGTTCCAGAAGGATCTGGACCCGCTACTAAGATCCATGGGCATCAGGCATGTATGTGTCACACATGCAGACATGCAGACATTCATACACATAAATAACAAAATAAACAAATAGAAAGAGAAGAAAGAGAGCAGAGGCCAAGCCTTTATTCTTGTCTCTCTTAAGACACCGACTCTCTTGCATTGAGCAGGCATGATATTTAAATATGAATGAAAGCTTCTTGGGTGTAAATAGGTGACAAACGCGGCTTATGGCCCACATGAACATTTGGCCATTACCTTAGTATGCATTTGGGTTTGGGAAAGGAAATCTTGCCCTAATGCAAACTGACGGGATTTGTTACAACTACACAGGGATGTCTCAAAGAGCCTTGGTACAGGAAGCACAGCCAGTCCTCAGAAGCCTGAACCGGGACCTGGAGAATCACGAGGAGCTAAAGCAGCAGCTCTCCCAGTCTTGCTTTCCTCTCCAGGGCCACATGATCCACCATCTGCTCCCCTCTCTTGCTCCTTTTGCCAGACGTTCCCTCTACGCCAAGGTTTCACGGGCCAGGAATCACCATGACCTCTAGTTCCTTGTCTCATAGTTCAACTTTTTTTTTTTTTTTTTAAACAAAAGAGAAATTCTAAATGGTACAAGTCATGGATCAGGTGTCTGGCCCTGGTCCCCAAAACTATTTCCAAGAAGCATTTGAAATCTCATGGTGAAACAAAATAAGACAGTACTTTAGCCATACAGGAAGCCAGCCTGGAAACACTTCTAAAGACAAATGTGTGTGTGTGTGTGTGTGTGTGTGTGTGTGTGTACATATATGTGTGTGTATGTATATTGTATATTATGGTAAATCATATTAGTCACATTGTGTGTGTGTATATACCTCTGAGTGTGCATGTCTGCAAGTGTGTTTGTGAGTGTGTGGGTGTGTGTGTTTGTGAGTGCACATCGGTTAGTGTACACATGAACAAGTGGACAAGTTGATCCTTCAAGTATTAACTCCTACATTTTATGCTGAAGGAAAAATGAACAACGCGTTTGTTTCCCAGTGGTAAAATAAAAGCAAGACAAACATTTTGGAGACTTCTAAGGATATGGAGATGAAAACAGACAGAATGCAGGATTCAATAGAAAGGCACACACTTTGAAAGTGTTGTTTAGGGAAAAAAAAATCTACTGACATCTATATACAGTGTGGGAAGGATCTGGAAGCGACGGAGAGTAAGGAGCCCATTTCGAGTTTGGATTTTATAATCTTCTGTTCATGATCCAGAGCCAGACCACAAAAGTTTAAAGAGTGTGGGTTAAGTGGCCCTCACTCAGAATGCAGCGTTTTGTTGGAGATATTCAGAGATTGAAAGCAGAAGCAGTAAGTCTGCTGTGTAATATTTACCGATTCAAGCAGCTCTACACTACAGACATCTTACACATAAATTTAACTATTATTGTGTTGCCCTTTTCCAAAAAAAGGGTAAAGTAGATTTGTAGGAGCGCTTAACACATGTAAATCCCCCACCTCTTTAAACCGAAGCACATTGTATTAAAGAGCTACATAAATTTTACAAGTATTCTGTCCCTTTGAGAACACAGCGCTGTTTTCTTTCTTGCTGCGCAATTAAAGCGATGCCTCTTTGCAAGGCAGCTTGGTGAGCCGTGATTGAAGCGGCCTCACAGAGGGTAGTGTTTCATGCTCTGAGAATATGGCGAAATGCAGAGGGTCCGGGCTGGAGTACTTTAAGGGATCTGTCAGCTGACTGTTTCATTGGCCACTGAAGCCTCCTTTGAACTTTATTTATTCTCTTACTGTGTTTTCTTCCCTTCTTAAGACTGGCTTCAAAAGATGAGTCAAAGCAGTATTTCTCTTAACAGTGAATCGTCAGTGTAACCCACTGGTGCCTATGAAAGAACGCTCACACTGATAACGGTGGAATCTCAAATGTTATATTTTTCCACTATCAAGGAACACCCAGGCAGAGATGTGTGAGTTTGTCTAGTCTCTTCCTAGCATGCTTACTCAAACTTAGTCCTGAAAGAAAGAAAGAAAGAAAGAAAGAAAGAAAGAAAGGAAGGAAGGAAGGAAGGAAGGAAGGAAGAAAGAAAGAAGGATTTTAATCTCAAATTAAAAGCAATCCATACCAAAATACCAAAGGATTTTTTTATTTTTGTACCTAAGACACTAAAATGTATTTTGTGCCAGAAATTATTGACAAACAATTTTAACCAAATATTTTGAACACTGTCATGACCCAGTAAGACCAACCAGAAGAGGGACAAAACAGAGATCTGGGAGTATTAACTTCTTAGACATAGAAAATGACATTGTTTAAGTTGGGCCTAGTTAGGCAAAGAAGAATCTGGAATGCAACTCTCTTTAAATTTGGTGACTTCACCTGTGCTATGTGATACCTGTGTCTCCCACGAGGGTAAATATTAAGAAATCCTGACTTTGAAATATGCTTCCCTAATCGTATCCAAGAGTGTGATTTTTGCTGAGTGCACAGTATTCCATCATTTGTCACTGTCGTAAGTTTTGCTTACCAATCTTTCACCTATCATAATAATTTTTTGGTTAACATGCCTATAGATAAGTTCTATCTTTGAAACTTGGTTCCTTGGCTCTAGTCTCCTCTGGGCCAATCAATCCACTCCACCCCTGCCTTCAGCAAATTTCTCTTTGGAAACAGTATCATTGGCCCAACCAGAATCATCAGATGTTCTGGCTGTGCTCAAACCCCCGCACCATCTAACTCTAATCTCCCGTTTCCCCCAAGGTCCCCCAAGGCTCTGCCTCCTGATGTCTGAACGCATCTAACAGTTGGTTTCTAGACTAGCATCCAAATCCCTTTCCCTCAGGCACAGAGGAACTGGTAGGAAGAAGATGCTACCGGAGTCCTTTCTGGGTGAATTTCACAGCTAAAATTAACAGAGACACTGTACTCTGTCAGATGACTGTGGTGAGAGTATAGAACTGTTAGAAGCTCTACCATCAGATATGGTTCTTGCTGTTTAAACTATGTCAAAGTCAGAAGTGTAACTGGAGAAGGAACAGATCTAGAGAGGAAGAGGAGGAAGAAGGGGGCTAGATGACTAGCAGGCATTCTAACAGAGATGGCAGGGAAGAGAGGGAGAATCAGGCCACCTCTCCTTGGGGGGGGGGTAAATGGCACAGGTCAGGAATCAGGAAGTCAAAGAGGAGATCCAAGCGTTGGGAAGTTCTTGAACTAAGAAACTGCTTCTCTTCATCTCTCCCTGCTTGTCAGCCGCACCGACCTCTGAGCTGGACCAGAGTGAACCACATATGTGGATGGATACATGCTACACCGGTGTGCACATGTATTGAAAAGGATTATTAGGCATGTTTCATCAACATTAGAATATCCCCATGGACACTGAACACGTAGCAATATAGAGCCAGTTGCATTGCTAAAACTCTTCTCTGGAATACTTCTCCATGGATTGGGAGAAACTCTCTGACCCATTCCTTGGAAGGCAGAAGGTTTCCCCAAGAACATCCTACTGAGATTCTATAAATGGTCTTTAAACAACCATCAGGAAATCGTAAACACTGCATTCTAACTGGTTACGAGAGATATAGAACAGTTGGCGGTCACAGCTGAAGTTATTCAGAGTGAAGATATCCGGGTACTGTTACCTTAGGCTTCCACACTTGTACAGTGCCACAGTCTTTTTTTCTAAACAGACTAAGACCACATTTAGTTCAAAAAGGAACCAAACCAGAAGCTTATTGTGTTCACTGTTTTTCCCATCGACAAGAACAACATCATGAAAGGATTTATTTGGCCTCAACACTTACTTTTGTATGTTTCATTATGATGAGAGGGCACAGTAGCCAGAGGATAGGTGACTTCACCTTGCATCTGTCATTGGAATCAAGAGCACATGACCCCTGATACTCACCTGCCTTTCTTTCCTAAGCCTTTTATTCATACTGGCAACCCCAGATCAAGGTACAGCAGCCTCCATATTCAGGGTAGATCTCCTCTTGATAGTTATAGACCTCTGAAAATGCCTTCACAGACATACCCAGAGGGAATACTAAATCCAGTCAAGTTGTCAATGAATGCCAATGCTCACAAGCCCATCCCTTATCAACCTGGCTCCCAAATACATTACTTTTGATTTATATAATGTTTTGTCCCTGTTCCTCAAGAGCTCATGTCAGGCCCATAACACAGAAATGCATTTGACCCAACTTTAAGAACATCTAAAACCTTAAAAGTCATAAGATTGCTGGTTATAACATTGTTCAAGTGCCCAAAGTCTCTTTTATGGATAAAGGGATTCTCTTAACTGTGAGACTTTGTAAAATTAAAAAAGAAAAAAGTTAGCAAACCATAAACTTTTAAGTTCACAAAATAAAATTTCCATTCCACATCACAAGATAATGCAAAACAAGGATAATGAGATCAAAATAAGACTGTCTTGGAATCTCCAACATCCTGAAATCAGCCCCTGAAGCTTCCTTTGCCCCGACGTCACTTTGTGATAGATAGGTTCACATACAATGGACTTTCAGGCCTGCATGGTGGAGAATCTGAGCCTGCCACTCCCAGCCTTCTGGAACCTTGCTGCAAGCCGCCATCACCCTGGCCCTAGCGTGCTGCCTCCCTGAAAAACTTACATAATGGAGACGATGCCACCAAACTCTGTTGCCAGCTTGAGATGTAGTCTGGCCTCATTCTTCCATGGTTCCAGTGACCTCTATGTGTATTGGTGGCCAAAGCTGGGGAAACACTTCTCTGCGGGGTTGGTTTTGAACCAGGAACCATTCCATAGTATTCTCTGTTCTGACTTCAGTTTTGTTTTGTTTTGTTTTGTTTTAAGCAAACTGGAGGTATTCACAGATGGAGGCTTTCCCTAAAGATATCTTTTCTCTTGTCCAAGTGCAAAGTGTGAGTTTTCCAAGCCTCCACCGCACTGACCACTTTAGCAATTTCTCTGTACTCTTCTTGTCCGCAACTATAAACTCACTCAGATGCTTTTTCTTGTCCAACTTGCCATTTTCACATCTTTTTGCTCTACCTGCTGTTTCTCGCTCTAAATCCTGACGAAAAGACAAAAGAGCTATAGCAATTCCATAGCCTGAATGTCCTTCTGTCTTGAGATTTCTTCTGCCAAGCAACTTAGTTCATTACTTCTGAATTAAACCTCACTCAGATTCTCATGCTGTTGAAAGAATGAAGCTAGAGTCTTTGCCAGAGAGTAACACAAATGGCCTCTAGTCCACCCCTTGTTACAGACTTGGTCCCTCTCTGAAAACCTATGGGTGGAGACTTCGCTGTTTCTGTTATCATCCTTACCTTCCACACACCGCCCCCCCCATAATGATCCATTGATATCTGCTTACAACCCTTAGGGCGTCTGAATCTTCAATGCCAAATCTCTTCTACTTTCTTCCTTCTGGTTGCAAAGCCCATGAACCACACAGGCAGGTGGGCAAGGAAACAGTCTGAGATCTTGGTTCTAATTTTCTCAGTTTGTTATTTTTCTTCTCGATGTGATCAAATAACCATAACAAAAAATGAAATAGATAGGGAGAAGTTTCATCTGATGAACTAAGAGAGGAGATAAGCCGGGCGGTGGTGGTGCACGCCTTTAATCCCAGCACTTGGGAGGCAGAGGCAGGCGGATTTCTGAGTTCGAGGCCAGCCTCGTCTACAATGTGAGTTCCAGGGCAGCCAGGGCTACACAGAGAAACCCTGTCTTGGAAAAAAACAAAAACAAAAACAAAAACAAAAAACAAATCATTAAGAGAGGATATGGTTCTTTATGGTAGGAAGACATGGTATCAGTATCAGGAGCATAAGGTCCTTTATATGTAAAGTCTCTTCATGTCCATAAACACAAACCAGGGAGACATAAAGGATGGAGCTCGTCTGAATTTGTCCTCTTTCCTCTTTTAACTCAGAATGGGACTCTACCCTAAATGATGCTTCCGTCCACACTCAGGGCTCTCATCTCAGCTAACCCCCTGAGAAAATGCCCTGATCACAGACAGAAGTATGTCTCCTACGTGATGCTAAATTCAGTCACATTGGCGATGACAGGGAGCATCTCACCTGCTTAGTGCCCTTCTCATGTTAGCACTTGAGTGTGGGACATTGTTCTCTGTTCCATTTTCTCAGGTTCATTGCCCATCTCTCCTGATGTTTTTCTTTTAAGGACTAATATATTGTCTACTTCCACCTAAACCATCAGCTCTGCTACTTTGAATCCTCTACAGGAGGATTAATGAGCACTAGATACTCAATCTATCTGTAAGTTAGAGGAGTCCCTATAGTGACGTTTCATGCACGTTCCTGGCTGGCACTGCATGGCAGCCTGATCTGAAGAAGTATGTTGTGAACACTGATCATGTATGCAAATTCATTCCTTCGGTTACTTCCTCTGGGAGACCTATGCCAGGAAGTTTAAATAAGATCTCTATATGGTTACAATTAGGTGCTATTCTTCAGACTTAAATTAGCTTTCAACAGCCACTCAGGGTTTGACGAGAATTCGTTCTAGACTTTAGCAAATGCAGAAACGAAAAGACCAAGTCCATCAAAGATCCCTGTTCAGGAAGCAGGTAGAGGCCAGTTGAACGGCAGGTATACCTCTGAACTCTGGGTGTGATTGACTGCCTAACAGTCAACATTTTCAGCCAAGGGGTGAAAAGAAGAAAATGTATTTGGCAGCTTAAATCAGATAATTTTTTAAAGGTATGTTGAATATAAACTCCCAGGTTTCCTCCATCTGTTTAAACTTAAGCAGAAGAGCGTCAGTCTCACTCAAACTGCCCAGGCTACGTGATGAATATGCTTTTGAAATGAATGCTTTCAGATGGTTCTTTTTATGAAATGTGCACAAAGATGTGTACTGTGGCAGTGGGGTTGGCCTTGTAAGACATCTGGCCACAACATGGGCCTCATTAAGTTACACCTGTAAGTGCAGGCTCATTTTTTATACCAGTAATATTAATAATAAAGGGCTCATTGAGTAGGATTATTAATGGTGCCAGGTGGAGGATGTGGTATTACTTACAGCCTGGTAGGAGATTGGTTAATGTCTCCTCCCGCCAACGTTTCTGGTTTCATGTTTATAGACAGAATCCTCCAGATGATGGCTGGTAACATAGTCCATTGAGAAAATGAATTCCTCATCTTTCCCATCAGCAAGAAAATTTATAACGGTTAGTGGAGAATTTGAAGGAATCTGCTTTCTAATTTCGAGCTTATGCTCTCTCTCTCTCTCAAGAGCCGGTTAGGTGTTTACCAATTAATTCAAGAAAAACTGCAAGAAGTCAGCCTCAGAATGCTACTTTCTCTAACTTGACTTCCATTGCCTGTTTTCAGGGCCAGCCGTTTCCTATCCCTTGTTTTCTAGAGGCACGTTCATCTCTGCTTTCCTCCCCGTGGTCACAAACTGCAAATTGAAAGGAGAAGGGGGAAAAAAGGGAAGAAATCCAAAACCTTCCATTCCTTCTGTGGAATTTTTGCCCCTGCTGTTTAACTATGCAGGACTTGTAACAGAAGGAAATAGATGCTCGAGTAGGGCACTTTTTAATGTGTATTACTACAGGTGTTAGCGAGTCTGGTAAAGTCAAAGTATTGTTTGATTTGGCAACCAGATCCCCAGACTTAGAATATCAATTCACACTTGAGCGTCACATTACATGCAAGCAGAATAAAAATTTAAATTTAACAAGGCAATTGTTGAACGTTAGTTAAATTGCCTTTGAGTAATAAAAACCCAAGTGATTGTTAAGAGCAAGCTGATAAAAAGCATAATAGGAAAAAATGCCTTTTATGTATCTTTAGTCATTCATAAACACACACACATAAACTCTGCACAAACAGCAACCCGGTGACTGCTTTAAAATCTATTTGTGCTGCTCTTGACAGTTTGAAAGTGAGTTTTCACATACATCGATAGCTCCGTAAAGAAGGTGGTATTGTGCAGAGACAAAAAAAAAAAAAAAAAAAAAAAAAAATGAGAGTTCAAAGCAACAGTTCCAGGATACAGCTTGTGAGTGGCCTCTCCAGAAGAGAAACCTGTGCCTGTGGAATCTAAACTTTTACGCGTGTTTCCCACTGCACCATCTGTTTTTCCTTTCTCAGCCAATTAACTCCCCTCAAGAAAAGCCTAAAAGCCAGCCATGTCTTCCACCGCTACCTCATTTTGGTATAAAGCCATAATTTGGATGATTTTCATTGAGTTAATGAAGAGTAGAGACCAGGAGCCTGAAAGAAGGTGGAGTGTACAATTGTGTTTCCATGACGCTCAAGTCAGTCAGAACTAATCTAAGGTGACGGGAATCAGAACTGTGGTTAGCTCTAAGCACGGGGCACTGGCTGAGATTGTGGGGGGAGCTTTCCGAGGTGTGGAAATGTTCTGAATCTTAAAATGTGCAAAAAAGGTACAGGATTGTTCATATGAAAGTTGAAACGGCACATGATATTTGGAGGGTTAACTGTACCTCTATCATATGCCAATAAGTAATTAATTTGGTAGCTTAGAGGTATAGCTTCATAGAAGAGCATTGGGCTAACATAGGTAAAGGTTCTTGAAGCTGTGGTTCTCAGCCTTCCTAATGCCTTTAGTATAGTTCCTCGTGTTGTGTGGTGATCCCCAGCCATAAAATTATTTTGTTGCTGCTATAATTTTGCTACTTTTATGACTCATAATGTATACATCTTCTATGCAACCCCCAAAAGGGTCATGGCCCACATGTTGAGAAACATTGTTTTAATGTCTTAGAGGAAAAAGAATTGTTTCTGATTTCTAGAGCCCTGCAACTTTTTCCTCCACATTATCCTAATGTGTTTATTTTCCTAAACATTATATTATAATGGTGCCCAGTTATTTCTCCTATCATTTTATAACTGTCTGAACTCAAGACTGACTCTTTCCCTAAGGGCAGAAGCCATTTATTCCTTCTGTGGATGTTTTCAGCATGTATTTACCAAGACACCTAGCATAAGGTGTTTACTTAATTATTGTTGGTCAAATCCCTGGAAACAGAAGACAAAGTGAATAATGAATGAATGAATGAATGAATGAGCCCAAAACTTCAGTTTGCTCTTTTATAGCTCAGCCTTAAGATGCACGCCATAGCTTCTCACTGTATGGTAGAAAATGGTTTCATCGATGGGACTTTTCAGGAAGCCCTAAACCAGCCAGCTCTCAACAGTTCCTGCCAGCGCACTGTCCAGCATGTCACCAACGACTGAAAGAGAAATGTGAGCCCCAGAGAAAATATGAGACTCTTTCTGCTCTTAGATCTGTTGGCCTTTCTACCACATGACTTGCCCTGCTCGTATCCAAGGGTGAGCCTCAACTCTAAGCCTTTCTACATTTCTTCCTAGGTCCCAGCCCTTTCACAAACCCTTCCTCAAACTCTGTCATCATAGAAAGGCATCCTGTCTGCTTGCTTTATCTGTATTGTACATGAAAATACTTACCAAACACATAAAAAAAGAAAAAAGAAAGAAAGGCATCCTATCTACCCAAGCCCATACCAGACACTGGTGCTTTGACAGTTCTGTTCATGATGCTTGGCCTGCCAGACTTACTTGTTTCTCTGAGGACTGCCCTGGCATCATCCAGGGCAACTTTCCAGTCTGAAGACCTCACCTCCAGAACACTGCAAGGTTCACATTCAGTTTCTGCTTGTCTGGTAGGCTTATAACTCTCTTTCTAGAAAGCCTGGCCCTTAGCATAACAGTGAACAGATGCAGCATTTCTTCTGGGTATGTTCCTTTCTTTCTCCAAGTATACTTCCTTTTCTATGCCAGACTGACCCAAAGGAATAATTGAGCCTGAATAATTTCAGGAGTATCTATGGGCTAGGCAAAGCTCAAGTAAGGGAAATGAATGGCGTTGAAAGCACCGTCTTCCCGGCTCAAGCCCATTTGGTCAACCTTTGACCCCATTCTTGCCTGTAAATTGTCCAGCACTTAAAGAAAAACTGCCCTGTGCAAGCATCATCTGAGGATATGGCGTACGGGGTCTGTGGCTACTGGGGAGCATACAAGCAAACTATCTACAACTGCTCCGGTTGCTGGTCTAATAAATGCAGCTACGACTGGTAGGTGCCCAGTCCGTCATTCCTTATAACTTTACCTTTGTTTCATTTTGATTAGTCTTTGTGTCATTGCTTGGATGGCACATATATTCAGCATTTTACAGATTTTGAATTTTTTTTTTTTTTTTTGTCTATGGAAAGACATTTCAGGCAGACAGTTGTGGAGTACATAAATGCTATCAGGGATGCCCTTTACATGACAGGGTTTCAGGACAGAGGGAAAACTGTCTGTTTTTCTTTCCTTAGTTTGTGGGTTTTGATGACGCATTGGGGTAACTTCAACGAAGGCGAAGAAGACAAGGAAAAGATAGGTGGTGGTGGCTTGGTACAGGAAAGGGAGAATATTCTCCAAATGTGAATGTCATGGTTACACATAATGCCACCTCACAGTTGCTTTCTCTCCACTTACAGAGTTCTAAAAATTATGCATAGATGTGTGCCAGCATGTGGGTATGTGCAGGTGAGAACACAGGTGCCCATAGAGCCCAAGAGAAGGTGTTGGATCCTCTAGTGGTAGTGGTAAGTCACCCCACATGGATGCTACGAACAGGTCTCCATTAGTGTAGGAGCAGAATATACTCTTAACCAATGGGACATCTTTCCAGTCCCCTGTCCTCTCTTTAAGGAAACTCTTAACATTTGCCCCATGTCCCTGAGAGAGGGCAACTTTAAAAAGCTGAAGATGCCTTTGTGTCCCAGAGAAGTTCAGGGACACATTGCATCATTGACTTCCTGTGCTCATGTCTTCCTGAAAGATTGGCTCTCTTCTCTAAGCCTCAGATTTTTTTCATTAGTGTAAATGGAGAAACACTTCTTGCTAATAACTAATTATAACTAATAAACTGTATAATAACTAATATACTGCTTTAGATATTAGTTAAGAACTTGTATAAACAAAAAAAGTCCAACAAATAGACAAATATGTTACATGGCCCAAAGTCTAAGTGATTCTCCTACCTCTTGTAGGAAGAATGTGTCAGCATGTTCAGACTGATGGCCCACAGTGACCCACACATGCACAATAGTTTCTTCAACATCTGCTAATCCTGCAGGATGCCTGGAGACAAATGATGTCAGAGAGCATGAGCAGAACAACCAATCAGATAGTGCCAGCTACATAGAGTGAGCAGTTACGGACCAATGGGGCACTGGTGAAGGCTATAAAGGTGCACCCCAATCCTACAATAAATGAGTCTGCTTCTGCTTCTACCCAACTCCCAGATCTGTGTCTGCTTCTCCCCTGACTCCAAGAATGTGTGTTGTGGATTCCACACCTTCTTACCCCCTAGCCCCGAGGACCATCCCAAGCAGCAACAGTTCACCAATCATGGAGTCTCTTCTTTCATTAGCGAGGCTCCTATGAAGATGGATCTGGATCTGGAAGTGGCTTCCCTGGCTTATGTACTATAGTCCATGTGCTGTAAGAGGTGAGCACGGGAGGTACAGGAAACAACATTAAAGGCTTATTATGTCATCTACTCTGAGGTGGTCCCAAACAGGTTCCTTGCCAGTCACTGGGCATGGACTCATTTCTTACACAGAGAGACATTTAGTCACTCTCCATGATTCTTGTACATGAGTGGCAAATAATTCTTAAGAATTAATGTCTTAATAACAGAGGAACAGTAGGACAATTGACTAAATTTCTCTTGCATTGCAATTTGATGATCAAGAGAAAGAGGCATCAGAGAGTCACTTTTGAAGCCTTTGCTGAAGTGAAGGGTAACCTTTGACTTGCTACCCTGTCTGGCATGCGCGGAACACTGTTTAAGAGAAGAAGGCTATGCGGCTGTACCCTTCTCTGTGCTCTTCCATGCATATTTTGACATGAAACATGGCTTGCTTGTTCTAGTGGCTGCAAACTGCCTTTAAGAACACTAACTATGAAGACAATGGGAGATTTCAAAATGTTGAACTTGGAAAAAGGAAATGACCTCCTCATGTTACCTTGCTGTGAAAGCATCACTTCTTTGCACAAGCAACCCTTTAATAGCCTAAGGCTCATGACTCTGACCTTAAATGAAGATGCAGCCATATCCCACCAACTTCCACTCCTTTGTTCCTCCTTGGTTGTGCCTGGAGAACAAAAGACCCTTAGGTGGTTCGTGCATAAACCAAACAGGTGAATTTGAGAGGACACAGATATCATGGGGGGGGAGAGAGTAGGAGCTGAAGGGCTCTGAGGTAAGCATGTAGGGAGGTGAGTGGGTGTGTGACATCTTTGTGAGTGTCTTGAATACAGAAATGGTTCAGAAAGTGGAAGGGGATGAAATGTACTGCCCGAAGGAGGCCACTTATGGCCGGAGACCTGGGTTTTCCCTTAGCAAGCACAGAGCCAAGAGGAACAAGGAGAGTTAAGATGTGCACCCATTTCTGGATGAACTGAAAGAACATTGGGGAGCAACTCCAAAATGGTTTGTAAGAACAGAGTTTACTTCCTTCTTTTAGCTGCATGTTCTAAAAGTCAGGGGGCGGAAAGCAAAGGGAAGGAACATTTATTACGTGCCAACTCTGCACCAGACATCCTGCTTGCACTTTTAACTTTACCTCATCTAAACTCCATAGGCGCCGTCGGTCTTATAAACCCAGAAGCCACATTCTGTAGAGGTGAAACCACCTGAGGTCGCAGGTGAGGCAGGCAGGCTGGGCCAGGTGTGCTGACTGCAAAGTATGTTCCCACACGGCTGTGCAGTGGATCCGACATCCCTGATATTTCTACGAGGCTAGAAACAGGGTTCACAACAGATGCTTTGACATGTTGTCCCTGGGATTTTCAGGGACTAAAAAGGGCAAAACAGACATTCATAAATGCAAATGATTTAAGTAGATAAACTCAACGTACTTTTACAAAACCCAATTAAAATTCTAAATAGCAACCGCTTTCTGAACAATGACTTGAAACCAACAATTTTAACTATAGTTATCCAGAGAAATTGAAGTCCTTAAACCTGGCAGTATGCTCACCGCTTCCAGATACCCCCGAGATGAAGAAATCAAATAACTAGGTTTCAGAGACCTCTTCAGGACTAAGCCATACCTACACCTTATATCTAACATGTAACTTATGTCTTATGATAGGATCTGATATAGGGTGGAGGCTATATACAATGTGTGTGCAGAAATGATGTATTTCACTCCAGCAGTTATTAGAGTTAAATATTTTAACATATCCCAGAGAAAATAAACTGCATCCTCCAACAAAGTCCAGGTTCCTTTAGGATCATCTCCAAGCACTCCCTAAGGCTCGTAAGGGCACAGATACTGAAATGAGAAGAGGGGGCTGAAAGGCTATTTGGGAAGAGAACTAAGGTGTGGCTACAAAGTTGGACAGGGGATGGGGGAGTAAAAACCTTTGAGGTCAGTGTATGTGTGTATGCTAGAAATGCTTCTTATTAATTCCTCCTGGTACCTTTTCAACACTTTATATGTTGTGAACATAGGATACAAGGAAAACACTGAGAAAATTACAGGTGTTAGAACGTATGGCCAGTCCCTACATGTTTCTTCCCTGGTAACTCATGCTTTTTGTATAGAGCTGGGGATACGGAGAAGGCCATGGGAAAGACGCCTACCATTAAAAACTCTTCCTTACAGCTTAAGGTCGTGAGGGCTTCCCCAGAATAGTCCACAGAAGTGGATCGGGCCTTATCAAGGTCAAGCTTAGGCCAGCATCAACATATATCCTGTCACGATATTAAACTGTAATAGCACTTCATTCCTTATATACAAGAGACTTCCCCCCTTATAACAGGAGATAAGATCTGTCTCTAAGGCCGATGAGGATAAAGAAGATTCTACTACGCGTGAAGATGCCCATCTTTATCATTCCCGTATTAGCTACTATAAAGACAATGGTGATGATGACGGAGCCTTAACCCCACCTTGAGGAGGACCCTGAGGGCTCAACCATGTGTGTTCATTCATTGCATTGGTCCCTCCCTGAACAGATGATGGGGTGAAAAGGCATGTGCATTCATTCTTTCTTGACAGAGGAGAAAACAGATACAGAAAATGATTAGGCAAATTTGCCTGAGGCCATACAGCTAGAGGCCAAATTGAAGAGAGGATAGGCTTTCAAATTCCTTCAAGTCACCAAAACACCGGGAGGCACACAGACACAACAGCAGTAGCAACAACAACAACAGAAGGTTCCACAGCACACTCTGGCCATTCAGATGTAATAGCGCTGTAATGGTTACTCCAGATGCCTTGGGTCTTGAGCCATCCAATGGGCACACTCTCCAATCAGACAATCACAGGATCGTGTGACTAATTAGAACTTGGCCCTGCACTGTGCAGCTACCTGCAATAAGAACTTCTACCTTAAGTAACCTAGGAAGTCAGCCTGCTTGCTCCTAATCTGGAAGACAAGCATCCTATAGCCAATCCCAAAGGGATTCTGCTCTGCTCTCCACTTAAAGTCAGGCCCCTAGCAGCTTCCTTAGGCCAAAAGTATCCTGTCAGGGCACGAGTTTCCACCCCCTGACACACACACACACACACACACACACACACACACACACACACACCCTAGTGAAGCCTTCTCTTCCTTCCTCTTGCCAGTGAGAAGTAGAAAAAAAGATTCTGGCTCCCCTGGGTGTAGCCTCCTGGAGAGTTGCCTTTGCTTTGTCCTCAGTGGGTCCTCATCCCTTTTGTCAGAAGCCCTGGCCTGCGTGCCCTAGGAGAGCAAATATTGAAGACAGATGTGTAGCGTGGAAGAAGGAATAGACGTGCTGTTCTCCCACCTGACACTCCCAAAGTCTGCTGCCACCAGGGAAGCTTTTAAGGGGTGGAAGACAGGGAGCAGGGTGCAAATCAAGTAGAAGCCTTGATTCTCGCTGGGCTTCTCTGTGGTTTCATTCAGGGCTTCCTCAAAGGCTGAAAAGAGCTCTTTATTGGCATGAAAGAGAAGAGTCTCTTCCCTCCCCCCTCCCTGACAGGAGAAGGGTCTCTTGTTGCTTGCTGTCTCTTAAAGGACCACAAGCCAGCGCTGGAACACTATTTCCTTACTAATTTTTAGGCTCAAAGTAATACTCTTGTTTCTTAAAATGGCGACTCGGCCAACAAGCCAACAGAAACGAATGGAAAATACAATCTTCAGGCGCCATTTCTGAGCCCTTGATATGGCCATCCCTTCATTTGCCGTGGCTTGCTCTCATTCTTCCATTTTAATATCTTAGGCAGGGAGAAAACCCAAATACCAATAACGGTTTACAGCTTCAATGTGGCGCCGTAAAGCTGTTTTCCTATGAATATAGATTATTACTTTTTTTCCACAAAGCAAGCAAACAGATGCATGAAAATGCATTATTTCACAGGCATAGGAAAACCTGAGACAAGTGTAGTGCTTTTAATTTGTTTTTATGATTACTTGTAATTAATTAGCATCAAAAGTAAATTATCAACATCGAAATTGTACTATCAGATGTGAGCAGGGTACTCCAGGAATGATTGGCAACCTCATCTTTATACCAAGGTAGCAAATGGATGATCTCTTCTTTTCCTTTCTTTTCTTTTCTTTTCTTTTCTTTTCTTTTCTTTTCTTTTCTTTTCTTTTCTTTTCTTTTCTTTTTTCTTTTCTTTTCCTTTCCTTTCCTTTCTTTTCTTTTCTTTTATTTTCTTTTCCTTTCTCTTTCTTTTCCTTTCTCTTTCTTTTCCTTTCCTTTCCTTTCTTTTCTTTTCTTTCTTTTCTTCCCTTCTCTTCTTCCTTCTTCTTCTCCTTCTTCTTCTTTCTTCTCTTCCTCCTTTTTCTTCTTCTAACAATGCTTAAATGAAAGAGTCATGGGGCTGGAGAGATGGCTCAGCAGTTAAGATCACTGACTGCTCTTCCAAAGGTCCTGAGTTCAAATCCCAGAAACTACATGGTGGGTCACAACCATCTATAATGAGATCTGACATCCTTTTCTGGAATGTCTGAGGACAGCTACAGTGTACTTACATATAATAAATAAAGAAACCTTAAAAAAATAAAATAAAAGAACCTTTATGTACTGAGCCTTCTTGCTGGACCAAGGGATATGTTTAAGAAAGAAAGAAAGAAAGAAAGAAAGAAAGAAAGAAAGAAAGAAAGAAAGAGATGGAGGGAGAGAGGAAGGAAGGAGGGAGGAAGAGAAAGAAAGAGTTAGAAGCTTAGAAGCCACTGGCAGCTCAAAGGAAGATATTTAAAACAGAACGGCAGGAAATCCCTGTTTGTAGTTTGCTGGGTGACAATTACTAGCAAGCAGTACAAACCACTGTACAGTATGCAGTCATGTAGCTCGGTTGTTTTATGGGAAAAATGAAAGCCCTGTTTAAATATGAAGGGAAAATAAAGTCAGGCGTGGTGGCACACACCTGCCTGTCGTCATGCCACTGTGAGGAGTCTGAAGAAACCAGTCTAGCCTGGGCAACATAGTGAGATCACGTCTCAAAAACAACCAACACAGAAATATCAACAGATTATTAGTTCTGCTGAATTATGCTGATCACACTTGCTCCAACCCCTACAACATTTTTTCAGTTAACCCTTTCTTGTCACCATCTCCAGCACCACACCACACTCCCTCCCTCCTCCCCCGCCTTAAGATTAGAGATGTGAGTGTTAGCTGTTGTTTCCTCAATTTAAAAGGAGCCAGTCTGTTCAATCGAGCGACTCCCCTGACCTCTGTCTATTTTCTCTGGCATTTGCAGCAGGCTCACCCTGCCGTGAGCTGTCCTTTGTAGAGAGTGGCGACAACAAAGAAAATAGATATTTAGTAAGCAAACAGATTTTTATCTGAGCAGAATTTGTGTGGGGATTTAGAAAACTCAGGCACATCTATTTTATTAAGAAGAATGTACTTGAACCAAAAGCTCAATATCTGCAATACGAATAGAATCCAACAATAGAAGGGGAGGGAGTGGGAAAATACGATTAGAATCGCAGTCTTTTTGCTTAGTACCCTTCCTAAGAATGAGGGGGCTCCCATGATGAGATTGTAGAGCTTCCAACAAAGTTAAATAAAATAGATTTCCTTTTAACACATTTCATCCTGCAGCAAGCTCTCCAAAGACACATACTACAGTTCTTTGTTTGGAGAGAGGCTTCGGACCTGAAACTATATGCCTGTATTTTTCTAAATAATCTGTTGGGGAAAATATCAACTGTTCCATGTTGCCAGAGACCTGGGACTAGATTTTACTTATGCTGATGACAACGTTGATGGTAGAATATAAGGCAGATTGCTTCCCAGTCAAGACAGTCGTGGAAGTGACCTCAGACAAGCTCTTCATTATCTTGCCCCCTTCCCCTAGGGATTCTAGTGCAGGTGACCCTGATGCTACCAGTGACCCTTACAAGTTACTAAGGAATAGTGTCGGAGCTTTAGAGTCCTTGGGGACAGAATGTTAAGTCAGATCAAGGATGTCTGTACTGTATTTATTGTTCTAGAAAAATCTCCACCAAATTGTACAAGAATACTAAATATCAATGAAAGCTCAGACTACGCCAGCTGTGCTCTGGCTTAAATGTTTAAATTAAGGGTTTATCAAGTGTTGAACTGTTCTCAGCTTTCCTGTGCACAGCTGCTGGAAGTAAAAAAAAAAAAAAAACTGGGCAAAATTGCAGTATCAATAAAATTTCCATCCAGATATTTTGACATTCAGACATAATATTGTCTATGAATACACATGAATGAATGAATGAATGAATGAATGAATACAGAGTCACAATTCCCTTCAAGGTTGTCATCTTTCAAGTTTCCAGAAGAAGACATCACCTTCCTTCCCACAAATATAATGTTGAGGAGCACCAATGAGAGGAAGATACTAATTTTTATTTTAATCCAATGACAGAAAAATGATAAGGCTATTCAAGGCAGAAAAGAGAAAAATCATTGTCTGGACTATTTACAGGAAGTGTCCATGGGTCCAATTACACTCACTTAAGTCACCCCAAAAGAGGGCAGGGGTAGGAAGCTCATGTTTCCAGTCCACAAAACAAATTTGGGATTTGAGTTCCAGCTGTGGGAGAATCTTAGATTTTTGTTAGGAAGCTGCTTTTCTGTGGATCTTGTAAGGTTGTTCAGCTCAGTGGCCACTGGATCTCTATTTCTTTGTGATTCCTATAAATCTAAACTTCCGGGTTCATCTGAAGATTAGATCCTAATGACGGGTTAACATCCTAGACACAAGGCTAGCCCAGATACGAGGTCTACTTCAGAGTCTGGCTGATATGTTAGTGGTAGGGTACACTTGAAGGTGAACCAGGAGAGACCAAAATCATTCCAAGTCATATCTTATTCTGAAAACTGTCAGAAGAAAGTTCTGTAAAGTCTAACAGGGACATCCCTGGAGATGATTATTAAAGGCTATTTTTCTCATCTTACTCCTCTTCCTAGGAGCTCCTTGTGTGCGTGTGTGTGTGTGTGTGTGTGTGTGTGTGTGTGTGTGACAGAGAGAGAGAGAGAGAGAGAGAGAGAGAGAGAGAGAGAGAGAGAGAGAGAGAATGCCCTAGCCATGCAGATGATGACAGAAACCAGGAGACAGCATCCGATCTCTGCAGCTGGAGTCACGAGTGGTTGCGAGCCACCTGTCACGGGCACTGAACCCCAACTCCGGGCCTCCGTAACAGCAGCCAGCACTCTTACCTGCTCAGCTATTTCTCTAGCCTCCAGATCCAGGTTTTATCCCCTGACCAAGATTTTCAAGCCCGCATCTTTGAAGATAGTCTGCCTTTGTAGACTGGCTCATCTTGTGATCAGTCTCCTGAGGTTCTGTGTCCAGATTCCCAGACTAATAGTTGCATTAGACATCGCTGATGCAATAACTGGTTGGATATTATTGTTATTATTGTGTTCCCCTGTTAAGGAGTTGATGCACATTCTACCCAGAGATTTTTGGAGGGAAACTTAGAATGTGTGTATGCAGCATTGGCACAATTCCAAAGAAATCTCAGAAGAAATTTGGAGATTTTTTTTTAATATAGGTTACTTAAAAGGGAGATGATCAGAATGATGGTGGTATATGGACAGTTAAGGCCATGAAGTCATGATAGACATGAGACAGAATTGGCAATAAGATAAACACCATTCCTGTCCTGTAGCTGTGAAGACTGTTAGAATCCTGTCTATGTCCCAGAACTTTTTGGTGGGCAGAATTGAAAAGTGGAATGTTGAAAACTGAAAAGCTAGGATATTTTGAGGGGAAAAAAAGGCTAAATAAAATATTGAAGATTACTTTTAACTGTGAAGATTATTTTTCACTTAAATGGGAGGAAAGAAATAATTTAAAGATGGAATCAATGCTTAACTGGAGGACAGAATGGTAAGACTTGGAATATGCTGAGCCCAGTTATGTAAGAGGCACACCTGCACTTGTGGCAGGCATGCCTATAATCCAGCATTTGTGAAGCCACCACATGGGAACTGTTGTGACTTTGTGGCCAGCATGGTCTCCAGGTCAGTCTGGACTACAGATAAAAAGCCTATCTCAACAAAACATTGTTTTATGGCATCTTCTGGACACGCCAGGGCTGTTGTGCTCATGAATTCATAGTCGCTGTAGTTAGTGGAACCAGATATGTGTAAGAGCCAGCCAGTTGGCATGTGAGCACAGACCGAGGACAGGCTTACCATTACCCGCATCTAAGGAGATATTAACAATTAATGGTTCCTGGGGAAGCAAGAGCCAATTTTCTGTCAGGATGTTACTCCTAGTCTATTGACTATGCTCCAGTGAATGGCCTATGCCCAGGAGTATAGCATAAACTATATTTGGAGGGAGGAAAAGAGAGAGGGGGAACACAAAGTTGGGAGAGAGGTCAGAGTGGGAGAGTAGATCTGGGAGAAATTAGGGAAGGGGTGAGGGTTGAATGTGATCCAAATACATTGTACAAAATTCTCCAAGAATTAATGATGACATTATATTAAAAAGTATTTGTGATGGATTACTAAAGATGGGTTTAAATTACTAAGAGATTAGTATGGCTCTGTTTACTTCAACAATGGGAGAATGACCCATGCCGACAGCCTTTCAGACATAGCCCTATCAGACAACCTAGGTCTCTGACAACAAGGTTTGCCAAGAAGTACCAGAGAAGATGACAAAGTTTGGCCCTTGCCTCCCACACAGAAAAGTTGAAATCATCCTTTTTAGAGTATGTAGAAGAAAGGCAATGTGGTATTTGTTTTTGTGTCTGGATTATTTTATTTAATACAAGGTACATGCATAACTAGTGCTCTAGGTCATGGGTAACTAGTACTGTATCATATATGGGTACCACATTTTTTTATCCATTCATCCACTGGTGAACATTTAAATCATTACCCTCTTTGGTAATTACAAATAATATTGAAAAGAACATGGAGACATCTCTTTGACAGGCCAATTTCACTTTTTGGAGAGGTATCCAGGAAGCTATTGTTTGTTCCTGAGTTATTACCATCTCTCCTTATGACTATCAAGGATGAAACTATGGGAAAACTTCGGTTGACAACTCTCTAACTATATTTGCATGTTTTTAGAATCAAATATCTGAGGAACTGGGGATGGAGAATTTAGAGATTCAGGAAGACAGAACCCGAGGAAAGAGCTTCCTGAATACACAATGACTTCAAGGTCCAACCACTCAAGTCAGTATCTGTCCAAAAAGTGTTAATAGATAACAACTTTAAAAGGACCTATGTATGTTTCTTGTGGACCTTGTGAAAGATTCCTTCCAGATCTCCCCTTTCCCGTCCTGCCCTATCCTGTCCTTTCTTTTTCTTTCCCTTCCTTCCCTTCCCTTTCCCTTCCCCTCCCTTCCCCTTTCTCTTCCCCCTCCCATCCCCTCCCTCCTTCCTTCCCTTCCTTCTCTCTTTTTCCTTCCTTTTACTTTTTTATTGTTTTGATCTGTGTGTGTGTCCATGTGCTTACAAATGGTATATGCCTATGTTTGTGCATGTAAGTGTGTGTTCACCCAGATGTGCATGTATAGAAATCAGAGGTAAACTGAGGTGTTTTCCTCTGTAACTTTATGCCTATCCTTAGAACTTACTGAACTTGGAACTCTCATCTCTTAGCTAGACTCTTTTTCCTTATCTGAGAAAAACCTAAAATGATATTGAAGGAACTATTAGTTCCTTTTCTTGTTGCCATGACAAAAATAACAAAAACAAAATTAAGGCAAGAAAAGTTGATTTTGGGTCACAGTGTCAGCCCATCCCGTGGGGAAGGCATGGCAGAAGTCCAGGTAAAATTATCATGTGATGGAAGTTGCTCACATTGAGATGAATAGAGAAGCAGAAGTGTGCAACAGAAGTAGGGCTAGATTATGACCCTCAAAAACCTGTCCCTGGTGACCTACATTTACCGGCTTTGTCACGGGACTTGAAAGTTTTATAACATCCAAAAACAATGTCACTAGCTGGGGTCCAAGTACTTATCAAATAGATGATTCCACACTCAAGCCACAGGATGGGTAAAGCTCTTTGCTAGCTATGCATTCATTTCAGTAACTCCTGAGCTTACCCAGTGGGCACACATTAGATGAAGACTTCAAATCACATTCCAAAAAAGCTTGGCTTTGAGTGAACAACTCCCTAGTTTCCTAGTTGCCACTATTTCAGAAAAATTTAGCTACATATTCTGAGTTACAGTGAGCAGAATGAGATCTAACCATCCAACCCTGAGTTCTTCTAATCCTTCTCCAAGCAGAACATTCCATGCTTACCAGTTAAGGGACATTCTCTTTAGAGAGAGAGAGAGAGAGAGAGAGAGAGAGAGAGACAGACAGACAGACAGACAGACAGACAGAAAGAAAGAAAGAAACCTTGACCCAACAGTCAGCCCCATGTCCTGTCTAGACTTGACTCCAATTTCTACCCCCACAAAACCCAACTCTGTCTCTGTCTCAGGAATCCTGATCTACCATACTGATAAGCAGAAAGAATTTCTGCACAGTTGCATTTTTTTTTTTTACCATTGTCATAAGTTAGACTAATGAAGAAAATGCCAGGAACTCATTAAACTTTCGGGTGCATAATCACTCACTGACCTAACAGGGCATTAATTTGAGAGTAGGAAAAGGGCAATTAAAAGTCTTTAGAAAGGTCTGGAAAGATGGCTCAGTGGTTAAGAAGTCCTGAGTTCAATTCCCACCAACCACATGGTGGCTCACAACCATTTGTAATGAGATCTGATGCCTCCTACTGGTGTGTCTGAAGACAGTTACATTGTACTCATATAAATATAAGTAAATCTTTAAAAAAAATACTTTAGAAATCTTCAAATGGAAGTCTCATAACCATAGGAGCCAGTTAGGCATGCAAAATGTCATGTTAAGATGTTGAGTGCAAAACAGAAGGTTGGTTGAACTTGAAAAAAAGAAATTCAAATTTCACTGGGAAGGACTAAGGAGGGTTTCCTGTTATCTCCTCTCCATGTGAGCCCAGGTTGAGGAATTGCTGTAGGAACCTTATCCAGAGAAATAGTGGTCATGTAGGTACGAAAGGGACTGTAGTACATACAAGTACATTAGCCCAACAGTAGAGAGGGACACATGGAGTCAACCCCATGCCTTAGTTATGTGTCTCTGAAGGAAGGGTTGTCAGCCTGAACAAAAGGATGTCACTATGGAGCCCTAGTATACCTTAGCTATTCCCATAACAATGTGTTCTTGTTCATAGGAAGGTAACCCAAATTTGTACTGGAGCTGTGGCATTCTACAAAGAGGGATGATCAAAAAAGGCTTCCTTATCTTCAAAAATAAGCAAATCAAACCAGAAAGGTTGACATCCCTGAATTGGTTGCTAAGTAACCATAACTCATGGGTGCAGGTGATATAGCTTGTGTGTGTGTGTGTGTGTGTGTGTGTGTGTGTGAGAGAGAGAGAGAGAGAGAGAGAGAGAGAGAAATTGAGCACGTGTGTGTGTTGGGGGGAGTGTATCAGACCCAGCCAACTGAGAATACCTAGCCTACCTATAAGGAAGGGTAAATTTGAGCTATGCCATGAAAATGTAGAATAATAGAAATCCCCTCTCTCTATGGAGCTACACACTCCCTCTTAAAAACCTTCAAAGTTAGAAGGCATGAGGAGAGCAAAGCCAAACTTCTGTAGCTGGGGCCCAAGGCACACCGATGAGATGGCTCAGTGGTCAGGAACAAAGATGGATACGGGAAAGAAAGTGAGATCATGGTGTTCAGTATTTCTCACATAGTAGTCAGGAAAGTCAGTTCCTTTCAGATACTTCCTTATATTCAAGAATCCAATCAAATGTGTGCAAACAAACAAACTTACTGAACAAACAAATCCCACTTTCCCTTTTTGTTTTGGTTGTCACAACCATTCTTTGTAAAGGTGACTCCTCACAACTTGGCACATTGCATTTTCAAAGGATTCCCAACGCCTTGGTATTTTTTATGATAAATCATCACAAATACCTTTTAAAGTACTAGAGGAGCTGGGCAGTGGTGGTGCATGCCTTTAATCCCAACTCTTGGGAAGCAAAGGCAGATGGATTTCTGAGTTCAAGGCCTGGTCTACAGAGAAACCCTGTCTTGAAAAACCAGAAGAAAAAATTGAAAAAATTGAAAAAAATTAAAGTTACAAAGTTCTGATATTTAAAGAAAAGTATTGGAATGTGAAAGATACATAGGAACAATACGTAGTATCCTTTGTCTGGCACTCAAACAGCAACTGTTTAGGATTCAGATAACTGGCCTTACTATTGGAGAAGTCAGAGCACATGACTTGGTGTCAACCTTTAGTTATTCACTTGTGATCTAGTGAGAAGACATCATGTGCTGATAACATGTTAAGCCCAGAAATAGATGCAGGGTTAAGAGTTAGTCTGTTTCTCTTGAAACAGGCAAATTTGGCATCGAAATACTGTACAAGTTCTCCTTTTATCAGCATATAACTTTGATGCCTGACAAATACTTCACCTGCTCCGAAGACACTTTCTCCCTCTAGCCTTACCCTGAAACCTCAGCCTAGCATCCAAAGCTTTAATATGGGACACAGCAAGGAGGTTTGCCCTTAGGACCAGGACTACTGTTTGTCCCAATAGTGCCTATGGACTGATTTTTCACTCAATGTTTTGGGCGTCACTCTTTAGTATGCTAGGTGCTAAATGATCTGTCTTACTGTTATCATTGTTATAAATAATAATGACTGTAATTAATTAATAACTTCTCATGTTGCAATTTAACATTTATAATTACCCACCGAGGGAGTCATTATTAGTCCTTCTTTACAAATGAGGCAACAAGCTCAATGAATTTAAACGGCATCATCAGAGGAAAGCTCCTAGAGGCAGAGGAGACAGGTTTGTAAGCATGGTCACTGCAGACTCTGTGTCATGAGAGGCAGCCTGGGGAAGACAGGTGAAAAAGGCTGGCCTTTCAGAGAATGGGAGGACACTTCTGGCTAGGGTGGAAGACATCTTGGCCAGTTGGGCATGTGGATTCACATGAGCCTTTGAATTCTACTTTTTGCAATTGCCCTCTAGATTCAGTCATAGACAAGAACTCAGAAAGTGACACCATTTTTAAAATTTTATTCTATTTTTCTTGAGCTTCTAGTATTCCTTATGGTAAGTTCAGGTGGAGCAGAACAGATTGGACTTTCCTGGCTCCCAGAGCCATTGCCTGGCTTGAAGTCAACGTAGAAGCATCTGGACTATGGTCTTGAAGGAAAAGTCTCCTTCTTGGCTCCAATATGAGGAAAAGATTCACACTTTCTCTTCTGTTGTGTGCTGTGGCTTATCAGATTGTTTGGTTTTTCTTTACATGACTCATCTACAAGGCACATAACAGTCTAGCAAGAGAGAAACTTCCTCAGACTCTGTGGTGCAAGAAAAGGTGATGCTTCATAGAGGAGAGAAGGGAAGAGAAACTGAAGGGGCCGCATTGGCTGCCCAGCCATTGAAGTGCTTGCTGTGTAACCATGAGGACTGGGGTTTGGTCCCAGCATCCACATAACAGAGCTGAGCGTGTTAATGGGCACGTTAATTCTAGCATTGGGGAGGTGGAGACGGAATCCCAGAGACACTCTAACCAAATCAGGTTAACTGTGAGACCCCATCTGAAAAAAATATGAGGCAGAGAAATGACTGAGGGTTATATGACATGGACCTCTGACCTCTATAAGCATTCACACACGCACACAAATGCATACATCTGAACATACACAGGCACGCATACCTACATGCACAGAGGGAGAAAGGGAGGAGCGGGAGAGGAAGAGGGGGGAGGGAATAAGCAACGTGGACCACAATTTCAAACTTAATTGATTAATTAATGCCCCATCATGGAAGCAGAGCAAAGATTTAAGGCTGACCAGAGAATCAAAGAGGAGAGAGAGAGAGAGAGAGAGAGAGAGAGAGAGAGAGAGAGAATTTTTTTTGGGGGGGTCTTCCTCTTCTGGGAGAGGGAGGGCACAGGAAGCAAGCATTGAGTGCAGCAGGAAGCTGAGGGAACTTTCAGGAAAATCACTCATGCGTTCACAACTCCAGAGTTTCAAACTGAGCCTTCATCGTGCTGAAAGGCAAGAATGGCTTTTCTGACATTGAGTTTCGTTAAGGTCTCCGGGAGTTCTGAGCACACCCCGTATCAGTGGACAGTTGCTGTGATAAAAGACTCTCATGAATGTGACCTGAGACGGGGAAAGTTTTGTCTCGAACAATTCAAGGGTGTGTTTCTTCATTTTAGGAGAGAAGACAAGGTGTCTGGAGCATGAGGCAGCTGGTCAAACTGCATCTGCATGCAGGGAGCAAAGCAATGAATGCTAGGATTCAGCTTACTGTTCACTTTCTATATAGTCCAGGACACCAGCCCGTGAAATAGTGTCGTCTACAGTTAAGATGGGTCTTCCCATGACAACTAATCTAATCTAGATAATTCCTCTCCGGTGCATCCAGAGTTTTGTCTCTTTGACGAATCTAGACCCTGTCAAGCTGACCTCCAATCTTAGCCAACATTCCTCACAACTCCCAGGTGAATTGCCAGGCCACGCCCTTTAAAATGTCATAGTTCTCCGTTCACTGTGTTTGAGAGCTACCATTTGTTTTCTTTCTTACTCCAATGTGAAAATCTGCCTAGCTCCATCTTTTCCTACTACCGCCAGCTCTTATGTCAGGCCAGAGTCCCAAACAGCATCCTTAAAGGAGATACAAGGTACTAAAATCTGTATAGATCGGCTGGTTTCCTGACTTTCCTCGGCTCCACTGTCTCTTGGCTTAGACCGTGTGCTGGAGAGTTTTAGGTCAACTCAACATAAACTAAAGTCATCTGAGAGGCACAAACCTCAATTAAGAAATTGTCTTCACAAGATTGGGCTATAGGCAAGTCTATAGGACATTTAATAAGGAATTGATGGGAGAGGGCTGAGAGCATTGTGGGTGGTGCCATCCCTGGGATGGTGTTTCTGGCTTCTATAAGAAAGCAATCCGAGAAAGCCATGGGGAGCAAGCCAGTAAGTAGCATTCCTCCATGGCCTCTGCATCAGCTCCCGCCTCCAGGTTCCTTCCCCATATGAGTTCCTGTCCTAGTTTTCTTCAATGATGGACAGTGATGTGAAAGTATAAGTCAAATAAACCCCTTTCCCCCCAGCTGGCTATCTGGTCATGGTGTTTCATCAGAGCACTAGTAACCCTAACAAAAACAGACACCTTACCTTCTAGAAACAATCTGTTTTCAGTTCCAGATAGATAGGTTTGTTCTTAACATTATTGATCTCAGTCGCCTATCTGTTCTGTTCTAGATAGAAGCACATGGAGACCCACTTGTTCAGAGTGCACATTTGGCTTAAGAGACAGAGTTGCGTGTTGAGCCTTCACAGGGCTACTGTGGATGATGCAGGAAACAGACCAAGCATGCGATGTGCAAGCCATGTTGCCATGCCACGGCTAATGGGATCTCAAGACAGAAGCTCCAGAGCATGAACAGAACTTCATTTCGGACTCCCACAACAGGACCAAATTCTGCTTAGAGGGTTTCATAGATGTAAAAGTATGATAAAGAGCTAAAAAGATAGGTGCAAAATTTGCTTCACACAGGACCTGAAAAAACATTACTGGATGAGAAGTGTTGCCTTCCCCACCCTACATGTGTGGCTTGAACTACAGAAGATGTGCCTTGCCTTTTGGTCTCTACTTGGGTGAAAATACTGCTGAAAATAGTTCATATTCTCTTCTTCGTCAGTATTCTTTAATATCTTATTGTGATAATGTTTTTGTTTTCTGAATTCTGCTCTCTCTAGCATGAGGATGTCTTTAAAGGATATTACAGCCCTTATTTTCCCCAATCTTGATAGTCTCAAGGTAGTTCTTTTTATAACAGACTTTTGGCCTTTCTCTAGAATCATTTGATCTATCTATCTATCTATCTATCTATCTATCTATCTATCTATCTATCTATCAATCTATCTAATTTACCTAACTACATCTTTATCTCCCTCCTCCCCCTCTCTCTCAGTATACACACACACACACACACACACACACACACACACACATATATATATATTTCTGTATCTCTCCTCAATCTTGGACTGACCTTGGGCTATTTGTGAAGTCAAGGATGATTTTCAACTCTTATCATCTTGGCTCCAACTCCAGTGTGCTGGGATTACAGTCATGTGCCACCAGGACTTATGTCTGCAGTCCTAGGGATAGAACCCAGAGCTTCAAGCATACTAGGTGAAGACCCAAGCTGTGAGCTGTGTCTTCTAGCCCCATCTTTCTCCCCTGTCTAATCCTCAAGGGGAGGGATGCGCCACATTTTACCTTAGCAAACTCATTTCCATTGTAAGTCAAGATGTTTTCTTTTCCTATAGTTTAAAGGAAAATGCCCATGTTCACAGTGGATGAAGTTTCCAGAATAATGAAGATACTCAACATTTTCATTCTTATTTCCTTTACTGATATTACAGTGACATTATAAAATATATAGTAACATAAATACCAAATATAATTTAAAAATATTAACTCCTTGTTAGTCATTAGGATTTGTGTGTGTGTGTGGGGGGGTAGCTTTAAGACTGTGTTTCACTATATAGTTCTGACTGTCCTGGAACTCACTACACAAAGAAGGCTGGCTCCATACTCACAGAGATCCATCTGCCTCTGTCCCTGGAGCACTGAGATTACAAGCTTGCTTTATCATGCCTGGCCTATGGCAGCTAATTTCTCTGACAAAGAAAAAAAAATCAATTGTTTGTGATATTTATCATTTATTTAAGTTATTTCTACTGATCTTCACAACAATCTTTTAAACTAGACTTCTATTTAACAGGTGGGTCAGCTACAACTCAAAAGGATCAAAATAATTTTCATGTCATGTGGCTTGAAAGTGACAAAGCTTTGATTCAGATCCTACAGAGCCCCGATGATATGCATACCAGCCTTGATTTTTAAAATATGAGTAGTTCAGAAAGTTTTATTTTTTTAAAAAAAAATCATCATAGCAGAAAAGAACACATGCTTTTTATCAGATTTCCACTGATGACTCCCTGATTATGCAGGAGGCCTTGGCCAGAGTGGGTTTCCGAAGAACGCCAGTCCAGCAATAGCAAATTGGTTTCAGTTCCTCTGTGTGGTAGTTCTGACCTGTGCAGCAAGGTCTCCTGCTGAGCTCTGTTGAAAAAGACTGAAGTCACTGCTTGATCAGCAGAAAAAATATCCCTACATTAGACATATCTGCTCTGACCTCATCGGAATGACTTGAACAAGCAATCTATCTTTAAAAAATCATGAGCCATTAAAATTTGAACATGGAATATTTGATGATGTTATGAAATTGCTGATCTTTCAGATGTGATAATGGAACGGGCTACATTTTTGGAAACTTTGTTTCTTTCAGGGATACATTCCCAAACACTTACAGGCGGATCACTCTGATGTTGCTAATTTGTTTCAAAATGGCTATGGACTAAGGTGTTTAAATGCAGGTGAGATACAGTGCTAGGAAAAGAGTGCATGCAGATGAACATTAGACAAAAATGGTTACACTTTGATTAATTTCAAGGTTGGGGACTGGGTAGTTGTCAAACAGCAATCTTTTATCTAACTTTTCAAGGTACAAACTTTATTTTTTGATTCATAAGTATTTTATCAAGTTTGGAAGTGGTAGGGTGGAGATGTGGCTGTAGGCTAAGGGCTAGTGCTGTGTTGCACATTTTAGGCATTGTAAGTGAGGAAACAGGTTCACAAGGGAAAGGGGCTTGCTCAAAACCACATTGACACAGAAGAAAATGGTTCATTCGTATGGAGTCTCGGAGCCTATTTTCTCCTTACTACACCAACCCTTACCCCTAAAGGCATGAGTGTGTGTGTGTGTGTGTGTGTGTGTGTGTGTGTGTGCCACTGTATTATAGCTGAAGATTCTGGCTCTTGTTTCCAGGCCTAAGCTACAAAACATACAATTGCAGTGAGGATCTTCATTAAGGGGTGTTTTAATATTTGCCACCACAGAACATAGCATCTGAGAGACTACTACTGACCCCTAAGTATTCTGTTTCTTACTTGGATAGGGATCTGATTAATGAAGGCTATTGGAATAACCAAACCCAGAATCTGAATGAAAGAAGATAAAATCAAATTCATCTGAATGTGCCAATAACTAAGAGCCCCTTTTTGGAAGTGAAGAATAAGACTGTTTTGTACATAATGACAAATTCCAGTTGTCATGCCTTTAACTAATCAATTTTATTCTATTTTCCCCTCCAACAGTTAACCTGACTATAAAATAGAGTTTTGTTCTGTTTTGTTTGTATGTTTTTTTCTCTAAATGCTCCACAGGCTTGCCTATTGGCTAATCTGAGTGAAGCTTGCTCTCTCTCTCTCTCTCTCTCTCTCTCTCTCTCTCTCTCTCTCTCACACACACACACACACACACACACACACACACACACAGATTAGATATATACTATCAAACCTGATGTATATATTTAAGTACACTGTCACTGTCTTCAGACACACCAGAAGAAGGCATTAGATCCCATAACAGATGGTTGTGAGCTACCATGTGGTTACTGGGAATTGAATTTAGGACCTCTGGAAAAGCAGCCAGTGCTCTTAAATTCTGAGCCATCTCTCCAGCCCCAGAGATTTATTTTTTAGATCTATAAAACTGAATGAATATACCTCCTTCCAGGGCAATATTTGAATGTGAAAATGAAGTAATATTCAGAAAAAAAATACTTTGGTAATGGTAAAGCTATACTGCAGAACTACCCTGAAAGTAGTGTAGTGGTTCCAAGAGGAGCAAATGAATGATAAATAATTAGGCTTATGTCAAAATTGTTTTTGAAAGTACTTCCAGGATACACATGGTAGCTTATAGAGCAATAGATACTGGTTTATCAAGTCTAATGTACATCCTAAGGCTACAAGGTGGTTACTGATGCTCTATCAATAATTAAACAAAGAGAAAAATTGTGGACTGTCTTGAATTTCATCTAAAGAAAAAAACATCATTGCTTTTCAAATCTGGAATCAGAAATGACCTTTATTACACTCTATAAATAAATCGACAACCAGAAGACATATGTGACTTTAATCCTCTTCCTGATATTCAACCTATTTTGAATATCTGACATGCATTTCTGAAAGGTTATTCAGACCTTTAAGGTTGGATGAATGCATTTCTTACTCTGAGATGGGCAAGACTTTATAAGAAAAAGAGGGGGAAGCTGATGGCTACAAAGTGATGTGGTTGGGTGTCAAGTTGACAATATGGATTTGTCATAGTTATCAGTAAATTGATAAGATTTAGAGTCACCTGGGAGTGAGATCACTAGGATGCCTCCAGAGATCATCCTGATTCAGTTAACTGAGATAGGAAGACACAACCGAAAACAGGTAGCTGCACTCTGGGGTTGAATCTAGGACTCCATCAAAAGGAGAAAACTTGGCATAAGCATGCGTTGCTCTATCGGGTTTTTACAGACTAGGTACTTCAAGCTTCTGTCTCTTTGGCTTCCCCACCAGAAGGGACAACACCTTCAGACTGTGAGCCAAAGTCAGGAATAAATCCTTCCTCCCTTCCTTAAGTTGATTTGGTCAGGGCGTTTTCTCACAGCAACAGGAAAAGTAAGAGAGATTCACAAAGGACCAGTATAAATTTTAGATTTAATGTTTTATTGACCAAACTACTTTCTTTAAAAAACTGTTAGTCTAAAGAATCAGTTTTACAGGTTGGAGTGGATACACACACACACACACACACACACACACACACACACATATATATATGTATGTATGTATGTATGTATGTATGTATTTCTCAGCAACCTCTATAGAAACATACACCTGGATTTTTGTACCATAAGCTCAGAGCCCCAAGGCAGGTGTCGACACTAATTTCAAATGATTGGTACCCTTAGGATTATGTGGTGGACAAAGATATTAACCACCCAATTGCTTCAGTGTCTTCATCTCTGTTCCTGTTAGACATTTACCCTTTCCTTTGTTGATCATACCTTCATCGGCTCTCCAGGTGGGAGCACCGAATCAGCACATGCCTGTGCCCACTCTTGAGTATGTCTCTTCCTCTTACAAGTTACTTTACTTCCTGGCATGTAGTGAGGATTTGTCTTTCAAATAAGCATTAGGAGCTGACTCCTCTCAAATATACTTTTTCACTTCCTAGCAAGTCACCCTGGAAGGACTTCAACCTATAGAAATTTTAGAGGTCGTAGGCATTGAGTGGTGGGCTGTCATGAACCACCATTTTTAGTCTTAAATGCCAAATCTTGTGCACCGTGTTCTGCCTCATTAGTTATTAAAGAGGCAGCATATTTGTTCAAAATTTATGATTGTTGATTTGCCCCCATCACTGTATGAAATATTAACATAGCATTTGTACTTGCAACCATTTGCAGACATTATATCGTACATTTACATATTCATGAGCACTCATAAATGTTTAAGGAGACAGTGCAGAAAGCATGGGAGCTGTCAGACAGCCAGTAAAAAGGCATATTTACAGCGTTAATAAGTATTTGAGTTTATAGGCCCCAACGATGAGCAACAAATTAAGCAAAACTCTGGTTTGCCTATTGTAGAAGGCTAGGGATTTTGCTAATTTTTTTTAAAGCTTTGTAAACTTAAATTCATTTCATAGATACTGAATAAATGGTTAGTATTTAGTCATAAAGTGTATTCCTCGATGCCAAGGCCTTGTTCTGAGCATCAAGCTTTTACAGGTCTTGCCTTAGGCTTCCCTTCTATCACAGTAATGACTTAGTCAGGGTTTTTATTCCTGCACAAACATCATGAACAAGAAGCAAGTTGGGGAGGAAAAGGTTTATTCAGCTTACACTTTCCACATTGCTGTTCTTTACTAAAGGAAGTCAAGACTGGAACTCAAGCAGGTCAGGAAGCAGGAGTTGATACAAAGGCCACGGAGGGATGTTCCTTACTGGCTTGCTTCCCCTGGCTTGCTCAGCTTGCTCTCTTATAGAACCCATGACTACCAGCCCAGAGATGCACCACTCACAATGGGCCCTCCCCCCTTGATCACTAATTGAGAAAATGCCCCACAGCTGGATCTCATGGAGGCATTTCCCCCCACAGGAATACCCCACTCCTGGTACCAATTTGTTTTGGTCAGGGTTTCTGTTCCTGCACAAACATCATGATCAAGAAGCAAGTTGGGGAGGAAAGGGTTTATTCAGCTTACATTTCCACATTGCTGTTCATCACTAAAGGAAGTCAGAACTGGAACTCAAGCAAGCTATTAATTAGTACCCCTCCATGGCCTCTGCATCAACTCCTGCCTCCAAGGTCCTGCCTTATGTGAGTTCCTGTTCTGACTTCCTTTGATGATGAACAGCAATGTGGAAGTATAAGCTGAATAAACCTTTTCCTCTCCAACTTCCTTCTTGATCATGCTGTTTTGTGTAGGAGTGCAAACCCTGACTATGACAAGTAATATGGAAAAGCAATTGTCTCTCTTCTCAAGCTCAACCAAAGCTATTGTGGCTCTATTAAGAAACTGGAGAGATGATGTGTCTGCCTGTCAGTCAGTATAAAAACCAACATATGTGACTAAGTTTGTCAACCTAAAGCAAGGAGCATAGTATGAGGGGAAGACTCAAAATATCCAACTCACAGGCTTGTCTGTGACTTACCAATAATGTATGTAAATGGCCACTAAGATGCAACCTATGCAATCACAAGACACCTCACCTTTTGTGGTATTCTTGAGGTACCCTTTGAGGTCCATGGTGAAAGTCATATAAACTTGGAATTTTGTGAGCTAAAGGAGATGCTCAGTTAGTATGTGAAATGTAACTTCTGTCGGGATGCTCTAATTGTTAAACAGGTCTAGTTGTGGATGGTTAATCTTCCTGCTGGCATCCTCTGATGAAGGCTTCAGCGGGTATCCTTTTGCCCCATCCCTTCTTGACCTCAGTCCTCTCGGTTGACTTCACAAGACATCAGTCTTTGCTTGTGCCCTTCATAGCTGAGACAGGAAATTATTTCCAGTTAGGACTCAGCTCCGGCAAATTGTTCAGAAGGCCACAGTAATGAGTCTGATACTCTGAAATCTCCCTAGCCAGAAGCACCATCACCCTGCTTGCATTTCCCTCCACAAGGCATGCTGGGCCTTCTAAGTATTTTTGAAGGTTGGGAGGAGCCGTGAGATGTTTTAGGACACTAATTCCAACAATATCACATTAGCAGCACTTGCATTCTGCTGTATAGATTAATGGAAACAGGATGGGTTGCTGGAGTATCTTCTCAAGAGTCTCAAAAAATAAACAATCAGAAGGAATGCTGAGTCCTCCCAGAAGTGGTATGATTTCCACTGGAGACTGTGAGGAGACGGAAGAGGCTCCAGCATATTTGTTTCTAAGGCTCCTTGTTTCTCTCTCAGGTCTTCCTCAACATCCTGGTGTACCAAAACCAGTGGAAACTTTTCTTCCTACCCTTGTTAGCTGCAGCTGTTCACGTGACACAGCCTACAGTGAGCTCAGGGAGTCTCAACTGAGGAATCAACTGCCCAGATCAGATCGGCCTGTGGCCACTACGTCTGTGCGCAATTGTCTTGGTGATGAGTCATGTCTGAGGGCCTGGCCTGCTGTGGATGGGGCCATCCCTAGACGGCCAGGCCTGGGCTGTTTAAGGAAACGAGCTAAGCAGGAGCCTATGAGTAAGTCAAGAGTAAGCAGGAAGGAACATTCCTTCATGGCTTCTGCTTTCAGTCGTCATCCTTGATTCCTTCCTTGATCTCCCTCAGTGATAGACTGTCACCTAAGAGTATAAGGTGAAATGAACCTCTCTGACCCCGTGTTGCTTTTGGGTAGAAGATTTATCATAGTAACAGAAGCTGACTAGTACACTTCCAACCTGCCTTTTGCAATAATATGTCTTACAAGATAATCTTCTCCTTCTAAATATTAAATATATATATATACTTAATATATACATATATATATACATAAACACATACATACACACACACATACATTGTTCTTTTGTTTGGGGTCATGATGGCAAAAGAAGTTGCAAAAAACAAAACAAAAAAAACCAAAAACAAACAAAAAAAACCCACTGACTTTTTTGACTTTCTTGGTTTTTCAAGACAGGGTTTCTCTGTATAACCCTGGCTGCCCTGGAATTCACTCTGTAGACCAGGCTGGCCTTGGACTCAGAAATCTGCCTGCTTCTGCCTCCCCAGTGCTGGGATTAAAGGCATGCACCACCACTGTGAGGCTTCATGCTGACTTTCCACAGAAATCATCCAACCTTCTATGCAAGCAGTCTTTGATAAATCCAAGACAAGACATATTCCCAACATATGTGCATGCGTGTGTGCACATGCTTGTGAGTGCATAAACACACACACACACACATTCACATTCAACCCTTTCACAGTAGCTTTTTGTCAGCTTGACACAACTGAGAGAATTCCTCTATAAGGTTGACCTGTAGACAAATTTGTGAGGGCATTTTCTTGACTAATGATTGATGTGAAAGGGTCCGGCCCACTGTGGGTGGCACCGTTCTTAGGCAGGAAGTCCTGGTTGTATCAGAAAACAAGCTGAAAAGAAGCAGAGAGAGCAAGATGCTGAGTCGCAGCAGTCTGCACTGGCCTCTGCTTTAGTTCTTATCTTCGGGTTCCTGCCCTGACTTCCCTCCATGGTGAACTGTAAGGTATAAGTTGAAAATAAACCCTTTTCTCCCCAAGTTGCTTTTGGCCATGACTTGTATCACAGTAATTAAAAGCAATCTGAGAAAACACTTATTTCATTTCTAACCAGAATAAATCAATTTCTTAATTGAGCATGTATCTGTAATGATTCCCATGTAAGCATGGTAATTCAGAAAACAGAAAAAAAAAAACCTATTTTTAAATGTGTATATTCTACTTTTCAAGGGAAAAAAGTGTAATAAAGAAACAGATCAAAGATATATGAGGTTAATGTAAGACTCTTCTGATCTTGGTCTGTGGGATGGGCTGGCTTCTCTTTAGGGAGGAATGTGATATGTGGACAAGAAGCTAGGGAGCTGCTGTGAAACAGACATGAACTGGGACACTAGCTGCCAGCAATGGAGAAACTGTTGCAGTCCAAACGTATTGTAAAAATAGGACCAACAGGACTTAGGCAGCCTGTATAAGAAAAAGTCAAAACTAGCTCAGGGTTGGAACTTGTACAACTTAAGTAATATCCAAATGGCGGGAGTGGCGGGAGGTGCAGTTTAAGGGTAGGAATCAGAATCCTGTTGAAGACATATTTAGAGTGCAAGTCTCAAACCCAGGAATGCAAAATTGTCAGCTGGGAGGAATTCTGAGGGGTGGAGAATAAGTTCAGGTCAGATATGCAAATACAAGCTATGCAAATGCAAGCTATGCAAATACAAGCTATGCAAATACAAGCTATGCAAATATATTTAAAGCCATTGTGCCAGGCAAGATCACCTAGGGAGAATTTTAGATGGAAGAAAATAGGAGCAGATATGGATCATGGAGTGTCCTGCTATTAATTCCATCCAAGAACAATCTAGCAAAGGAGACAGCATAGTATTAGGAACAAGAAGATTCTGAGATAAATACTGAGGTAAAACTCTTTCCCAGGAGGAGAGTCTGCAGAATGCAGATGGTCAGTGGTATAGAGGAGCAAAGAGAATTGGCCTCTAGCCTTGAACTGTGAGAGCCACCAGTGCCTGGTGCTACTGGTGTCCATAGGTTCTGAACACAACAGTTCAAAGGAGAATGGGGGCAAAATCTAACAAACAAGTGGATTTTGACAGAGACATCCTTGAGATCTGTTCTTGGACCTTGTAAAATGTATCTTGGGGTAGAACAGAAGGAAACAGAGAAAGCACTGTCTCTTCCTGCTTAAGGGCCTTTCCTGAGAAGCCTGGAATGAGGGCAATACCCAGGGTTCCTGAGGCAGGAAGATAGGAGCTCCATCTCTCACTCAGCCCAACTGATGTGCTGAGCACACCATAACACGGAAGCCTGCCTTCCCCACTCCCCCGCTTCCCATTTCATTTCAGAAATGTTTCGGAGCATTTAGGAAGCATGGTCTAACATCCGCTTATTAGTGAGTGCATACCATGTGTGTGCTTTTGTGATTGGGTTGCCTCGCTCAGGATGACACTTTCTAGTTCCATCCATTTACCTAAGAATTTCATGAATTCATTGTTTTTCATAGCTGAATAGTACTCCATTGTGTATATATACCATAGTTTCTGTATCCATTCCTCTGTTGAGGGACATCTGGGTTCTTTCCATCTTCTGGCTATTATAAATAAGGCAGCTATGAACATAGTGGAGCATGTGTCCTTATTACATGTAGGAGCATCTTCTGGGTATATACCCAAGAGTGGTATAGCTGGGTCTGCTGGTACTACTATGTCTAATTTTCTGAGGAATTGCCAAACTGATTTCCAGAGTGGTTTTACCAGCTTGCAATCCCACCAACAATGGAGAAGTGTTCCTTTTTCCCCACATCCTCTCCAGCAACTGCTGTCCCCTGAGTTTTTCATCTTAGCCATTCTGACTGGTGTAAGGTAGAATCTCAGTGTTGTTTTGATTTGCATTTCCCTGATAACTAAGGATGCTGAACATTTCTTTAGGTGCTTTAGAGCCATTTGAGTTTCCTCAGTTGAGAATTCCCTGTTTAGCTCTGTACTCAATTTTTAATAGTGTTATTTGACTCTCTGGAGACTAACTTGTTGGGTTCTTTGTATACATTGGATATTAGTCCTCTATCGGATGTAGGGTTGGTAAAGATCTTTTCCCAATTTGTTGGTTGCCATTTTGTCCTATTGACTGTGTTCATTGCTTTACAGAAGCTTTGCAGTTTTATGAGGTCTCATTTGCTAATTCTTGTTCTTAGAGCATAAGCCATCCCTAGTAAAAAGTGGATGTCAGCCCAAAAGCTCAAAATAAACAAGTTACAATTCACCAAGTTCAAGAAGAAGGAGGACTTAAGTGAGGGTGCTTTGCTTCCTCTGAGAAAGGGAACAAAATACTCACAGGAGCAATAAGGGAGACAATGTGTGAAGCAGAGACTGAAGTAAAGGCCAACCAGAGACTGCCCTACCTAAGGATCCATCCTATAAACAGTCAACAAACCCTGACACTACTATGGATGACAAGAAGTGTATACCAAGAAGAGCATGCCATGGTTGTCTCCAGAGGGGCCCTGCCAGAGCCTTACAAATACAGAGGCAGATGCTAACAACCAACTATTGGACTGGGCATGGGGTCCCCAATGAAGGAGCTAGAGGATGGTCCAGAGGAGCTGAAGGGGTTTACAGCCCCATGGGAAGAACAATGATTTCGGCTACTCAGACACCCCAAGACTCGAAGAGACTGAACCATCAACCAAGGGGCACACATGGTTCCAGCCAAAAATGTGGCAGAAGAAGGCTTTGTTGGGCATCAGCAGTAGAGTGGTAGGAATGGTCCTTGGTCAGGTAAAGGCTCAACAGAGGCCTGAACAAAGGGAAACTGGGGTGGGGGGGGGAGGAGGGAGTGTGTTGGGTAGAGAGGCATATACGTGGAGGCAGGGGGAAGGAGGAAGGGGAGGGGCTGGGGGCTTTAGAGGGGGGATATCAGGAAAGGTTTTACCATTGACAACGTAAATGAAGACAATATTCAATAAAAAATAAATTAAAAAACAAGGCATGGCAATGGCCTTGGACACAGAACACCTATGGAGAACTAATGGCCTTAGACATGAAACACCTGTGTGGAGGGGAATTAACAGGCAGAGGTCTTGACTGGTAAAAGGGGAAGCCCAGACTGGCTTTTTAAATGACATAACTAGTAAGACTTCTGTCTGTCTAGCCATATAGTTTAAGGAGATCCTGAGAACTTAAAGCCATTGGCTCGCACTTTCTCCTTATTTTAAGGGAGGGAGTCAGAATCTTTGAGCTCTAGTTTAAATACAAATACAATCAAATGAGACACTAAGGCTCCCCATCCTTGGGAACATTTGGGGGAGCGGCCTAGCCAACATGATGAGTTTTAAGACAGAGAAAAACCCAGCTACAAATACAAAGAAGAAAAAATGGTGGATGGTCCCTGAAGACTGACACCAAGCATTGTCCTCCAAGAGCTCATGTCCATGGACACACAAGAGCACATACATACACAAAAGCAGAAAAAAGATGGAGAAGATAAAGATATGCTTGACCTATGTAAATTACTCTATTAGTTATATTAATAAGCAAGGCTGATCAGTATGTCTACGCTGATGTATTTAGTAATGTGTGTGTGTGTGTGTGTGTGTGTGTGTGTGTGTTTGTATGTATGTAGGTAGGTATATTAAGAAAAGAAGAGGGAAAAGTTAAATTTTCAGTGATAAATAATTGCTAGTTTGGCTTTGTTGGTTTCCATTATTGGTTTCTTATAAAGATTAACTCTTACGATTACTTATGAGGTAAGCATCTAGTGTCTATTTTAATCAGGCAAGCTTTTGTGGTAGCCACTCAGGACTTCCAGGTCAGTCTGACACCAACCACATCCTGTTTTATGACAAAGCCCTGAGAGCCAATTCTGCCTCCAGCATCTATCTCTTACTTGGAATAAAGTCCCAGACTTTAGTTCTAAATCCTCTTTATGTAACAGCACTACTTGGAAATATTTGGGGAGAGTTTCCTTATAGTATATGTTTCCTTATATATTATGTAAGTATATGTATTGTATAAATTATTGACTCCCATGTGTGATAATTCTCTGTATGATTATCATGGTGACACCAGTGTACAGTGTCAGCTTTGGGAGCCTGTGGGGAAGACATGCTTGTCTCCTTGTTGTTGGTCACAGCTTTGGCTCCACTGGAACTTGGTGTAGATCTCCATCATTTCCTCCTTTTCTGAGCTGCAGCCTATGACTGTGGCCTTGATCTTCCACTTCAGGGGACAGTTCTCACCCACACCAGACAAGAGAATTGGAACTTAAAGTCCAGACTAGAGAATATATTATCTATTGATATTATATATATATATGAGGGTGTAGGTGTATTAGGCAAAAAGGAAAAAAGAAGGTAAATTTTCAGTGAGAAATAATTGCTAGTTTGGCTTTTGAGAAACCAATTTCCATTATTGGTTTTGTAAAGATTTATAAAATTTACAAATTTTAAAATTTATAAAATTTATTAAAAATGATTTTACTTTGATGATCCCTTTCCTAGGACTATTGGATACTTTTTCCCACTTCTAGGGTACGGGGGTAAAACTCAGATAAAGGGAACTCAAAAGGAACATTCCAAATGTCTTAGTGTCTTGACAATAGAGATGTTTTGCAATAAGAAATTCCCATCATCCTTTGAATCATCTTTCATAGAAACCATCCTAGAAGTTGGTTCTTCCCACAAAGAAATGTCACCACCCTTGGCGTGGACAGGACACAGCAGGGTCTAGACCCTTGTATTGTCTGTCAGCCATGGATTCACCATTCCTGACAGTAGAGAAACTGAGTCATGGTTTTCCCCCCCTCTGTCTCAATTAGTACTCATCCATTCTACAGACAAAAGCTTTTAAGGTGGTGAGCAATTTGTAAAGTATAACTTGGACTCATAAATGGATATTTATTTTTATATAGTCTTCACAAATTGAGGCTGTTACTTTACAGCAGTGATTAAAATTTGAAAGGTATTAGGGCGAGGAGAAGATAATAAAGGGTCATTATTTACAATAGCCAGATTTACACTGAAGTGCTGAGTTTATTTTAATAAATATTAATTTGTACTTATGAATAGTCATTCATAGACAAGACAATAAAAAAACTTTCACTTCTGCTTACTAAATTTTCTGCACAGCACACAAATGAAATCTTCACTCCATCCCCAGCGTGTACTTTGAGATCACTATGTTTTATCAGCATAGTCAAGTTTCTTGTTTCTTGGACCTCGTTTCTTTATAATAAGTGGCTTTATAGATTTGGTTCAAACTCAGCTACAAATGGAGCACAATTACACCAATAATGTAAGAAAGAAAAGAAAATACAAGTGCATTTTATCAGCATATTCCAGTCACAGATGAAATCCATGGTAGTTGGCAATTTCTTTTGTGTAGCAACCACTCACAGGCCCCCAAACAGAAGGCAGTTAATAGCAGAGCCTAAGTCACTTCATTTACCTCGGGTGACACTTTTATTTTCCAATTTAACAAGATTTTTTCCTGCTTGATTATATTTAATAACCTTAACTGATGATAAAGGGAATTTTTTTCCTCAAGGAAAACATACTACAGGGCTAGAAGTTTCCCAATCTCGTGCCATGTTCTAACTTAAGACAATACATAACCTAATGTGAACCCAAAGAGTCCTATCGTCAAAGTAGATCTGGTGTGATAAAAGTGAATCACTAATTCAGATTAAGGAGAAAAACAGATTTGCATTGAGACAGGAAGTCTACAGTTTTATGCAGTTAAGAATTTGTAATAATCCCAAATTCTTTACCAGGGTAGCTATTGGATGATACAAGTCTGTAGAAAGTGCTGTGTGTAGAATAAGAGACTGTGAGGTTGGACTTCATAGTCCAGGACTTCCCTTGGAAGTAGCTGAGGGGAGGACCAGACTAGAGGCATCCCCCGAAGTGGTTCATAGACAGTGTCCAAGAATGTTATTTGTGAAGAGTAGAAGCTAAATATCGAGAAGAGAAGAAGAAAAAAATGTCTTCTGATAGGAAAGGTAGAGCCAAGGGAACGTCCATGGACTGGATGAACATCATTCTTTTAGCAACTTCTGGCTATTGGCACCCAGTCAGACCTTAAGGTCAATTCTAGCCACTGAATGGGAGTTTTATTATCCCTGAGATGAACCTGGAATATCTAACTCTTGCTTTATGCTTTCTCTAATATCAAAATACAGTTATCTATAGAATTGTCAAATTTTGCAAGCCAAATATAAGGCATAACCACTAAAATGCAAATTAATTTTGCTCATTTAATCTATTCACATAGCTAAACAATGACACGGGACTTTAAATTCTCTTCCTTCCAACAGATATTGTAAATATAGATTTACTGTGAGGCACAAAATAAGATTTATTTCTTCTATGGCACCATTTATGCAGAAGCCCAGTGGTTCTCCACTTTCCTAGTTCTATGACTCTTTAATACAGTCCCTCAAATTGAAGTGATCCCTAACCATGAAATTATTTCATTGCTACTTCACAAGTGTAATTTGGTTGCTGTTATGAATCATAAAGTACATATTTGATATGTGGGATATCTGATATGTGATCCCTGTGGTGGTGTGACCCACAGGTTGAGAACTACTGCATTAGACTCTGGGTCCCAATGAGTCATGACACCCAGTTTGTAGCAGTAATGGTGGAGCCAGCTCTATGTAAATGCCAGGGCCTCAAAAACATCCCCTGATGAAGAACCTAATTGAAGAGAGAGACCAAGGATGTCTGGTACAGACAATGTCAGCCAATCAGGAAATGTTATTTAGAAGAGATGTTTTCTTGGGAGCAATGGGGCAAGGGTGTTACAGGAGCTTGCGGTAGTGTTTAAATGAACTTCTAGGGGAGTTTTGTTGTGGTTGTTGTTGTTATTGTTGTTGTTGTTATTGTGTTTTGTTGTGTTTTCTTGTGCTCCCAGAACCTGTGTCTTGACTGTGTGCCACCTCACCTCCAACCCCCAAAGGTAGGTAGGATTGGGCAGCAAACAGTCCAGGGCACAGGCAATACCGGTTGTCCATCCGCTGTGTCCCCTTCCAGTATTGGCTCTGACTTGGATCAGTCGTATATAAACAAACAAATGCTTGTGGAAGATTAGTGATACCCTCACTCGTTACAGCTAGCTCTTTATCTGAGTGCTCACTTTTGGAATCTAGCAGAGGTGAAAAGAAGCATGAAGTATCCTGGGAGAGGGAGAAGGATTGCGGCGGGCACTACAACCTTCTAGCTATCTACTCCAATATCCTAGTCTTATGATAGTAAGATCTATTAAGAATATTTCATCCCCAGAAACCTTTTGAGCTAAATTATAAGAGAGACTTCATGTGAGATGGGAAGAAAAAAATACCTTTCTGAGCCCAGTCCAAAGATTCCAAAAGAAAGGTTGTTTTAATTTGCATAATTTGCGGCTTGACCGCTATATTCTAACAGGTATTGGTAACATCAAAGGGCCTTAAAAGGAAGGAAGAAAAGAAGGGAAAGAGGAGAAGGGAACAGACAAAAATCAACCTCGAATTTTAGTTCTATGCATCTAGAGGTTTACACCAACCAAACAACTAAGACTTAGTGCTTTCAGTTAGCACTAATTTCCATGGTTTATATATAACTATTAAAATTAATTATATTGTCACTGTCTAGAACACGTCTTCGAAGATTGTAAGTTCCAGAATCAGCCTCCTGGAGGAAATTTCAGCCACTCCGGATGATCAACTGTGAACTTTGTGTGCAGCTTGGTGGAAAAAAAAAATCCATCACATTTAGAATCAACCACAAGGCTGTCGGACATAACTATTGCATCTCAAAGCCCATATTAAACGAAAATTGCACTGCCAGAATTATAAGCTGCCATCTGCAAAGGGTTCTCAACGACTACTGTCGTCTAACACCTGCCTCTCCGGTTAAGGGCACCGACCTTTGGAAATTTTAACGGAGGATGGTTTTTAAATTTGTTTCTCTTCAGTTATTTTAACATCGGCCTTTATGTCGTCTTTGGATATCCAAGCCTAAATCACATAGTGAACTCTCGCAATTTATCCGCATTGAGATTAATCAAGAGCCTAGGAAGGGGCACTGGAAATAGCTTATAAAGTTTGGGGGTGGTAAAGGAAGAAGCGAACATCTGAAAGATGGCTCTCGGCTACACGGCACTTCCTTTTCCTTCTCTCCTTAACAGAGAACTTAATGATGCCTCTGTTTCTCAAGGGATTCTGGGAGCCTAATGAGGCCAAATTTTCTTACCTGCAGCTTAAAGATTAAGGACTTAGAGGATTCTTCAGAGGCATGGTTGCAAGGGTTACCATTAGACTGAGGGCAGGAACCACAGCTCTAAAGAGACAACACAGGCCCAGTTTGGGCAATCTTGCTGTGTGCATGCCAACTGCTTACCTATGGAGGAAAAGAGTGGTATTGAAATCTCCAGTGACTAGGAGAAATTGGGGGGGGGTTGTAAATTATGAACCTTACAGCTAGTTGGACAGCTATATAGAAAATTCATTAGAAGACCTGTTTCAAATGGAATCTAAATGAACCAAGCTTTTTCTAAAAATATATACTTTGCTGATTTTTTAAAAAGAAAAAAAAACATTTGCTTTCTGAAATGGGGTATTGCTATGTTTCCCAAGCTTATCACAAACTCATATGCTCATATAAACCCCTAGCTCAGACTTCTAAGTAGTTGGGCCTATAGGATCGAATCGTGATATTTGACAGTCATAACTTTTAAACATCTTTACTTTAAAATACATAGGATGTATTAGTTTACTATTGCTGGTGTAAGAAAAATATGTCTTAAAGGAATGAGAATTTACTCTTATGTTCTAGAAAGGAGATGTACACATTGAATTTTGCAAGACTAAAACAGCATAGGCAGGGCTGGCTTCTTTAGGATACTCCAGAGGGAACCTGTACCTTGCTGCCACCAGCTCCCGAAGCAGCCAGCATTCTGGACTTGTGGCTGTAGAAGTCCCAACTGTCTCTTCTTATGCTATGCCCTTGGCTTCTGACACTGACCATCTTGTAAGTCTTTCCTAAGGATCGTTGTGATACACTCTGCTCACCCAGAACATAAATTTTTTCCCAAGGTCCATAATCATATTGCAAAGTCCCATTTGTTATGTAAAAGAACGACACAAGCTTCGAGGGACAAGATCGCAGATAACTTGGGGGGCCATTACTGATGTTATCCACTTTATCACACAAATCAACTCTTTCTTAGCCAGCACTGTTTCTATCTCCTTTTAATTAAATCATTCAAAAATTCTGCTTTATAAATTAGTTAACAAACCCAAAGCTGTAAAGTGTTTGGTCATGCTAGGATTTTCCAGAGCCCAGGATTACTGCTGAGAATGGTGATATTTTCATTATGGCACATTCCAGATGCAAAACTCACTTAGCTTGGATTTACCCAGGAGGACGTTTCCTCCAGTCCATGGCTCTAATGTCAGGGACAGCTTCAGAAGAGAGCGATTCACAGAGGGGAGCCAACACCCAGTGAGAAGGGAGACTCAGGACCAGAAAGGAGAAGTTGATACAGAGACCTGCTCCTCTGTGGTCCCCCAACCACTTTGCAATTTCTTTTTTTTTTAAAAGTCATTTTTTTTTTTTTTTTTTGCATTTTGTTTTTTCTTTTTCTATGTCTTTTAAAAAATGCATCATATAGGCGGGCCTTGCAGCGAGGCTGCCATCTTGCCTCGGGTCACTGTGGACTGCTTGCTGCTGGGGTCAAGTGCGTGGACAGAGACCAAGCCTAGCATAGACTACCCCAGCAGGCTCTTGCCTGTGCACAAAGCCAGAGGAGCTCGGCGGGAGGTCTGTGCCCCTACAGCTCAGCGGCTGTAGCCAACCACTGGGGGTCAGCTCGCTGGGCTTGCAGGGAGGCCATCTTGCCTCAGGTCACTGCAGACTGCTGGCTGCTGGGATCAGGTGCGTGGACAGAGACCTAGCCTGGCATCAACTACCCTGTCAGGCTCTTGCCTGCACCCAGAGCCAGATCAGTTTGGTGAGCGGTCTCTGCACTGACCAGCGTGGGCAACAACCTGCTCGTGGGTCTGTGCCTGGAGTACAGCCAGAGGCCGACATCTTGCCTCAGGACACCACAGAGAGCTAATCAGACAGAGCCCTGTGGACTGAGAGTGCCACCATCTAGGTTCCAGCAGTCCAACCAGGGAATCTCCGGTCCTGCAGGGAATCCCGTGGTTAGTCACAGCCCTGAGACCCGCCACCATCTTGGAGCTGGTGGCCTGAACAGGTCACCATAGAGAACCAACAGAGGAGCCCAGGTCACCATAAAGATCTAACGAATGAGCCCAGATCAGTGGGGAAAAAAAAGATGATTCTTAAGAGCTGGCAACTAAACAGGCCAGGAGGAGACCGCAGGAGGCCAGTTGCAGGTCCAGCAGCAAGCCTGGAGAAGATTTGGGTCCAGCCCAGCAGAGCTGAGGAGGTAATTTGGAGCCCAGTAGCAGAAACCTCCCCGTCTCCACCTCAGGAGCAAGGACGCCCTCTACGACAGCAGCGACAAAGGCCAGGCTCACAGGAGCTTCAAACTCCAACCAGTAACAATAAGACCGACTAACTCCACAGATAAACAGATGGCAAAAGGTAAACATAGGAACGTAACTAACAGAAATCAAGGCAATATGGCAGCATCTGAACCCAATTGGCCAACCACAGCAAGTTCTTGGTACCCCAACACACCAGAAAAACAAGAGTTGGATTTAAAAGCACTGGCCATGATGCTGCTAGAGGAACACAAAAAAGACATAAACAAGTCTCTTAAAGAAGTGCAGGGGAACATGAATAGGGTAGAAGCTCTTACAATGCAAACACAAAAATCACTTAAAGGATTCCAGGAGAATATGGATCAACAAACAGAAGCCAATAAAGAGGAAATGAAAAAATTACTTAAAGAAATGCAGGAGAAATTGAGTGAACAGGCAGAAATCACGAAAGAGTAAACACAAAAATCTCTTAAAGAATTGCAAGAAAACACAAATAAACAAGTGAAGGAACTGAGCAAAACCATCCAAGATCTGAACACAGAGGTAGAAACAACTAAGAAATCACAAAGGGAGACAACTTTGGAGATAGAAAATCTGGGGAAGAAATCAGGGGTCGTAGATGCAAATATCAACAACAGAATACAAGAGATAGAGGTAAGAATCTGAGATGCTGAAGATACCATAGGAACCATTGACTCCACAGTCAAAGAAAGTACAAAATGCAAAAGGCTTGTAACCCAAAACATCCAGGAAATCCAGGACACAATGAGAAGACCAAACCTAAGGATTATAGGGATAGATGAGAGTGAAGATCTACAATTTAAAGGGCCAGCAAATATCTTCAACAAAATTATGGAAGAAAACTTCCCTAACTTAAAGAGAGAGATGCCCATGAATATACAAGAAGCTTACAGAACTGCAAACAGACTGGACCAGAACAGAAATACCTCCCATCACATAATAATCAAAACCCCAAATGTACTAAACAAAGAAAGAATATTAAAGGCAGTAAGAGAAAAAGGCCAAGTAACATATAAATGAAGACCTATCAGAATCACACCAGACTTCTCTCCAGAGACCATGAAAGCTAGAAGATCCTGGGCAGATCTCATGCAGACTCTAAGAGAACACAATTGTCAGCCAAGACTACTATACCCAGCAAAACTCTCAATCAACATAGATGGAGAAATCAAATTTTCCACGACAAGACCAAATTTACACAATATCTTTCCACTAACCCAGCTCTACAAAGGATAATAGGAGGAAAACGCCAATACAAAGAGGGAAACTGTACCCTAGAAAAAGCAAGATCGTAACCTTCTTCCATCAAACTCAAAAGAAGATAACCACTCAAAAACAAAAATAACATCAAAAATGACAGGAAGAAATAATCACTATTCCTTAATATCTCTTAACATCAATAGACTCAATTCCCCAATAAAAAGGCATAGACTAACAGACTGGATACAGAAGCAGGACCATTCTTTTTGCTGCATATAGGAAACACACTTCAGGGTCAAAGACAAACACTACCTTAGAGTAAATGTCTGGAAGACAATTTTGCAAGCAAATGGTTACAGGAAGCGAGCTGGAATACCCATACTAATATCAGATAAAATTGACTTTCAACCTAAAGTCATCAAAAGAGACACAGAAGGTCACTTCTTGCTGGTCAAAGGAAAAATCCACCAAGAAGAACTCACAAGTCTAAACATCTATGCTCCAAATGCAAGGGCACCCTCATTCATAAAAGAAACTTTACTAAAGCTCAAAGGACACATTGTACCTAACACAATAATTGTGGGGGACCGCAACACTCCACTATCTCAATAGACCGATCAGGAAAACAGAAACTAAACAGGGACACAGGGAAACTCATTAAAACTTTGGACCAATTGGATCTAACATATATATATATATATCCTTTCATCCTTAAGCAAAAGACTATACCTTTTTCTCAACACCTCATGGTACCTTCTCCAAAATCGACCATATAATTGGTCACAAGACAGACCTCAACAAATATAAAAAGATTGAACTAATCCCATGCCTCCTATTGGATAACCATGGAATAAGAGTGTTCTTCAATAGCAACAAAAACAACAGAAAATCCTTATATACATGGAGACTGAACAATATTCTACTCAATGATACCTTAGTCAAGGAAGAAATAAAGAAAGAAATCAAAGACTTTTTAGAATTTAATGAAAATGAAGGCACAACATACCCAAATCTATGGGACTCAATGAAAGCAGTGCTAAGAGGAAAACTCATAGCTCTAAGTGCATCCAAAAAGAAACTGGAGAGAGCATATACTAGCAACTTAATGGCACACCTGAAAGCTCTGGAACAAAAAGAAGCTATTTCACCCAGGAGGAATAGAAGACAGGAAATTATCAAACTCAGGGCTGAAATCAATCAAGTTGAAACAAAGAGAACCATACAAAGAATCAACAAAACCAGGAGCTGGTTATTTGAGAAAATCAACAAGATAGATAAACCCCTAGCCAGACTTACCAAAGGGCACAGAGACAGTATTCATATCAACAAAATTAGAAATGAAAATGGAGAAAAAACAACAGAAACTGAGGAAACTAAAAAAATCATCAGATCCTACTACAAAAGTCTATACTCAACACAACTGGAGAATCTGGAGGAAATGGACAATTTCCTAACAGATACCAAATACCAAAATTAAATCAGGATCAAATAGATCGCCTAAACAGTCCCTTATCCCCCAAAGAAATACAAGAGGTCATAGAAAGTCTTCCAAGCAAACAAACCACAGGACCAGATGGTTTTAGTGCAGAATTCTATCAGACCTTCAAAGAAGACCTAATATCAATACTCTTCAAACTATTCCACAAAATAAAAACAGAAGGAACACTACTCAACTCATTCTATGAAGCCATAATTATCCTGATACCAAAACCACATAAAGACCCAACTAAGAGAGAACTTCAGATCAATCTCCCTTATGAACATCGATGCAAAAATACTCAATAAAATCCTTGCCAATCGAATCCAAGAACACATCAAAGCAATCATTCACCATGATCAAGTTGGCTTCATCCTAGGGATGCAGGGATGGTTCAAAATATGGAAATCAATCAACGTAATCCACTACATAAACAAACTCAAAGAAAAAAACCACATGGTCATCTCATTGGATGCTGAAAAAGCATTTGACAAAATTCAGCATTCTTTCATGCTAAAAGTCTTGGAAAGAACAGGAATTCAAGACCCATACCTAAACCTAGTAAAAGCAATTTTCAGCAGACCGATAGCCAACATCAAGGTAAACAGAGAGAAACTTGAAGCAATCCCACTAAAATCAGGGACTAGACAAGGCTGCCCCCCTCTCACCATATCTCTTCGATATAGTACTTGAGGTACTAGCTAGAGCAATTGGACAACATAAGCAAGTCAAAGGGATACAAATTGGAAAGGAAGAAGTCAAACTATCACTATTCATAGATGATATGATAGCATATTAAGTGACCCAAAAAACTCCACCTGAGAACTCCTACAACTAATAAACAACTTCAGCAAAGTGGCTGGTTATAAAATCAACTCAAGCAAATCAGTAGCCTTTCCTATACGCAAAGGATAAGGAGGCCGAGAAAGAAATTAGGGAAATGACACCCTTCCCAATAGCCACAAACAATTTAAAGTATCTTGGTGCGACTCTAACCAAACAAAGATTTATATGACAAAAACTTCAGGTCTCTGAAGAAGGAAATTGAAGAAGACCTCAGAAAATGGAAAAATCTTCCATGCTCGTGGGTTGGCAGGATTAATATAGTGAAAATGGCAATCTTGCCAAAATCAATATACAGATTTAATGCAATCCCCATCAAAATCCCAACTCAGTTCTTCATAGAGTTAGAAAGAGCAATTCTCAAATTCATCTGGAATAACAAAAAGCCCAGGATAGCTAAAACTACCATCAACAGGAAAAGAATTTCTGGGGGAATCAATATCCCGGACCTCAAGCAATACTACAGAGCAGTAGTGTTAAAAACTGCATGGTATTGGTACAGTGACAGGGAGCTGAATCAATGGAATAGGATCGAAGACCCAGAATTGAATCCATACATCTATGGCCAATGATCTTCGACAAAGGAACTGAAAACATCCAGTGGAAAAAAGATAGCCTTTTCAACAAATGGTGCTGGCTCAACTGGAGGTCAACATGCAGAAGAATGAGAATTGATCCACACTTATCTCCTTGCACTAAGCTCAACTCCAAGTGGATCAAGGACCTCCACATAAAACCAGACACACTAAAACTAATAGAAAAGAAACTGGGGAAGACCTGTGAGGACATTGGCTCAGGGGGGAAATTCCTGAACAGAACACCAATTGCTTATGCTCTAAGATCAAGAATAGACAAATGGGACCTCATAAAATTACAAAGTTTCTGTCAGGCAAAAGACACTGTCAAAAGGACAAATCGGCAACCAACAAATTGGGAAACGTTCTTCAACCCTACATCCAACAGAGGGCTAATATCCAATATATACAAAGAACTCAAGAAGTTAGACCCCAGAAAACCAAATAACCCTATCAAAAATGGGGTACAGAGCTAAACAAATACTTTTCATCTGAAGAAATTTGGATGGCTGAGAAACACCTTAAAAATGTTCAACATCATTAGTCATTAGAGAAATGCAAATCAAAACAACCCTGAGATTTCACCTCATACCAGTCAGAATGGCTAAGATTAAAAACTCAGGAGACATCAGGTGTTGGCGAGGATGTGGAGAAAGAGGAACACTCCTCCACTGCTTTTGGGACTGCAAGCTGGTACAACCACTCTGGAAATCAGTCTGGCGGTTCCTCAGAAAAATGGACATGATACTTCCGGAGGACTGAGCCATTCCACTCCTGGGCATATACCCAGAAGATTCCCCAGCATGCAATAAGGATACATGCTCCACTATGTTTATAGCAGCCTTATTTATAATAGCCAGAAGCTGGAAAGAACCCAGATGTCCCTCAACGGAGGAATGGATACAAAAAAATGTGGTATATATACACAATGGAGTGCTATTCAGCCATTAAAAACAATGAATTCATGAAATTCTTAGAGAAATGGATCGATCTGGAGAACATCATTCTACATGAGGTAACCCAGTCTCAAAAGAATACCCATGGTGTGCACTCACTGATAAGTGGATATTAGCCTAGAATCTTGGGACACCAAAGACACAATCCACATACCAAATGATGTCCGACAAAAAGGAAGGAGTGGACACTGGTGCTGGAAAGTATCAAAACATCAGTGTAGGGGAATACCAGAACAGGGAAGTGGGAAGGGGTGGATGGGGGGACAGGGGGAGGGAAAAGGACATGTGGGACCTTTGGGGGATGGGGAACCAGAAAAGGGAAATGAAATGTAAATATAGAATATATCCAATAAAAAATTTTTTTAAAAAGCATCATATATTCCTTCTGCTCACTTTTTTTTTTGAGACAGGGTTTCTCTGTGTAGCCCTGGCTGTCTTGGAACTCACTCTGTAGACCAGGCTGGCCTCGAACTCAGAAATCTACCTGCCTCTGCCTCCCAAGTGCTGGGATTACAGGCGTGCGCCACCACGCCCGGCGCTCCTTCTGCTCACCTTTAAATTCACAGCCTCTTTTTAATTTACTGCTTGTTATTGCATGCATATTAGTACATACACCATGTGTGTGTGTGTGTGTGTGTGTGTGTGTGTGTGTGTGTCTGATTAAGCATATATCAGATTAAATAGGCTATCGTGCTTCCTGTATGTTTTCAGGGCTGATCATTTGGAATTGGACAACCAGGGATCTTCCCTGAGCAGGAACGCCTCTCCTGTTCCCAGTATTTCCCTCAGTGGTCTATCGTCCTGCGTATACGGTTGAGGCTTCATAGGCTTGTCTCTGCCTGGTTTGGTCTGTCCCCTGGTGTCATCCTTGGTCACATTTGCGCAGTTATACTGGTGAGACATTATGCTATGCCTTCTGACAATTACTAGGAGTCTTGATCTCACAGCAAAATCCCCAATACTCTGGCTCTTAAAAACTTTCCTCCTCCTCCTCTTCTACAATATTCACTGAACCTTAGGTACAGGAAGGTTTTGAAGAGGTATTTACCGGGACAGGGATCTAGACCTCACCATTTTAATCGGTTGTGGTTTTCTATAATAGCTGGATATGTAACAGAAGATTGCCTTATCTGGTATCAATGGGAGAGTAGCCCCTTGGTCCTGTGGAGGACTGATGACCCAGGGTAGGGGAATACTAGGGAGCTGAGGCAGGAGTGGGTGCGTTGGTGGAGGAGCACCCTCATAGATGCAGGGAGGAGGGGAAGGGATGGGGGTTTGTAGAGGGGAAACCGGGAAAGGGGATAAAGTTTGAAATATACATAAATAAAATGACTAATAAAACAAGAAGAAGAAAATAGTTTCTCTCTGTTGCAAAGAGACTTTTTCATGATGAGGGGTGAAAACTATGCTTATCTGTGGGTACGAGGAGAAATGTTTATAGATTGTTGTCAGGTATTATGTTGGTTTAGTAAATTAGTGACTGTAGATTCTCCTTCAATAATCATGACTTCACTAGAACTGCAGAATTAGCTAGATTTTTCAGTACTGGGCATGGTTTCCCCTCTCATTTAGCTAGTCGTAAGTCCAATTAGAGATAATTGGTTGTTGATTGATGATCCACCAAAGTATGCGCGCCACTATTGCAACCTCGGGGTCACTGTGCATGCTGGTGTGGTCCGTAGGCATCACTGCTAGGTAGGCGGAGACCTATTCTTTTAAAACTCTTCTCAGTTCCTCTGAAGCACTTAAGGAGATAGGTTGTATCAAAGACAAATCACAAGATGTTCTGCAGAAGTTGGTGGTTTTGATGATTAAAAAAAGATTCAGTCATGGAGAAGAAAGGAGGATTACTCAGGCCCCTCTATCAGATGGTAGCAAAGCCAGGATTGGGAGCAAGGTCCTCTGCCATGCAAGTCTCGTGCCCTAACAGCCATCATGTGGCAGGATCCTTGCCTCATCTAGAGGGACTGCTTGCCCAGAACCCTGTGAATGCCCAGCACCATGAGCAGTCCCAAACCTTGTATTTCCCTGTATTCATTTACTGTACACACAGACTTATAACAAGGTCTAATAGACAAATTAGGCTCAGTAAGAGATTAAGAATAATGGAACCAATCAGAAAAATCATTGGCAATGCAGTATAATAAATGTTATGTGAATTTGTTCCCTCTCAGAGAGAACTTCATTGTGCCATACTTGAAACTGAAGGGAACAGATGTCTGGGCTTTTGCTTCATGTGGTCCTGTCACTTTCAGGGTTTGATATGTGACCTCCCATTAGCAAGAATCCCTTTGTCCTTTTTTAGAACTTCATAGGAAGTTTCTAATGGGGCAGTCAGATGAGAACACTGCTCTACCCACTGTAAGAGAGAGGTCTGTTGCCTTCGGTCTTGAGAGAGTAGTGTCTCCCCTCTCTCTCTCCAAGGTGTCTCTGCCCCAGTAGCTTTTATTACCACCCAGAAGGCAATGCTGCAGTTGAAGTTTGGGAGCAGCTGGGGAAGGCTGCAGAAGGGAAACTTGGTTTGTGATTGGTTATCACATTCTCTCTTGCCGTGAAGCGTCACAGGATGGTGGGATCTATCAGGGCTTTTCCTAAGGATTCTTCACCATATCTAGGGTGGACAAAGCCTGCAAGCTGTATTTATCAGCCTATTATTTGCAAGTAAAGGCTACCTAATACAAACAAAATTAACAAATTGTGTTAATCAGTAGAGTACCAATTTCTCTGGTCCTTGTTCATTTCGATACAACCCAGAATAATCATTCTTTCTCTACCTAACTCCTGCATACATTGCCAAATGGCTTTGACACAGAATGCTTTAATCCTAAAACCTCTTGTGGTGGTGGTGATGCTGATGTTGATGATGATGAAAGAGTGGTGTGTGTGTGTGTGTGTGTGTGTGTGTGTGTGTGTGTGTGTACAAGCTTGTGTGCATATGCATACATGTGTGGTCCGGGATCAACATAAGAGTGCATTCCTCTATTACTTTGCACCTTATTTTTTGAGACAGAATCTTTTACTGAAACTGGAACTCACCCTTTTGACATAAGTTGGTCAATGAGCCCTGTAAATCTTCCTGTCTCTTCCTATCCCTACCTGCCCACTGCTAGGGTTAGAGATTGTATGATGTAACCCCAGCTTTGATATGGAGACTAACAATTCAGTTATAAATGAAGTAAAACAAATTTCAATGTTTTTCAAAGTCATCGGCAGCCAGATTTGAAGAAAGTTCAAGAACCCTGTCTCATTCTCGCAAATTCCATGCATATTCTGAAGGTGACATTGTTTATACCAGGGAGGGAGCATAGACATCAGTCTTCCACACACCCCCGGAGTGACCACAAAGAGAGAAGCATTCATCTGAACTTCACCATCCCAGCTCAGAGCCAGGGCCACCCCAAAGCTGCCCTGGAAAGGGTCATGCAAAGCAGCGGGTGTTTAAAGAGACAAGGCATGTTATTAGGAAAAATTGTCCCCAAGCCCCGAGTTGGCCTTTTATCACTGTCACTCTGGCTTAGAGACCCCTGTAAATGTGCAGCTTTCAAGAAGAGAGAGCTTTCTTCAGTAGCCAGTGCCCTGCCAAGAGCTATATAATGCATAGAATTAAAAAAAAAAAAGATGAAATATTTCTCTGGCGACACTACTTTTCCTGTGAACCCCAACTCCCTTCCCTGGGTGGGGGATCATAAACACAGACAGCCAAATGACACTCCTTTATTATTTCCCTGAGTCCCTTTCTCAGCAGATGACCTATAGAAGTGGTTTAACACAGAGCTGCTGGTGTCCCCGCACTTCCGTGTGCGCCCCTCGGGCTGAGGCTGCTTGATTTCTTTGGGGCGTTAGAAGCATGACCTGCTCCATTAAGAAGCAAACAAACTCCAGCTGGATAGAGCGAACTCAGCTGGGCTCTTCGCTTTCACACAACCAGCTTGATTAGGCGAATCGCTGTGCCCTTGTCACGCGGCGCCTCGTGCAGCCTGCAAAGATCGGGCTGCCATTGATTTCTGCATAATATGGATTCACACTGCCTTTCCACAGAAGAGTGGCTCTCACACCCCAACAATAACCTGGTGAGCATTGTTGTTGTTGTTGGACTTTTTCCCTCTCTTTCTTTTTCTTTTTCTTTTTTTTTTCCCTTCAGTTTTCCGCTGCTGTTTTGGGCTTACAGTACGATTTAGTTATTAAAAAATCTGTCACTCCTGGAGGTAATGTGTGGCTTATTACCCAACACTTTTCAACACATTAATTCCAGCTTGATTTAGACATTTCCCATTTGGTGACTTAGCGACAATTGTACAAACATGCCATGTTCTAAGTCAATAACTTGAAAGCAGAAAAGAGAGACAAACAATTGGTCCCATCTTAACTCTCTGTTACCATACCATGAAGACGGCTGTGTCTTGGGAAGGGGTATTTATGCCTCTTTCGTTAGAGCTGTTATTGACCCTGAAGATCAATAGTCTTCAGTGGCCCTACCACTGTATGTCTATATCTATCTCCTTATAAATAAAGATCATGAAACTACAAAACATTGCAACAAGGTAAGATTTTTATTGTACACGAGGAAATCTGTGCAGCATGTAAGAAAAAAATATTCGAGATAGGCATCTCTAACCTTGAGTCAATTTAATTTGACTTTTAAAAATAATAAGAAAGAATCATTCAGGCCATCCCATGGTGCTGTCAAGTGTACAAAGAAAGTTAGATAATCGAATAAGTGGGGGAAGGGGCACCAGAGACAGATGTGATACACACTGGCTCATTCACGCTGTGAAACAAACTTGAGCCATTAAGGTGACACAGATCTATATTTTATTAGATGTTCTACTGTTTAGTGAAAGAAAAATCACAAAACGAGTTTACAGTATATCAGTTTTCTCTTTTAAAAAAAAGGTAAAACATTACAAACTATAGAGAAATATATTCTAATATGGTTTTGTTTTCAGTGTTATCCATGAGTGGAGAGATTATGATTCTTAGTAGGTTGGACTATTTTAAGTGCATACAAGTTTATCATTTTGTGCTATACAATGTCACTGTCACATAGGTAATAATTTTTGTTATACATTTCTGCACTTTCTGGAGTTTGTTAATCCACTTTTAATGTTATTATTGGAAAAGTTTGAGAAGATTGGAGCTCTGTTTTAAAATGATAGAAAGCCAATTGCAACTCAATAACACACAAAGGAATATGTGGGTTCCACCATGGGGAGGCTAAGGGTTAAATATAGCTGCGGGTATAACTGGATCCAAGGGCTTCCTCATGCCACTGGTCACCTTTTCATGGAAACTGTCCCTTCCCATCCCCCACTTTACTGTTTTTATGTGTTATTCTCACTCCGCAGAAGGGTTTGTCCTCAGTTTGGCTGCAAAGATGCTCCGGGTAGCTTTAGTCTTGGTGTTAACAGCTAGGAAAGAGAAGGCCTCTCATTTCAATACATGTTAATAAAGACCTGGAACTTCAGCTTTGGTGTCCTTGAGTTCTGCACTCATTCCTGTGGAACAGGACACACACACACACACACACACACACACACACACACACATCAACACAGCTTTGTTAAATGGCTAAAATGCTTCATTATTAAGGTAGGAAGCAGCTGCCCTGACTTACCTGGAACCTGTATGCAAGATAACTAGAATTCCCTAATGGTTCTTAGTCTGTGATGTGGATCAAGTTTTCCCATCCAAGTTTTGGCTATTTTCCTTCCTTCCAGCATCTGGTGCCATCGACCTAGAGATAACATTTTGCTCTTATTGTGAAAACATTGTGTCACTCCTGTATTTGGAGACATGAATCAAGCAGCAATTTGATACTGATGTCATACTGCTCCATTGTAAGCCTGTTTTATAGTCACAACTATCTAAATAGATTATCCAATCTTCCAAGCCTACAGCAGGCTCGGGTTCCGCCATTAAAGTATCTCTCAATAATGCTTGGACCATAAAGCTAGTAATGTGACCAGAACAACAGATTCAAGTTTCTTCTTCCTCTTTCATCCCATCTGTATTTTGGGGTGACTGGGTTGAAGGAGGGTTGGTATCCGAAAGGAAGTGAGTAGAGAAAGAGAGAGCTGGGAGGAGAAATATGAACATGGGGGTATGAAGAAATATGTGAACAGAGAGAGGAGGATGCAGGACAAAGGCAGGATGGAGCTAGAAGGAGGATGAGAAGGAAGGAGAAGAGGGAGAGGGGAAAGGAGAGACAGACAGACAGACAGACAGACAGACAGAGACAGAGAGAGAGAGACAGAGAAGAAGAGAGAACTATAAGAGGGCCAGGGGAGCCACGTGTAGTAATGCATTTGTATAATCACAGCTCTTTGGAGGCTAAGGCAGGGGAATTGCCATGAGCTTCGCTGTAATTTCCAGGGAAGCCTCAACCCCATGGGGAAACTCTGTTTCATAATCCAAAAATACTGCAATCAACCAGACAAAGGGCAACATGAACCTGTGCAATTGGGTGGCTTTAACCCTCATCCACCATGCTTTCCTGAGTTAACAGGTCACACATCATCCCTTTAGAAGTTTCCCATTTCCAGCAATCTTCCTAGAAGTAGCAGTGGACATGATGGATTTAGAATACTGAATGTCCTTTCAACTTCTTGCAAGAACCAGAGTGAGTAAGACTAGAATTAGATAAACCACACAGTTGTCACAAGTCACAGAGACCAAAGGGAACATGGGGCCAAGTTGAATGGAGGATGAGTAATCCACCTTGAAGCCATAATGGGGACTTCGGGCACTTGCCGAAGTGTCTTAAGGAGTAGGTTGGTGGCATCGGTGATGACTTTGTAGATAGTAAGACTTCACTGCACTTATTTCCTCATAGGTACAATGCTACTCTGGTGAGAGAACTTAGAGCAGAGTTGCTAGTGAAGATGAGATGACTTTCTGGATGGCAGGAATATTCCATCTCCACTAGGGGTTCAAATAAACAGGTGCATGTGCTGGTTAACACATTGTTATCAAGTTGTGTCTTCAGAACTTGTATACCTCGCTGAATGCATTTCTGCCTACATTAAAGTAAGTGCATATCTGACTAAAGAGGAGGAGGAGAAATAGAGTTTGAAACATGCTGATTGACTGTTATAGACTATAAACATGGTGCAGTAATATGGGTATAGGAATCATATTAACAAGGAGTTCTATTACTTTCTTTGAAGTTTTAAGTTGTTTCCTGGTCTCCCACAAGAAGGCACTGGGCATTTTGGAGAGAAGGCTGACATCATATTCACACCATTCTTTCCCTAAAATACCTTGAAGTAGTCTTGCTTAAATATATAGTGGCATGTGTGCCTGCATGCATACTACACAAAAGTGTGTGGAAACACTTTTAATGGAAGCATGGTTGCATTTCTCTGGCTCTCATGAAGTCATCTTAAGTTGGCCAGTAGGAGCCATTTTGGTTTTAAATTTGCATGGCAGACTCTTGCATAACTGAGGTAAGATATACAGACAGTGTGCAAACCCTTTTGTCTTCCCAGAATTCAAGAGAACAAGTCCAGAAATAAATGGGCAGCAACTGAAGAATCTGAGGTGAAGGAATAAATGGGAAATTTAATAAAAAAGAAATGACATGTTCAATTTGAGGAAGCAATTGCTTTACCAGAACAAAATCCAATAGGCTTGCAGCCTAGTTATTCAACACTACCTGTTTGACTTCCTCAGGAAGGAATTGCCATCCTTGCTGAGGAGACTATAAAGAGCCTATTTCTTAAAAAGCAAAAGAAACAAATTGAAACAACTATTCATATGATGCAAGCCACTGGATGTTCAAAGAAGAGTATTTCTTTAATGTTTTTTTTTTGTAATGTTAAGGGTTATTGAATTTTTTCTCACACACTTGTGTGGTGTTCATTGAGCAAATATTCCGATGATTCTTTTCAGATTCTCTGGCTTGCAGCTAAATCGATATCTTGTTGGAATGAAAAACATAATCTCAGTTCTTCAGGGGTCAAAAGTATGTGTAGGAGAAAGAACCTGTTGTAATAGCAGCCCACTCATTTGATACCCCAATCCATGCCAATGAGTATTCCCAAAGGAGGATTCCATTTCCCCCAGGAGTTGCCCCACTTCCTGTCTTTCTGTGAATAGATGAGACTCACTTGGTCCAGGATCCAGTCAGGTACCATGCAAGTACTTATGGCATCACACATTAGGCACTGATAATCTGTGGCTTCTTTGAGCCCATGCTTTCATTTAGAAAAGCAATAAAATTGTTTTGTGAATGTCTTGAATATTTTATTATTATTATTATTATTATTATTATTATTATTATTATTATTTTGGTTTTTCGAGACAGGGTTTCTCTGTGTGGTCCTGGCTGTCCTGGAACTCACTCTGTAGACCAGGCTGGCCTCGAACTCAGAAATCCGCCTGCCTCTGCCTCCCAAGTGCTGGGATTACAGGCATGTGCCACCACGCCCGGCTTGTGAATGTCTTGAAAGGAGAAAGCGTGCCTTATACCATCATCACAACAGTGTACACAAACAAGTCAATGTTTTTGGAGATGGAAACGGTATATTAATGAAAAATATAAAATAGTCTGTGTCTAGATGCTTAATCTTGGCTCTTTCAGCTCCACACCACTTAATTACGGGTTTCTATGATTTGAGTTCAGCTGAGCTGATGAATAAGATGAGACACAGCGACAGACTTTGAGAACTTTTATTTAAGAGATGGTGGTTGTACTATTCTTGGATTCTGGCTGTATCCCAGAGACCATGCTGACCTTTGGACCAGTAAGGTTTCCTAGAATAATAAATCCATATTATTTGATGTTTCGAAGCTCAATTTTGTATCATTTAGGACTTTCTGAGATAGAGTCTTCTATGTAGCCCAGGCTAGCCTAGGATTGACCATCATTCTGCTTTGGCTTCCTGAGTGCTGGGATTATATGTTTGTATGGCTGTGTCTTGCATCAAAATTTCATTTCTTTTATTACAAAATGTTTTGCCCAGTAATGTAAGGTTTGCTTCAACCATACCATTATATCTACTTTCACATTTGGTTAACGAAGAGACTAAATTAGACTGTGGTGTGGTGCTTCTTACAGGTGGTCCCTGGGGAGCAGCAACATCTGTGAATCTGTCCAGAACACACAGTCTGTGGCCAACCACAGCCTATAAATGTGGGCTCTGCAGCAAAGCCCGGTGCCCTGGATGCTAGACTCGACTTTGAGAACCACTCTTCTAGAATACAGAAGACTACTTTTTACACTCTTAGCTGTAAAAGAAAGAAAGAAAAAGAAAGCAAAGAAAGGAAGAAACAAAGAAACAAAGGAAGAAACAAAGAAGCAAAGAAAGAAACAGAAAAAAAAAACAAAGAAACAAGGAAACAAAGACACAAAGGAAGGAAAAAAAAAGGGAGGAAAAATTATTTTCCTTAGGAAAATGTAATAAATTAAGTGGAGAACTTGGGGTAAAGATGACATAATTCTGTTCCATGCGTTCTACCAAGCACTATGGCGGACTTGCTCCGAGACCCACACTTACAGCTGGAGTCCTCTGAGCCAGGTTGGTAGCATGTGTCTACCATCCTAGCACTTATGAGGCTGACCCAGGGGACCATGAGTTTAAGGCTAGCCTTGGCTACATAGCAAGCTCTAATCCAGCTTGAGCTACATAAAGAAGCTCTGTCTCTCAATAAATCAATGTTCATTTGAGATGTACTATCTCTCCCTGGTCTACAGATGGCCTCTTAAGTGATGTGTCTGTGTTACTAATAGGAGGTGAGAAACTTTCTCTTACCAAAGTTACTCCTGTTCAAACCTAAAATGACCATTTTAAACATCTAGCCTGCGATACTGAGTCCTCGTTTGGAACAGTGGCTCTTTCAGGCCTGCTGTAATTTGACAGGATTTTGGTACAGTGTTAATATGTGATGGAGAAATCACAAATGTAAATAAATTAGAATAGAACACTTTACTATTCAGGAGAAATTCTTTACATTCAAACAGTAAGTTTATAATGTCAAAATAACCAGTAGGTATTAATCAGTATCTGGGCTATGTAAATATTTGCTTGTTTCCATAGTGATTGGCAAGCCTAGATATGAGAAAAAAAATCCACACATGCTATCACTTCCTAATAATATGATCATAAAACACGACTCAGGCCAGACTGAGAGGAGAATAAACACCATTAATTAAAAGATTTATAAAATAGAGGAGGAGGTGACGAATGGCGTATTGGGTGCTAAAATGCACAAAGAAAGGAAAATATACCTTTTTTTTTTATTCTGAAAGAAACTTGAGCAACCCTTAATTATCTTTCAAATGCTATTTAGAAATTTTCCAAAAATAAAACATCTGACAACTGCTCAAAGCACACAGCACCCCCCACCCACAAAACATACACTTCTAGAGTGGATATACAGCCATGGCTGTGAAGCTTGTTTGGGAAAAAAAAGCGAGACTGTTGGCATTTCACTTGAAATCAACTGAGAAGTTCTTTACTAAAGAAGTGAGAAGCTTAAAGCTGTTTTTCGAAGCTTTAGGGGAGTCGGGCATATTACAGAGTAGGAGCATTTGGTCAAAGAGAAAATTAGTAGTGTGGTTCACACATTGCACAGGAAAACCTACACAAGAACCGCAGTTGTCTTCAATAATCAGTCCTGTTAACAGGCCCTTGGTTATGAAATTTCTTCGCAAGGCATTCACCAGCGTGATGGCTGCTTTTAGAAACACTTTTGTTCTGCTGAGATGTGCTGGAATGATGCACAAGAGCACCCCTCCTGCACACACACACACACACACACACACACACACACACCCTTGATTTCTAAAAATAACAGCAAACATTTAACATGCAAATATACCCTCAAGTCAAGAGAGAAGAAAAGAACACAGCATGTCAGGCTGTTTCCATAGGTGCTTGGTTAGAGAGTCTAGAGAAATGGCAGCCAAATGGTGGTCAAAATGGAGGAAGGTCCAAACTGAAGAGCATGTGAGAAGATCCTTTTCTGAACACAGGGAACAGCCATATGTAAAGCATTGCTGTGTAGGGAGAAATTAAGGTTGACTGAATGTTTATTATTTTTTGTGTGTTTTATTACTACAAGGGCATGGATTGCTAATAAATGTCTAGCAAACAGGTTATATGGCTTAGAGAAGGGATTGTCCAACTTCAAGACTAGTGATAGAAAACAAGTGGTCTCGAAGAAGGTCACTGACAGACTTGATAGTGTAGATCAGCATAAAATTTCATGAAAAATAAATATTTGATTGGAAATAAGGGGATTAAAACAGAATAGAAAGATATATGCAAATGTTCCATATAAGAGGCCAATCTAATAAAAAGTAAAGATGTCATTTCACTAAAATTTAGTGCTTTCATAATTAGGACAATAATTCTATTTCTACCAATTATGCTGATATAAATATTCAATGGTTAAGCATGGTGTGCTCGAGATGCGCAGGTCTGAGCTCATTCATGCTGCTGGAAATGAGAAATGTTTACAAACAATTCAACCTTCAGGAATCTAGGCTGTAGGAAGGGATAGGATACATTTGCATGAAAGTTTATGTAGGATTATATATACTCTGGCATTTAGCAAAGATACTAAATTGGAAGCAAACTAAACAGCCTAACAGAGTTTTAGACAGTCTCCTAGGATGCAGTACAAAGTCAAGAAAGTGAGCCAAGATGGTGCCAAAAACGCCCACTGGGAGAGTGAGATGACAAAACGGACAGAAAGACAGACAGACAGACAGACAAATCAACTGAAGGAACACCTTCCCAAAGTCTTCCCTTTGAGCCCGTCCTTGTAGCTCCATCATCCCTGACAATCAGCAAGAGGCCCTTTTCCTCTCTGTGACCCTTCCTGCTGTCGGTACTTCCTTTAATAGAATCAGGCATTAGCTGTCCTTCCGTGTCTGGTGTATCTCAGTCAGCATGGTGTTAGCCCTTTCTAGCCATGTTGTCCCACAGGTCAGAATTGCTCTCTTTTTTAAGGCTGAGTAACACTGCATCTCACGTGTCCCAAAACTGTTTAACGATTAAGGACGAGCCTTTCCAACGATATGTGAAAATCAAAGCTAAAACTGGGCCTCTAATGGACATCTATAACAAATGCTTGTGCCAAATGTTTATTGGAGACGCATGTCTATAGCCTGAGAACATTGCTTGGCTGTCTTAAACTCGACTCTTACTAAAGTGTAGAACTTCAGTAGGAAGTGGTAGGAAGAACAGGAATGGGAAGAAGAGGTGGGAGGAAGGATGGAGGGAGGGGTGGATAGAGGGCCGGAGGGAGGGAGGGAAGGAAAGAATATCTAACACTTTCTGAAGTTAAACGTATACCAGGCACTCACTGTCTCAGGAGCTTTCCATTTTTAGCCTCCTTTCATCTTGACATATATTCTAGAGGATGGATTCTTCATTCTCAGAAGTCTGCAGCTCCCTGCTGCATAGCACAGTAGCAACACTTGAGATTGAGCCCCTCAACTGCAAAGCTTCCATGGACCTCCGAATACTGAGGAGAGTCTTGTTCAAAAGGACTCCACGTCTGTTTTCTAGAATGCCCGCAATTGGAAGTGGGTGGTGTTTCTGGATGGTTTGCTTCCACTGTATTTTTCTGTGTGTCTCTCTCACATATTTCCTGACAATTAGTATCTCACAGATACTAATCAGTGAGATGACCCAGCAAGTGAAGGTGTCCAGAGAACTGAAAGACCAGTTAAGAGGGAAGCGTAGGAAGTAATGAACACCAATACTGCCAAAGCAAAAATTCTGATGGCCACAAGACCTGTGAAGCTTGGATCTTCTCCATTATTGAGATGTTGGCATATTGACAAGTGACAAGCTGTACACTGAAGTAAAGCCACCTTTGGTTCCCAGAAACACTAGCAAAGGGATTAAATTAGTCACACAGTTATCCGATTTGCCTTCGATTAATATTAATGTCTTTTAATATCTTGATGTATCATGGAGATGTGAAGTCCATGATAGATATCCAGACACATTATTAGAAATCAAATAGAGTCATAATTTCAATAAAACCATTGCTGGAAGCAAGAAGGCTTCCTAAGACACCATCCTTAGGTGTAGAAATGGGTAATGCAACAGGATAAGCCTGTTGGTAAATCTCAGGCTTCATTCAACTTAGGCCTGGGATGATAGTTTAGCAGATAAAAGCATATACGGCTCTTGCAGAGAACCCAAGTTTGTGCACTAGTACCAACTTCTGGTGGCTCACAACCCCCTGTCAATCTAATCCCAGAGGTTCTGACATCCCTGGCTTCCAATGCATACCACACTCAGCGAGCAGATACACATTCAGACATACCTGCAGACACATTATTAGAAATCAAATTAAAAAGCAGTTCAACTAACATCCACAGGGTTTTGTTTGGTTGGTTTGGAGGTAATAAACTATGAGATCACAGGATCTGTGTATCTTATACACAAACTTCTCAATTATATGTCATGTATGGATACCATTAATATAAACACATCAAAACTGAAGTTGCTATCAACCCCATAAGACTTCTCCAGAAAAACCTGTATACCACAGAAAATGGGGAAGTCTTTTGAAGAAAGATAGATGGGTTATGAATTCTCATGGCCTAGAGTGGAGAGGTAGCGTAGAGGATAAGTACACTGACTATTCTTCCAGGAGTTGTAGGTTCAAATCCCAGCAGCCACTTGGCTGCAACCCTTTGTGTCTATGGTTTAAGGAGATCAGACCCCTCTCCTGCCCTACCTTCCTATCCTTAAAACAAATTGTGACCTTGTGACCCAGGTAACTCAAGTGGTATTTACCACACCACTGTTATTTACCACAGAATCTTGACTAATGGCCAACCAGGCTATGATTATTTTTTTTCAAGCATCCACTCCTTGGAATACATCCCTGCCTGTTAAAGAATGCCAATATCCTTTCTGGGTGGAAATTTTTCCAGTAAGAGCCATTTCACCAGCTCGGAGTTATGATTGAGGTTGGACAGAAAGACCAGGGAAGTAATCGGGACATAACATGGGAGAGGAATGCCTCACTCAGTCTGACTAAAGCCATAGGCTAATGGAGATGCAGCAGGCCCAGGATAACTATCATTTCCAGGTCTGTTGCTGACCCAGACAGATTGCATTCCTCTCATAGACAGACAGCTTATGCTAGCATGGCAGTGAGCCAGGCTTAAGGCCAAGGTATGTAACTGTGGGTAGGGTCTTGTTCCTCCTCTACCTTTTCTGACAATCTCCAAACAAAAAGACTATTTCTCTTGTTTATGATGAAGATGTGCTAACTTCTTCTGGCATCAGGATTTGCCTTATCGTTTATCATCCTGCCAGGGCCTCTCAGAAACCAGCCTGAGCTCTCAGTTTGTTCTTCAGCAACTCTTGGGAGAGAGTCGATTCCAAACCCACAAAATGGTTCGTGTGACTCTTGTAGAGACAATAGAGTGAGCGACTCTATCAGACGGTAGCTAGCAACCGGCCAGTGTGGGTTCTTTACATTCATCTATTCGTTTTGTAAGTGTGTGAATGAGTATGTGTGTGTGTGTGTGTGTGTGTGTGTGTGTGAATGTGTGCATGTGTGGAGGTCAGAAGACAAGTTGCTGAAGTCAGCTCTTTCCACATTGTGGGTCCAAGGCACACAGGCCCCAGATACAAGTTCCTTTATCTCAGTCTTAACTAGCTTCCACAGCTCAGTCCTTCAGAAGGGAGATGCCACCTAAGGTCTGTCCTGTGTGACAAAAACCTCAGATGCTGTCTCGCTGCCCCATCACTGCAGCTTTAGGAGACATCCATCCCTGTCACAGTAGACACTGATTAGTCACCAGAGTCACACAACTAAGATGCAGCAGGGTGGTCAACTGTGGTCACCAACTCGATGGACCTACTTTACCCTCCTGCTCTACCATCTAACTCTGCTGAAAGAATCATAACTTATTTCTTACTCCTTTTTCTTCAGGGAAAGGAATTCTGTCCCCGTTTCCCCTGGAGCCATTTTCTCCCTCAAGCTCAGACTGTCTTGTAACATTTCTTCTCCTCCTCCACAGACCTGGGGCCTTCCCTTCTTTCTCATTAGAACCTCTGCAGAGTTTTCAAAGACAAACAAATACTTCCTAGAGCTAAAGAGTTCTTTTTGTTTTTATTAAAAGAATCAAAGACTGGAAGGGTGGGTGGCTGGGAAGAGAAAATTTCTCATCAGAAACAAATTTCTGCAAAGTGACCACATCTTTTGGGTGTTTTTGTGGAGATTTGGAAGAGAAACATAGACACAATTCTGTCTCTCCAGGAACCTGCCCTCTAAAACAGAAAATATTGATACAGGCTCAAAACAAAAAGACACAGAGACAACTGCACAAACATTAAAAAAAAATAATTAAACAAGGGACCAAAATATTGACAGAAACAGCCCCGCAGCCTTGGACAATTTGTTTTCGCTTCAAACTTATTTTTCTCACTTGGCTTTTGCATAAAAAGAGGCACCCCATGCATGCGGCTGAGAAAACTCTGAGGGTGTCAGATCAAAGGAGGACAGGAGGCAGCAACACCCCCACACCCCACACAGCCCCCATGCCCCACCCCCACCTCCAGTCCTGGAGGGATGGGAACTGGGTTTCCCATGGAAACCCCATGGGAACAATAGTACTGGGGGTCCCCTGTGCCCTGATAACTCAAATTCTAGTCTTGACTGTACCCCACACTTGGTACAATTAGGTGGTCGGTGCCTTCCAGGGGGATGTAGAAAGGCCCCCCGTCCACTTGGTTGAGCCTCCCTTACTGATGCAGGGCAGGGGTGAAAAGCTCAGCGCTATGTTCAACACGCATGTCAAAAGGTTGAGGCACTAAGCAATCACACTAAGCAGAAGGCCAGCCAAGACTGCAGATAAAAACACCACAACGGAAAGATGTGTGCTGTGCACCCGGGACATTAGAGGACCCTTTGTCCTCCGTGCCATTCTTTCCAGACAGGCAGCAGCCAGATTTTAACGCCATTTTATATTTTGAACACAGAAATGCTAACCTGTCTGGTAGGTGAATAGCCTAGGTGGCTGAGGACAAGGGAGGGGGAAGTCTCCTACAGACACACTTCCTAGGGTAGCTGGGGGGTGGGGGCAGGAGACTTATTGCCTTTGGGGAGACAAAATGGAAAGCTGGGAGCACAGCAGTGGCTTTGGAGCCCAGTGACTACTGGCTAGAGGTGCCATCTGCTCCATCTCCACCGTGTGGCTCCGCGTTGCTAGCTCAGCATTGCCGGGCCACAGGGAACTCTGGAGACAGTTAACGTCTCATATTGACGCAGGAATGCAAGCGTGTCTTCAAGTGTGACAGGGCCGTTCTCTGCTCTGCTGTGCTTAGCTTGAGAGGCTCAGGTTTCCAAGAACTCAGCAGCCACCAAAGCTACCCCAAGCTAGAAGCATTTAGGTTCTTGTCCCTTTTATTTGGAGGATGAAATCTAGAGAGCACAGAAGGTATGTTTTAGAGTGAGGTAGTCTGTTAAAGGAGCTTTGTAGACAAAGAAGGCAGTGTGCCTGGAGAGCAGAGCATTATGGGTAGAGGAAGACCACTGAGCGTCACTGCCTTGTAATTAACAAGGCTTTAGCGGATAGAGGAGTAGATAGAAGGATGAGCTAATCACTATAAGTCAGCCATGTTGTCTGTATGGTTTTCAGGAAGAGGGTATTTTTTGAGGGAAGAGATAAGGAAAGCCAGACCCACTTCCTGGTATCTCTATCCGCTGGCTATAGCAAAACCAGAGACATTTGGGCATTCACAACCTCTGCAAAGACAAGGCTATGTAAAGTCTCAAGGACTTCTAGCTTTTAACCGAGGAAGAAACCAGTTGCTTTTTCTCTTGAGGTCTTCTTACCCTAAACTACCTAAGCCAGTCTCTACCTCCTTGCTCTTCACTGTCAAGTACCTCTTTAAGGTTGCAGAGGATGGCCAAGGAGAGACCCTCTTCCACGTCAGATACTCACTGGCATTTCCTATTCCCAAGAAAGAACAGCAAGCCCAGACAATTTTTTTTCGTTAAATTCCACACAGACAACTGTTGGTAAGCTATAGCTTGTTTTTAAAAGCTGCATCGATATTTCAAAATTTACTACAACCAGACATATATAAAAGCATGCTTACAGGTGCACCATTAGGCAGGAGTCAGTTTGGGGATCAAGTCAATGGGACCACAGGATTTGGCAAAACAATAGAGTTCCCCATCTTGAAAAGGCTTGGGAAAGTACTTGGACATTTCAGTCATGGAAACAGACTTCACACTCAGGTCAGGAGGCTGTGAGGAGTGTAGAGTGACAAACGCTAAGTTCACTTGCCCATGGAGAGCCTGCCGAACGAAGGAAGGAACATTCCAGCAATTTAAATAAAAAGTGAAGGGCCCTGGGTCTTGCTCCCAGTGTCTCGTCCACCATGACAGCAGGGCTTTGATCTCTGTGCAGCCTGCTCCAGAATAAAACTACATAAAGGCAGACACACACACACACACACACACACACACACACCCCACACACACACACACACAGGCAAAGAAGCACCTGGTTTTCATTTTACCATGCTCCATTTAAAAAGCCCATTATCCAAATGCTGACCTGAATTTGTCCATGTTCAGAAATATCTAGATGCCTGCCTACTCCATGCGGATAGAGTAGCCTCACACACTTTCATTCAACAATACTAGGTGGGGACTCTTTATATGGCATGACTTCTCTGGTTACTGAAGTTGAATTGCCTTAAAAGTAGGTTCTCCAATGATAGTCACATTCTTTTCCAACATGAGGGGTGTGTGTGTGTGTGTGTGTGTGTGTGTGAGGAAGTCTAATACACACACAATTAGTGATTCCATCAGTTCTAAGGATGATGTCCTGGTTACTTTTTTGTCAACTTGACATAAGTTAGTGACATCTGGGTAGAAGAACTCCTCTCTGAATTGCTCTTAGGTCATGGCCTTTATTGCATTAATAGAAAGCAAGGATGCATGTACTTCTGCCAAGCCAAGGTTGTCCAGTAGGATCAGATTTGGCTGCAGAAAAGCCATTGTCCATTGTAACTGTCATTGAGCAGGAATGATGGTTTCAATCCTCTTTATCTTATTTATACCTAAATATACCTCTGGCTCAGAGATCACCACCATAAGGAAAGTCCACCAAGACAATGGGAAGAGGAGGTTCACATTCTGTCTTGGGTGTAGTTACTGTCTGAACTGGGAGGCTGGGAGTCCCTAGTTTCTCTGACTTGCTTGGAGGTGGTGTCCTCAGGTGGTTTAGCACTTTCCAGAACCTTCCTTTCTCCTTCAAGGATTCCTGCATCTGCATATTTTGGTCCTTTTGAATAGATTTAGGCATCTTCAAAGAAAGACTACACAAATACACACACACTTCAGAGACGCCATAGGATATAAATGCTCTGCTACTCAGAGTACAACGCAATGGTAAACAATGGAATCTATGCAAATATAATATTACAGTTTCTCTTGTAACAACATTAATGGATAAAGAAGTCTGACTTGTCAAGAGAAAAACTCTGGAAGGAAAGGAAATCTTTATATTTCAGTATTTTTTTAACAGTAGCACCCTTATGCGTCTGTCTGTTTTGAACAGCTCCTGTGTTTTTTCACCACGTCCTCCAAATGATGTGACTGGTCTGCTAACAGAGACCTGGGGAAACTGTGGCTGGAGAGCTGGGGAAGACCTGAGTCAAAGCCTCACTTCTCAGTTTGCTAACTGTGTGCGCGAATCCAGAGTTTCCCCTGAGAGCCTTTTTACCTTTCCAAGCTAATTCCTCCTCCATTTCCAGATCCTTGGGCCTGTCTCTCCGTCTGTTTTCTCACCTCCTGTGAACTGTTCTATACGTGAATGTTTGTCTGTCCAGTGTTCCCACGCAGCTGGAGAACAACTACTTTTATAAAAGTATGATATTACTTTTCCTAACAAAATACAACTCTGCTTTGACCAGTGGGGCCCCAGGGGGACCTAACTCTACAGACTCTTGCCACACTTCCTTACTGTCCCCAACAACTAACTGCTTAACTAACCTAACTGGAGGGCGGTGCTCAGATCCTGTGAGGAAGGTGTCCCACACTTCGGTTGTGTGTCATAGAGAAGTCTGAGCTGGAACTGAGCTGGAAGCTTCCTTCCTGTTGGCTAGCTTCCACGGTGCTGTGTGAAGGTGCAGTACATGATACATACGTAAGGCCAGGCGGTGGTGGCACACGCCTTTAATCCCAGCACTTGGGAGGCAGAGGCAAGTGGATCTCAGAGTTCGAGGCCAGCCTGGTCTACAGAATGAGTTCTAGGACAGCCAGGTCTACACAGAGAAACCCTGTCTCGAAAAACCAATAAATAAATAAATAAATAAATAAATAAATGAATGAATAAATAAATAAATAAATAAATAAATATGATACATATGTAAGAAAGAAGAAAAGCAAGCAAGGAAAGGAGGGAGGGAAGGAGAGGGGAGGGAGGGAGGGAGAAGGAAGGAAAGAAGGAAGGAAAGAAGGAAGGAAGAAGAAAGTATCAATAGTTAACTGATCGTGATCTCTGCACTCTATAACACCAACCTGCCCAGTAAGATGTACTCGAGGGTACAGTAGTGGCACTCTCAGAGGCAAACAAGAGATGTCTGATTGGATTTAAGGCTTGATACACACGAGGGAATTTAAATCTGGTATGACTGAGGACGTCGTAGGCCTTAAGGGAAAACTACTGCTGTTGTTTAGCTAAATTATATTATGTCCAGCTGCCTTATATATTTATGTTTATAGTCACAGACAAATATCCTTCCCAGCCTTAATCAGAGAAGCTTCTTTTTGCAGCATCGAAGGGCATTGAATGCAGAGATGCGTGGCTGATCCAGACGCTGAGAATCAGGGACAGTTGAGAGCTCAGATTCCAACTGGACACTTTCTCTATCTCCTCTAAAGTTTAGTTGACGGGGTCAACTCAGAGGAAGCAGCTGGAACACTATTAAATACCAAGCAACAAGGAGAAGAGCCTATGAGTACTGTTTTCTGATGGTGGCACAGCAAACACAGTGCTAACCTCACAGTGGATGGAGTTGTCTGCAATGGGCGTACATAACGCTGGCTGGGTCTGTCAAGAGGCAATCGTGTGTTGGGGAGGGATCATGTGACCTCACCACTCCCTACTAAACGATTGGCTAGAGATGGAGCCTATGAGACGGGACAATCATCTCCGCTCACTGCAACCAGGCAGCAAGAGCTGCTCCGTTCTTTTATCTTGTGGGGTCTTCCCTCTCTCACACCAACATCTCTCCTACCCTCTCCACATATTCTCCGCACACACTCACAAGGCAGTATCCACAGAGTCAATGCAACTCTCCATCTCTCTTGATCAGGTGAGAACTTAGAATGCTTTTAAAACACAAAACAAAAGAAAAAAACATGCATAGCATTGTCTAATGGGCAATGTCAAGATTCCAGTATAAAACGTAGAGAACTTTAATTTTGTATAGAATTGTTGAGTAAATCCAATTTCAAAAGGCACACTTCAAACTGCTCACTGAAACTGAGCTGACTTGTTGCAAAGTAGAATGGGCAATTAGTCAATAAACTTAAAGAATACTAATCTGAGGTTTTCCCTTTTACAATGTCAGTCTAAATTATCCAAATCTTAAATCTGCTACATTCCTCATTGTAAAGAAGCAGTACCCCAGATTACTTTTCCTTTCGACCGTTCAGAGGGATGGGGGTGGGTGGTAGGGAACAGCCTCATATAAAACAAAGAAAGATAATTTCTGCCTTTAGATATTCACCCATAAGTCCTTCTAATTTCATGTCAACATGCACACATTTTTTTTTTTCTGAGCAAGGAATTTGGCCGAGATCAACCAAATGTTAATTTACCACTCTTGTCAGATTTAACAAATTATGTGTAACTTGGTGCATATGCTCATCAAGTTTTTACAGATGAAGAGATGAAGAGTGTATTTGCCCTAGTCAATATTCATGTCTTTCAGAAAAGTTTTTCTTTCCACCCCCTCCTCTCCCTCCTTCTCCTCTCCCTCCTTCTCCTCTCCCTCTTTCTCATCTCCCTCCTTCTCCTCTCCCTCCTTCTCCTCTCCCTCCTTCTCCTCTCCCTCCTCCCTTCCCTCCTCCTCTTCCTTCTCCTTTCTCTTCTCCTCTCCCTCCTTCTTCTTTTAATACAAGGACCTTTGCTTTTTATTATTATTATTATTATTATTATTATTATTATTATTATTATAAGGGAACATTCTTTACCACACCAAAAAATAGCAAAGACTTGCTCTCTCCTTATCATGTTTTTCTTAACCATGCCTGAACCTGAGCAGCAGTTTTGATTGGTAATCTCAACAAGCACAACCTTTAACAACCGGGGAACCGCACATGGGCTTGGAGACTCTGAAATCTCCGTTAACTGACACCTGAGTAATGTTGATCTTGTTTATATGACAACCTCATTATGGCACATAATGGCTCGGCAATCTCCTAGCAAATACTGGGTTAAAAACGCCTGGAAGATGCTTGTTCTTCTCGTTATTAATTAGCACGTGTCCACTTCGCCAGATCCAGTGCCCAAACTTCATTTGTTATGTTCAGCCAAATGCATGAATAGCTTCGGAGTAATTATTTTCCAACATCATCTAATACCTCTCTGCACATCAATTAAAAATCCTCTTAACAAGGAACTGCATTTTGCTGGAGATCAAATGCCTGGTCCAAAGCTATATCAATCATGTAGAGCTAATTAGTGTCCCTGCTTTATATCATTTGTTTTACTTTATTATTTCATTGTACACTTCCTAATGAAACCAATTGAACAATTTTAAAATCTTTGTTCAATTAATTGAAGGCTTAAAGGCCAGCTACCTAGTCAGGCTTTATTCCATTTGAATAGAAATAACAGGGAGGGAGGGGAGAGAGGGGGAAGCCCCTAGATATGCTATTATACCTATTTACCGTCTGAAGTGCCCGCTCTATAGATACAGGTTTTAAAAGGTTTATCCCAGTGCTTATACTGCTTGCAAATAATTTACTGCTTGCTATCTTTTTTCCCCTTTATTTATTTATTTTTTTATTTTCCTTTTTACCTTTCTGGCTTTTCTCTGAGCTATTACAGAGAGAAAAGCAGAAACAATAACAGAAGACAGGCAGGGACACAGGGAAGTTCATCCTGAAGACAGTCTGGGTGCTCTGTAAACTATGGTGTGCTTCTGTCACTGTTTTATAAATGGGTTGCCCAGCTTCCCACCTGCCTACAAAAATCTTAGGAAATTAAAAAAGCTGGGCTATGAAAAGCTCTTTAGTAACAGTTTTTGAGGGTCTGGGGGGAGCTGTGGACTCTGATAGAAATATAAATCGATTAAATCATACTAATGACCCAAAATGGAAAACTGTAATGAAGGAAAGAACAAATCCCAACACTTTGGAATTTCTGCTTGCTCATCATAACTGGACTTCTGGTCCAGCTGAGCAGGGCACACAGGGGCTGGAGGGGGGAGTGTGGTTAACCGCAGAGATGACTTGCCAACCTGTAACCTCTGTCACACACACACACACACACACACACACACACACACACACACATACACACACACACACACACACACACACACACACACACACCCTTTGGTATTCATTTTGATTTATGAAAACTTGCAGTGCTCCAGAATCTTATGTGAGTGAGGTTGTCCTCCCCAGTCACAGAGCGTACTGCAATTAATTTGAAATCAGGGAAAGTTAATGTTGGTAAAAGTAGAACTAATTTTCTCTGGTGCTGGCACCTTTAACGGTCCCCTTCCTCACAAACATGAATCCACTTTAACTAAACAAAACTGACAAATCAGCAGATGTCAGGGCTTCCAGCGAACGGGCTGCGGTTCTCTCTGGTCTGTGCCAGAAGGGGAAAAATCAAGACCAAATTTTCTGAGTAGTTAGGTTATATTAAAAACTGCTACCAAGTTGCACAAGCATATAAACTTATGGCATGTATTTGCACATTTATTACTTTGAAAATAAACTGATGAGAAGGATTCTATCCAAGAATAAAAAGGGTGAGAATTTCTTAAAAGCTCTAACAAGGGTTGGAATGCCTCAGGAATCACCAGGGGGTAGAGATGAAAACACTTGGGAATTCCCTAATTTACTTGTTTTGCACCCCAGACGTCTGTTCTTCATAATGATTAAGTTACTAACCTTTATTTGTCAGTAATAATTGAATTTTACACCAAAGTGAATTACCGCATCAAATGAACTGCTCGGCTGCAATTTAAAATAGCCTTCGCTGAGAATTATCCCTCATGATTTATATTAAACCTATAGGGGAGGCTGAGGAAGGCTGGATGGGGATGGGCGATTTTAATTTTAATGTACATAGATAAAAGTGTATGATAGCTTCTCAGGGCTCTCCCGGTGAATTTAATGAAGACAGCATCCTGGTTCCAGCAACTACTTAAAAATCCTCCGGTTAGTGGGGCTGGAGAGATGGCTCAGTGGTTAAAAGCCTGTAATGCTTTTGCAAAAGGCTGGAGTTCACATCTCAGCACTCACCATAAGTAACTCACAACACCTGTAACTCCAGCTCCTGGAGATCTAACGCCCTCTACTGGCCTTTGCAGACATCTGCACCTACACACATGCATCCGCATCTACCTACCTACACACACACACACACACACACACACACACACACACACACAGTTTTTAAAAATCTTTTAAAAAACCTGGGGCTGGAGCAAATTGGTGATTAGGAGTGCTGGCTGCTCTTCTGGAACACTCAGATTTGATTCCTGTGGTGCTTTGGCTAAAAATGATCTGCATAAGCTCTCATGTCTGAATGCTTGGTCCTGTTTGTGGAACTGTTTGGGAAGGATTCGTGGGTGTGGCTTTGTTGAAGGAAATGTGTCACTAGGGCTGGGCTTTGAGGTTTCCAAAGCCCAAACTGGACCCAGTGGCTCATTTTCTGTCCCCATCTTGTTAATCAGATGAAAGCTCTTCGCTACTACTTGAGAGCTATACTTGCCTCGCTGCCGCCATGCTTCCCACTTGGTGGTCACGAACTAACCCTCTGAAGTTACAAGCCAGCCCTCAATTAAATGCTTCTCTCTATCCGTTAGCATGCTCTTGGTATCTCCTCACAGCAATAACGTAGTAACAAAGACAATCCCCGACACCTGCATGGTGGCTCCCAACCATCTGTAACTCCATCTCAAGGGATTTGACACCCTCTTCTGGCCTCTAGGAGCACCAGTTACATTAAATAATAGACATACCCACAAGGAAAATCCCCGTGTATGTTAAATACAAATTTTTTAAAAAATTAAGAATCAGCACAATATATCCAAATAGAAAATATAATGGGTTTTGAGGTTAGAAGTCACATGCCATTCTAGAAAAATACAGAAATGTGGTCATTTCACATATACTCATATTAATATAATTAATCAGAAGCTCCAGTTTAAATACTTCTGTAAGATAACCCCCCTTTTTGCAACTGAACTCAGATTTCTTTAAAATTATTTTTATAAATATTTTTACTCCAACTGATATGTACCTGACTCCCTGGCCCTGTTTCTTCCAAGAAGCCTGCTATAGTAGTTTAGTCCCATCCCAGCCCTTTCTTCCCAGTTCTCACAGCTTGTCTCCTGTCCTAGCAATCAGGAAAAGTTCCTTGGTCACTTTCGCATGGGGTTTCCAAAATGTCTGCCCTAACAGGAATCATTCCAGAAACATGGATTCCCACACCACATCTCCAATGCTGAGTTAATAAATTGGAGGATGGCTCAGTGAGCTGTAAGTGCCACAAACTCCCTTGGTGGTTTCTACCCTTAGGGACATTAAAAACAAACAAACAAACAACACTAGAGGTGGAGGGAGAGCTTGGCATTGTGGGGCATATCTGTAACCCAGGCATTCAGGAGGCTGAGGCAGGAAGAGCTCAAATCCATGGCAAGTCTGTGCCACAAGATGTGAATCTGTATCAAAATAAATAAAAAACAATAACCAAATCTTCCCAAACAACACATCAATGGAAAGGTTCCCTGTATATCTACTATAGCAAATACTGTACATTTCTCATTTGTCTTCATCTGTGTGTGTATGTGCATATATGAACATGTGAGTATGAGTGTGTGCATGAGTATTTGTGTGTGTGTGTTAGTGTGTGTGTGTATGAGTGTATTGTGTGTGTGGATGTGGTATATGTAGAGATGTGTGTGTGTGTGTGTGTGTGTGCTTACACCAGTTTGAATATGCAGCCACCCCAAGGAGGACATTGGTCACCCTGCTATTTCCCTCTCATCTTCATTCCCTTGAGATATGTCTTCTTACATAACCGCAACTAGCCTGACGGCCAGGATGCGTGAGTGATTCTTCTGTTGCCACCCCTCACAGTGTTGGTGTTATAGGCAGAGGCACAGCCAGGCACAGCCAGGAGCAGCCAGGCACAGCCTTTTATGTGAGTCACTAGGATGTAAGATCAGGTCCTTATGCTGGCACAGAAAGTGGTTTTATTCACCCAGTCACCTCTCCAGCACTGTCTTCACTATTTTCCCAGGAGGATATTATTCTGTAATTGTTTTATTCATGTCTTTCCTGAAAAGATCTTTCACATGAAGAACACTTAACAGCAAACATATCTCTGTTATCTAATCCTCCAGGAAAGTTAACAAAGCCCCTGAAGGTTCTTGATTAAGAAATATAATTGAATACAATTTAGATGAAACTGTTGGTCAATACTCAGAGAAGCCGTGGGAAGAACAGCTGGGCAGGAAAGACGAGGAAGGAAGGGAGGCGAGAGGAGTGGGGAGCAATCTGTGGCTCTGGAGATAAGAGATTTCATCATACGATCCTCACAGAGACAATGACTCCTTAGAAACAGTTTTATTGCGACAGTCATAGAACTTTAGCTACTAGAGAGGGATTAATTTTAAAAACAGTTAAGTGGAGGGTAGGGGGTGGAGGGATGACTCAGCTGAAGGAGCTAGTTAGCTCTGCTAAGCCACAGGATAAAAGTTTGGTCCCAAATGTTCACATTGGGTGGCTCACGACCACCTCTAACATTAGCTCCAGATTTGATGCCTTCTACTGGCCTCCATAGGCAAACACACACACACACACACACACACACACACACACACACACACACCACACCACACCACACCACACAAATAAAAAAGTAACTCTCTAAAAGAGTAGACTGAAACTGTCAAGAGAATGCATCACCATCAGGGTGTGAGGGCATGATTACTTACACACGAAACGGGGCTCAATGAACTAAACTCAGTTTGGCTCCCTTTTCAGCCTTCTTGTGACAGAGACTGGCTGGACAAGTCCATAATATCCTTACTGAATTCTGCTACATTCCGTGCTGAATAGAAAGATATTGAATAAGAACTCTTATCTTTCATTCCTTTTATGCTTTTGTTGTTGTTGTTTTCTATCTGTGTGTGTGTGTGTGTGTGTGTGTGTGTGTGTGTGTGTGATGTGCACCTGTGCACCTGTTTGCATTCTGTGAGTGCAGGCCTGTGTGTATCAAGGCACTCCTGTGGATGCCAGAGCTCCAGCGCAAGTGTGAATCCTCACCATCTGTAAGGAGTCCTCTGCTATTCGCAATGGATGTGTGAGGCTAACCGGTCCACGAGCTTCTGAAAATCTTTTGGTCTCTTCTTCCTATCTCAAAGCAGGACCACTAGAATTACAGATGCATAGTACCACATCTGGCTTTATGCGCACACTAGGGACCAGAACTCAGCAGCACTGCACCTGCTGAACTGTCTTTCCAGCCCTGTTGTTTACTTTTTTGGGACAGAGTCATACCATGCAACTTTAGATGGCCTGGTACTCACTATGTAGCCCAAGCTGACTTCAAACACGTGGCAATCCTCCTGTCTCAGTCTTGAAAGTTCAGCTATTGCAAGTGGGGAATGTAAGTAGCTTGTGGTGAGGACTGGAAGCATAAGAGACGGGGGAGGTGGCTCAGTGGCTAGAACAGGGTCAGAAGTTGGTTCTGAGCACCTAGAGCAGGTGCTGTACAGCTTCCTGTAACTCCAGCTCCAGGTTCATCCCCAGCCTCTGGCTTCTGCAGGCACATACCCATAAACACGTGAGCATGTACACACACACACACACACACACACACACACACACACACTTAAAAATAAACCTTAACCTATGAAATGATGTCTAAATGTGTGGGCCTGGCTTATAGATGAAGGGGTGACAGCAGGGCCACGTGGGGGATGGAAGAACAACTCTCCCCGTGATGACTCTTCTGCTGTCCATTAACTGCACAGGCCAGATCCCGGTGACAGGCAGTATGGGCCGTTGGTCACCAGATTTGAAATTTTAGTCAAACTAGAGAAATGATTTCAAGGGACTTATTGCACAACCCAGTAAATAGGTGGAAAGATCGTGAGTTGTCTACCTAAAACAGTATGTAACAGAATAGTTTCATTAACAATGGATGGTCAGTATCCAGTGTCTACCTTAGTCAGCTCTGCTGGCCCCACAAAGTGGGCCTGTTTGGAAGACTTGTTGTACATTATAAATATATAGAATTATTTGTTTAACATTCATTTTGATCACATATATGGGTGCATAGGGAGTTTCTTTGTAATCTTTTTAAAAGGTAAATGACTTGGAATTTTGAAGTGTTTTATATTTATAAACGTTTTAATTTTTTACTAGCTCTTTTTATATTACATTTGTGGTCTCAGGGATTGTTCCCAGGGTCCTCCCCGTGCAGGGCAAGTGCTCTATTACTGTGAGACACTACCAACTCCACAGTTTTTTACTCATTAATTTTGTCTTCAGCTTTGAGTCAGTTTCTCTAAGTGGACAAGGAAGGGCTTAAACCTCTGATCCTCCTCCCTCGGCCACCTGGGAAGCTAGAACCACAGACCTGTACCTCCAGCCCTGCATGTTATCCCAATGATAATTACAGATGTTTTCAGGAACAGATGGTGCTTTACCCTCACGTACCAAAATCTTTGCCTTTAGTGCTCTTCTGTGTTTGTGAACTTTCACATTCGCTAATAACCTCACACATCATTGGGTAATAGTGGTTCTAGTGAGTGTCCTTCACATTTCTGCACTTAACAGAAAAGGTTTCCATGTTTATCTGCTCAGTAAGGAGCCAGCCTCTCAACCACCTTGTCTATTTACCTACCATGTCTATTTAGGAACGTAGTCAGTTCTTCATATATCTTTGTGAATATTTAATTTTTCTAATATCTTTATGGATTTGTGTAGATACAGGAAATGCATTCTGTCCTCTCTATAATATGATAAATCATGATAGGTAATTTCTTTTTCTTTTTTCTTTTTCTTTCTTTTCTGTTTTTCGAGACAAGGTCTCTCTGTGTAGCCCTGGCTGACCTGGAACTCACTCTGTAGACCAGGCTGGTCTTGAACTCAGAAATCCACCTGCCTCTGCCTCCCAAATTCTGGGATTAAAAGTATGCACCACCACTGCCTGGCTTAGGTAATTTCTTAATATTAAATTTCCTTGGACAATCCCATGTAGTTGTGGGTGTTTTATCATTATAAAGTGCTTTATGATTTTAATTACAAAACTTCCATGTGAATTCCCATTCATATTCGTAAAAGAGATGTTTGAATAGCTTATACTGTAGGTGCAAACTTTCTGTGGTTCTCCTTGAATCTTCTAAATTTTTCATATAAATATTGAATTTGTAATGAGTCATCGCACCCATATTAGTAACTAGTTTATCTCCATTTAAGAGTTATTCTTTTGCTTAAGCATATGTCTTTGTCACATAGAACACATTTTGATCTGACTTTTGCCTTCTTGGGAAAAAGATAACAAAAAGATAAAAGAAGATAATCCTGCTCTCTGTAGAGTTTCATTGCCTCATATATTTTTATTTATTCTGTTCTCAACATTCTGGTGTGTTTTCTACACAGCATAATGCTAAAGCTTTTGTTATTGTTGGCTTTAACATCTTTCTGGTTGTCTTCTTTGTCAACAGCATGCCTACAACTGAAGCCTTTGGTAAGTATTCTAAGGAGAAGTCTCAAAATTCTCTCCTACATGTCCATAATAGTTGGTCTGAAATCAATTTTTTTTAAAAAAGTTGTTTTAATTAGATTTAAATTTCTTCTCTTCCTGCAACCCATTGATTTTTTCCACCCCCACCCCATTCCCTCCCACAGGCACATTGGTTTTTGTCTTTGAATTTCATTACTCTGTTAACTTATCATATAAACCATCATGGTTAAATGTCTGGGGAAGCTGGGTGTAGCTGTATACTGCTCTAGTCAGAGCTGGCTGCTTGTGAGTTTTGATCTCAGCCTGAACAGTTTAGAGATATAATGCCTCAGACTTTAAATAATTATAAGAGACCAAGATGTAGCTCATGGACAGCATGCTTACCTGCCTTGTGTGAGACTCTGGGTCAATTTCCTCCAGAACTCCTCACTCCAAAAATAACCTAATGTATATGTATGTGTGTGTGTGTGTGTGTGTGTGTGTGTGTATGTGTATATGTGTGTATGTGTATATGTATGTGTATATATGTATTATGTGTATGTGTGTGCATGTGCTTGTACATGTGTATGTGTATATGCACAGAAACATTTCCCTAGCCAGTCATCTCTTCACTCGTCTTTGCTCTGTTCCAGTTGAGTGCCAGGGGGACATGATAGTTCTCACATGGTCAAGTGATTTTTGTTTACTTAAAGTCCAATAGTTTTGCTAGCATACATCTTTATGTTGTCTGTCTTAGGTTTCTATTGCTGTGATTAAAACCTCTGTCCAAAGAAGCCTAGGGAGGAAAGACTTTATTTCAGCTTATACTTTGGGGTAATGGTCCATCGTGGGGACAATCAGGGAAGAAACTCACACAGGGCAGCAACCTGGAGACAGGCGCTGATGCAGCGGCCATAAAGGAACTCTGCTTATGATGTTGTCCTCATAGCTTCCTCAGCCAGATTTCTTCCAGCTTCTAGGACCACAAACCAGGGGTGGCACTGCCCACGTTAGGCTGGTCCCTCCCATCTCGACCACCAACCGAGAAATGCGCCAAAGGCTTCTCCGTAGGCCAGTTTACTGGAGACATTTTCCTAATTGATGTTTCCTCTTCCAAAATGAGTCTATCTTATGTTGTGTTGACATAAATCTAGCCAGCAGAGCTGTCTGTTCTATGTTGATTGCCCCAGAAATACATGTTTCCCTTTAATATCTGGTTTTAAGACTTATATTGCACAGAAAAACGTCTCAGCTATTACTCTGGTGTTTTCTTCCAGTGCCATTGCTTTTAGCAGTATTCACTTTTTTTTATAATCACTTTACATAACATATAATCGCATTTAATTTTAAAGTGAATATTAAAGCCATATCTTTTGAAAATCTGCTGGTGAGAGCAATAGCCATGAAGTAGGAAGTTTATGAGTAGAAAGAGTTAAAAGAGAGGATGTGCTTGTCAGTCTGTCAACTTGACAAAACCTGGGGTCAGCTGGCAAGAGGGCCCTTCCATTAAGAAAATGCCTCCGTTAAATCGGTCTGTAGGTAAGTCTATGGGGATATGCTCTTAACTAATGACTGAAGTGACAGTGCCCAGCCCAGTGTGGCCTGTGCCACCCTGGGACAGGCAGTCCTGGGTTGTGTAAAAATGAAAGCTAATGGAGCTGTGAACAACAAGCTGGTAAGTACTAGCCTTCATAGGATAGCTGAACAGGCCAGAAATAACTAGCCCGTAATCAGCATTCCTCCATAGTTTCTGCTTCAGTTCCTGCCTCTAGGTTTCTGCCTTGAGATCCTATCCTGACTTCCTTTTCTGGAAGACCGTGGTTAGAGTATGGTGTAGGTAAAACCTTTCATTCCCAGATTGTTTCTGGTCATGGTATTTGTCACAGTGGCAAAGGGAAAACTGGGACAAATCATTATACTTTCCATTTTGTGGACTATAATAGTTGTGAGTAGAATTTCCCTTCACTTATTTACTCTCCTTCATCCTTCTTTATTTTCATTCACAAAGTCTTTGTCAAATGAAATTATTTTATTTTATTTACAATATTTAAGAAAAACCTATATTGTTATCTTGTGCTTCCATTTAAATTTTAAACCGCTATATTGCTTCACGTCTCATTCAGTTTCTTACTCTTACTCAGCACTGTGCTTTCGGCCATGGTCATGTGCTGGTGAGTATATTGTCCTGTGTACACACATCATATATACATATGATATGCATATATATTATGTACATAGTATATATTATATTTCTATACATCAGCCTTGTTAGAAGACATTCTATTTTGTCATGGCAAAGAATATTTTAATAAGCATGCACATATATGCATCCTCACATTGGAACAGCTATGGGATAAAAAGCCATGAGAGGATCTGGTACAGGTACTCATAATGACTACTTGCTGGAGCTGCAACATCTACTAGTGTAAGAAGCAAGAGAAGTTATCTTTACTTTACTGTCTTAGTTTCAAGTCACACGGAGAAAAATCCTTTAATTTTTCCACTGTTGTACATATTAGCCCTAGAATTTTCATACATGGACTTCATTATCTCAAGATAGTTTTCTTATATTTATAGTTTGTTGAAGCTTTTTTTATAACTAGCATGACAGAGTGCTGAAATTTGTTACTGTCTTCTGTATTAGTTGATTTTTGTTTTTCCTTTTATTAATGGGATGTAACATGTTTATGGAATGTCATCTATTGAATCATCTGCGCATTCCAGGAGTAAAGCCAGTCAAAGGAATTAGTGCTGAACTGATCATTTCCTTCTCATTGTGACCAAATACCTGATAGAGGCTGTTGAATAAAAGAGAGAAAAGTCTGCCTGCCAGAATCAAGACAGGTCAAGGTCTGTTGGCAGATTTCTAGCCTGCTAAGGCATGAAAAAAAATGGCTGGAGGTGAATTTGAGGTTCAAGGGGAGGTTCTGAAGAGTCTATTGATCTTGGTGGAAGGAACAGGAAGTATTTCGGATGGGAACAGGTGTCTTACGTGTATGTTTCAACAAATCATTTCTATTAGCTTATGGCTTTGCTTCCCACAGTACTGTACTATAAAAAGGGGGCTATGAGAAATACACTTGCTGCTGGTGTGGTAATGACCTGCAGCCCTCTCTTATCTGTTTCTTCAATCTTTTTTTCTATCTTTTCTATAGTCATCCTCATTCCCTCCTTGGAAAAGCAATGGTGGGATATGTTTACATGGTCTCATGGTTCAGAGGATACACTTCTTCATGATAAAAAATAGCAATGGGATAAACACATGGATGTGATAGGAAGAGAATGAAATGCCTAGTCGTATCTTTTAGCTTTCAAACTGGGCCAGACTCTCTAATAGAGAAACAGAGCCAGACTGTAACTCTCAGTTATAACTCTGAAACCGTACATCTGTCAACAAGCTGCCACATACACAATATTCCACAAACCTCTAAAGCAGCGCTAGCTCCCAACTAGGAATGGTGTTCCAATGCACATGAGCATAAGATCATTTCTACTTCCTTAAAATATATTCTAAGACATTTGTAAATGGAATATATGACCTTCAGAATCTCCTGAAATAATATGAGCTCTCTCCTTTCTCCAGTGTGGTGAACTCTGTCAATATGTTTACTCTTGATAAACAATCCTTGCATTTCTGTAGGTGACTCACATTGCTTATCATAAAGCATTATTTTCTAAAGCAATGTTGGAGTCAGCTAGTGGATATTTTAAAGAAATTTTCATTAACTGCTCATTAAGCATAATGGACTTGTACTTTTGCATTCTTACACTTACCTGTTTTGATAATTACATGATTCATAAAGTGAGGGTCATCAGTAATGTTTGGAATTATAAAAGGTATAAAATTAACTTTATTACTAATATTCTTTTGCTTTGGAATAAGGGAAGTCCAGTTAATTGCTCCTTGAAAACATTTCGTAGTGCATATTAATTTAATGCTCTCCCTTTGGTTAATTAGTGATTTTTATATTTCTAGTAAATCATTCCTGTTATCTAAAATTGAAATTTTTACTGTACATTGTAATTCACAGCATCTTTACATTAAAATATATTTATCTTCTTTATTAACCCTTTGAACATTTTTCTTGGCTGAATATTTCATTTGTACTCTTTTGCTTATTGATCTCATCAGAAGTCTATATTAACTATTTCAAAACTTGAATATTAGGCCATGGTGACAACATGCAGCTTTAATCTCAGCTTCTGGGAGGCAGAGGTGGGTGGATTTCTGTGAGGTCAAAGCTAGGCTGGCCTATGTATTGGATTCAAGGACAACCAGAGATACACAGTGAAATCCTGTCACAAAAACGCCCACAATATAAAAACCCCCTAAAGAAACAAACAGGAAACCAAGATTGTGGCTTTTTAGTGTTGTCCATGTTTCTTGTTTCATTCAGGTCTGCCCATATGTTATACTTTCCTCGAGGAGCCTCCGTCGCTTTTTTTCCTAACTTTATGAGTTAAATTTTTAGCTTATTTGATTTTATTTCCCTATGTATTTATTTAAAGATTCCCTTTCCCACTAAACAATGTCTTGTTCTTCAGCTTCTTTTAAGGCCTGTTTTGGAGCTGTCCACTGTATACTCATAGCAAATATGCTTTCTCACTTCTTGGACAGCATCAAACTTTAGTTTATTTCCATATCTGTTCATATATTTTCTCCTTTAATTCTATTTCTACAATAGGCTTCATAGAGCTTCCAACTATGCTTGTTTTATTAATTTCTTTTCATTTTCTAAATCAAAAGTCAAGCAGAAATTTATTGATTAACTTTAACCTTAATCCTCAAGTATTTGCCCAAGCTAAATAGCTGGTATGTTAACAATGGGAACCAAAGCAAATCAAAATGTCATTCTCATACTGCATATGGCCGTGTTAATGGCCTCAAAAGATTTTAAAGCTTTGAGTCTGTCAACATTGGATTATTTGGTCATTGGTCACCTTATCCAGATTAAAGTAAAAATGAGATATTGTTTGTGTCTCTTGAAGTGTAAAACCAGATAGGACATGGGTGCTACTTTCAAGGAATTACAGGAAGGTGGCCAAGAAAGCCATTTCCTCCTTGGGTACTGCACAAGAACACAGCTCTAGGGGTGGTACTAGGTACCTGGATGTCACAGTGGTGGTCCAACAAAGAGGAAGGAAAAAGTAGCATCACTTGGGGAGAAATACAGAGTTTGAAACAAGATTATTTTTGATTTTATATCCCATCAGAGACAAACAATGGAAGTTATTTATCAGTGGTGTGTGTGTGTGTGTGTGTGTGTGTGTGTGTGTGTAAAGGAAAAAAGGAAGGGAGGAGCTATAGATGGAAAGAAGAGATATGTTTGAAGACCTGTAGAAAATGAAGCTATATTAAAGAACTGTACATAGAACTCCTGGTTCCTGGTTCAGTTCATTTCTCTGAGTTCCTCCATGGAAAATTCTATAAAGATGATAAAAGGAAGTCCTCTAGGGCTTGACCAGGGTCATCCTTTCAAGGTACTAAGGGTCATGTGACCACATATTCTTTTCCTTCACTAGTTCATCAATTTCTTGCTAAGAGCAGAGGACAGGCATAGCTAGACTATCAGGAAACTGCATCTTGGAGCACAGGTGTAGCCAACGAACAAATAGATAAGAGAGATGGAGTACCCAGCAGGTGAAGTGATTGATGGCCGAAATCAAGGCCGGATACGTGATAAAGGGTCCAGAGGCCAAGGACCCAGTGAAGTTGACAAACTAGACTGATGGCAGAAGGGGGCTGAGTGAGTAGGGCAGAGGCTTGGGAGACGGAATGCTTCTGAATAGAATCAGAAGAACCAACTACTGAAAAAACATGTAAAGGTATTGGAAGCAGTAATGCTGGGGCTACTTGGACATACATGGGTTATATGAATGTGCATTGAAGACACCCATTATGACAAATGAGTAAAATCCGTGGCTTCTGGAAGGATTAACAGAAGGTGGGAAAAGAGAGGTGAGCATTGAGTGGATGGTGGGGACAGCAGGGGAGGATAGAAGATGGTTTGGACACACGCTGCGTGTGGAGAGATGTCGAGGTGTGCTGCAGCTAGGGAAGATAATGCCGAGAAAAGCAGTGGGTGTCAAGAAGGGTGTGTGAGCCTCTCTTCCCCTCCCAGGAAGTTAGGGTGTAGGATGGAAGACTGTGAGTTCAGGAATCACAAAGTTTTTATTCCGGCAGAGTCTAGGAGCCATTCTTGTCACTCAGGTGGAGAAGAAGAAAGAGAAGAAAGCCCAAGTTGAGACTGGAAATTGTGAGGTTGGTGAGTGAGACAGCTTGGCAAGGAGAGGTGACTGCAGGGCTGTGTTGATGTCCACATTGAGTTCTACGGTCAGCGGTGGGTGGAGTTCTAAGGGGCCTCTGATTGGCTGGAGCCATAAGTGGTTAATGTTACAAAAGCTCATTGTTTTCAATTTAACCAGGAACTGGAGAGTTGGCTCAGCAGCAAGGGGCACTCCATGCTCTTACAGATAACCAAAGGTTGGGCCATAACCCCCCCACATCAGAGGACTCTCAACTGTTTGTTACTCAGCTCCAGGGGATTGGAGTCTCTCTTCTGGCCTCCTCTGGCACCCTATGTGTCATACAAAAAAATACATATACACATAAAAGGAAACAAACTAAACCTTTAAAAACTCCAGTCTGGCCAGCTGAACAGATAAATAGAGGAGAAAAATTCAAGCCATGCTCTTCATGACAGGCCATTTGACCCCATTCACCAGACTTCAACTATGACTGTTGTGTAAGCTGGTACCTGGCCCATCACTGGACGACCATGTGGTTTAAGCATAGGCCTTTGTTCGGCTGCTGTGAATCCAGGGGCTGTTTCCTATCACACGTGGTAATGTGCGAAGTGGGAGATGGTTGAGGAACATGGCCTGTCTGACCCAGACAGCTCAAAGTCTGAATTATGGAGGACAGCCTGATGGGTCACATGGTCACTGCCCAGAAAGCAGCCTTCCAACAGTCAAGCCAACGCGCCACATGGCTGTGGCATCTGCCGTCAAGGCGCAAGTGGAGGAAAGCAAACCTGGCACCGGTCAGTGTCCAGGTGAAACCTCTCATCTTCTTCCTGTCATATTATTTGTTATTTCCATATGGGCCACTGACAGCTGTCAGTCAAGCAAGACATACTCAGCCTCTGGCAAATCTCAAGGCGTACAAAAAAGAGACTAACGGAAGCCCATCTTAATTAGGTGATAATTAAACATTCTAGCGAGAAACCTCTAATCAATGTGACAGAACATGCCAGTACAAAACAAGGTTTCGCAGCGATATTCCAACAGACTGATGAGGATTTGCCTTTCTGGGAACAAAAAAAAAAAGTGAAAAAGAAAAAAAGATAAAAAGAAAAGAAACAACACCAACACCACACACACACACACACACACACACACACACACACACACAAATGAAATCCTCAAATGTCTTCCTGCAACAGGACCACACTCAAAGAGAATGGGAGAAGATGAAGGAGGGCATCCCTCAGGAATTGCCATTTTCCTTCCCTGACAGGGAAATCCAGCAACACACTGCCTCAGGGGCAGTGGGTACCAAGGGTGGAGAAGCAGAGGGCAGAGCACATCGAGGGACTCCAATGACACTACCATTCCTCTCTGCCCTTCCTTCGTCACCTGCGGGGAGGTGAGGTCTAGTGGCTAGACCACACACTAGACTCCAGCAAGGTGAGTGTCAACTGCTCCCTGCTCCGCCCGGCTGCCTGCTCCTCTCTCAGCTCCAGGGTCTCCCGGGCAACTGTCCAGACTTCAGACAGGTCAGCTCCCACTGAAACCCTTGAGATTATGGCTCTTCTGGTTTTTTAAACAGAAGAACACTGTAAAGTCCTAGATGTTGCTTCTATTAAACATCTTTTAAATATTATTAAATTCAAATTTTTTTTCCTACCTAGAAAGTTCATGGTTCACAGTTAAATATAGAAAAATGTTTTTCCGCAAAGCCTGTATCTGATTAGATCCCTGTTTGGCTGATATAATTTAATGTTGAATTGATCCAGTGTGTTGAATATTACTTTGCAGTGGGAGCTGGGCCACCAAATACTTAAAAGCTTTGGCTGTTTCTTGGCTGCAGTGAATCATGTTAACCCATAGCTCCACAGGCCTTGTTTGACCTGAAAGCTTTCTAATGCTAAAATGCTTCCGTAGGTAGACTACTAGTTATCAATCAGGAGTAATCAGTGAGCTAAGACAAAGATCATTTGAAGCTAAAGGTACAGTCTAACTGAAGAAGAGGAGTGACAATATAGCTTATGAAAGTATTCCTGATGTCTATTTTCATTTGATAGCATGCACACACAAATACACACATACATACATACACACATGTACACATAGAACATCACCAGGAGTTTTGGAGTTATTCTTTAAAAATATGACCACAAGGACATGGCCTAATGGGTAAAGTGCTGGCCATGCAAATAGGACCTGAGTTTCCATGCCCAGCACCTATACAGATATGGAAACATGGCTGCATGCCTCTATAACCCTGCGGCTGAGGGTGGGGTAATGGCGGAGACAAGGAAATCTCCAGGTCATCTAACTGAATTAATGAGCATGGGCACACACACACACACACACACACACACACACACACACACGCATATACACATATAGACACACATGCATACACACACATATGCACACACACAGAGGGAGAGAGAGAGACGAGACAGAGAGACAGAGAGACAGAGAAAAAGACAGAGATAGTGCTAAGAATATTACCACAAGGAAAACATAGACATTTTATCTTTACTGTGACCGTAAAATGAACTTGAGGTACATTCAAAAGTCCCCTCAGCACTCTGGTCTGATGGTCAAGGACATGGAGAGCAGAGATATGGCGTACTTTATCTGGGACTCCTGTGATTCAAGGGAGCCCTGTCTGCAGGAAGGTTAGCAGGGCTTTCTTTAACAGTCCCTCCAAGTTTTATGAAGGGCTCCGTACCTCTACTGCTTATTACAAACGTCCCGCTTTTCAATTTCTCCTCCTTCGTTTCCGCTGACATAAGAACCCAGAGTCCAATTCTTTAATGTTCTGTTCCCAAACAAAAGCAGCCACAATGTTTTCCTTAGTGGACTTCAAAAGTATTTGATGTCGCTGTTGTGAGTTGCTATGTTTTCCTCTGTTCGTGTGATTTCGATCATGTTGAGAAAACTGGGGAAAAACTTGCTGTTTTTTTTTTTTTTTTTTTTTTTTTTTAGAGGTTCAGCGTGTCCAACCAAAAAGTCTTTCATCCAGAACAGAAGCCAAGGCCTTACGGCTTCTGTCTTCCTGTCTGCTGTGGTGAGGCTCTGACTCCCAGAGTGTGCTCACTGTCCGAGGTCCAGCAATCCAGTACTTGCTTCCCATGTGAGGTATTCCTACCAGAGCCAGTCCCTCTCTTCTGTTCTGTTCTTTGTTCTCCACCCCCCCCCACCCACCCCCACCCGCCTCCACACGCCGCGCCCCCCTCCGCCCAGGTCTGCTTTTGGAGAGCTAACTGAATGTTCTGTTTCTCAGTTTCTCAGGCTCCTTGCATCCCACTGAGGGATGCATCCCAGCTCAATGGAAACCAGAGAGTACAGGGTAAGAGGCCCATCCAGCTGCGGCCAAATATGGGCTGCCTGCCGCGCACTCTCGCAATTCCAGCGTCAGGTGGGGATCCAGTTCCTACGCTGGACCAATCTGGATTCTCATCTTCTCTCCCTTTCCTATGAACTCAGGAAAAGCAGCAGCTTACCTGTTTCCAGGTCTCCCAACAACGTTCTAGTGAGTCCCCTCTCATTTAACTCTCTCTGCTTGAATTATCCGGTTTGTACTTACTATTAGAACATCGCAGATAAAAAAAAATTTTTTATTCATTCTGAAATTAAACATTTTTTTAACATGGGTGATTTAGCATTCAGACAATGATAAAGACAGGGCGAAATACAGAAACGAGTAGAGAAGTAGTTCCTTCTACAAGACGACTGTGCTAGAGAAGGTTTGTTTGTGAATAAGAAGTGTAGCCTGGAATTGCCATTAGCAGTGCCACTAGGAAAGGAACTCCTGTGTCCCCCTAACTCCACGTAGTGGGCATTCTATCAAAAGTATATCTAGAGCACAAGAAGACCCACAGCGTCAACTAACCTGGGTCGGTGGGTGCTCACAGACATTGAACCGCCAGCCAAACAGCGTGCGGGGGTGGGGGTGGGGTGAGGGGCTGGCCTCAGGCCTCCTGCACATTTGCAGCAGCTTGCAGCTTGGTCTTCATGTGAGTCCCCAAACAATTGAAACCCCAGGTGTCTCTGACTCTGTTTCCTGCCATTGGCTTCATTTCCCCTCTCTGGACTTCCTGGTTGGGCCTCAGTGGGAGAAGATGTGTTTAGTTCTGTTGGGACTGAGAAGGGTGTAAGGGGAGGATTTGGGGAGGCTTGTGTTTGGGATGTAAAGTGAATGAATGAATGAATGAATGAATGAATAAATAAATGAATGAATGAAAAAAATTGTGTCCACATAGAAAATTCATAAATTGAAGATATTGTAGTGGCCATTGTTGCATATGTGGTTAGAGATTATTAACAATCTGTAAGGTGAAAGTTGCATTTACTTCAAGTCACAGTAACATGCAGGAGGTATGTAATCAGAAAACCTGTTCTGTGGGGAACAGAGGTGCTCCCTTTATCTTTGCCCCTGACACACAGAGGACATTGCTTAGTTCTTACCTGTCAGGTTGCCATAAACTAGAATCACCTGAGAAGGCTGCCCGACTTGGGGAATTTTCCAGATCAGATTTCCCTGAGAGCCAGTCTCTCCGGGATTGGCTTGATTGTTAATTGATGGAGGAAGACCTAGTCCACAGTGGGCGGTGCCATGCCCTGGGTCGGCGGACCCTTCTGAGTGTGAAGAGAGCTAGCTGACGACGTAAGCAGCAGAAAAGCATGCAGCGTGGGTACAATCGCTTCTCTCTACTGTTGACTGAGCCAGGGACGGACAAGCTGCTTGAGTCCCTTCCTCGACTTACCCAGAATGACGGATGTTGATGGGGAATCGTAAGTCAAATAAATTCTTTCCTTTCCTGTGTTGTGTTCTGTCAGGGTATTTGTTATGTCAACAGAAATGAAACTAGAACAGAGTAACCTTTGGACAGTAGGAGGTTAGATCACTAACCCCTAACCTTAATTTAAAAATTTTAATTGTGGCAGAAACAACACCGACAATAACAACAAAGCAAGACAAAAACCAAAACAACAAAAGTATCATCTTAAGAACTTTTAAAGAGTTTTATTAATTACTTGAGAGTTTCATACAGTGTATTTTGAACATATCCAATCCCCTTTTCCCAACTTCTTCCATATCTACTTGTCCCTCTCCCACACTTTGCCACTCAACTTTGAAGTTTCTCTTTCTTTTTGCTTCTCTTCTTTAACTTTGAAAATTTTCACCACTGATTCCAATTTACATTGCCTAGCATTGTCTTGGGAGTGAGGCCTGCCCTGGTGTGATCTCCAGAGAGTCACATTGTCAAAGAAAATTGGTTTTCTCTCTCTCTCTCTCTCTCTCTCTCTCTCTCTCTCTCTCTCTCTCTTTCTCTCTCTCTCTCCCCCTGCCCCCAAGCAGCTGTCAAATGCCAAGGCCTTGCATACCCCACTCTATCCTGAGATTCGTCTGGCTGGAGCTTGTGTCCTGAGCATGCTGTCACAATCACTGAGTTCACAAGAGCAACTGTAGGAAGCTCTGTTTCCCGGGTGCTACCCACCACCTTTTTGCCGCTTCAGCCATTTTGAAATGTTCTGATCGGTAGCCTGCTGTGTTCACATTGTTGGACAGCGAACACCTCTGTCCGTCTTCAGAGCTCTTCTCACCTTGCAAAATGATGACGGGCCTCAGCAACCAAGTCTAGTCCTGCTCTCCGGGTCCCTGACAACCATCCCCGGCTATCGTAGACACCCCAGAAAAGTATCATCTAGGACATGTATGTGATCAGTGATTTATCTTAGCATAATTTCCTCCAGTGTATCCATGTTGTAGCATGGCAGAATGTACTTCCTTTTTAAGATCCAATGATATTCTATCCTATGTATGCACACTGTATTGTTATCTATTCATCTGCCAAGGGACATTTAAGTTTCTTCCTTCTTGAGACAACTATGTGTAATGGTGCAGTGAGCATGTGTGTGTAAATCTCTCTTAGTGACCTTTGTATCAATTCCTATGGTGGTTGTTCTAAAGTACTAGGAGACCCCCATACACTTTTCCATAGCAACTATACAATCTCCCATTCCCACTAGCAAGGCACAGAAAATATATTTCCTCTTCATTGATATTTCCGGTCCTGTTTTTAATTTATATATATATATATATATATATATATATAATTTTTTTGTCATGACTAATCTAATATATGTAAAATAATATTTTTATTTCCATTCCAGAAATGATTAGTGACTTTAAACAATTTTCCATATGGCTATCTGCATATTTTCTTTGGAGATGTGTCTATCTAAGTCCTTTGACTATTTTTAATGGTGCTGGCTTTTGTTATTGCAAGAACTATAGGACTTCTTTATGTGCTATTGATATTAACCTCATTTTCAGATATATAGCTCACACATATCTTCCCACATCCCATGAACTTCCCTTATAGTGTGATAACAGCATCTTTTAATGGACAGAACTTTCAGAAATCTCAATGTATTTCAATGTATCTAATTTTTTGTCCTTTGTGTCTATGCTCCTGATGTTGTATCTAACCCAAGGCCAATGTCACGTAGCATTTGCTTATGTTTTCTTTGAAGAATTGTATAGGATAGCCACCCATCCATTTTGCACTAGTTCTGTGTGTTATATAAGGTGTAGGTCCGACGTCATTGTGATACATGTAAGCACACAGCTGTCCCACTACTGCTCTCTAAGACTCAGTCAGCCCTTTGCAGGGTAGGGATGCTCTTTGCTCCTTATGTGAAGCCATTTGTCCACACATGTAAAGGTTTATGTCTGGGTTCTTAACTTACATGTTTTAATTTTGTGGTTTACATCTCTGTCTTGATGCCAGTCCTACAGTGTTTTGATGACTGTGGTTTCACGATAAGTCTACCACAAACTGTGGGACCTCCAACCTCATTTATTTATTTTCATGGTTATTCTAGCTATTTGAGAAAATCTGGGATTTCACTTAAATTTTAGAATCGAATGTTCTAATTTAACAAAGGTCCCTTAATTTTAAACATTATTAAAGCCAAGTAAACTCTTCCTTAAATGAACCACCGAAAACTTCCAAACTCTCGATGTCATGGCAATACTGCATTAGGACGTTTCCCTACACTATTAAACAAGAGCACATTGGAGAAAAGGCTCAAGAGTCTGTCTCCAGCTCATAGCTAAGTTTGGGTAGCCTGAAAGATTCTACAGGGCGTGACCTTTGCAGATGGTGACGGGGATCCAGTACGTGTCCACCTCGTAGTTGTGCCTTGTGGACCCGTGATCTTCAGTTCTGCCCAGCAGAACAGTATAGACTAGGAAAGATGGTAATGAACAACCTTCAGGGAGATAACACACACACACACACACACACACACACACACACATTCACCTGCATTTCATTCACTAGCTCTAAACACTTGTCCTTTACTTAAAAGGGAGGCTGGGGATCACGTGGGAGCATTCCATTCATCCAACACCGTGGATGACCCAAATATATATTTTTTTCCTTTTGAAAGATACTCCTTACGTTCTTGGTTGACTCATGTTTAATTTCATGTCTGTCATGGCTCCCATTTCTACTGTATTTTGGGAAGAGAAACAATATGTTGTGCATCCTGGTGTCTAGCCTCTTATCCAGCAAAATGTCTCTCTTATAATTGATGCATTTGACGTTCAGTCTAAATACTAATATGCACTATTTTAAGGACTGGGAGTATCTTGGTATGAGAATTCACCTAATTCTATGAATCTGATTTACAGGATCCATTAAGTATCCACACAAATGAATGAAAATCCATACTGATGGATATATATGTATATATATATATATATATATATATACACATCACACACGTGTATGTGTATATATATATATTTAAATTTGAAAACAATGATGGTATTGGGCAAACTAAAAGAATGCCTTATGCGGATGGTTGAAAGTCTTGCCCTATGGAGATTCTAAGACAATGAGGAAAAGAGAAGGTAAATATAACACTGCCAGGCAATTAACGGGTACTTCCAGGCTCCCTGGAGGAGTCGGAGTTTTCTAACAGCGTTCCCCAGTCTCCCGTGCTGTGCCTGGTGTGATAGGCACCCTGTCAGGAGTAATAAAGAAAAATGGCAAGCTAACTACAAAGAGAAGAAACACATCGCTGGCGTATTTCCTACCTGCCAGCCCTTTCCTGTCATACTCTAATGGGATCACATGAATAATTTTGTTTTCTCTAATAGGAACCCAAAAATACATAATCTCATCAGGTTGTTTTGATATCATGGTCTGAAAGGAATGAATATGAGCATGATGAAAAGAAAAGATAAGCAATATAAATATAGCAAAAGGGAATATTTGTGGACATGATTATTTTAGATATTCATATGGCATCTGTGATAAGAATGTTGTCTCTGCTCGCCCTGTGTTCTTGATGAACTGTGGTAGTTATCCGAGAACGGCAGGCATCTCTGTCTTCCTATGTTTTTATACTGGGAAGAGAATGTGTCTCTTTGACTTACATACGTTTTATTTATTTATTTGTTTTGCTCAATCGTGTACTTAGGAGCTTGCAGTCTGCTCCCGTGGCATAATCCAAATGACTTGGACAATTTGTTATCGTCAGCTTTGGAAATGAGAACATGAAGGCGCCCCACAGCTCTGAAAACACATCAAGTCAAATTCTGAAAGCACTTATTTAAAAATGATTTCAGTAAAGCCTCCTCTCTCCCCATCCCCATCCCCACCCCCACACCCCAGGAGTGGTTTGGAAAATTTTTACTTGGGTTTTGCCTGAACTGTTAGACAAGTTACTTAACTTCCTATTTGCTTGTGGGCTGGGTGGAAATCCAAAACTAGATCTGCCAGAATTCACATACTACAGTGAATGCATATAATAAGCATTTAATAAACACTGGTTGAAATTAAGTCAGTTGAATTGAACTGAACTGAACTGAAAAATTAAAGACTTGTGTGGTTCCGCAAATTAGAACATTCTGTTAAAAAACGGACAATCCAATCACTTGACGGGCAGTGCTTGTGGCTGCCCACACACAAAGTGTAGGTGTAGGAACAATCACGTGCTCAGCCAGTCGCGCACAGGAGCGCTGAAAGCGCGTTATTTTTGCATAATGTCGTTGTGAATTTCCTGTCTTTTTAATTCAAGAAATATGGGCCTTTACTGACCAAAAGGAAGAAATGAATTATTCAACAATGATGTTGGAAAATTGGCTTGCTCTCTGGAAAAAATAATAGCCCTCGGATTTTCACCTTAGACCACACAACGCAATAAATTCGAGCTGATATTAAAGGGTGAAATGTAAAAAGTGAAAGCCCCCAAACCGGAAGGACCATCTCCGGCAAGGACTGGCGGAGGAGCGAAGTAGGAAACAAGGGCTCTGCAGTGAATGTTTCACACATCTCCGCCGCCTTTTCACGAAAACAACGTTCGTGTGTGATTTTAAAGTGAGCCAAAAATATGAAGTGAGGGCTGGAGAGATGGCTCAGTGGCTAAGAGCACCGACTGCTCTTCCGGAAGTCCTGAGTTCAAATCCCAGCAACCACATGATGACTCACAACCATCTGTAATGAGATCTGACGCCCTCCTCTGGTGTCTGTTTGTTTGTTTGTTTTTGGTTTTTCAAGACAGGGTTTCTCTGTGTAGCTCCTGCTGTTCTGGAACTCACTCTGTAGACCAGGCTGGCCTCGAACTCAGAAATCCGCCTGACTCTGCCTCCCAAGTGCTGGGATTACAGGCGGGCACCACTACCGCCCGGCCCTCCTCTGGTGTCTGAAGACAGCTATAATGAAAGAAACCCAGGAACTCTAGCATGATTTTCTTAATATCAGTGAGGGCATCAGACAAAGAAATAACTAGGGAAAAGATGAAACTGGAGAAATCTTTAAAAAAGGAAAAAGGAGGGGGAGGTCCTACAAAGCATCATTATCTTCAGTGCCTAAAGACAGCTACAGCTTAGTAAGGAAAGCGGGAATTAGGGGAGGGGGGGAAGAGTCTGAGGAGAATATAATAAAAGCATAACCTAAACATAAGTATTTCACAGTTGCAAAAGGATATTTATCATTATCTTATTAATAATATTTTTAAAACTTAGGTTCAATCTTAATGCATAACTAAATAATGCTGCATACACACTGTCTGGAGAATATGTGGTGGTGTCAGTACAAAAAAGACTTTAGATAATATACACAACTGGTAAAACATATGTACTTGTTTCTAAATGATTTTGTATTGTGTGTGTGTGTTTTTGTGTGTGTGTGAGTGTGTGTATATGTGTGTGAGTGTGTGTATGTGTGTGTGAGTGTGTGAGTATGTGTGTGTGCATGTGTGTGTGAGTGTGTGCGCACGTGTGTGTATGTGTGTGTGTGTGCGTGCGTGTGTGTGTGTGTGTGTGTGTGTGTGTATGTGTATAGTGTATGCACATGTGCTAGGCTGTTGAGGAAGCCAGAAGAGGGAGTCAGATCCCCTGGAACTGGAATGGTACATGGTTGTGTGCAGCCTGATGTGAGTCCTAAAAACTGAACTTGGGTCCGCTGGAAGATCTGCAAGTGCCTTAACCACATTTCTCCAGCCACCCTACCTGTGTTGTTATGTGCACATGCACATGAAGTATTGAGAAGAAAACGCATGAACATGTTAGCAATGCTTACGCTTTACCAACGAGGTTATTGCTCTTTATATTGTTTTTATGTCCATCTTAACTGTTTTCCTGTAAGAACCATGTATGATTCTACAATGAAACATAAGCATGTATTTGATGCCTGGCTCATCCTTCCTAAGAACTCACTCCGTACATTACTCCTCGGTTTGAATCTGATAAAACACCACAGGGACACGAAATGAACAGGACTGAAAACATCCCTGGGTGCCTGACTCTCTTCTGATAATGTACAGCAGGAGAAACAGCGATTTGACAGCACGTTGATCCTCCTAATATTAACATCTCTGTCCACACTTGGTCCTTATGGTCATATCTCCTATTGGTCCACTTATTTTTCACCAAAGTGCTAACGGGCTGATCCCTTGGCAGAGGAGCCATACGGCTGGATTACAATTCCTCTACAACTTTCTGATCATGTCTGAGACCCATCATAGAGTTGGAACTCTGGGTATGTCTGTGAGGGTGTCCATGGTAAGGTTTAAGTGAGATAGGAAAGGCCGCTCTGAATGTTGGCTGCCCTATCCCATGGTCTGGGTTCTGACCCCAATCAAAAGGAGAACGGGGAGCACATGAATTCCTCTCTGTTTTCACCCCAAGGATACCCTGTGACCAGCAACCTCATGCTTCTGCCGCCGGGACACCCATGCTGTGGATGACCGGACCCTCAATCCACGAGACAAAATCAACTGTTCTTTTCAGTTATTTTGCCACAGCAGTGAGACATGAAGTTAACAAAAGCTCCCATTCCAAGTAAATTGTCTTCTTTTAAAACACCTAAAGTTTGGCTTTACGGGAATGAGGAATTGAAATAGTCTCTTTGAGGAATGGCAATTTCTGGAAAAGGACAAAAATTATCAACTCTTTGGCATGGAAAACTTTTACGTCCGTTCTTTGTCTACAATACAAAAGAGCCTAACTTTCTTTGAGATTTTATTTGTGAGCTGCAAAACTTTGGGGACATGGAAGCTAGGGGCTCTAAAGGAAAGGAGAGTGAAACGAAACAGTGGGCAAACCTCATGGACTTTATTATGGCTGTAGGCAGCCCCATCTGTCCTGCCTCTGTGACCAGAGCATTCATTCCCTCTGTGTCATCGCCATCACATGGAAAGAAAAGATCTCTTCATGGTGACAGTGGCACAGAAGCCACTGCTACCTTGCCGCGACACTGCCTCTGTACCATTACTATTCATGAACAGAGGCACAGTCATTGAATCTGGGAACCTCTGGAGTCACCAGATATGTACCTCTGGATTAGTTCCTTTAGCATAACAGGAAGAGAATGACAATGGGACCCCTAACAGAGAGTCACAGGGTCTCTCTGACCTGGCCCTGTGTGAGCCTAAACAATACACTGTGAATTACAGATCAGGACACAATTACGGGAAACATGAGCAACACCGAGGGGGAGTTTGTGAATGCAGCCCTCCCTATTAAGGTCTCAGTGAACGCTTCACTTCCACAGAATTCATTGTTTATTCTAAAAGCAAAACAAGGCACCAGAATCTCAGAAAGCACTTGGGATCCAGAGTGTGTGAGCTTTGTCTGGGTTATTCATTTCTTTATTTAATCCAAGACATCACATATGATGAATCAACACATTGAAAGTGGGGTTTGAAAACAGACTTGGAAAGTGTTGGTTTGGGACCCATGTAATAATTGGATAATTGGAGATCATTACCTACTTTATAATGTCATTTTGTTGTTCGTTTGTGAAGACTATTGTTTGCACATACACCATACATACATATATATGCTTCACCATCTCAACTGCTAGGATTAAAGTCACACAAATTTCAAGATGGGAATAATAAACTCACATGTTCACTCAGGCCTTTTGAGATTGTGCCTATGCAACTGTAGATAAACTAAAGTTCTTGAACTTCAGTGTGTATGTTGCAGAGATGAGCAAAGAATCTGTTTGGAGCTCACACAACCAGTACAGAGCTAAAAAAGACATGCCTTCATATGTCAATAGCATCTGTTAAGTGCCCCATATGGGAAAGGGGGGTGCCCGTCACTGGAGCTTTTTCAGTTTTTCCCCAAACAGGGATAGGGAAATCTAGAAATTACTGAAGTCAAGGCACGTAGATCATAAGCTGTTTCACATGAGCGGTAAGAACATACTCTTCCCAGACAAAGATGCTGGGATGGCCTGCTCAATCTTCTTTATAATTACAAGTTTTCAAATCTTTCAAAGTTTAAAGAGACCACACATGCTAGGCAACCAGAAGCTTGAGACTAAGATCTCTCTCATCTGTCTCAGATTATCTGTTGTTCCTCAAAGACCTTGAAATGAACAGTTCAAACTTCATTCCTTATAATTCTGCATTTGTTCATTAAGAACAAGACTAGAGAATGTTTTATCATCTTTCACAATGTCTCTAGTCTTTTCGACCATTCATAACACTTACACTCTTGCAAGTATATTAGTATCTCAGAAGTCACATGTATGAATGTTGGTGTTTCTAATAAGTTCCCTGACCTCTAAAGTACATAAATGGTTAACCAATGCCCGTGTACCTCATCGAATGTGTGTTGGTTGTTTGAATGGATTGCAAGAATTCCAGGTTAGTAGATTATTCCGTTTTCCCTAGGTTGAGGCTAGGATACTTTAGGCAGGAAGAATGCATTCATTCCAACTGGGATTTGTCCAAAGTATGTGGTTAAACAAATCTATTAATAAATTGTGACTTCAGTAAGTGAAGGTACAAATAGGCATCACGCATGCTGAAATGATATTTTGTTAATAGACTGTCCTGGCAGGTTGGAGTGTTCTTTTAAGCATTTTAGCAGTAACAAGCTGCTTCCTAGTCAAGAATCTTAAAATAACTATGTCATTACATAAACATTCTTCAATCTCCCGGCTGCCAATCCATATTCTATTTTTTGGGAAGAAAATGAACTAAGATGAATTTGAGTGCTAATACTCTTTAAGACTATGGACATCCCAAATAAATTTACTGAAGAAGTCATGTTCCAGGTATTTCTGACTTCTGCAAGATTATTTTATTGCAACAATACAAATTTTACAAGCTTGGTACCAGACTCAACATAAATAACATGCAATAATAATATTGCCATGGAGATAAGGACATAAACCATTGTAGATATCTCAGCATGGCCAGATGAACCATGGGGACCTATAGATGATCCCCATAGCTAAAGGAATAGCAAATATGGCCTGCTCAACAATTCAAATAGCACTTGAGAATTAAAGTGTGCTCGAACTAAAGTGGATGTAATGAGAACTCTACCCTTTTTACTGGTAGAACTTGGGCAGCGATGAGCAAGTCAGATAAGTCCAATAGATCCCAGAGGGACAAATCAGACTCTCCAGTAAAAACAAGGAGATACACCAAATAGAGGAGGAAAAAATGGAGGAAATCATCTCAGGAAGATTTAGGAGGTTGTTGTGGAAGAGAGCTGGCAATAAGAAGCACTAAGGAATGGGGTAGAAGCCAGCAGTGGTTTGTGATGACTTGGTATAACTGGATCACAAAAATACAAGGAAAGGCAAGGCTGAGAAATAGAGCAACAGACAGACTAAATGCAGAACCACTTGAGTAGTACTTCAGAAGAGGAACACTATTGGTACAAATAAACTCAACAAACACATTAAGTAGATAGTCCTCAAAGATGGCTCCCAGTGAACCGAGCCTCATCACAGTGATTTGGAAATAGCCATTTGGTCTATTTCAGCCCATAGAACTTGGCAGCAATGATCCATTTTTTTTAACTTTACAACATTCAGTTCTATCACCTGGAGTGCTTTCTCCTAGAAATCAGCTACCAAGTCGTGAAAACCCCGCATTTTCCAGAGAAGTCAAGATACCAACAGTTCAAACAGTGTTCACAGAAAATCCAGTGCCAAATTCAAGCCATGCATCAGACATCCAGCCAAGTAAAGGTCTACCTGAGTCAATTATATGGGACAGAAGAACTGCACAGCTGATCCGGGCCAACTCAAAATTTTAGGAGAAAAGAGGAGAGTTGCTTTAAGCCTCATATACATGGGAATATTTGCTACCTGACAACAAAAATATGGGGTCTTCGGAGGTTACAGATACACATAAGAAAAAGTATTGATTATACAAATGACATTTGAAAATATGAATTTTGCTATCTTAAGAGAAATTTTAATTCTTAACTATTTCTTTAAGACAGAAATGGATTTATATGATATATTTAAGAAGGTTTCTCTCAAAGAAATTGAAACCCACAATAGTTTATAACTAACAGCCAAATTAATTCATCTAAAGAGTCTCCTCTTTATTATATTACCCTGATTTAGGACAAGATGGAGTAGAAAGTTTATTTATTTATTTTGATATTATTTCTCAGGTCCATATGAATTATCACCAGCACTAATGCTGACCATGGACCTCTTGTATCAGTCATCTCAAAATAGTGTTGTTCCTTCATCTGCCACTGTAACTAAATGTGATTTCTACAATTTAGGGTCTCAATCCTAAGCAGGTTCTCTATTCATAATGGTTATGGGTTACATAAAATTACTTCTAAGTTTGTTTGAGAGGAACATCTTTGGGAACCAACTGTAGCACTTAGAACTTGGACGCTGAGTAACTAGTACCCTATAACTCATCCAGGAAGGGAGACTTTACCCTATGAACAATGGAGAGCTAGAGAAGGTCAGAAGTCAAGGAGTGATTTGAAAAGATTTCCTGTGCTTGTGGCTAGTGGCTTAAGTAGATGCCTCTCTTTCCTCTGCAAGGACTAGGACTTTTATGATAAAAATAAAAATATAAAAGAGATTATCACCAAAAGGGAATTTCAGCTTTCAGATTCTCAGTGATGAAGCTCTCTGCTTTGCAGGTTCAAGAATCAAGGTTTTATAGGGAACAGTTTGCTCTTCAGGTGGTAGAGTGTTAATATGGTTGGCAAAAAATATGAGTACATAGTAAAAAATGACTAATTCCTGCAAAGGTCCCATGTCTATAGCCCAACCACCCATGTGGTATGAGACCAATAACTAACAAGTTTTTGTTTACCACGATGTTGGGACTTCTTTTTATTTTTGTACACTGAGTGAAGGCATGTCCTTCCTCACCTATGTATGGCACGTTCTGATTGGTTTAGTAAAAAAAAACTGATGGCCTATCATGAGGCAGGCAAGGACAGGTGGCAATGCCAGGCAGAGATAGGAACTCTGGGAAAGAATCAGGCTTGTGGGATTCGCCAGCCAGACACAGAGGAAGGACCAGGTACCAGGACTGAAGGAAAGCTAACAGGCCACATGGCAGAATGTAGATTAGAGTAAATGGGTTATTAAGTTACACAAGCTAGTTGGGAACAAGCATAAGCCTTCGTAAATAATAAAAAGTCACCGTGTCATTATTGGGAGCTCGCAGGTTGAGACAGTGTGGTGATACAATTATTTGACCAATTTATGGTTTCTCTGAGGTGATACTGACATAATAGCATGAGATAGCTAACACAAAAGAAGGCATGTTACTATATCTATAGGGCAGTCAACGTAAGAGTTCATCTGCAAACAACAGATGGAGAAAGACTAGATGGAAATAGTAGAAGAAAGTTGTGTTGCGCAACCAGGCATCCTAAAGAATGTGCTGGGGTCAGGGACCAAGAACTCCGCAGCTGAAGGACATACTTGTAAGAGTAGGCATCAGCACCAACAATTACCCAGCCTCTGAATAAGCATCTCCAGGACCCAGACCAGTGTCATCATCACTAACATATCCTTCCTAAAAGAGAAATGTACCACATCCTTTCAGGACATCTTATCAGAAACTATCTGAACTCTGACAACAGGAACATCTAACCATGCCTACCATGTAAGAGAGAACAAACATGTGGTGTGGTTAGAGTGGTATCAGTTAAATCTCAGAACACAACCATCATTCCACTTGAACAGAGGGCCCTGAGGCTCAGTAGACTTTCTGGTCTTGAGATAGGATAGAGAAAAGACACAAAGATTGCTATGACAACAGAGATGTCCTCTGCATCTTAGAAGATCTTTAGAGAGCCTCAGTCATGGGGAAGCAATATTTACCAGATGCTCAGCTTCACCTACCTGACTGTATGTAACCCTGGGAAGCAAATTACCTCTACTGTCATCTAAAGCTGCAGAGGAATGGTCATTCTGTAGAAGCAGGCAGAAGGCAAACCATAGAGTCTGGAGGATGTAGGGAGGGAGTTTTCAGTATTCAAATGAGAAATAAAAGATTAAGAGGGAGATTTTGGAAGAGGAGATCAAATTATTTAATTATTGGACAGTCTCATACCATAAATAGGCTTCAACATAGACCCAATGCAGAGAAAACCAAATCCATTTCTATTTAATCCCTCCCCTCTAGGAGAAGAACACAGGACTTTCTACTCACACCAGCTACATCCCAATCAACTGTCTAGATCTTAAGCCTGGATTCCTTGGGTTGTTGGATTGATGACCACTTACAAGGGCTTATTCTGCATGAGAAGTTGCTTGGGCTGAGTCTCTGATTTATAGCTCTGACCATAGATACCCAGAAGGATGGGGTATTAATGGTCAGAAAGGACGCTGGCCTTTAAAGGTAAGTTATTCTTTTCGTGTATTTCTGAAAGCTGAATCTGTACATAACTAAATGTATTTGTGGAGCCACTGGAAACAAGAGAGACTAGATGCAGGGCAATGCGAGTGTAAAGATGATTGATGGACAAGCAACAGCTGGAAAATGGGGGGGGGGCACAATCCAGATGAGGCCAGATGAGCACAGACGAGTCACATTAAAACAAAGTGAAAGAAGAGAGCCAGTAGACTAAGGTGCCAGCTTTGCTGGCAATGGTCCCAATGCCATGTCCTAAAAATATCAAATGACTCTGCAAGGAAGAAATAATTTAAGATTCTAAAGACAAAAGGAAGAGTGCCTTAAAGAGAAGAATGAATGGAGATTTGAACCCTAAGTTCAAAAGCAAGGACGTGATACGGAGATGAGGGACACGCTATTCAGAGAACTCAACTCTGTATTATGTCTCTTTTCTGGGGCCAGCAGTTGGCATCTGGAGACACAGCCTGAGACCCAAGAGACCCTTTATTCATAAACTAGTGGAGTCCCAACTTTGCCCTATACTCTAATCAAAACAGGAGGGCACTGGCACTTAATACCCACCCTCAACACACCTCTACCTTGGACTCAGTAGACATTTTTGTGCTGTCACATTTTTCTTGTTTTATTTTGAACCAGAAAAAGCAGCCGATCACCATTCTCTCTAGAATATTCTTCCATCGAACGCAAAGTTAATTAACATCTACTGAACCTTCCGTGGACGCATGGCACAGTGCCAAATTCCTAAAAATAAAAACAAGAGTGTCTGTGTAGGCTGGTGCATAAAGCAAGAGGATAAAAAGCAAGTAAAGTTTATCGGGTCGAAGCTGAGTTTAACATTTTTCTTTCACATGGTTACAAGAGTCCACTCCATGATAAACAAACCCACTAAGAGCAGGAAGCATTTGCATTGCTAAATATGTAGTATTTAAGGGCTTCTTCTAGTCACCTCCCTTCAAATAATTAAAGACTATGAACACAATGTTTATGAGGCTTTTCATGCTAATATCTATGAGGTTCGAGCAGACCCTCAGAGGCAGTCACTCTGGGAAGTTATCAATCTGCAACTGGTCTGTTATCCTTTATCATACACATTCTTTGCATTTCCTTTGCTTGGGGCAGGAGCTCTCAACCTAGGGCTTCCCATTAGCATAATGGGATATTGAAAGAGTCTGAACACTCAGTGTGCCGAGCACACCCACTGTGTAGTAGACCCAACTACTGTCTTTGTTAATTTCTTTTTTTTTAATTGGATATATTCTTTATTTACATTTCATTTCCCTTTTCCTGGTTTTCCGCCCCACAAAGGTCCCATATGCTCTTTTCCTTCCCCCTGTTCCCCCATCCTCCCCTTCCCACTTCCCTGTTCTGGTATTCTCCTACACTGATGCACTGTTAATTTCTTAGGATGTTAGAAAGTGCAACCCAAGAAGAATCTATCGAAAGACCTTCTCTGGAGATTTAATATTCACACTTCAGTGTCCTCTGTAGCTCACCTGTTTGAACACTGGGTACTCAGATGCTCTCTGTTGTTTAAGACAATTGTTGACTTGTTAGGTGATAGAGACTTGTGGGTGAAAATGGGTCACTGATGCAGGGTCTTGAGGAATTAGAGCCTGGCCCTACTTCCTACTTCTTTGTTTTGTGAGTGCTGATGCAGTATGACCAGCCAGTCCCTGCTCCTGCCACCATGCCTCCCCTGCCTGTCACCATGTCTTCCCCATTATCATGAATAGTTTATGAAACTTTGAACTTAGTGCGATGGTTTATATATGCTTTGCCCAGGGAGTGGCACTATTAGAAGGTGTGGCCCTGTTGGAGTAGGTGTGGCCTTGTTGGAGTAGGTATGTCACTGTGGGTGTGGGTTTTAAGACCCTCATTCTAGCTGCCTGGAAGTCAGTATTCTGCTAGCAGTCTTCAGATGAAGATGTAGAACTCTCAGCTCCTCCTGTACCATGCTTGCCTGGATGCTGCCATGTTCCTGCCTTGATGATAATGGACTGAACATCTGAACCTGGAAGCCGGCCCTACTTAAATGCTGTCTTTTATAAGACTTGCCTTGGTCATGGTGTCCACAGCAGTAAAACCCTAACTAAGACACTTAGATAAATCATTACTCTTCTTTATGAGCATTGTCACATTCTTGTTTGTTTTTTGTTTGTTTATCACAGCAATATGAGAAGAAACTGCAATACCTATCCATCAAATCCTCAGAACTTTAACTGAATCTACCTCCAACTACTGTTTGCAAAGTTATAAGCTACAAAGGCAATGACCTGAAACTCATGTTGCTGCCAAAAATACCTGTCTTTCTCCATCCTTTTGTATATGGTCTTTTCTTTCATAATCTACCAGAAGCCAAGCAGCAAGCAAAACTATTCCTAAATTTCTATGTTTCAATATTTGGAATGTCTTATCTCAGTATTTGGTTTACTACACTGTGTAAAGAGAATTTAATAGTTAGAATCAATGTTCAAGGAGATAACTTGTGAGGAGGATACATCCATATCAATTCATCACTGTCTGGGTTTGGATTCCCTGGGCATACTGAATACAATTTAGAAACAGCCAGTACATGATTAGTTATAAAATGGAAGCGTCTGTCTCATAATTTTGAGCTGAATTATATGTGTTGCCCTTCAGGGAATGTGAACATTCCCCTGGGACATCATGAACTCATGTGATATTGTGGAGTAGACATAGTATCACTGGGGATGTGACAGAAGAATTAGGGAAAGCCCCAAGATTAAAGAATCAATTTTCTGAAATGCTCAACAAATATCCAGATCAGAGGAGGTTTTTCATTACTTTTGACCTTAGATTGGGGGGGGGTTGTTTATTTGTTTGTTTGTTTTCTCACATTAAAGAAGAAGGACAAAGCTGTGTGTACAATAGCTACGACTGGGCAATTTCTATTAGAGTCTTCTTCCCAGTGTTCAGATACAAAAAATCTTCTCTCTGGGTGGAGACTGTTCAGAAAAGAATATCTCCGGCTGTCATTTGCTGATTCCACCACCTTAAAGTATTATGCAAATATGTAAGTCCATTTTCTAACCTGCATTTTGAGGCTCTGGAAAAATCAAACTTTCATAGATAAAAGTCAAGCTCAGGTCAAGAGGAAGTTTAAGCCTGTCTTTTCCTGCTGGTACCCAGGATCTGAACAGTTATCCTGGGTAAACAGAGGAAGTGTGGCACTGAAGAGATGGCTCAGCAGTTAAGAGCACCGACTGCTCTTCCAAAAGTCCTGAGTTCAAATCCCAACAACAATATGGTGCTTCACAACCATCCGTAATGAGATCTGACACCTTCTGGTATGTCTGAAGACAGTTACAGTGTACTTCCATATAATAAAAAATAAACCTTTTTTTAAAAAAACGGAGGAAGTGCCGGTTGGGAAGCATAATTCTTGTCAGAAGCCCACTGGGATAGGGATGTGAGGGGTCTTCTGTTTCTGTGTCTTATTCAAATATCACACTTATAAATATCACACTTACCTCTGATGCAGGCATCAGCAACAAGATACAGTAGAAAATTTCCAATGAAAATTCCTTTCTGAAGATACTTTTCTGCCATTGAAGTAGATGATTATGAACCAGATTACACTAAGAATGTCCTTTGCCTTGTGGAAGAAAAACTAAAGATCATATTTAAGATTTCCCCTTCAATAAGACCTGGTTGCCTCTATAACATCATTGTTTCTAAGGTCTTGGGCTATACTCTGCAGAAGGGGCTGAGTTTCTTGGTTCTCCTTTTCAGTTCTCCCAGTAATTGAAGGAACTTGCTTTGGGAAAAGTAAGAAGAGAAAGAAGAGAGACAGGAATGTATCAAGACTAGCAATCTGAAAGCCTAAATGTCCATCAATCAAGCTGCTCTTTATGAAGGCAAATGAATAGTACTAGAAAACAAAAAAGCATCCTAAATGAAGTAAGCCAGACCTAGAAATATAAGGCATGTATTCCCTTATAATGAGATATTAGCTGTTAATTAAAGGATAACAGCTACAATCCATAGATCCAGAGAGGTTAGGAAAGAGGAAGGAATCTAGTGGTGGGGCGAGGCAATGGGATTCTCTTGGTAAGTAGAAAAAGAGTTTATGGGTAGACTAGGGGTAGGTAGGGATGGAATCTGTGGGTGGGGATTAGCAGGGGATATATGGGGGTGGAGGGAGAGAATGCAGGAAGAGACAGCTGGAATTAGGGGAGGGAGGTCTTAGGTTTATGTGGAAACTGGTCAGACCCCTATAGCAGGTTCTTAAGTGTTAAAATTACAGGTACCATTAGGCCTGCACCATTATGGCCCAGATAAAACATAGTTTTTAATTATGGTGTGGCAATCAGTTTTATCAAGTAATTCTCCTACAAAGAAATACTTTCAGTTGTATTCCAAGGACTTGCTTTCCTGTATTGAATAGCATTATCTGATATATATATATATACAATTACATATATAAAATATATGATTTTATCAACGTATCAATGCACTGAAGAGTCTATCACCAGCTAAAGAAATTACTTGCCCTCTCATATATCTCACTTAAAGAAAGCAATAGCTACTGACTGATCTCATTTAAAAAGTTAACTGTGCACAAATTTTCTTTAACCTTATGAAAAAAAAATGTACCATGATTCTGGAGTAAATACAACAAAGAGATCTGTAAATAAATAATAAATTTCTAAGGAGTCCATTTTTAATAAATGTTAAGAATCCCCCAAAGTGAGAAAAATCTGTGTTGGGAATTCCCATCTGAACCGACAACCTCATTTTCATTTCCACAAATGTGCCTCGCAGAAATTCCAACATGAGAAATGAGCGGAGACACTGCCAGCCCCATCTCTGGGTTCCTATTGTTTCTTGGGTGAATTCAGGGAGTTGAGAGCATTACACTTCTCTTTGCATGCAGCAGGCTGCTATAGACTAATTTCCCTCCGCTCTTGGAAGGGGAGGAAGCTCAAATGAGAAATTCATCAGATGCCTGTCAGAATGAAAAGGACCCATCATGCTGTCTGCAAAAGAAGATGCTATGCGGGTCTACCATTGTGGTTTGCTACAAATCATAGGAAGCCTCTGTGACGAAAGGAAACAATGAAGACTGAAAACTACGTATCAGTTGCCTACCCATCCATATCCCATAAATACATAATTAACTTTCTGAACATGGATATTTTTGGCATTTAAAATGCATATTAATTACTTGATATTCTGCCCATTCCAGGCTGTTTATGTAAATATTGAGTTGAGAGACTTCTTAAAATGCACAGACTATGCTTAGTTATCTACACTAGTAATTGCCTAAATACATAATTAAGGTATTTTTTTAAAACAGGTATTATAGACTCCATAATCTTTAATGACCTTTTGCATCATTCTAACCTAAGGTGTCAAGACTTAATTAGAATTTGAAATTTACAGATCATTGACCAAGGCATCCTAATTGGCTTGAAGATATACACCACTGCCGATCATCAGTGAACTACCCGCTTAAAACAACTGCTCAAATTGCTACATTAAAACTGTACTAATTCATCTACTGAGAACAGTTCTCACAGAGAATTAAGCTGTATTAATCAGGATTCTCTAGAGAAACAGAGAACTATGGATGAAAAATATATATGTTAGATAAAAACATAAATATTCATATATAAATGAAAAATATATATTTACATATAAATATAGCTATATTATTTTTATATATTTATATTTTTCATCCACATATATACATATGGAGAGAGAGAGAGAGAGAGAGAGAGAGAGAGAGTGGGAGAGGGAGAGGGAGAGGGAAAGAGGAGGGGGATTTATTAGAATGGCTCACAGACTAGGGTCAAGGTTGTCCTACAATGGCTATCTACTGAAAGGAAGTCCAGGAATGCAGTAGTTGCTCAGTCCAAGAGAATGAGTTTCCCAGCTTGTCTTCACTATATGCCAGAAGCCCAACAAAGTAGTTACTAAAGTTAGTGAAGGAACTAACTTGCCAGGGAGAATGAAAGCAAACAGACAAAGAATGCAAGTTTCCTTCTTCCACACACTTTAGATAGGCCTTCAACAAAAGTTGTGGCCCAGATTAAAAGTGGACCTCCCACCTCAAAAGACCTAGATTAAAGGAGTATTTAATGATTTAATTAAGAAAAAATGTCCCTCATAGCTGTCCCTAGCTACTTAGGTTTTAGTTCTAGATGCAATTGACAACCATAACCATTTTGAATCTTGAAAGGAGGTACTTAAATTTATCTACAGTTGATATAGGATTATTCCCTTTTATACAAAGCAATGTCATCTAATTACTGTAGGAGAATTTTGTTAAATCTCCATTTTGTAATCTACCCCTCTGCCACCTCACCTCAAGATGGCACTGATTCAGACAAGAAACATCACTGGGGACCAAAAATATTGTGTTAAATGTGTAAGGAGAAACAGCCAGGGATCATCTATAGAACACCTGTATTCACAAAAATCAAAGATATAAAGGAAATATAATAAAATGCAAATGTGATATCTAAGTGGTCAATATAAGTTTATTAAACAATGCTTTACATGTCTGTACGTACATAAATACAAATCTCCCCATCTCCTCATTGATCTATATATCAAGTGGGATAGAGAAATAATTCTTTATTTTAAAGATTTATTTACGTGTTTTTTTTATATATGAGTATTTGTCTTCATGCATACCAGAAGATCCCATTACAGATGTTGTGAACCACCATGTAGTTGCTGGGATTTGAACTCAGGACCTCTGGAAGAGCAGTCAGTGCTCCTGACTGCTGAGCATCCTTGCCTTCATTTTTATATATTTCTTATATTGTCAATAGTTTCTTTACATCTATGTCTGTTCATCTAGGAAGATAATCTCCTAGAAGCTTATATAAGTAGCAGAGAGTGATACTTGCCACTTATGGAACATTTGGTTTTTTATACACATTTATTCTATTGGTTTTGTGTGAGATGTAGGTGTGAGGTGTATGTGGGGTGGGTGGATGGGTATCCAGGCATGCATTCACGTGCCATGGTACCAGAGGATACCATGGAGTGTTGTTTCTCAGGAAGTAAAACTTTTTTTAAGACAGGGTCTCTTATTGGCTTATAGCCTTCCAGTAGCTAAAGTGGCTGACCAATGAGCCCCAGAGAGTTGCTTGTCTCCATCTTCCAGACATCGAGATTACATTCATGTCCCACAATACCTGGTCTTTGACTTTGTATTCTTTCCGTCACACTCACCTCTTCATGTTTGCAAGGCAAGTACTTTACTGACTGGGTCAACCCACCAGCCTGGGTCTCTTGCATATTGTTAAAAATAAATTTGGGGGTCACAAAGGAAAAGATCATCACTCAAGTGGAGTCAACTAAAGTTTCAGGACAAGGCAAAATTTACTCTTGATCAAGAGGGTGTGCTCAGAAGAGCAAATGCACTGAGACAGGAAGAGCATTTGATTTGTATTCTAATTCAGGCAACAACTGCATCTTTCTCCATTGGCTGGGGTGAATCCTCAAGTCAATTCAGTTGGCTAGGCTGCCAAGAATTGGCACACAGGGAGCAAAGGTGGAAGGGACAAAGTCTCTGCTTTAAGCCATCAAACTTCTAGAATACAGCAGAGCAGTGGGCCCTTGAGTGAACAAAGGTTTTTACTGGGTAAAGAGATTAAAAACATTTGCATAAAATCCTTACAAGGTAAAGGAGATGATAAAAGAATTGAAGTCATTGTCCTAAACACATGTTTATAGTATGTAAGAAAAAAGTCTCATGCTTCATATTTCTTATGTTATTGACACAGGACTGATATATATTATCTGGTACTTCCATAGACAAAGTGTGTTTTATCCATCTAATATTCACTTTAATGATTATATAGATGTTTTGTGTATCTACTATAAGGACAGTATGAGCCCTCTCCATCCCGGTGGGAGAGCAAAATGGCTAAACAAATACAAACCTGTACCCAGACAGTCCACTAGCAAACAGAAATTTTAATCAATTATTACGTGGAAACACAATAACAATATGTCATGAAAGCAAACATACAATGATTTACTTGGATGAAGAAGGGTATGATTGTGTGCGGGGACCACTGGATGGAGAGATGAAAAGTGACTGAACATTTACTAGAAGGAAATGGTGGAGTTAGAGAAGAGCTTGGCCATCTCTGGAAACAAAGGCACTATGGGTAAGGAATAGAGAGTAGGAAAGAGAGAGAGAGAGGGAAGGAAGAGAGGGAGGAAAGAAAGGGTGACGAGAGGCTCAGTCACCTAGTATCATATGCTGGTTGTTAGATTCAAAACTCCATTACCACCATCACCACCACCATCACCAAATAGCAGTGCTGGTGGCATTGTCCTAAATAAAAGGACTTTGGCTGGGTAAATGGAAGAATTGTTACCAGGTAAACAAGCCTATGGGTGGATTGATGCTTACCCAGGACCTCCCTTGATCCTCCATGCTTCCCAAAGGTCATCTACCACAGGCCAGGGGACCCAGTTCCTGACCCATCCCAACAGCCTGGATCAGCTCAAAGCCTCCCACCTTGCTGACTCACATGACATCTGCTTGTCTTTCCACTTTCTTTTCTTTGCTCCCCTCCACCAAGAGAGTTGCAGCTTGATGCCTAATAAATCCTTTCTCCCATAGGCTCAGTGGTTGTACTGGCTGGTTTTGTGTGTCAACATGACACTGGCTGGAGTTATCACAGGGAAAGGAGACTCCCTTGAGGAAATGCCTCCATGAGCTCCAGATGTAAGGTATATTCTCACTTCTTCTCTCCATTCTATTCCTCCTTGCAGCTTGCCTCTCCTCTGGTATTTTTATTTGGTTGTTGTTGGTGGTGGTTTTGTTGTCATTGTTTTGGTTTTTGTTTGATTTTTTTTTATAAGTCACAAACATCGTCTTTGAGGTTCTAATTCCATCTGTCCTCAAGTGCGTTGATGAGTGAGAGTAAGAACTTTAAGACAGGGGTCTATCTCCTATCATTTGGCAACCATGAAGTGACTCCGGTAGTGTATGCATTGCTGAGAAACGCTTTAAAATGTTAATCCTTCCATGTCATAATACAGTATATTATATTGCATCACTTTCATACTTGAAACTAATATTACTTGGATGGGAGCATCATAATCAAGGATACAGTAAAACTACTCTCTTAGTCAGGTTTCTATTCCTGCACAAACATCATGACCAAGACGCAAGTTGGGGAGGAAAGGGTTTATTCAGCTCACACTTCCTCATTGCTGTTCATCACCAAAGGAAATCAGGACAGGAACTCACTCAGGGCAGGAACTTGATGCAGAGGCCATGGAGGGATGTTACTTACTGGCTTGCTTCCCTTGGTTTGCTCAGCTTGCTTCCTTATAGAACCTGAGATTCCTAGCCCAGGATGGCACCACCCACAATGGGCTGGGCTCTCCCTCTTGATCACTAATTGAGAAAATTTCTTACAGCTGGAGCTCATGGAGGCATTTCCTTAAGGGAGTCTCCTTTCCCTGTGATAACTCCAGCCAGTGTCATGTTGACACACAAAACCAGCTACTACAACCACTGAACCTATGGGAGAAAGAAGAATTTATTAGGCATCAAGCTGCAACTCTCTTGGTGGAGGGGAGCAAAGAAAAGAAAGTGGAAAGACAAGCAGATGTCATGTGAGTCAACAAGGTGGGAGGCTTTGAGCTGATCCAGGCTGTTGGGAAGGGTCAGGAACTGGGCCCCCTGGCCTGTGGTAGTTGACCTTTGGGAAGCATGGAGGATTGAGGGAGGTCCTGGGTAAGCATCAACCCACCTATAGGCTTGTTTACCTGGTAACAATTCTTCCATTTGAATAAAGTTGCCGAGGAGGTCAGCTGGTCACATGGTAAACAAGCAAACGCATGGCTGTGAGGGGAGCTTCAGAGAAGGATTAAGGAAGCCCAAAGTACCAGAGAAAACAAACAGAACAAAGATGAAAAAAGAAAGGAAGGAAGGAAGGAAGGAAGGAAGGAAGGAAGGAAGGAAGGAAGGGAGGGAGGGAGGGAGGGAGGGAAGGGAGGAAGGAAGGAAGGAAGAAAGGAAAGAAGGAAGGAAGGGAAGGAAGGAGGAAGGAAGGAAGGAAGGAAAGAAAGAAAGAAAGAAAGAAAGAAAGAAGAAAGAAAAGAAGGAGGAGGAAGGAAGGAAGAAAAGAAGAAAAGAAGAAAGGAAATTAAGTGAGTAAATAAATAAATAAATAAATAGGCAACATTTTGCTTTTCTGGCTAATTATAAAAATCAAATTTGATCTAGGAGACCAGATAGCTAGGACCCTATCAGCCATTGTTCCAGGGGGCACAGGGATTTTAGTGAGAGAAACTATGGTATCTAATTACAGGGATAATTTTTCTACTCCCTGAGGGGTAGTCTCTTAGTCAGGCCGTGGGACTGTGCAGCTGCAATGGTAGGCCTCCACCCAAGCCAGAGATTTTTATCCTCTTGACTAGAAGGAAGTAGTTTTCCCTTAGTGGTATTTTATTGCTGTTGTCTCAATCCACTAAATGAATTACAGAGGGGAGGCTGAGAGGGCAGTTAGGAAGTAACTGTGAAAAAAATAAAGGGAGAGAGAGCAATGGGTTGAAGAAAGGTGGAAGCCATAGAAATGTAGCTAAGCAAATAGGTTTAAAGCTCTATGATTACTTGGATTACAGAGGAGCATGAGAGAGACACCAGGTACAGCCTCTGGAGCTCTCAGCTGCTGAGGAGAGCATGCTGAAGGAAAGATGGCCTCATTTAAGGTGAATACTCATTACGTTAGCCATGTGTCATAGTCAAAAGGTATATTATCTACTGTTAGATATTGGAAATGTCTAAAAGCAAAATTATTTTTGTTAAAATGGACTTCTGTATTTCCAAATAAGAGTTCCAATTTGAATTACATATTAGTTGCTTTTGTTGTCACAGTAAACAACCTAAGGGGGAGAAATGTTTATTTGAGCTCGTGGTTTTGGAAGTGTCAGTCCATGATTGATTGTTCCTATGTCATTGGACAGAACATCATACCTACGGGTGTATGTACTAAGGACAGCTGTCCACTTCTTAGTAGACTGAAAGCAATAGAGAGAGAGGCCAGGAAGGCCCAATGATCCATGTCTTACTTCAGCTGTTTTATGGAACCCCTTGAAATACCTGAACACTTGAGAATGTTCAAAGCATATGCTTACTAAGAAATTTTTATATTCAAATTCCACCATTCTTCCCCCTGGCTGCCACAGGTCTCTGGCATGTCATGATTCAAAATGCACTTAGTCTATCTCAGAAAGTGCTCAAGGTATCTATTAGTTCCAACATTATGTAAAAGTATAAATTCAAAGTCTTCTTTTAGAGTCATGGCAAACACTTAGCTATGAGACCCTTCAAAAACACTCTCCGAATATATTATAGCAATAATAAACTGTTTCCTTTCTAAAAGGAAAGGGTGGAGGCACAGAGAGAAGGGGCAAGACAAAGCAAGACTAATATCCAGCAAGACAAGCACTGAGTTCTTTAGGTCTCTGCTAGGCATTTGGAGCATACTGTGTCATAGCACGAGTTCCCAAGGCCTTGATCATCCCTGCTTCTATGACCTTGCCATTCGTATCCTCCATGACTTCTTTTCTGGGACCGGCTTCACCCATTGCTGAAAGCTTTTTCTGCAGACACATTTCTAGCATCTTAAGCATCCTGGAGCTTAAGCCTCCTGTGCCTCAGGCTTCACCCTCACAGACACTTTTATCTCCTCCTGGAGGGATGCCTGCAGGATCCTGGTCCTCTCATACATTGCTTGATATTCCAGCCTTCCCTTTGAAATCTCGGTGGAAACTTCTATAATCCTCTACTATGTACATTCTCACAGCCTGCAAAATCAGCAGTGTGTGTATGATGTCAAGATCTGCCCTCCAGTTCAAAAACGAACAGACCCACTTAGACCCTGATTGCCACAGTCTGTGCGTACCTGGGCAGCTCAGCAGGGTGAAAGGATTCATGAGAGAACGCTTTCCTAGGCTGATTTTTCTCAGTAATGCTAACTTACCAAATGAACGTCTTTTAGATGGGTGACTTTTACATATACTTGAGTCTTTAATGAAGAGGGCCTAGAACATTCCTGAGATGTTAGTGGGCTACCTCTCCTATTGTTCCAATACAAAGAACTTGATTTTCTTTTTAATGATACTACTTTCTTTTAAAAACTGCCTTCTTTAGCCTTACCACTATACTTATTTTTGTAAGCATAACTAGATTTTTCTCCTGTTCTTGTTGGTCCTTATTATCACTATAAACCTGGGTAAAAGCAGCTAGCAATAACCAGAACATGGGCTGAGTACTACGTTATTTTGAAATTTCTTCTGCCAAATTAATCAGTCCAAATCTTTAAAATCACTCAAAATCCGAGAGAATTTCTTACCTTAAGATTAAACCTTAGGAGCCTGGCCTTCATTGTTTGCAATGCATGTAGCCATTCTATTCTTCCGAATTGCCACCAGAATTAAACACAGAAAGCTCTGCTTATTAAGTTTTTGGACTTCTATAGGCTGCATCTTCAAACTTTTGAAAATTCCTCCCACAAACTAAATTCAAAAGCTGTTAGATCTCATGACTATTGCAGTCATAACAGCTCAATTCCCGGTACTAATATTCTAGATTAGTTTTGATTTTGTCACATGACCAACATATCTGACAGAAATGTAACTTGTGGAAGCAAATATTTTTGTCTCAGAGTTTCAGAGGTGTCAGCTAACCAGCTTAGAAGTCACATGGCACTGCAGAGCAATTTACATCACAGTAGACAGGAAGCAGAGAGCACAAAAGAAAGACAAGAAGGAACCAAGAGCCAAGGGGAAGATACACCTCAGGACTTATTCCCAGGGGCCTCTTGACCTTCAGGTGTTTCTAGAATCCAAAAAGCACCACCACCTAGGGACTAGCCTGTGGGGGGCATTTTATATTCAAATGAAAGCAGTTATGCTGAGAAATGGTCTCCTATGCCAACAATCACACCATTCCACTATTACTCAAACACATCCAAGATTCTTCCCTAGGGGAAAACCTACTACTATTATGCTGGTAAATGGACATAGTTTAAACTAACTTCTGATGTCTTATAATTTTACCTATAGAGTAGTGCATCCCTTAACCCTCATCTGAAAGCCTTCTATGTGCAGGAGATAGTGATTAACATAGAGGCTCACAACTGGCCAGAGTACAGAGAACAGGAGACTATATCATGCTCAGCTATAAACCAATAATATATAATATAATAATATATAATATAATAATGTATTAATAATACAATAATATAATTATATAATTCTAATTACATTATAATATATAAATAATATAATTATATAATTATAATTATATTATAAGATGTTGATAATATAATAATATAATTAGTTATATATTATTAGTAATCTGTTATATATAATTGGTTTATATAGTATATATAATGTATATATTTGGATTATATAATTATGCTTTTGTTTAATATACATATAAATATATATATACATATATGTGTATATATATATATATATATATATATATATATACATACACACACACACACACAAAATGCATGCATATGTATGTATACATCACTCCTACCAAAGTTCAGGGGTCATGTGTAAAGGGCAGGAACTGTAAGAGCTAGAGGAAGTGGATGACAACAAGGAAACATTTGGATCTGGCAGGACAGCTAAACAACTTGCAGCAATTGGGACAACGTTCACAATCCCTATAAAAGCCCAGGGCAGACCTAATTCCATCATGGAAAGAGAAACTGAGCACACAATCCTGCCCCTAGTGGTTGGTAAAGGGACTGTCCGATGTTAGCTTCCTGGAGGGGCAGAAAGCCTCCTCTGGAGTACAGCCTCCAGGAGTCGACCACTCGCCTTGGAGGGCCACACCTGCACTCAGGAATATTTGGGCAGTGCAATTTGTCTTAAAGGATTGTTTTTTGTTGTTGTTGTTGTTTTTGTTTGTTTCTTTTTAAAGAACACATAGTTGGGTGGGTTGGGAACGGAAAATGGATCTGGGAAGAGTTGGGGCAAGGATGAATGTGATCAAAGTGCCATGGACAAAGCTCAAAACTCTCAACAAACAAAAGTTGTTAAGCCATCTCTGAGAGCCAGTTTGCTACTTCTCATCAGCATTAGATTTCAACGTGCCTCCCGCACCCTTGGGAGTCCTGGATTTCTGTATATATGAGTTCATGATAGGCATCCATTGCTTCTTGTTTTGTTGTCTTATTTCATCCTGTTTTACTTTGTTGTATCTCAAGATCCCAAGAATCTTTTTCACTCTTAAGTTAGGGTATAATACATAGCAATCTGCTCTTAATTAATTGTGTATGTAAGATTGAGTTTATTACTTTATCAGTTTATCGTGATTTTATTAAATCTAGTCCAGCCCCATCATCTAACTTGTTTCTTCTTAAATAGTCCCTGAACAACTTTTATCAGGTTCTAAAATAACAAAGACCAACACACACACACATATATGCACATATATACATGCACACACACACTCACACACATACACACACACACACACACACATACACACATCTTGACGACAAGGAAGAGAAAGTGAGCAGAGAAGAACTTAACCAGGAGAGTTAAAGATCCACACATGATAAATAATTTCTTTCAGAAGTGCCCTTTTAATGTAGCTAGGGCCACTACAGAGCTTCTCAAACTGAACACGGAAAGGAAAAGTCCACTCAAATGCCCAAGGCCTGGTACAATGAAGAAATTAAGTTGTATACAAACAAAATAGTAACAATGGTAAGGGTCACACTAAGCAGTCTAGCCCACTTAACATGATCACATGAGTTCAGCAGAAGCTTGTAGCTGACAGAATTTCCTAAATTTATTGCAGACTATATACATAGAAGGAATATTTATTTGAAGTGCGGATTCTGAGGCCCACTGAACCAGAAACTCTGTGGGTGCACTGATGTTTTTACAATCGAGTGAAACACATCTGCAAATCCATGAAGTCTACACTATATGGTTCTACCTCTTGGTTTCTAAGGATGTCAGGAATGCCACCTGATTCTGATGTCCGAACAGTCTGTCAAAGATGGGATCAATCTCCTGATTTCTCAAGTGCTTTCCTGCTCTAGGGTTCTGTTCAACTCTTTTCCTCTCTGAGGGGGTCAAGCAGTTAAACACAGGCAGACCTTCAGTGCACAAATGTTCTGGTTGGTCTGAGCTTAGATCTCACGTTTATCCTCACAGTTAAGATAACTATTGTGTGGCTGGCAGTCTCATGCTATCAACCAACACCTCAAATCTCAATAGTTCCACAAGTGAAGGATCGTGGACAGTTGTCAGCATCTATTTCAGGTTGGTAACCAAGGGTTAATAGAAAACATGTAAGAAACGCAAATAGTAGTTGATACCATAATTAGATTGATGGTGTCAAAAAGTGGGTGGAGCTAAGAGCATAATTCTAGAATTCAGCTCCAGTGTATTTTATATATTTTCCAAAACAGAGTCAAAGGGGAAAAAGAAGTTTTGATTAAAAAAATAATAATGTTTAAGTGTGAAACTATAATGGGTGAGATTCTGTCACAAGAAAGTGATCACAATGATTCAATTCACACTTTATTCATGTTGTTTAAAGTACAACTTATACTAAGCATGGTGGCACCTCCCTTTAATTTCATCACACAGGAGGCAGAACCAAGCAGATCTCTGTCATTTCCAAGCCAGTCTGGTCTACATAGTGGATTTAGGGTAGCCAAGGCTACATGCTAAGCCTCTGTCTCATAAACATAAACAAATAATAACAAACAAGGAAGAAAAATTAAAATAAAATGCACCTTATATATTGGCAAACATTTGTCGCTGAATGGATGTTCTATTATTTTGGACACATATTCCACTTAAATCATAAGTGTCAGGGAGACTTTCCTGTGTTGAATATGAATGGCCCCCAAGGCTCATATATGAAAACTTAGTCACCAGGGAGTGGAACACTTTGAAAGGAAGTGACACACTAGGAAGTGACCTTGCTGGAGGAATCATGCCCCTAGGGGTGGGATTTAGGGTTTTATACACCCATGCCAGGCCCAGTCAGTCTCTTTCGGCTACCTGCAGATGCAGAACTCTCAGCTGCTTTTCTAGTACCATGTCCACTTGTGGGGCACCACACTCCTCCCTCCCATGATAATAATGGGCCACGCTTCTGAAATAGTAAGCAGTAAGCAAGCCCCCAACGAAATGTTTTCCTTTGGAAGAGTTGCCATGGTCATGGTGTCTTTTCACAGCACTAAGACACCTCCGTTGGATTTCAAAGTTTGCTGTGTGCAGGAATAAATGATGGCTAACTAACTGGCCAGTTTCCAGACACTGCTCTACTGAGGATGTAGGTAGAAATTAGACTGATCAGGCAGGAGACATTTGGAGGGGACCGGGCTTTGCTGCCAGCTCAGCCTCTGCCATGTCATGAGTCACAGAACTGGCAGGCTCCGACACACAGATGATCTTAAGACCCTCTCTGCTTGCCAGCTCTCCTGGGTTATGAGACCCAACCAATTCTTCCCTTTGAGGAGGAATGCTTTGAGTGAAATTTTTCCTTTGTGGGTAGAGAATACATAAACATGTTTCTATCTACAATAAATTAATAAAATGTCTCCATAATTGAAAAGAACTAGAGAGTTTATGTTATCAATGGCTGGGTTTTTCCTCATGTAAGAAAATGGAGACCGAAAGGGAGTCAGTGGCTGCCAAGGCTCCCGGGACAGGCTGCTGGCAGCTGGCTCTCTGAGGAAGGCAACAGATGGCCTCCAGGAAGCATGGGGAGTCAGCCAAGGTTTCCCTGGAGAATATTGGATAGATGTCCCAGTTACTTTGGGTCTACAACACTTTTAGGTCCTAATCAAGTACAACCCCACGATAGGTTCTTATAACCCACAGTAGGAGTGGGTTTTACTCCACAGAAGACAAACATTTCACCTGTGGTGGAAGAATCATTCTGTTCCCAAAGTCACTGTGGATAATGCCACTTAATTCACCCAGCTTGAGTTAGTTATTGAAACAATTCCCATCAACCTCATAGATGGCTTTTGAGGACTAACAATTTATCTATATGACCTTCTCATCTCAAACTGGTTAACCTGGATATATGTAATATGTGTAATATTGTAATTTTGACCAATTGTGACATGAGGTTATGTTGGGTAACCTTTCCTGGTCACACTATTTCAGGGAGGACTTCACAAATACCAGGAATAGAGTTTGTTTCTATGATGATTAGTAGCCTAGACTTTACACTCAATCTTAGTTTTGCCTTATATTATTCATGGACATCACTGGATACTTTATTCCAATTGGGTAGTCGCCATGCTAGGATATAGCCAGGGGAGGCACACATAGCTCATGCCACATGATCATAGCTCTGTTTGAAAAAAGAGCATCAATGTGCCTGTGGACGAGTCCTAATTCTGTTCAATGTCTTGTTCAAGGAGCTGAGTAAGGAAGAGGATACAGACTCAAGGATGCTTGAATCTGGCAGGAGAAAACAGGGTTTAATTTAGATAGATTGCTTCTAACACCTAGGAATGGACAAAATACCATTTTCCAAAGTCAAACGCCCTTCATTGTGAGAATTTGACTCGGTACACTTGGTGATCTCTTCAAAGGAAGACACATCCAATCTGCTAGGAAATTTGGATGCCCATTTGAGTAGTCAGATGCCACAGAGTCATTTGTCCCTCCCTCAAGCCAGGAACTGTTACTCATCTTGGCTGAGGATTTTGGGTGCAGTGCAGGGCGGAGATGTTCCAATGTGGGCTGTCAGAGCACTCATTCTGGAGTGTTTCAGATGTACTGTTCTTTACTGAATAACTATGAATACACTTGCATCTTAAGTTTCAGTCTTCCTTAATCCCCTTGTACTTTTGCGAGCCTTTTCTACCGAAGACAAGGAGATCACAAAATAATGGGTAGCACTCTGTGTGCCAGGTTCTGTGCCTAGGTCAGATTTCTCTTGGCTTTTCAGTACAGAAGGGTTGATTGCTAAGGGCTAAATTCTCCTAATCATTCAAAGCCTCCATCAGATTAGACTTCTAGAAAGCACTTGGAAATTTTTTTGGTAGCAGGTGAGACCACACCTGCTACCAAAAGTGGTAGCAAGTAGTAGGTACACAAGTATCCTAGAATACTTACTGATGATTTTATTGTATTTAGCATTTTCCATATTTAAGTATCTACATATAATGGCTCCAAGAACACGCACATACACAATACAATACATATCTGACACATATTAATTTTCTCTCCTAAATCTAAAACTTATCACAGTACATGATAAACAGATCACATTTCATAAATGTTATTGGATAGTGTTTTGCTGGACAAACTTACCAAATACTTTGTTTATGATTAGCTATTAATCCACGCAAGATTGAAGCTCTTCAAAACTATAATACATATATATGTATATGTGCATATATATATATTTATATATAATTATGTTATATAAATATAAATTGTATGTGTTTATTTATTTAAATAAATTTATATGTGTGTGTGTATATATGTATGTGTGTGTGTGTATGTATCACATAGAAATGAAAGTAAAATCATATGCTAAAGTTAGGCAAATATTTAAGTAATAGTTATTTTTTAAAACAAATTTGGTCCCTTTATTTGCAACAGATACAGGAAAATAGTATGAACAATTATAACAAAGCATATAAAAATTTCATGAAAACAAATCGAAATTTTGCAATTTAAATCCAAATACTTTTTATCATCATTGGCAAGATAATTTTTTGAAAAGCATGTTCTTTTATTGAAAAAGGAAGTAAAAAAATTATGATAAAATTGAAGATTTACTTGGAAAATATTTCTGATAAAATAGATATAGAAAAACACGTTAAAATTGACAATTTTCATGGAAAATTAAAGAATAAGGTGATAGTCATAAAAATCATTGCTAAATTAATTGAAAAAGGAAGTAGAAACATTTTATGATACAATTGAAGATTTATGTGGAAAATATTTCTGATAAAATTATAGAAAATGTAGAGAAACATGTTAAAATTGAAGATTATCAAGGAAAATTTTACATAGAAATAATAATGGTAGGCATAAAAGTATTCTTAAGTTGATTGAAAGTGGAATTATAAATATTTTCTGATAAAGTTGAAGATTTACATGGAAAATATATCTGATAAAATTGAAGAAATATATAGAAAAACATGTTAAAATTGAAGATTATGATGGAAAACTATACAGATAAAATGGTAGGCATAAAAATAATTCTGTTGATTGAGAGTGGAATTATGAAGATTTTCATGGAAAATATTTCTAATAAAATTCAAGAAAGATATAGAAAAACATGTTAAAATTGACTATTTCATGGAAAATTATACAGATAAAATGGTAGACATAAAAAACCTTTCTAAATTAATTGAAGGTGGAATTAAAAACATTTTATGATAAAATCAGAGATTTATATGGAAACATTTCTGATAAAATGGAAGAAATACATAGAAAAACATGTTAAAATTGAAGATTATCATCAAAAATAATGCAGATAAAATGGTAGGCATAAAGAAACATTTCTAAATTAATTGAAAGAGGAATTACAAACATTTTCTGATAAAATTAAAGATTTACATAAAAAATATTTCTGTTAGTCTATGTCTTCTTATTGGGGAATTGAGTCCATTGATGTTAAGAGATATTAAGGAATAGTGATTGTTGCTTCCTGTTATTTTTTATGCTATTTTTATGTTTGTGTGGATATCTTCTTTTGGGTTTGTTGGAAGAAGATTACTTTCTTGCTTTTCCTAGGATGTAGTTTCCCTCCTTGTACTGGCATTTTCCATCAATTATCCTTTGTAGGGCTGGATTTTTGGGAAGATATTGTATAAACCATGGAATATCTTGGTTTTTCCATCTATGCTGATTGAGAGTTTTGCTGGGTGTAGTAGTTTGGGCTGGCATTTGTGTACTCTTAGTGTATGAGATCTGCTTAGGATCTTCTAGCTTTCATAGTTTCTGATGAGAAGTCTGGTGTAATTCTGATAGGTCTGCCCTCATAAGTTACTTGCCCTTTTTCCCTTACTGCTTTTAACATGCTTTCTTTGTTTAGTGCATCTGGTGTTTTGATTATTATGTACTGGGAGGACTTTCTGGTCTGGTCCAGTCTGTTTGGAGTTCTGTAGGCTTCTTGTATGTTCATGAGCATCTCTTTCTTTAGGTTAGGGAAGTTTTCTATAATTTTGTTGAAGATATTTACTGGCACTTTAAGATGTATACCTATAATCCTTAGGTTTGGTCTTCTCATTGTGTCCTGGATTTCCTGGATGTTTTGGGTTACAAGCTTTTTACATTTTGCATTTTCTTTGACTATTGAGTCAATGTTTTCTATGGAATCTTCAGCATCTGAGATTCTTCCTCCTATCTCTTATAATCTGTTGTTGATGCTTGCATGTATGACTCTTGAATTCTTTCCAAAGTTTTCTATCTCCAGAGATGTCTCACTTTGTGATTTCTTTATTGTTTCTACTTCCACTTTTAGATCCTGGATGGTTTTGTTCAGTTCCTTCACTTGATTGTTTTGTGTTATCCTGTAATTCTTTAAGGGATTTTTGTGTTTCCTTATTAGGGGGTTCTGCCTGTTGACCCATGTTCTCCTGTATTTCTTTAAGGGATTTTTGTGGCTCCTCTTTAAGGACTTTTGCCTGTTGACCCATATTATCCTGTATTTCTTTAAGGGGGTTATTTAAATCCCTCTATCAGCATCATGAGATACAGATTTTAAATCCAACTCTTGCTTTTCCGGTGTGTTGGGGCATCCAGAACTTGCTGTGGTGGGAGAACTGCGTTCTGATGTTGCCAAGTAGCCTTGGTTTCTGTTGGTAGGGTTCTTGTGCTTGCCTTTTGCCATCTGGTTATCTCTGGTGCTAGTTGGTCTTGCTGTCTCTGGCTGGAGCTTGTCCCTCCTGTGGGCCTATAAGCCTGTGTCCGTACTCCTGGGAGACCAACTCACTTCTAGCAGGGTCTGTACACAGAAGGCTGTGGAGTCGCCTGGCTCCAGTACAAATGGCAGCCTGAAGACCTCTGTCCCAGCTGCTCCAATGATCGTATGCCTTGTGTACTCCCAGCTGTTCCCCTCCAGAGAGAAGGTACAGACCTCAACTCAGAGCTCAGAAGTGAAAGCACTGCTGAGAGATCAGTGCACAGAAGGCTGTGGAGCCGCCTGACTCCCCGGTGCAAATGGTGGTGGGAAGACTTCTGTCCCAGCTGCTCTGTTATTAATCCTTCAAACAGACAGTCAGCTTAGTCTACTTCTTTCCATAGCTTGAAAACTTGGCAAAAATTACACAAGGGACCTAGAAGGACTAAAGTTTTTAATGTGAAAATACGAGGGAATGTGTTTAGTGTCTATGCATGTGTGTGCATATCAAGAGTATAAACAAAAATGAATAAATAAAATTCTGATATAGTGTTGTAGAATTACTATGGTCTGAATGTTTATGACTCTGGACTTCATGCTGAAACCACCACAGCAGCAGTGTGAGGAAATACCTTAGAAAGTAATCAGGCCGTGAGGGCTATGCTTTTTCCTATAAATGGGATCAATGTCATGAATGCCTTAGTGAGGGGGTTACAGAGAGTAAGTCTGTCTCCTCAGTTCATTGCCATGCTTGACAACATCGTCTAATCGACTTCTCTCCTCCCTATTAACTTCTATACCCTAGCCACCCTGAGCATGCTCTTACCAGTTACTCTTCCTGCTTGGAATGTTCTGCTCCCAGGTAAGGGCAAATCTCCTTAGCTATGACAACCCAATCTTCTATTCCATAATCTCTACAGCTAGCTACCATTTTTAACTTTTCTATTTGTCTTTGGCTCTTGGCGGTTCCTATGGTTTTGATTTAGTTTAAAGTGTGATATATCCTAAGTCTCCCTGTCTTGGCTGATTTTATGTCAACTTGATACAAGCTTGAGTTATCTGAAAGAAAATCGGTTTAGAAAATGTCACCACGAGATCTGGCTGTAAGGCATTTTCTTAATTAGTAATCAATGGGGATGGACCCAGCCCATTGTGGGTAGTGCCATCCCTTGGCTGGTGGTTCTGGGTTCTATAAGAAAGCAGGCTGGGCAAGCCATGAGGAGCATCTCTCCATGGCTTCTGCATCAGTGCCTGCCTCCAGGATCTCTGTCCTGCATGAGTTTCCTGCCCTCACTGCTTTTGAAGATGAACTATTATGTGGAACTATGAATGAAATAAACCCTTTCCTCCCCATGTTGCTTTTGGTCCTGGTGATTCATTACAGCAACAGTAACCCTAACTAATACATTCCCTATCATTCCTTTAAAAGAAAATAATAATTTGCTTTTTAAAAAAATCTATCGCAGCATTCTGCCACTGATTATTTTATTCAAAATTTTATTATTTTTAACTGTACACTTGTCATACTTTGAATAATTAACTGACATTTTAAGATTTGGGTTGATATTTTCTTTCCAAGACATGCATTGAAGAAGGATTTTCAAATAGTTAAGGCATAAAGTGTCTCGGGACCCTACTTTTAAGGGACCACACACTTCTGTAGATCACAAAAGGAACTACCTGACTTGGTAAAATAGTAGTGTGGAATAGATTACACAACCAGAGAAACTGGGGAGATGTTGTTGAAAACAAAATAAACAAGGGGGTGACTAGGAACAATCAGTTGTTTGGAAATTGTGGCCTCGTCTATGCATTCATTCATTCATTCATTCATTCATTCATATTTCTGTGTGTATATGTATGCGTGGGTGTGTGTCTGAGTGAATGCAGATGTGTGTTTCTGTGTATGTATATGGAAGGCTGGTACCGGTCTTTACGCACTGTGTGAGACAGTTTCCTATTAACTACTGTATACTCCAGGCCAGTTCAGTGCTCTATACTCTGTCCTATAATCTTCTGGAGAGTCTCCTTAAATTGACCTTAGTTTCCAGTAATAAATGAGGAAGGCAAGATTGAGAGCTGATGTGTCAGCCAGCCTAGGCAGCCCTGCTGTGCCAGTAGCAGCACAACACCGTGTTCTCTACCACTGAGGCCAGAAATGAGCCAGGATATTGTGTCCTGCTGCCAAAACTCTCCCAGTAAGTTATTTAGTGCTGGGAAAGATGATATTTCCTTAGCATCCTACAGATAAATAAACCTAGCTTCCCTGATCCCAAACATGAGAGAGCCTTGAGGTTTTCTTTAGAGCGGTGTGGAAAGCATACTCATTACTGTAAAGCACTAGGAATTCTAGACTGTTCTAGAATGAGAGCTTCTGATGTCAAAGTGTGGCCTTTTCTCCCCATGGGTCTATCTTCTTAATCTTCATTAGGACTGGTACAAAGCCATAGGTCGTAGAGATTTGTAGAATGAGCATAGGCTCTTGTCTCAAAGAGTTTGCTACAGTTTATCAACTCATGTGACAGACTCTCTGTAAACTGTCCAGGTATGGGTATAGGTTCAATGATAGAAAGAAAGACAGACCCTGGATGTGGATAAGCTGTCTGGGAAGACAGGCATATAAGCATGCCTTCTGCATATGACACAGCTTCTTGTTCCAGATTGCCCACTCTGGGAAGACACTAAGCCATACAGCTGTGTCTGCTCTGGGTGGTGCAAACTGAATTACCAGAGACCAGACAGGGTCTATCTATATGTCACTGGACAGTCTGGATTGGCAGGGGCGATGCAAAATTACAGACTCCAGGCTCCACCCAAGGCAGAGAAGGTTCGCTAAACCACCGTTATGGAAATGTTCAGAAATGTAAGTTCAGATTGCCAGATGTTCAGTTTGCTGTTCTCTTATAAGGAGTCAAAGAATTAAATGGCACAGCAAAATGACAATTCTTTCGCTTTAAAAAACGTGACAACTAATTGATTTTAAAAGGTAAAGCAGCAGGGTGCTGAGCAAGGAAACCATGACTGTGGACCAGAGACGCAAACTCCGGCCCAGACATACAAATTTGTGTGTAAATTCCGCTGTTTTAATTTAGCAAGTGGTTATGTTGAAAAATCACCAGTCAGATTCAATCAAGCAACTACATGGTAACCAAGTTCCAAGTGATTGAAAATAAACTGTTTGATGAGAGACAGGCTTTAAAAATATCTTTTCTGAAATGTCATGGGAATACAGACAAATGGAAGATTTCAAAACCAAAAAGACAGCTCAGTTCCTAAATGTACAAAGACGAAACTGAAACGGGAGTCACATAGCTTCATAAATACACACACACTTCCCCAGACTTATGTATGAGCCTTTGGCATTTTATGATGCACAAATAATATGATTCTTGCTTCGTTCTATGCAACTTTCTGATCAGAGAGAACTGAACATAGTAGCATCCCATAGCACGACATTCTTTAAAAATTATATAATTAATGTGATTTAATATACATAGTGCAGGTTCCAGTATGCTAAATATTTAACCAATTAATTGCTGTTATTATTTTTTAATCATTGTAGGGATAACATCTCACCTTTGTTTAATATATGTACCGAGTCTTATCAGCTTGTGTGTTTGTATTTTTCTTATTCTCGCAGCTAAAAGGGTTACCTTTTGGAAAGGCACAGTATACCAGGCATAACTAAAGAACTCAAGTTTACCTCTTATTAAATGGCAAGGAAACAAGAACTTGTAAGAGATTATAGACTAATAAGCCTCGGCAGCCATGTGTCATTTTGAGTTGTGTCAGGCCTTCATACAGGTCTCCCTTTAGCTACATTCATAAAAAAAAAAGGACGGGTCATCATTATACCAACTCTGAAGGCACAAATCCCCTCCTAGGTCGAACCTGTAGGGACTATGAGGCGATTCATTACATTTGTCCTTGCTATAATACGTCCTAGGATATTGATTCTTACTTTCGGATACAAAGTTGAGCACCCACAGATTTACCACCTCTTGCCTTGCTGGCTATGCCACTGAAATGTCACACTTACAACATTGTTGCCACGTGAGAAGCTGCCATGACTCTAGGCCAATACATTTTTGATACATTGCTCGCTAGAAGAACATTGTGGTTCAAAGTTCAAGGACTCAAGAGCCACGATGGTAGAGCTCATATATGATACCACTTCGCCACATCCTTCAGATGTCTCCAGGGTCCAGGGACAAAAGCTCAGAGAAGCTGGAAGGAGAGCCACTGGCCACGAAGTTTGCTTGTCCCCTGTTCTGAGGCCACTTTGAGTAGCATCTGGAGGTTGTGGAACTGCCTTCTTACCAGTCATTTTATGTGTTATGTAGTCAAGAATGTCCCCCAACAACCAGGATTGGAATGTACTTCCAGGCTATTTTCAAAGCAGCTGAAATGCCATGGATAAGAGCTGTAAACAGGGTAGATTAAAAGTGGAAAATCTAAAAACCCAGCCAAAGCTTTTTCAGAATGACCCTTTAGTAGGCCATAAACTCAGCTGGATTTATTGTGAGACAACATGAGTTTCTTCTTTTCCAGGATTATACAAGGACAAACGTTAAGGATTTCCTGTGAGATGGGGCAAGAGGGTAGTAATTTAGGGGAGGTATGGAAGGGAATAAAATCTTGTTTATATTTTTACAAAACATACTTGACTCTCATGAAAACAGTACCATACAAATGGCAAGTACATGCCTGGACTGCATTTTCCTGCCATGAGGTATAAAAATAGATTTGGCATCGTAGGAGACATCATTAGAAGCAAGAAGATTAATAAGCTCTAGAGTCAGCAGTGGAATACCTTGATGATACCTGCATTATCTTCAACAATGCCCAGGTTGTTTTTATTTCTTGGCCACTGCCCTGTAAGTTAGTTATTTGAAGTTATCCATCATTACAAGGCTGGGTTAGACTCACGGGATGTGTATCTCAGCATGTGTGAGCGGGACAAAAAGAGAACCCAATGCCTTATTTCTTGCTGTTTTGTGGATGGGAAGGAATCTGGTAGTGACTTGAGAATTTGACTCTGAAAATCCAAAGAGCTCATAACTAAATATATGAGTGTCTTGGCATGACAGGTGTAAATGTGGAATTGGAAGCATTGAGAACTAGGTGAGCTTGCCTAAGAAGAGAGGTTGCAAAGAGAGACAATGCTAGGGTTGAAAGCTGAGACAGGCTAATATTTTGAGTAGTCTAAAGCACAGCTTGAGATTCAGCAGCCGGGAGTTAGCAGAAGAATCAACATGTCCCCGGCACCCCCAAGAGATACAGCAGTCACAGCAGCAGCATTCAAAAGGTGCTCCCCATGCTGAAAGTGACTGAGACATCAAGATGAAGACAAAAAAAAATTGCAATGGATTCCAAAATACTAAAGAAATTGGGGAAATTGACAAAAACAAATTGTGGAAGGAGGGGAACAAAGGGAGTGAAAGGTTAGAAAGTTAGCTGAGACGTTGACCAAGGAGATTATTTAGTAGGAAAGGCAAAGCAAATCCATCCTTTCCCTGGTTGCTTTTGTTAGGTACGTTGTCATAGCAACAAGAAAAGTAATCTCCACACCATCCTCAAAGCAAGGTGAATGCTGCACACATTCAAATGGGACTACCACCCAAGTGCAGGAGCGACCAAGAAGGTATATTAAAACCTCCATGGTGGAGCTCAGCATTGGAAATAGAGACATTCAGGTAATTAACTCTCAAATAGGAAGGAACATGAATCCAGTTGCAAAAAAGAGAGGCGACCCAAGGCAGAGGAGTGGTATGGACACTCGGGCTTGGATGAGCTCATGTCACAAGGAACACACTTCAAAGTTGCAGGGCTGTCCTGGAAAGATAGCGCAGGTCACTGGCTGCTTCTGCACAGGACCTGGATTCAGTTCCCAGCAAACATGCTATTTCACACCCATTTAAAACTCCAGGTTCAGGGGATTTAATGAAAAGCTTTTCCGGACTTCTGGGACACCAGACATGCACATGGGGCACATGCATACACACATAAACTCACACATACACACACACACACACACACACACACACAATTAACTTTAATTTTTTTAAAGGGAACACAGCCCAGGACTAGGACAATCTACATGGGCTGCTGGGAATAACTAGTGCCAGGAAGACAGGGTGTGACCATACTGCTCACAGGCTTGGAAACTATACTTGTGCTATCTCTGTAGGATGGGTCCCAAAGCCATGCTTCTGGGATAGGATTCCGGTGGTTTTCCAGAATGCTGACATAGAATGATTAGATGTGGCAGGGAAGGAACGGGACTAATGAAGAACACCAAAGAATCATGAACAGAAGGGCTTGGAGGAAAGTGAGGTCATTCTCTTTAAGACAAACCTACACACTATAACTAAAAGCTCACAAAGAAAACTAATATCACCAAAGATAGTCAAGGAACTTAGAAATGGAATTCATTCACAAAGAAACAGAAATAATAGGGCATCCATCCTAAAGGAACTTTAGAATAATATATTTACAGCCTTCATCGAGGTGATAGAAGGGGTAATATCCACAGACAAAGACCGAATTATGAAAAAAGTTATCTATTGATGCGAGTAAAAGAACAGGTGGAACGTCTTTTATAAATAAACCAACTTGGAGATGAAAATACAGTCATTGAATTTTAAAACCCAATAGATGGAATGAATCCCAGACTGAGCCTCACAGAGAACTGGGAAGTAAGAGTGAGGGGTTGTCATAAAACTTAGCCCAGAGATATTATCTACGTTTTAAAACTATGAATGAGAATTCAAGATATATAAATGGCTCATTGAGAATTTGCATCCTATGTCTATGAATGAGTCAGTAGTAAGGGTTATTTGATGAGACATTTTTGAATTTTAGAACATTGCAGAACTGAGCAAGGTAGCAAGGTTCTGTAATCCTAGATAGGGATAACGGGGAGTCTGAGGCAGGAGGATGGCACCCTCAAGGCTTACTTAAGCCATTGAAAGAGTTAAATGCAATCCTATTTAACTTGACCAGATCCTTTAATTATTTTTATTTTTATTTATTTATTTTTTTTTTAATTTAAGAGCTGCCATTTAGTTCCATGGTAGAACACTTGTCTGTCATGTGCGAGACTCTGGTTAAATTCTCAGGGCCACAAAAAGCATTTTTAGCCTTTATATGTATAATGCAGAAAGAGAGAGAGAGAGAGAGAGAGAGAAAGAGAGAGAGAGAGAGAGAAAAGAGGAAGAGACAAAGACAGAGAGACTCGGGGGCGCGCGCGCACACACACACACAGATACACAAAGGAAAGAAAAGAAAACAAAAAAAAAAGTTAGAGACCTATAGTTTCTGAATCCTAAACATCAATACAAATTCTCAGAACTAGCAAGCAAGAGAGTTTCATTACAAAGGAACTATAAATGAGTCAACAAAAAAAATTATTCAACAACAGATGCCAGAAGAAAATGGAATAAAAGCATTAAAAACTAATCTTTATCTATCTAGAATGTTTCACTTTTTTGAGACAGGCTCTCACTGGCTTGCCTTGAACTTGCTAGGGAGACCAGGTTGGGTTTCACAGAGATCTAGCTGCCTCTGCATTTGCATATGGAGATTAAAGGTCTGTGCCACCATCACCACCTTAATACTTAGAATTCTAAAACACAAACAAACAAACAAACAAGCAAAATCCAACATAGTTTTGGACATACAAAACATACTTGAGGAATTTTTGTAGCACAAAATAACGAATACATGAAAAATAAACTAAGAAACAATAAAGATGAGAAAAAAGTGGGTAAATAAAAATAAATGTTTATCAAATGTAATAGTACATTATTCAGTAACTTTTATAAATAATTTAATTTAAACTTAGTCTTTAAACTTAGTACAATCATACACTAAAATTCAGAGACTAATGGAATTAGACAGAATAATACCAAATTGTCTTAACATGAAACAAAATACATACTTGTAAAATGCCCAGGAAATGTGAGTAAGAAAAGGAGGAAGGAATTGCTCTACGGAGAGTTACGTTTGTTTGTGGTCTACACGGGACCTTTTGGGGATCCCTTAAGGAGCAACGTGTTCTTCCAAAGACATTCTTTGATGCCACAGACAGGCCAGCAGGCAGAATGAATAAACTCTCTCTGACTCAGGAGAAATTAAATTCACATGTTTGCTCATGACTCAGTGAGATCAGCCAGTGGCTAATTGTGATTAAAATATCAAAGTAACAAGTTGTTCCTCCCATTCAAACAGACCCTCCGGTCTATAGAATCAAGGACAGTGACTGGAAATGAAGGGGACCTTGGCAGATGTGTTTATTCCTTTTCCCAGGCTGCTGCTGCTGGGTTTCCTCCTGGCTCCATGGGAAAAACTGTTTGAGGAAAGTGACAATACCCACGCCCTGATTCATACGCTCTGGAAGTGCTTGTGCACACATTTTTTTTTTTTCACTGCCTTCTTCACCATTTCACTGGGCATCAGGGACAGAGAAGGCAGACTCACAGTATCCTTCACTGAAGGTCAGGATCTGTCCTTAAAACCCTTTAAAATGTCAATTCAGACTCCTTGTGTTTAAGAAGCTAAAGAAGAGATCTGAGGGCACACACGGTCTCCTTTCATAAGGGGGAGCTTTATTAATAATGTGGAAATCTTTAGCAATTAAAGAACTGCTTATTCCCATGATAGAATAAAGAAACACTAGAGTTGAACTTGTTTCTCCCTCCTTTCTGTGTGGTGTGAATGAGAAATGTCCCTCATAGGTTCCTGTTGAACACGTGTTGCCCAGCTGGTGGCGCTGTTCGCCGAGGTTACCGAACCGCTATGCCTTCCACCATGTCACCTGAAATGTGATTTTAATGAAGAATAGGATGTATGGAGGCATCAATAATCCCGAGACCTTGATGGGACATAGATCTGTTGGCATCCTCTTACTCTCAAGAAAGGTGCTCCTTAGTTCTGAGCAGAAATGTAAACCAAGAAGAAATTATATCTAACGCGACTGGGTGAACAGTGTGTCATAATCCTGTTCGTTCTGACAAGGATGTGTCCCTAGGAGTTTAAACTACAGGGGTTTGTGTGATCCACATGTAGAAATGAATTTTTCAGGGTAGAGACTGTTTCATCCCCTGAATCCGGAGGTGTAAGATTCAACTGTTCTTTTCTGTGAAGTGACCATTTGCAAATGGGACACTTGAGAGTTTCCCCTGAGACTTGGGGTTAGAACCCAATCTCAGTTCTGAGTCAGAAGGAAATTCCATTTTAAAGATGGAGAGCCACGGTTGTGGCGATAGCTCCGTGGTAGATGACTAGCAGGGCAACATGAAGACGCGAGTTCACAGCCCCAGCCCCTGCATAAAGCGGAACAGGCATGGAAGTCGCATTTGTAATCCTAGCAGTGGGATCATGCTGCTGGCCTGTCTAGAGGACCCTGTGGAGTCCAAATTCAGTGAGAGACTTTGTCTCAAGAGAGGGGGGGGGAAGGGGAGGAGAGGAGAGGAAAGGAGATGAGGGGAGGGGAGGGGAGGGGAGGGGAGAGGAGAGGAGAGGAAGAGGAGAGGAGAAAGAGAGAGAGATTAAATAGATAAATAAAGAACATGCTTTTAGTTATGAGGAGGCTAAACAGGCACGTGGTGGTGGGTGATGGGCCGTTAACCCAGGTTTTTATCATAGTCGTTGTAAATGATGGCCACAACCATTTTATTCATCAAATGGAGTAAAAAGGAAGAGAAATCAGTGGCAGCAGGCAGCCATGGATCTTGGCGAGGGACGAATAGAATTGATTTGGGGAAAGAAATGGGGTGGGCGCCTTCGATCCCCGCACAGTGAAAGTGAATAACAACCAGGCATGCGCCAAATTCCTTGGGCAGACTCAGCGTAGGCCTGTGTGAGGCTGTAGAGGGCTGTTCTCTTAACATGCGGGAACAAACAAATGACCCCTAGAGCCAGGAGGCAGCTGAACTCTTATTTGCAGAAACATCGCGCTCGGTGGCTGTGGTGTGGTCCGGCAGAAATGAATGAGCCTTTTCTTCCCGCTGGCCCAGGCATTCTCCCGGATGATTAATTGACAGCTCTCCAGCCAAGACTGAGTTCCTTCTGGAGGCAGGGCCCCTGGGTGCGCACCTGCCGCTGCAGAACTGAAGCAAGAAAATGTATTGTCTTCCTCGTTCCCTTCGGAGCGCTGCAGCTGCTGGCCTGCTTGAAGGAATGCTTCCTCGCTTGGGGTATGAATCTGACTTGCCGGCTAAAGAAAACTGCACATTTTCCGTGAATTCAGGGAAGCTGTACTGTATGTAGAGATTGATTTGAAAAATCCCCGCCACTCACAAGTTTGGGGGGGCTGTTCTCTCATCCCTGCCTGTCTGGTGCCCCCTTTCATATAGGGCTTTCTGTCCACATTCCTGAATGCCACAGCACACTGCGCACTGCGACAGCTGCGGCGGTAGCCTGGAATCCCGAGGACGCTGGTGGGGCCTCGTGCATTCAACAGCAGAGATGCTTGGCCTGAAGGGAGAGCAAACCGAGCTGTTGGTGCAGAATTCACGAGACGTCCATCCGGCACAAATAGTTCCCGGAAGGCAAGGTCAATAGACAGTCTGCCGTGCGGAAGAAGTCTGTGGCTTTCCAAAAGTTAGAGTGGATTTGTTTGCCAAAGACACGTTGGAGCTGAAGTTTCTTGAGGCTTATTAGCGGAATTTGTGGCGTCCTCAAATTTGGACAGAAGGTTTTGATGCGAGTAATTCTAGAAGCTAGAGGCAATTAGGGATTGCCATAAAACCTCTCCTGCCTGGGTGCTGTCATTTTAGCTGCTTTCACTGAGCACTGATAATGACTTTTTTTTATTAATTGTGTTGTGACTTATTGCCTGTTATGTCCGAGACACATTGTGTGGCAGAGAGAGACCCAACAATAAAAATAACAAGCAAAACACGTAGTACGTAATGTAGGTGCAAGAGCCATGAAAATGATAGTTCAGAAGGAGAGGTTCCAGGAGTCCCGGGACATGATGGGATTGATCTGAAGGAGCCATTGAGAAGACGATACTTAACAAAGGGAGGGGATGGAGGCTGAGTTGCCTTGTCTTGGGAGTCTAGGACCATCTGGGCAGAAAGAAGCAATCCCTAGTATAAGTAGAAAAGATAAAATGATTTATTGTTAGAAATGCTGCATTTAATGGGTCTGAGAAACTGTCAGGATCGTGATAAATAGCGAAATAGCCCCCCCCCCCCAGGTATGCCCATGTCCTAATCCAGGGAACTATGGCTATATTGAACAACTCGGTGATGCCCAATATCACACATATCCCAGTCAAATAGTTATCAACTCTGCCTAAACTATAGAGAAGCTCTTCGACGAATGAGGGGAAAGGTCCAGAATCTGAAATGTTGAAAGGATTAGGTAGCTGTGTGGTCAGCAGCTGGGGTGGAATTTGCCCTCAGCTGATGTTAAGAATAATACTCTGGATTATCCAGGTGGACTGCGTCTAATCATCAAAGCTAGCAAATAGAACAAGAGATGGTTATCTAAGGCCCTAAGCCAAGAAGTGATGTGACCCCCCCCCTAGACCCTGCAAAGGACAAGCAAGCGAGTTTCTCGCACAGAGTGCCCAGCAAGGAACATGGCCCTGCCAACACCTTGATGTCAGCCCAGAGTATAAGATGACATATCCATATTATTTTAAGTCACCCCATTTGTAGGAAGGGGGAGTCAGCAGTCAGGGGACGCTAACAACTGTATCTGCCAATAACCGCCCTGAGAATTCACCAACCACACACCCAGGAAGCAGAGGGCTCCTCTGATCCCCTAAGACGAGCTAGGGTTATCCACTTCCCTGCATCCACTGCCTTCTAGATTTCAGTCCTGCCTGGCCCATGTGAAGAGTATCTAGGTAAGTACAGAGGAAGGAACGTGAGCGGAAAGAGGGATCGAGAGAAGGAGCCAGCATCAAAGAGGAAAAGCACACACCACTTGCTAGGACTCAGAGTTATTGGGTCACATGCTCTTCTGGGGTAGGTGTGAAAATCTCCAGTTTACAAATGAAAGAAAAAGATTAAGGGAATTCAGTGTGTGTGTGTGTGTGTGTGTGTGTGTGAGTGTGTGTGTGTGTACTGAGGAAGGGTCAATCCCAAGGTTTTAGGCAAACAGTTGACCACTAAGCTACATTCCCAGCAACCCTTGGAAGTGTAGAGGAAGCATGACTTGACGCAAGCTTTTTGGGTGTAAAGGCCTTGTTTATGACAACTAGATCAGAGTAAGGGGAAGGCCCGACAGCTTAGATCCTAGCAGCACCGCTGCGATGTGGACATACAGTTGGCCTTCTGGATCAGTTTGTGAAGATGGCCCCATCCACGGCCATCCTGGAGGTTGTCATTCGAAGCATGGGGCTTCCCATGAGTGTGGGGAAGAACTGCTGCCCACGTTTCTCAGCATCTGATCAGCAGCAGGTACACCGCGCTCACTCTCATGGTCTCCCTGTGTCTTTATCTGCTCATCACCAGATGCTTTTCTTCCATGAGTGGGAAACTGAATTTCTTAGGACCTTACCACTGAGAACAGACACCATGGCCAAGGCAACTCCTATAAGGACAACAATCAACTGAGGCTGGCTTACAGGGTCAGAGGTTCAGTCCATTATCATCAAAGTGGGAACATGGCAGCATCCAGGCAGGCATGGTGAAGGAGGAGCTGAGAGTTCTACATCTTCATCTGAAGGCTGCTAGCAGAATACTGACTACCATGAAGCTAGGATGAAGGTCTTAAAGCCCTTGCCCACAGTGACACACCTACTCCAACAAGGCCACACCTTCTAATAGTGCCACTCCCCAAGCCAAGCATATACAAACCATTACATTGAAGTATATCTTTCAACATTCCAGATTCTGGACGTTTCCTTCATTAATCTAAGAGCTTCTGTATAATTTAGGCAGATTTACTCGCTGTCTTATTGGGGTCTGTGTGTGGTGGGATGTGTGCTCATGCATGTGTGCACTTTTGGGTGTCTGGGTCTTTTTGCGTTTGCTTTGAGATCTGGTCTCCTAATGAATGGCCTTGCACAGGACCACTTAGGCCAGGATAGCTGCATCAACTCTCCCAGCCTCCAGGGGTCCTCAGCTCTCCATTTCCCATCCTGCAATGTTGGAATTGCAGGAGAGTCACCACACCCAGCTTTTTACATGGACTCTGACACACAACCCATTCTTTCTGACTGCTAGTGTTCCTTTTCTCTCCTCTAACAAGTGTCCTAATTCTTCTGTGTTGGTAAACAATCCTGTAAGTCAGAGGTTCTGTGGGTTTCAACCAGTTAGGGTTTAAATGACCCTTTCACAGGGTACATCAAAGACCATCAGAAAACATAGATGTTTGCATTAAGATTCATAACAGTAGCAAAATTACAGTTATGAAGTAGCAACAAAAAATAACTTCATGGTTAGGGCTCACCATAATGTGAAGAAGGATATTAAAAGGTCACAACATTAGAAAGGATTGGAACCACTTATTAAGAGCATTTGGCCTTGTGACTTTGTAAATACAGATCACCCTCTCTTGGCCAACAGAAGGGCACTAGATTCAAATTTAGTAACTCAGACTTCTAGAGACTTCTCTGTGGTTCTGAGGATCCAACCCACTGTCTCTTGTATGCATGCTAGATACACACTCTATCACCAAAGTGCATTCTAGTGCAGCTGTTAGAATCTAGAAAGCAGTAACCCAAATATAGAAAATGGCAGAAGCTGGTTATCTATAGGGAATCATAAGAGCTCAACATAAGTATTTTTCCTGATGTAATGAATTAGGGCTGAGATATCTATAGATATTATAATCCTCAACACTCCTTTTTGTTAGATTATCTAATACTTATAATGAAATATTTTCTTTATGCTAGTTGAGTCAGTGTTGATTACTAACAGTTGGAAAAAATAATCCAGAGGCTAGAGAGATGGATCAGTGGTTAAAAACACAGGCTGCTCTTCCAGAGGACCCAGGTTCAATTCCCAACACCCACATGGTCGCTCACAACTGTCTGTAACTCCAAATTCAGGTGATCCAATGCCCTCTTCCCTCTGTAGGCACAAGGTATGTACACTGTACCTACACATACATACACATAGTCAAAACATCCACATGCATAAAATAAAATAATATTTTTTTCATTTAAAAAACAAGTTGGTAAACCATGCCTCCTGAGTAACTAATATATACCGATGTGTGGTGGTTTGGATAGGAATGGCTGCCAAAGGCTCGTATATTTGAATTCTTGGTCATTAGGGAGTCAGGCAACTTGAGAGGCATTGCTTATGTAGCCTCTGTGGAGTAGGTATGGCCTGGCTGGAAGAAGTGTGTCACGAAAGTTGAGCTTTGGTTTTCAGACGTCTAAGCCAGGTCTAGTGGCTCTCAGTAATTCTGCTGCCTGCAAATCTGGATTAGAATGTTCAACTTCTCCAGCACCGTTATGTCTGCCTGTCTGCCACCAGGATGCTTCCAGCGATGATGACAATGAACTGAACCTCTAAAACTGTAAACAAGCCCCAATTAAATGCTTTCCTTTATAAGAGTTGCCGTGGTTATGGTGTCTCCTCACAACAACAGAACACTAACTAAGACAAAGGCTTTAATATTCTGCACTTCAAAGGCTCCGTGCAACCAGATGCAACTCTACTCTCCGTGAAGCTGTGACTTTTACTGCCTAAACTAGGGTATAATCTGCACCCATGTGGTTTTCCAGTCATAACCCTTGAAGGTGGATAAAAGCAACTGATCTTTTTCTACTTCCCCAATGATCAGTTTCTTTAGTCTGCCTTTCTTGATTCCAAGAGTGAGCAAACAGAAGTTTGGCTCCAAACTTTAGCCCAGAATCCTGTTGTTATTTACTTTGAATTTTACAGAACACTCCCATGAAGATTCTTCTCTACGAAATAATTCTTTTGGTCATTAACAAGATATCTGCAAAAGAATAAGTCACCTTTCTGTCACCATGACAAAAATACCTCAGGCAATCAACACAAAGGAGGTTAATTCTGTCTCACCGTTTTGGTATTTCAGGCCGTGGCCATTGTCACCTGGCCACATTGCCTTTAGACCTCTGGACGTCATAAATTATGACAGAGCATCTGTAAAGGAAGTGACTCACTTCCTGAAGAACAGGAAGTAGATAAGAGAAAGGAAAGGGCTAGAGCCCCAAAAGTCCTCTTCAAATGCACATCTTCAGTAACCTAACTTTTCTAGGAGACTCCATTTCCTAATAGTCCCACCATTTCCTGGTAATATCATAGGCTGGGGACTGAGATCTCAACAGAGGGCCATTGGGGGCTATTCAAGATTCAGGCAAGGGTGCTCTCCATGCCACTTGAAAGTTCAAGATGGCCCTTAAGTGAGAAGGCCATCATAATGCTGTCAATTTATCTTTTACCATTTTTATTAATGTTATTTAACTTAGTGTGTGTCTGTAGGTGTGCACACATGGGCCACAGTACATGTCTGGAAGCCAGAAAACATCTTGCAGGAGCCAATCAGTTCTCGATATCTAGCACACGTTCCAGGGACAGAGCTCAGGCCTTCAGGCTTGGCAGCAGATTCCTTTACCTGATGAGCCTTCTCACCAGCTCCACCATCTTGTCTTTTAATATTGACATTGGCATGGAATTATTTCACCGTCATAGTGATATAACCCAGATGAAATTCTAAGAAAGGAACATAAAGGAACACACCATTGAGACTGCCATTTGTTCCCACTTCTTTCCAAGTGGATTTTGGATTTGATGTCTGGAGTCTAAGCCAGCCATTTTGGTTCATAAAATAGAAACCATCCTTCATGAGAGTGGAACAGCATAAGCTAAGGAGGCTGGATGCAGGATGACTTCAGGAAATGACTCTGCCTACCCTTGGGTTCCAAGTTTATATCTAAGAGAGAGAGAGAGAGAGAGAGAGAGAGAGAGAGAGAGAGAGAGAGAGAGAGGGAGGGAGAGAATAACAATAAATTATATACTGCTAAGCCTTTGTTACTTAGGTCTGGTGTCACCCATTCCTAAGCCTTTTATAACATGGCTAGATCTAAGTCAAGCAGAGTATTTACCTCTGCACTACCTCATGCCATTATGCACTGCCCTCAGCCTTCATGGGTGATCTTAACCAAGACATGAACAGATTATAAACACCACAACAGCAATGTTCGAAATATACACACTAAACATTAAGCTTGGTTATATATTCAGAGCCCACATATTCCTAGGTAGGTTCAGACTTGAGTATCCCCTTATCCTCACGTACAGAAGCAATATTCTGTCCATGACCTGCATGGCAAGTCTCAGATTGGGTTGGCCTCACCATGTCTACCTTACTTTGCCAACCTTGATCTTCTCTAAGGCCATACACTGTAAACAATGAATCCGATTGTTGATCTTGGATGATTAACAGATCCTCTCTCAGCACCCCAGACTCCTCACCCGTGTAATGGGAAGCGCCTCATAGAATGGTTCGGAGAGGATGAGGTAATACACAGACGTTGGTGGTGGTGCCTTGTATATCCTCAAATTGCATTACTTATTATTATGGTCATTGTTTCGCTCAAAAAAGAGAAGGTCAAAAAGCAGAAAGACCTGGACAGGGAAATCTACTGCTGTTTGGGGAGATGAGTAAACCAGGTCTTCAATGGAGTCATCTTTCTTGAATCACTCCCAAACATATCTTCTATTTCATAAGTGGTAGAAAAACCATTACCTGAAAACATGTGATGTCTGCCTTTGTCATCCACTTAGCTCCACAAAGCTTTTCATCCAATAAGTTCAGTTCTTTATATAAAGCAGGCAGGTAACCCGAAGCAGAAGTAAGCTTGCCTGTGTCCTTTCCTCTGAGTTCCCAGCTGCTCTGGGTGGCCTGTGACTCAGCACCCTCCACATAATCCTTGTTTACCCACAGTGCTTTGCAAATGTACAGCATCTTTTAAGAGAATGTTCGTAAACTTCCTGTGTCATCAAACACAATCATTTGCAGAGATCTGTCTGATTACAATGCTGGTTTTTAACAGGCAGTCATTCTGGGAACTGTCCTTAGCCAGGCAAACCAGGCTCAGAGAAACAAGATCTACTTTCTAGCCAATGTGAGAATGATGACGGTAGGGAGCTGAGGTTGGAGTTGCAGGGTTTGCTTTCTCTTGAGGAAAACCACACATCGAGCCCTTATTTAACAATGTCTCCTGTGTGCAGGGGGGAGGGGGAGTTGCAGGGTGTGTGTGTGTGTGTGTGTGTGTGTGTGTGTGTGTGTACCAACCCCCTTTGCAGGGGTATCCACAAACTTACCAGGAAGACAAGGTTACCCTCACTTTCCCTTTCCGGCTTTCTGGAGGTTTATCTGTGTCCCTCTGTCAACAGAGAGAAGAAAGATAGTATTCATTCAGAGTAGCTCACAGCTACTGGGCCTTCCCTAACTTGTCTCTTTAACCTATTTCTGTTGTTTAGATTCCACTTAACACTCTCACTCAGAAATTCACAACTTCCTGGTCACTATGGGGTATGCTGGCCTTCCTTAGTCTCTCGGGACCCAGAGCATTGAGCAAAAGTTCACTTAGAATTACAAATGTGTGAGATAGAGTATTTGTTTATGGTCTATAAATCTTAGGATTCAACTTTCATATGATGCTGCCATGTCTTTATACACAAAGAAGATATAATATATTCTTAAAAGCCATTTTAAAAATGAACACACATGTGATAAAGAAGATAAGGAGGTACCCTGTGGTTTCAGGCAAAGACACCATTACTTCTGCTGGCCAGAATGCCAGACACACGCCTTTTCTAAAGTGAGCTATTTGAACTGGTGAGTGCCTCTGAAGTGATCAACTGCTTAATTTAGCTCTTGCAGTGGACCAGAGTTGGTCCTTAGAACCCACATTAGCTTTATACCTCAAGCTCCTGGGGAGTAGATACTTTTTTTTGGCTTCTGTGGGCACCCACATTCATGTATGTATGGGTACACATGCACACACACACAAATGAAAACAGGTATCTTTTAAAATTAAAAAGATTGAGCTACATATACCTTAGTACAACTATCTCTTCCTCATAACACCCGTGAATGAGAATGTCTCCACACGGTGCCTTCTTGTACTAGATGTGGTCCGCTAGTCCTAACACTTGGAACAAGGGAGTAGATGACCATCTTGTCCCATTATGTGGGATTGTATTTTGATGGTGGTAAAATGTGTAAGCTCACTGAGTGCTCCGACTCTTCTCCCCCGCCACCATCACCTGTAACTTATGTATACCATTTCTATGACGGAGTCATTTCATATTCCTAACAGCTAGTACAATTTCTGGCAGGCCGTAGATAGACAGCAAATGACTGCTTAGGTATTACTAGGAAACAGCTCCTATATCCATGTTATCTGCTAGGCCCTGTTCCAAGAGCTTTGCAGATATTAATTACTTAATCCATATGGCATCTCTAGGAAGTAGTTGCTATTATTACTTGATTTGACAGATGACAAAAAAAAAAAAAAACGGGATATGAAGATTAAAAAGCAATTGGGTCCTAAGTGACTGAGTTAAAACTAAGGGAATACAGTCTTGATCACATTTCTTGTCTCTGCTCTCATCCCAAACCATAGTCCCTATTTATTGTACATAACTTGAGAGATTCCCATTTTCTAAGGACTGTGGTTCTAATTCTCCATTTTTGGACAACCACCTTGCTAATGATACTAGGTCTTAAAAGCTGTCATGAGGAACATTGAAACATACTTTTCTCCTCTTTCTTCCATAGTGACATGGTTTCAATAATAATAATAATAATTATAATAATAAAATTTCTATGAGGATAAACAAGAAAACTACAGTTGCCCCCAACTCTTCCAGTATCATCTAGATAGGCAACGGAGCTGGGGGTTTTGTAATGGTTCCTAAAACATAATGCAGTGGCTGCATGTCCCTAAAATCAAATCAGCACAGATCTTGGGACCTATGACAACACAGGGGTTAATAGACTATGAGAGGCTAGAAAGAACAAACCAGTGTTTCCAGTCACGGGAGAAGGCTCCAACAAGCCAGGAGACAGAAGTGAAGAGGTCAACGTTGTTCGGGGTTCTGAATCTCCTTCACTGACTCCCACAGAGGTAGATCCAGTCTGCCATCTTAGCTGAAAGAGCAAGAACAGCACAGTTGTAAATGGGCATCCCAAGAGGCTGGACGGCAAACACTGGGGCACAGGGAATACGGAAGTTTGAAAGTTTATTGAAAAAGAACCAAGTTTTGTTCTGTCTTGTTTGTCTTTTGGGTGGGTAACTAGGGGGAGTCAAAAGTTTGGTTCATTTTGTTTGTTTGCTTATTTGAAAAATCTCACACATGCATATTCTATATCTGGATCATATCCATTCCAACCCCCTCCTTCCAACTCCCTAAACCCCAAATCACATTTATCTCCCAAACTCATAGCTTCTTTTCTTTAAATAACCCACTGAGCCCAGTTCATGCTCCCCTTGTGCACACTGGGAAGTATGGGCACCCAACCTTCCAGTAGGCATGCCTTCAAAAACAATGATTCTTTCCCAGTACGCATCAACTGCCAATAGCTCCTGCACTAGGGATAGAAGGCCCTCCCTCCTTCATATTAAACTTTTTTTACTAACTTAGTCTTCTCTAGGTCATGTTTGAGTTCATCACTACTGTGAGCTCATGTTCACAACAGCCGCGTCATTGTCCAAAGGACAGCATCCCACAACACTTCTTCTACGTTGGTTGGCTTGCACATTCTTCCCCTGATTTTTTTCATGATCCTTGTGAGACAGTTGATAAAGATGTCCCATCTACTACTGAGGATACAGAGTCACTTACTTCCAGTACTTTGACCATTTATGAATGTCTATATTACCCACTTTCCACTGAAACCAGAAGTTTCTTTGACCAGCATAAATCTAGGAATATACATGCAAATGTTTAGTAGACAGTTTGACACTACTATTAAACAAGATAACACCAATTGGCTCTCTTTTTGTTCCTATGTCTTCTCTGCCCATGAATTTTGATTTTTTTTTTTTTTATGGAACCAAGCATGAACTACCTCCTGTTAAACATACAGGCCAGGCTTCAAATCCATCAATGGAATGGTTGGTAACTCCCATAAACAGACTTGATACTATTGCAAAATTAGGCACAAGTTACCTGTCAGGTAAGTAATACAGCATACAGGAACTATAGTTGCCTGGATATGACCGTGTTTAGTGTTTCTTCCCTAGAAGAATGCATAGTACCTTCTGACTCTATGAAAGCTAGCTATGAAGGAGGAAGTTTCCTGGTCAGGTCAAGACTGATTCTATATTTTCTGTATCCAGAGTATGTGGTATCTTCAGCAGTAGGTCTTACCTACTGCTAGTTATGAAGTATGAACAAGAACAACAGAACTAGCCTGAATAGGTGTAGATGTTTTGGGGCTTGTCTGATGAGTAACTCACCAGGAGGTAGCCTGGACCTGATCTTAAGTCTACCTTGTTTGTTTTGCCTTCCTTTACCCCAGGCGTCTCTCTGCTGTGTAAGAGTGATTCGACCTGTGACTAGCAGTGGGAATCGGAAGGTGAGAAGGGCAGAGCATTTGCTCAACACTGAAAACAGAACTAAAAGGTCCACCTGTCTCCCATTCAGCAAGATATTGGGGCAGTGATTTACCACAGGGAGTGAAAGCATGAGTGAGCAGGACACTCGAAAGGAGGGATGTTTCTGGGGATTCATTCCCAACATGGCACCCTTACATCTAGTGCCCTTGATGGCCTCAGAAACCCAATAAAGATGATTAAGAGCACACAGAGAAGAATTTTCCTTAGCAAAGCTAGAGCCATAGCCTTGAGCAGAAATCAATCAAATGTCCTAAAACATGCTTAGCTATATCCACCTCCTTCTGTGTATTATAGAATAGTTAGAAGGAAAGACTAGAAAAGCTATGCATGAATTCCCCAGCTCCAAGATATAAAATTCAATTTCATTCTCACCTATGTATTTGCCAGAGATGCCCCACTCAAAGACTAATGATGAGCATGACAAGGGGACTTCCCCGATGTTCCCGATTCTTCTTATGTTTTGTTATTCAACCAACAAAACAAAAGTCATCTGGACAACACGCCTTCTGAATATCAGGTTAGGCTATCCGTCAGAGACTCTCACCTCTGTTTTTCAACCTTTAAAACTAGAACAAACCAAGTAACAGTAATATGCAAATGCTTAAAGTTAAACAGAAAATGTAGGTTTTTCTGTACTTTGCCCCTATTCTTGGTTTCTAAAAAATCATTTAAACGAAATGAAACTGGGTGTTAGAGAGATGGCTCAATGGTTAAGAGCAAATGGTATTTTTTGCAGAGGACCAGGATTCGGTTCCCAGCACCCACATGTCCATCCATAACTTTCAAGAAATCTGGTACCTTCATCTGCCCTTCATTGATATCAGGCACACATACAATAAACATACATATATATAGGGAAAACACTCATATGCATAAAAACTAAGGTTATCAATTTATTTCTAACAAATAAATGAAATTAAATAAGTCTTCAATGACATTAAAGATTTTTGACTCAGTCTTTTGGACCTTGATCCAGTATTCACTTTATAAACATTAGTTTTCTCCTTGACTCCAGATTCTGGTTTGTCTTTGCCTCAGTGGCGGAATCGTCCATGTGATTGGTCCTCTCTGTGGTCCTCTTTGTGGTCCACCTGCTTCCCATCATCCCACTCCCACTCAGCATCCTCTTCTGGGACGCTTTCCCCAACCAGAATGAGCTCCACTGTACCCAGGCTTTCCAATGCTCATTGTTCTTCTTAAAATGCAATATTGACTGCCTCGTGCACGCCTTGTTTCCCCAATAAACTCCAATTCCATACGAAATCCTTGCCAGCATCATGTTAAATGAAACAGACCAAACACCAGCCGACAAACACTGCATTTGATGTCACTCGTGTCTGTTGGAGGCTTTTACTCAGTTGAGAGTCCCTCTGCACAAACGAGTCTAACTTGTGTCAAATTGATATGAAACTTCTCAGAATACAAGCTCAAACCACCCAATACAAATATAAGCATATATATGTATGTTTGTGTATAATACTATATATACATGTAATAATATATTATATAAGTGTGCTGCTGAAGCTATGTATAAAGTGTTTATAGCAGGTTTAAATAGGTTCCCTGTATTTATTAAACAGCTGGATTGATTGGTTGATTGATTGATTGATTGGCTGACTCGCTAAAGTTACTGCTCACCTCTATGAAAACAATGAGCAAACTTGGGGCTCACTCAGTATGAAAGGTTCTTGGAATTTGAGGCGGATCACTTCAATCGTGGGGTGCAAATTTTCTTTGGTAAAATTACAGCATAGCATAGACCTTATTTTGTCTCGTGGGTGTGGAATCCGAGGTTAAGTTTTCTCTTCCACCTCTAACACACAAAATGAATTAAATATAGACACCAATACGAGGGAAGTAAGTTATAGATGGTCCTTTAGAAGTCAATTTTATCTGCGCATCTAACCAGAAAGGCGGCATCTGCTCTGCTAAATACAGGTGTTTCATATCCTTGTCATTAATTGGAGGGGACATTATGTCATCGTACATCAACAGTTAGGGTTGGTTAAAATGCCACTTATCTCAGGTGCTGTCATTAATCAGATTCTTTCGAGCTTGGTAACTCCAGAGGCTTGACTCAAAGCCGCTCAAAGTAGATGAGTTTTCCCTGTAGGTTTGAGGTGTCTTTTTATTATCGTCTTGAATGAAAACCTTAGGACCCAGACATAAGTGGCAATTAAGGAGCTGTTCTGGTGCTTCAAAGAAGAGAAACCTTCTCCCTTGCCTTCACGGGGGCCCACGCTCATGCTTCTTCTTCGAAAGAGCCACGCTGGAGAGGGAGGAACCTCAGCAGGGTTGTCATCTCACTGTGCTGTAACCCATTCAAGGATCGCAGAGCGCCAGCCGCACAACAGCTGGCGCTTCGAAGCTGGCGAACAACAGCAGTCTGAGGAAGCAGCGCCCTCTCCGCTTGTCTAACACTAGGGGCCCCTGGATGCCTTCCTGGTCGTCCCCAAACCAGAAGAGCTACACACACATATTCGTTGCTTCTCCTGAAAATACTTGTTACACTTTTTTCCTGCGGAACCTTTGGGATTGGCTTACATTTTCAGGAGCAGAACAGCAAGTTTGTTTTTCTTTTTCTTTTCTCTTCTTTTCTCTTCTCTTCTTTTCTTTTCTTTTCTTTCTTTCTTTTTGTTGTTGTTGGTTGGTTGGTTTTGTTTTGTTTTGTTTTGTTTTGTTTTGCTTAGAATGCAGCCTCTATGCGCTCCCTCACTCTGATCATAAAAATTCAAGCAAAATCTTCATGTGGCCGGTTGAGAATCGACCGATGGATCTCGGAGCTGGACGCAGGAATTCTCCTCAGAGCCTCCAAATGAGAACTGAATCTATCTAACACTTCATGCAGAGTCTAACACGTGCTCTGCATGATAGCCCTGGATGGAGAAGTCAGCTGAACCTGAGCTTCAGAAGTGCAAGCCCACAAATGCAGGATGCTGTTTTAAGCCGCTGCGAAGTCCGTGGTCATTTGTTAGAGCTTGACAGAGGAGGAAGACAGCCAAAGTCATCTAAGCAAACGCTCCCGGTCTTTGTTCTGTGAGCAACAGAGGCCTCTGCTGGGATTACACTGGGAATGGCAAGATCTTGGTTTTTGGTCTTTCATTGCTTCTCTTTGCTCCTTTTCCTCTTCTTCGGAGTGAAACATTTGAAAGCATTTGATGTGCTTTGGCCACGCCCTATTCTCATGCCCTATTCTTTTCTTTCCCGTCCCATTCATCCCTTTCATTTCCCCATGGAGCCTAGTGACTATTCTAATGCTTAAAGAACATACTAAGATTTAATTCTCTTTGCAAACCAATTGTTAGAGCTACTCCATTAAGGATGGATTGAGATGTCTGTTATTTAGCATCGCCCCAAAGCCTTCAGCTTGGGAATCTGTCGCTATTATTTGAGTCCAAGAGGTGTTCGCTCTCAATGCACTCTACCACTGAGCTGGTATACCCAGCCCCTGAATTGAACCTCATTTCTTCCAATTTGTTGCAGTAAAGACATGGTTTCATCTGCCTCAGCCAGCCCGACCTTAAGAACACGTGGTTTCTCTTGCCCTTCTCTTAAATGTGGTCTATGGATTATAAAATGTAAAAGGCTTGAGTGATGCCTTTGCAGTAAGGGCCGGGCAGATCAACTCAGCTGAAGATAGGCAGCTGAACTTCCACCAGACCCCAGAGACCAACCCACCTGGCATCGTTGTTATCTCCTCCCTGTTTTGCCCCAATGGTCAGTGCCTGGGAACTAGAGCAAAGAAAGAGGTAACAGTGTCTCTCTAAAGAACTAGAGTAAGGCAAAGGAGCTCTCAGGAACATCCACACTCTGAATTAATTATGTCTAACATCATTTTCTTCCTCTCTTTTTGGTAGCAGATGGGTGCTAAGACATGCAAGATGCAGAGCTGGGAATAAACCCATAGACCGAGCCCAGGGCACTGCAAACGATTGGAAGAAGACATCCGCTCCCTCACCCACCTCTGTGGAATCACTATCGCAGAGAGATGCAAGGGAACAGTGGACAGTGCCCTCAAGACAAACGCGACTGTTACCCACACTGCACTTTTCAGTGAGATTCAAGCAATGTGCATCTGCTGTGTCCCTTGGTGGTTATTACAGTTTATATTCTTTACCTTCTTTTCAAGAGAAGGATGTGCCACTTTCCTGGTGTTCATTTACATGCCTGTGATAAATTACTGTAACCAGATCAGAGAGATAACATAACCAGCCTATTAATTACAATGATTATTATTTAATGGAAAAAAAAACGGGATTCTAGGCACAGTAAGGAGAAAACTTAGCAATACATTATACAGACTGGTATTTTATCTTGAAGAGTAAGATAAGTGTCCAGCCAATGCCACAATCTATAGAATATGCTCATTAGCCCTACAAGATTTATATGTATAATTGACCATAGTATTTTAACACTATTTGCTTGATCTGGCAGTACATGGACAACAAGGGGAAACTATATTTCAATTACATTGAAGAAATCACTCAACAAACATGACAGGCCCGGTCTTACCCAGCAACGTGAGTGCAGACAATGGGGCTCAAGATGCTTTCTGATTTATTTGTTTTCATTTTCTGAGTGTTTGCCTTCCTGTGTATAGAGTATACTACATGTGTGACTAGTTCTTTCCAAAAAGGCTGCAGTGTGATAATTTGGCCTACGCTGAAAGTATAGAACTTCACTGAGGTATTCTGAGTTAAAAACAGAAGATAGGCTTTCTTTACAATTTCTCGCAGCACTAGCCCAAGATGCAGTGTATATTTCCTATCTCTTCAGCTTTAGGATTCCTTGTGACCATTAAGAATATGTTCTAAAAACTCAGAAGACATCAGGTGTTGGCGAGGATGTGGAGAAAGAGGAACACTCCTCCACTGCTGGTGGGAATGCAAGCTGGTACAACCACTCTGGAAATCAGTATGGCGGTTCCTCAGAAAACTGGGCGTGATACTTCCGGAGGACCCAGCCATACCACTCCTGGGAATATACCCAGAAGATTCCCCAGCATGCAATAAGGATACATGCTCCACTATGTTCATACCAGCCTTATATATAATAGCCAGAAGCTGGAAAGAACCCAGATGTCCCTCAACAGAGGAATGGATACAAAAAATGTGGTATATATACACAATGGAGTACTATTCAGCCATTAGAAACAATGAATTCATGAAATTCTTAGAGAAATGGATGGAGCTGGAGAACGTCATACTAAGTGAGGTGACCCAGTCTCAAAAGAATACCCATGGTATACAGTCACTGATAAGTGGATATTAGCCTAGAAGCTTGGAACACCAAAGACACAAATCACATATCAAGTGATGTCTCACAAGAAGAAAGGAGTGGACACTAGTGCTAGAATGGACCAAAACATCATTGTGGGAGAGTACAAGAACAGTAAAGTGGGAGGGGGTGGATGCGGGAGCAGGGGGAGGGAAAAGGACATGTGGGACCTTTGGGGGTGGGGAACCAGAAAAAGGGAAATGAATTGTAAATATAGAATATATACAATAAAAAAAAAAAGAAAAAAAAAAAAGAATATGTTCTCTTGGTGACATGTTAGCACCGGAATCTGTTTCATTGATGTGATGACATTTTGTACTGTGTAGCCTCCTGAATCTCATTCGAACATCTCCACCTCTGTCTTCATTACCCAGTCAGGCACAGTCTCGTTCTATACATACATACATACATACATACATATATACATAAATCGTACTAAACGGCTCTTTCTTTCTTTGTCCAACTTAAGATGTTGCTAAAATGGTCATTAGGCTAACTGGCATGAACCCCGACCTCTGATTTACCTCCCTTGTTTTGAATGAATCTTTCATTCCCACAAGATACTCCTGAACTCTGATTTGTTAATTCTACTGTTTTCAAATGTCAAAATTATTTTGAGTATGGCAGGATTATAATCATTCAAAAATATATTTTCCTATTCAATAGATTAAATAAAACCCATGAGTAACAAAGACATTAAATGTTTTTGTTCTTTTTTTAATGTTTCCAATATTTTAGTTTTCTTTCATAGAGCCATCTTCCCTACTTGCAAACTGGTTCCTCTTCCTTTGTCAGTTTTTAGTACTGGGGAAAATGAAGCAAAGGATAAAATGAAACAAAATCAACAGTAATAATGCAAGACAACAGAGCAAGAAGCTACTTGGTCACAGAAAACACCCGAGACTGGCCAGGAAGACCTTGTCTTCCCACTCCTGATGGTCGTGAGACACTTTCCATTTGTGCCTCATACTGGATGGATCCATATACACGATGTGGATTAACTATAATAATATTTTCATATCTCTGAAACTGTTTTCTGCTTGTTATATATGGATTTCTCTCTCTCTCTCTCTCTCTCTCTCTCTCTCTCTCTCTCTCTCTCTCTCTCTCCCTCTCCCTCTCTCTCTCTCTGTCTGTCTCTGACTTCTGCTTTATACATATGACTTTTTAGTCAGTGCTGGTTTACTGATTTCCTCATAAGACCAAACTTCAGGGATGTAGATCCTTATCCACACAAACCAGAAGGAAGTGGTTGGGTAATGTCTGCTACTATAGCAGACATTTATGTTACTGCATAACAAATAACCCCGAATTTAATTTTTGAGTGTCTATCCTGAAAAAAAAATGTTGTGATAGGGAGAATGCTTACATAGTCCCAGGCACAGTGTTCCTGTGCATGCTTTGAAGAAACTAGAAGCTTGTTGTGAGGTTAAAATGAGGTACTGTATGAAAACCTTCTACCACAAGATCTATTGCTTGGGAAGTACTCAGAACACATCTGTCATTATTAACCAAACAAAGAATGATATTAATGACAAAAAGTATATGTTGCAGCAGGTGTGATTATCCTTTGAAATGTGAGAATTATTAGTTCTTCCATCTTACCAAATTGAAATTCCAATGGAATGGATTCTTTCCTAGGAAAATATAAATCACATACTCGGAAAGGATTTTAAAACACAGATACAAGCCGAAACTATTAAGGAAAGAAAATTAATGTAAAAAACGTGATCCCAGGCTCATGGCAATTGGCATTTTAACCTCCTTTGAAAAGCAGAAAATCTCAGTATCACTTAGATTTTAACATTATAAAAAGAGGGGCTGGAGAGATGGCTCAGCAGTTAAGAGCACTGGCTGTTCTTCTAGAGGATCTGGGTTTCAACTCCCTGCATCCACATGACAGATCACAACTGTTTGTAACTCTAGTTCCAGGGGATCTGATACCTTCACACTGACATACATGCAGACAAAACACCAAACCACATGAAATAAAATAATAAAATAAAAACAAATAAGTTTTTAAAAAGCATTATAAAGAAGATGCAAGCACACAATTTAGCACAAAAATAGGGTGATTAACAAAAATTGTTGAAACACAAAAATGCCAATGCTATGACCAGCTTTCCACACAAAAATGCTAAATAAAATGCAAGCAAGTTAACTTTTGATTTGTAATGGAAGTTCTGTATCGTTCCCAATGGATGCAATGATGCTTTCAGCAGTGGTCAGCTTTGAGTAGCCACCATGACTGGACTAGTACATGTCTGGGACCCTAGTAGAATAGATTGGATCGAACTGGCTCTGACCTGATCAGTGGATTAATTCCTTGGTGGATTAATACGATGGCATTATTGGGAGGCGATGGAAGTAGGAGGGAGCCTTTGGGGGAGTCGGTGACTGGGAGTATGTCCTATGCTATCCCAGCATCCTTTTTGATTTTTTTCTCTTTGCTTCCTGACTGCCTTGATGGGGAGCGCTTTGCTTTGCAATGCCTTCCCTGCCAAGAGAGACTGAAATCTATGAAACCAGGAAGCCAAATAAATCCTTTCCCACTTTATTTTTGGGGTGGGGGCCGGGCCAGGCATTTCATCAAAGGTACAAGAATTCACACTCCAATCTGTAAAATGGATTAACAGAAAAATATCAATTTAGAAAGCCAAATAAGAGAATGCATACAACAACCTTTATGGAAAGTGGGAAAAAAGACAAAATTCACCACCAATTCCCAATCTACCAAAGAAACAGAATTTTGCTTAATGTAGTCTGTATATATATATATATATATATATATATATATATATATATCTTCCTGAATGACTCCAGCATGTCCAGGGACAGTCATTAAATATCACTATTTTAGTTAAGATTATGTTGCAATTCTAGTTAGTGGAACTCAAACGATAAAACAAAATATCCTAACGTAGGAAACATGGCCTAAATTAGAGATATTATGGTTGCTTACCTATAACAGGCACTAGAAAAGGAGCTTTATTTGAAAAATTATTACATCTGAAATCCTGCTTGTTTCTCAGCTGCTTTGTCATGGAAAGCAACTACAATTTGTCATACCCCACATAACTATCTTTAAAATATAAAACTCTAAGAACTGGGGCTGGAGTGATGGCTCAGCTGGGAAGAGCACTTGTTGCTCTTGAAGAGGATGCTGATGTTCCCAGCACACACATGGCGATTCGCAACCATCCATAAGGCCAGGTTCAGAAGATGCAGCACCCTCTTTTGGCCTCCACTGGCATGCACATGGTTCAAATATATACACTCAGTCAAGGCATTCACACACACAAAATAAACATAAATCTAAAATTATTTTAAATATGAGTTATTCTTTAATTTTACTAGTGGAAATGCCAATGGAATGGATTATTTTCTAGGAAAATATAAATCACATACTTGAGAAGGATTTAAAACTAAAATAAACTCAAATTGTTAAGGAGATAGAAAATAACTGTTAAAAATGTGAACCTCACCCAAGGATCATACTGGCGTCTGTGGGTATTGTAACAATGGTTAAGCTAATTGACTGCTTCTCAGGCTGTACCACTATTGATTTCTTGTAAGACATATAATTAAGTAGACAGGCAGTAAACTGACTAGCAAAGCGATATCTTTCCATTTACTTATTATGCCAAGCTTAAAATATATGATAATAATATCCTATTCACAGTAGTAACTGAAACCACAAAATATCTAGGAATAAACTGCACAAAAGCACACGGCACCTTTTTACTGAAGGTCCCCTGAGTTGAAAAAAGAGAAGCTGTGTTCTCATGGAAAGAATATCTAACATTGCTCAGATGTTTTTGAAACTCAATCTTAAATGTAACATAATTCTTTTGAACACCCAAATAGAATTTCTCTTTAGGGATTAATAAAATACTGCTAGGAGAAAAATGTCTGAAATCAAAGAATGATAAGTCGAGGCTTTCTTTAGCAGATAACCCAATATGTCATGAACCACGATTGTTAAGTGATCTTGAAATTGGTGCCAACATAAATACATCAGAGGAATCAAGTAGAAAATCCAAAAATAGCTGATGTATATTTAAGAATTAGCAAATGATAAAAAAAAAATGACATTTTAAACCTGTGGAGGAAAGATAAATTATACAATTAATATTAGAAGAAAACGTGAGTCTTTTTGTAATCCTGAAGTTGGAAAAGGTTTTCTAAACATGAAACCACAAAAAGAAATCATGAAGGAAAATGAAAATATATTTGTTCTCCAAAAATATGCTACTTAAAACCATCTCTCTAGGGCGGGAAGGCCTAATAAATGGTTTTCCCATGGAAAACAAAAGACCAATATTTTAGTATCATTAGCTCCTGCCCATAATAGACAAAAAATTAGTAGATATAGAAGAAAATATCGTCAAAAAGAAAGAAAAGAAATAATGAACTCAATATTTAAGATGAGCAAAATATAATAGGGAATAAGACCCCGGGCACTGCAGAGGTGACTCAGAGACTGTCGTTCTTGCCGTGGGCCTGAGTTCAGTCCCTGCTACACACACGGTAGCTCGGTACCTGGTAATTCCAATTCCAAAGGATAGACTGTCATCTTTTGGCATCTATATGAGGGGCGCATACACCTATGCTAACACACAGGCATGAACACACACACACACACACACACACACACACACGAACACAGAAACATACACAGTCACAAATAACAATTTTTTTCTTTTTTAATTTCTCCATCCTTTTCACTATTTCCAGAGTTAACTCTCCCCAAGATAAAAAATTCATGAGAGTGAAGATGTTTCTGGGAGAGACGGGCAACAGGCATTGCAATATCTCTTTCACCAATGTGAGTGGAATTCATCCAGTTACCAATGGCCTGTATAGAGCAAAAAGGGAGAAAATGAATTCTCCTTCTTCGGTTTTTAACTTTTAGACTTATCGATTTATTTATTTATTTATTTATTTATTTATTTATTTTATTTATTTATTTATGGGTGTGGGTGTGGGTGTTTTGTCTGCATATATGTACTACATGAGTGCCTGCTAGTAAGAGAAGTCAGAAAAGGGCGTGAGATTCCCTGGGACTGGAGGTACAGAGGGTTATGAACCACTGTGTGGGTGCAGGGAACTGGACTCAGGTCTGCTCCTAGAACAAGTGCACCCAACCGGGAAGGATCTCCTGGCTTTCCAGTCTGCAGATGCAAATTGTGAGATCTCTCATCCTTCATACTCACATGAGCAACTCAAAAATAAATAAATAAAAGCAGATTTCCTCTTAGTTCTGTTTCCTTGGAAAACACAGGCTACAGTAGCCATAGCTTCCCAAGGACATGCCTTGCGCATGGGTCACAAAAATTCATTTTCAGGCCGTATTCAAAAGTCTCCTGTAAATTTCCTTAATTTACCTGCCTTCTGTTTGGAAGACAATTCTGTTGTCTTCCAAAATAAGGACCCTGGAATGGAACCACTAGCATCTTGTGATTCATGAAATTCAAATGGCAAAAATACTGATGGGATCATGCATCTATTTTTTTCCACAGCGAGGTGGGGGGGAACCCACAATGCTTTTAAATAAAGAATAATCCAATAATAGAGAATAATTACCAAGAGACATTAACACTAGCTAGCAATGCACCTCCTTAAATACCACCAGCCCTGAGAAAGGCCAACAAAAGTTGGATCCACTCCTAGCTCCGTAGGCTCAAGATCTAATTGGGCAATGTGAGATATTATTATCGAACCTCTCAGGACTCCTTGGCACTGGCAGGAAGATTATTGCAATCTCCAATTTAATCCTCCCCGATTTCATCCCAGATATTTATAACGCAGCTGTGCGGTAGGTGCTCCTGGCAGGAAGCTGGCATGCAGTCTCCCAGGCTGGGAGCAAATATCTAATTCAAAAAGAAGTGGGGGAAACATCCAAATGGATGGATATGTTCAAGTTTTAGAGCTGGGGAAAACAGGATCCGAGGCAGTGAGCCTGAAGTGACACCAGAGAGTTGATGGAGCTCTGTGATCTCCGTGATTGCAGGAAGGTCTATCTGAAGGCGATGCTACCAGGAAGACTCTCCAGCGGCAGAAGACCTGGCCTGTCAAAATCAAACTTTAACAGCATTTGATGTTTAAATAGAATACTTGTCTCTCCCTCACTCCCTCTATCTTTCCTTCCTAACTCTCCCTCCTTCTTCCCATCCTTCCCTTCTAGAAGTGAAATGAGTAGAACACAATGGTGTAATACATTTTTCACTCTTGCTTTTTAAAAAAAAAAGTGCCATTAATATGCATTTAAGACACAATACAAAAGACAGTGAGGTTAGGTACCTCTGAGGCTGCCTTGAGTGGCAGATGAAGGCAGATAGATGACTTGAACTTGAAAGACTCGATCATTTCTTGGGCTTGGGAGATACCCATCAACTTTATCCTACAGCAGGAATTAGAGACTAGACTCCACCCAAGTGGTAACAATTATTGGAACAGTTTAAAATGGAAGGCAGGCTCTGACGCGTGCAAAGATCACACATCAGCTTCCTGGGTGATTGAAAGGACTAGCAACGACAGTGTCCCTGACTCAGGCCACCCAGCAAGGCAGCACCCACTTCCATGCAGCAGGGCTGCTCGCCTGCTCACAGTGCCACGGCATTTACGTAGACAGCATCTCCTCTGTTGTTCACATTCATATTAAAGGCCAGTTTCTCTAGAATACAAAATCTGCTTAGGAACTGGCTTATACATATCTCTAAATAAGCTGACCCAGTCAGGGAGTTGAACTGGGCTATATAAGTCAAGACCTGCGGGCCTTGGAATTTCAAGATTCTTATAACAATGAAAGCCACCATGTACTCTATGTTTGTATGTGCATGAGGATTCCAGAACTTGCAACTCGCTATGGAATTTTCTAAGAAGATCACGTACACCATCTGACTCTAATCTTATAATTCCTCTGAAAGGCAGCTGGTAAAAATCAACAGAATGAATGGGTAAACTTCAGTCAGCGGCACTTCCTGACACTGCCCCTTGCTTCACAGCTAGCGTACTGTGACCTCCAGTGTGATGCCTACTGGAAAAGACCGTGATGCTAGAAGAGGTGGAACAAAGGATCACGTTGACCTCAGCACTGAGTTCATAAAGAACAGAACTGACAGATGATCGGGAGAGAGTGCTCGGGTCAAGCAGGCTTGGCGATGCCCTCAAAAGAGATAGGCTAAGGAAGGACAAATGGATGGTGGGCACCACAGAAAACAATGCAATGAGGAGATGTGAACGAAGACGCTGCTCAAGGCGGTCAAGAGCTTGGTTTCCACTTCTGGATGGTGTGCTTGTTACTGCTATGCCAACTTGACACAAAACAGAATCATTTGAGAAAAGGGAACTTTAATTCCCCCAACTAGATTGTCTCTGGGCAAACCTGTAGGGCATTTTTCTTCATTGATGATTAACGGGAAGGTCCAGTTCACATCAGGCAGTACCACACCTGGGCTGGCGGTCCTTAATACTCTACAGAAGCAGGCTGAGCAAGCCGTGTGGAGCAAGTTTGTAAGCTCTTCCACGCTCTGCGTCAGCTCCTACCTCTAGTGGAGTCCCCTGGATGATGGCTCATGGCAATCTTTTTCCTACTCATGTCGCTTTTGGTCATGGTGTTTTAGCACAGTGTTAGAAATAGATGGAGTGGATCTTTAAAAAAAAATCTACTGAATGTATTCACACTAATATTCAGTTGAGTGAAGAATATTTGAGTCTGAAACCTTGGGGTTGGGATTTGGGATTTGGGATGAAACGCACCCATTCCCAGATCTGGCTTGGGAATTACCCTACAGAAGGAAGGAGTGAACTGGCAGAAATACTGGTCACTGTTGCAGCGATGGCTCAGCAGTTAAGAGCACTGACTGCTCTTCCAGAAGTCTTGAGTTCAATTCCCAGCAACCACATGGAGGTTCACAACCATCTATAATGAGATCTGATTGCCCGCTTCTGGTGTGTCTGAAGACAGCTACAGTATATACAATAAATAAATTTAAAAAGAAAAAGTTATTATGGCAATCCACAGATGCTATCCTAAGAAATTCAAAATGGCAGCCATCAGGGTTTCGCAGCCTGTGTTTCCTCTACTCGAGAAACCAAGGTGAACACTTCACATTTCTCCTGTTCCAACTGTTGCTTCATCCAAGTATCACTATTTACTATGACGGATTTCTAAAGCTGTGCATGCATAAGCATGGTTTGTACTCAAGTATTCAGGTATAGCCAGGGCTATACAGAGAAACCCTGTCTCGACCCCCGTGCCCCCTCCCCCCAAAAAAAGAGAAGAAAAAAGAAATACTGGTCACCATCCAAACACCAGTGTGGACCTTGTCTTGTAGGTAGGAGGACACTTCGTGCCAACTTCTTGGGATTCTCCCACTGAGGGGAATTTCTGCTCTGTGCAATGTCATAGCAGCCCCATCTTCTGAGGTTGCGCCCTCCTCTGCCACACCTGGTTGAGTGTCACTGAAGCTGCGACGCTGAAGATCCTCAAGAGCAAACTCGGGTTGTTACAAGCTTTTCTCCTTTTCTCCTCTCTTCCACCCAGGGCTCCCCTTATAGCTGGCTGATGGAAGCTAGGCCCGTTGTTCTCTGCTGCCCTACGGTGCTCTGAAGTCCCGGTTCTCACCATCCTGCCCCAGGTTCAGAGAGAACGGTGACTCCTCCACCAAGCAGAAAGGAAGAGTGCCATTTCCGGGCCCGGCCCTCCGTGCTCCGTCTCACACGCTCCCTTTTACATTCCTTCTCAGCTTCTCTCCACTCTGCCAGTTTTGTTTGCATGTCTGGCGCGAGGGGTGGCTCCCGGGGGCTTTTTGCAGCCCTCTTCCTTTTTATTTTCACCCAGAAGGAAGGTGGACCACTCTGACTCCAATTTGTCACTGAATGCCAACTGGCAGGTGGCTGGGGTGTCGGAAGGGTGATGATACTGAGGGGGCCCTCGCAGCAGGCAGGGGGAAATCGGGGCACCAGATTGGCACCCACAGATGTAGCTTCAAAGTGTCAACAGCCAGCATCCTGAATGCGGAGCCTCCTGTCATTCCTCACAGTCTTGGAATCTTCTCAGAGTGGCTTGAACACTCACGGAAAGGAAATTTCTCAGAAGCCACACGCAGCTCGGGAATAAGCGAGCTGAAATAGTATCTCATCCTCTCCTAGGTTTATTAACATACAGATTCATGCGCAACGCCGTCTTAATCTCCTCAAAGATGGGGGGGGGAGCGTGAATGGGAGGCATATGCCAGGCACGATGCTCTTCTGATTATTTCCCAGCTCCTGCATTCCTGCTACTGAGATTTGGGGGACCATGTCCTATTGCTTGTGAAGCAACCCACAGTCTCCCATCCTGCCAAAGAGGAGCCTTTCTCTTGTCACGTGTGTGTGTGTGTGTGTGTGTGTGTGTGTGTGTGTGGCATTTTCCCAGTAGAATTCGTGGACACAGGAAACCATTAGTTTCTCTCTCTCTCTCTCTCTCTCTCTCTCTCTCTCTCTCTCTCTCTCTCCATCCATCCCATTAGAAAACACTTCGGCCTTCTTTGCCCGGCAGTGCCTTTATTTTCTTAATTCTCTTCCTTAAAATCTGCTTTTTTTTTTAAACAAAAAAAATAGCTTTTTGTACAAAGTGACTCTTCTTAGAGAAGTTCATATCCATGTTCTGGGGTATGTCTTTGCCCTGTAATAAAATCACAACTTTGCTACATAAAGATGTGTATTTTGTCTTAAATCAATCCCTGATGTGCTGGCTAGATTTTGTCAAACATCCCAGGATAATTAGCAGTCAGGGGGTGCAATAAGAGAGTTGGAAGCTATGGATTAGCTGCACCATTAGCAGCTGATTAAGTCCTGATTCCAGGGGCTATCTACACAGGACCGCTCCACGTCCACCCGTCTACGCATTAACAGGTAAGACTGCGGAAGCACTGTCTGTTACTGATGAAGAATTATAGTCGTTAGAGATGTGCAAATATAAATTGTAGCTTAGGTCATGTGTAAGAAGATTGATCTTGGGGAAGATTCAAAAATGAGTTGTTAAAGTGATCGTTTATATTCCTCTTAGGAAATCTGACAAAATCCAAGAAGCAAGCCCATCAAGAGGATTCCCTGTCAGGTGAATCTCACTTCCTTCGGTAATGTTATTAAAGCAGCTTCTCAGAGGATTGGATAGCCTGAGCCAGTCTACAGGTGAGAGACACTGATGAGCGTACAGGAACAGCTTGCTAGAGTATATACTTGTATATCAAAGCTGCCTTTCTTTCTTTCCTTCTTTCTCTCTTTATCTCATTTTCTATTTCTTTCATTCTTTCTTTTTTAATCAATTTAATCATCCCTATTAACAATTTAATCATGCCTATTAACAGGGCAGGTTAACAAAGCAAAGTTAATATGCTATCAGGATCATGACCAGACAAGTTTCTTCTTCTAGGATTTAAAAGATCTATTTATTTATCTATTATATGTAAGTTCACTGTAGCTGTCTTCTGACTCCACAAGAGGGAGTCAGATCTCATTACGGGTGGTTATGAGCCTCCATGTGGTTGCTGGGATTTGAACTTAAGACCTTCAGAAGAGCAGTCCGTGCTCATAATCACTGAGCCATCTCTCCAGTCCCTTCTAGGATTTAAACAAGGAGAGAAGGACATCAGGCAGAAAAGATGGCAGCAGGAATGGAAGAAGGGAGGAAAGGAGGCAAGAAAGAAGGAAAAAGAAGGGAAGAGAAAGTGAGAGAAAGAAAAGGAAATGAAGAGAAGGGAAAGAAAGTAAAATTAAGACAGATGGTAATGAGCCCCGGAGCAGGACGCCTACTCTCTGATTATGCCAGGATTGGTTCAAACCAAAGTTAAAGAGAACAGAAAGTAAGACTTCCATTCAAGCAGTTGACAATAGTAAGAAGAGTAGATAAGATCTGTGAGGTGTATGAATGCTAATAAAAAATATGCATGTAGTGTGAATTCAAAAAGATGTTATGAATGATTCTGGAATGACAGAATCAGGAATTGGTATAGTAAATGCTTACATTGCATCAGAACTATGGCAATGCTCTGAAAATGAATCCCAGCATGCACGGCGCCTCTTGGGAGCATACTGACTATAGCTGAACTGTTCATAGCAATGTGTTCACAAGTTAGCAGGAAGGGGCTTCACCGGACTCCCAGAGATACACACAAGGAAGAGGCTAGTCCTAGTGAGATATGTACCAAAGTACTGAAGGGTTGTCACATCTGGGTCTGGGAGAAACTTTAAATAGCACAGCACAAGCTGGAGTGTATGTGGAGACCAAAGGTAGCAGTATTTCAGATTAGTTCAAGATGAAATAGCGGAGACTCTTCAGACTTAACAGTGGTTGCTTCAGTAACGGGAAATAAATGTAGTCCTCAAAGCTTTGAAACATTGTCATGAATGTGAGCCCTACTCAGGAAGTCTCTTCCAGAGAAGAAAAGGTAAGATTTTAAATAATAGTATCTCTGCTTTTTCTATCAATGGAAAAATTAATGAAGCAATTTACCTCCAATTGTTCAACATCTTGGCACAGGCTGTGCTGTCCCGAGCTAGGGGGCAGACTGCCATTATGGAATGGTCTGGTAGGGAACCCAACACTAAACAAAAACTCATCATCTGACACATAGGAATGATGGGCATGGTAGGGGGAGTGGAAGGTACTCTCCGGATTCTCCAAGACCTTAGAATCTGAATCACTTTTATATCTATTTCATGGCTGTTTCATGTTATTTCTGAACTTGAGGAACAAAATAACATTGTTAAAATATAGAGAGCAAATGGGAGATAAGGGAAAATTATTGCGAACAAATTAAAATACTAAAGCAGGGTTTATCCAAAAAGGGATTTTAAGTAATGAACTAAACTAAAACAGGCCACGCAAGTTAATATCATATTAAATACTTAATTTGAGTGTAAAATCTAAATGGCTTCAGGATATATTGGACAAAGCTAAGACCTGCATTAATCTACACTCTTTGATGTTTTAGTATTTGGACAAAAACTGATTTAAAATATTTTATACTATTTATAAAGAAAGCATTCACTGAATCCATAAAATTCACTTGGAGGCAAGAGATTTGGAAGGGAATGTTTAACCTGCTTCATAGAATAAATATGCTTAAAGGCTTAGGTAAATGCCATTGAAGTCTGCTCTAAAGATCCCTATAATTTGAAATAGATTTCTGAAGTTCAGGCTTCTCAAGGATCAAAATTAGGATTTAGCCAATGATCACTTTCCTGTGCAAAGAGTTTGAATATTTAAAATAAGCATGAACCTGTACAGGCTACAAAGATGTCTGAAGAAAGAGCTGGCTCAAAAATAAGGGGAACATGGGCTATGTCATAACTTACATCCCCCAAGACAAGAGTAAAACAGGTGATTTACAGAAGCAGAGCACTGTGCCATGAAAGGCAGGGACATTCAGAAGCAGCCTGGCAGGGTCAGGAAAGAAGCAGCAGACCAAGCTGCAGCAGAGGCACAGAGGATTGGAAATGTGTCCTGATGCAGTAGACAGTGTAGAAAAATGCCCGAGAAAGGTTAGCGAAGAAAAACTGAGATTTCTCAGTGTCCCTTACATTCTGATTAATCAATGCATGCCACTGGATAGGAATGTGGAGCATAGGACTTCAATCCCACTGGCATTCTTATTATTGCATTGCTATGGTTTGGTCATCTGAATTTAGATTAGGATTTAGACTCTAGCAGCCTCTCTCCTTTGGCAAAGACATACAAATATTCACTAGTTCCTAAATTCCCAATGACCAGACTGTTTCAACCGTAATGTTCAAATTGTTGGGTCATTATTGCCATGCTAGTATCAAGTTTCTGGCCATCCCTATGAGCTCCACAAAGTCTGACTGATATTTATAGCATTCCAAGACCACCTAGAGCAAATATTGTCATAGTTCTTCCCATGAGTCTTTGGTCTGATTTTTCTTTGAAGGAAGTTGTGAATGCCTACACCTCTGGAGTTTCTGTATCTAAACCGGGTCAAGGGAAATGTGAGTTTGAAAATATTCAAGGGAAATGTGTTTGAAAATATTCAACATCATTAGTCATTAGGGAAATGCAAATCAAAACAACCCTGAGATTTTACCTCACACCAGTCAGAACGGTTAAGGTTAACCACTCTGGAAATCAGTCTGGTGGTTCCTCAGAAAACTGGACATGATACTTCCAGAGGACCCAGCCATACCCCTCCTGGGCATATACCCAGAAGATTCCCCAGCATGCAATAAGGATACATGCTCCACTATGTTCATAGCAGCCTTATTTATAATAGCCAGAAGCTGGAAAGAATCCAGATGTCCCTAAATGGAGGAATGGATACAAAAGATGTGGTATATATATATATATATATATATATATATATATACACACACACACACACACACACACACACACACACAATGGAGTACTATTCAGCCATTAGAAACAATGAATTCATGAAATTCTTAGAGAAATGGATGGAGCTGGAGAGCATCATACTAAGTGAGGTAACCCAGTCTCAAAAGAATACCCATGGTATGCAGTCACTAATAAGAGGATATTAGCCTAGAATCTAGGGACACCAAAGATACAATCTACATACCAAATGATGTCTGACAAGAAGAAAGGAGTAGACACTGGTGATGGAAAGGATCAAAGCATCAGTGTAGGGGAATACCAGAACAGGGAAGTGGGAAGGGGTGGATGGGGGAACAGGAGGAGGGAAAAGGGCATGTGGGACCTTTGGGGGGGCGGGGAACCAGAAAAAGGGAAATGAAATGTAAATATAGAATATATCCAATAAAAAATTAATTAAAAAAAACTCAGGAGACAGCAGGTATTTGCAAGGATGTGGAGAAAGAGGAACAATTCTCCACTGATGGTGGGATTGCAAGATGGTACAACCACTCTGGAAATCAGTCTGGCCATTCCTCAGAAAACTGGGCACAACATTTCTGGTGGACCCTGCTATACCACTCCTGGGCATATACTCAGAGGATTCCCCAGCATGCAATAAGAACACATGCCCCACTATGTTTATAACAGCCTTATTTATAATAGCCAGAAGATGGAAAGAACCCAGATGTCCCTCAATGGAAGAATGGATACAGAAAATGTGGTATATTTATACAATGGAATACTACTCAGCAATTAAAAACAATGAATTCATGAAATTCTTAGGCAAATGGTTGGAACTGGAAAATATCATACTAAGTAAGGTAACTCATTCACAAAAGAACACACAGGGAATGCAGTCACTGATAAGTGAATATTAGCCCAGAAGCTCAGAATACCCCAAACACAACCCACATATCAAATCATTCCCAAGAAGAAGGAAGGAGAGGGCCCAGGTCCTGGAAAGGCTTGATGCAGCATTTTAGGGGGTTACCAGGACAGAGGAGTGGGAGGGGGTTGATTGGGGAACTGGTGGATGGATGAGGGCTTATGGGACTTAGGGGGAGGAGAGAACCGGGAAAGGGAAAATCATTTGGAATGTAAACAAAGAATATAGGAAAAAAATATATGTATGTATATATATATGCACATATATATAGAGAGAAAATATTCAACTCCCAAATTGTCATGGACAACTTTGGATCTTATACTCTAAGAGATGGTCTGTGTCTTTTGAATAAAATATTGTAAAATGTTTTGCCTAAGACTACATCCTTTCTTTGCAAACATTGAGGCTTTCTATGAGCGATTGTTGGTTGCTACTTCTATGTCATTGTACCTCTCATTATTAAGTCAGAACAACTGATCAATTCTCTTCTCATTTCCCTTTTTGGATATTTCCTGCCCACTAAGCAGAGAAATAACCATCCAGGATTGAGAACCCAATAAGACCAAACTTACAGAGCAAACTGAACCTTGACTTCATTATTACTTGGTACTAACCCAAGCTTTACAGCCTTGATTAAACAGCGACAATCAAGAGCTTCAAATGTGGTACAGCATTTAGCTCTCTGCCAACCTTGTCATCATTCTGAAGATGTTACCATTTTCCTGTGTTTCCCTTGAGAGCCACCTAGGGAGTTTCCCACATGGAAGGATGGGTTACTTATCACGGTGAGTGTTAATACAAGATGTTAGTACAAGGCTTGAGCACAGGCCACCTGTCATCTCTCATTAGTTAGATATTCCACACCAGGGACTTGCAATATTAAAGGGCCCTGATATTATTTATATCTGACAACTGAATGCCAATTAAATGCTACCTGGAATATTGAAATACCATTGTTCTGCTTTTATAAGAAAGCCTAAATGATGGAAACAAGGCAGGCTTGTTAACAGAATTAGCTTGTTTTCACCCCATCTTTAGGTTGATCACGTAGCAGAAAGTCTTTCCAGGCTTATCTGAACTCATAGCTCACTGTCCACCTATGCTCTCCTGAAAACTCATTCTGAGAGAGTAGGGAGGGGTCAGAGCTCACAGCTAGAGCTATGGAGAATTTGATGTGGCCTCTGAACAAGAGAAACCACCGTGGAAAGATAATCAGTCATGAAGCTTAAACAGAAGTCACACTCTCACCTGACCCAGGCTGGAGTGGTACCCAAGGCGGGCGGGGCTCCCCCTCCCTTAGGAGGAAGTGGAAGGGCTAATGAAGGGAAGGATTTGTAAGGGTGGGACTGGGAAGAGAGGAAGCTGCAATGGAGATGTAAAGGGAATTTTAATAGTAATAATAACAACAATAATGATGATGATAATAATAATCAATAATAATAAAAAAAGCTGAGCTCTTAGCTGCTACTTCTCCCAATATTCCTGCAGCTTGCTGCAATGCTGACACCATCATGCCTTCTTTCCACCCTAGAACCACAACACCAAAACAAAGCCTTCTTTCTTCAACTCACTTTGGTCACGGTGTTTTATCACTACAATGGAAAAGTAGGATTTAATAAATTAATATCTCTAGAACAACTTGGGGTAATGTTTGCCACCCGAGAGGCTGCACTGTTAAGGCATAACCCCTAAAGCTGAAGACTGCCGCCATTTGATGGGTGGAAGACACTGCTCTGTCAAAGTGTCTGAGACAAACAGTTTAGAAGAACAGTTTGAGTTTCGTTCAAAGTTTTAGCCTGTGACCACTTCCGTGTCACGGCGGTACAACATGCCCGTAAGCGCACAGCAGAAGGGAGAGCTGATCACCTCGTGGCAGTCAGAAAGCAAACACAGAAAGAGAAAGCAGGTGGGAGAACACACTTGGAAGGTCTTACCTGTCTTGGCCCTCAACTCAAGCTGGATTATAAGAGGACCGCTGTCGGAGAGATAAAAGCGGTACACGGCCTTCCTCGGAAACGTGTGAGATGGGTTTCTGGTTGCCAAAAATAAATAAATAAATAAATAAATAAATAAATAAATAAATAAAAAAGCCTCTTCCCTTGGCATGTACCAGTGGTTACACATCAAAGCCCATGCAAACTTCCAGACTCCTTTGGTCTCTCTTCACGTGTGCCTGGTATGAATATCCTAGCTCCTCCCCATTCATTGCTCCCTGGCCCTCCTCACCTACACACTATACTAGCTCCCAGAATATTCCAGATCACAGGCCGCCCTCCCCTCACCTACTGGTTCTCCTTACACCCTGCAAGAGTTCTCCACGTGCTGTTTATCTAGCCCTCGCCATGGCCAGTCTGTTTCTTTTTCTCTCTGCTCTGAACTTGTCCAGATACCTCTCTCTCTCTCTCTCTCTCTCTCTCTCTCTCTCTCTCTCTCTCACACACACACACACACGCACGCACGCACGCACACACACACACACACACACACACACACGCACACACACACACACTAAAAACCTGTTCCCTAACTATGGAGTGGCCATTTGGGTGGTTTCTTTACTGTGTCCTTGCTTACATCTCTCGCCTCCTCGGAGAGGAGCACGGGCCACCTTTCCAAAGGACCTGATCCCTCCCGTCTGAACCAACTTGCTGATTTTTTTGGCCCTCCTGAAGTAGGATCATTTGTGTCTCCTGGCATCTGCCACCCAACATGTTTGACTCCAAATCCTCGAGCCCTCTTCTTCTCCATCTGCTCTATGTGTCTCTCCTTGTCTACTCAGTGTCTCACTTGCAGCTGCCAGGCTTTTTTGTTTTTTGGGTTTTTTTTTTCTCCCTCAACTCCAGGAACCTACTACAACATTGTCTCCTGATGCCCCTTCGGAGTGCCCATCACAGAAATGGGCATCTCTCTATTGTGATTCAGATCCCTTTGGGGACATCGTCAGATTGAAACTTTGTCCCATGGGGCATTTTCCTTATCTTATCATTCCCCCCCCCCCAGGTCTCCATTCCTACACTATTGGAATCCTTGCCTGGCAGAAATCCTATTTGTGACCCCTTGACCTGAGACTCTCTGATCTTCTGTCCACCTGATCTGTCTCAAGAAGCTCTCTCTCTCTCTCTCTCTCTCTCTCTCTCTCTCTCTCTCTCTCTCTCTCTCCCTCTCCATCTCTCTCTGACTCTGTCTCTCTGTCTCTCCCTCTCTCCCTTCATCCCTCCCTCTCTCCCTCTCTCTTTCTCCATCTCTCTCTTTCTCCTGCTGGAGCCTGAACTAACCACGGGCTCTTTTAGACTTAACAACTCCTCACACTTGCCTTCCCTAATCTCTTCCTTTTTTGGACTCAGAGATTCCATACACTTGCTGTTTTAGGGCAAACAGCTTGGCCTCAGCGCACACTAGATAATCAGTTTTAATGGGGAAAAAAAGGCATTCTCGAATTCTCATAGTTTATAACAACTTTTGCAACCACGCCAAAAAATGGTTTAGAAAATCCCTTATCTCTAGGCTTTCTGTATTTTACACTCTCAAAAAGTTCTTATCTATCTCTAAGCCATCTTTGCTTTTAGATCTTGGCCTCCCCTGCTCATTTGATTCAGTCTTACCAACATTCAAACACCTTTTGGTTATGGCACATGCTGTTCTAGTCTATTGAAAAACCTGGCCCTGGCATGTTCCCTCCAGACTCAAGCCTTGTTTCCTCTAAAGTGACTGTGGTGGTAATAAGAATGGCCACCATGGGCTCATGTACTAGAGTGCTTAGTCACCAGGAAGTAGAACTCTTTGAAAGGATTAGATGGATTACATGGAGTAGACTTGGAGGAAGTGTATAACTGGGGGGTGGGCTTTGATGTTTCAAAAGCCAATGCCAGGCCTAGGGTTTCTCTCATTCTGCTGGCTACAGATCAGGATGTAGGACTCTCAGCTAAGACTCCAGCTCCATGTCTGCCTGCAGGCCACTATGCTCCCTACCGTAATGATAATGGACTAAGCTCTGAAACTACAGTCAAGCCCCCAATTAAATGGAGTCTCCTTCTTGAAGTAATAAAACAGTGACTAAGACTATCAGTCTGGCCACCTGACTCTGTGACAGGAAGAAGGAGAGCAAAACAGAACAGTCCAGGAAAAACACTGTGTGCTTAAAAACAGCTAAGAGGTAAACTTGCCAACAGAGATTACTACGGCTTATCTCATACTGATTTTCCTGGTTTTGTTTACTGTCTTTGAAAATGGCTAAATGTAATCACAGATGTTTAACTCTCTAAATATCCCCCCTCCCCCTTACAGCTCTAAAGTTTTTGCTGAATTGTAAACTCTGTTTTAGCTCCAGATTTGTAAGGCTGTCCTGTAAAGTTTTCGTTTCTAGGACTTCTTTGTAAGTTCATTAGGTATGGTTAAAAATTATATAAAATCTGTAACAAAAAGTTAGCTTAAAACTTGTAACAAAAGGTTTCATAGTTAAAAGTTTATACCTAGGTAATCTTAATTTGGTGAAACATACTATATGTATAACTTGGATTCAATTCTTGTTTGTGAAAAATAGAATATACTAATGACAAATGTTTGGTTAAGGTTTATAAATTCCTGAGGTTATAAAGGTCCACTCAGACTAATGAGAAAGATTGACTTAGAGATGTATGTGTAAGCACTGATGTCTTTGCTAACTGTTCAGCACTGGGCTTCTAAGATATTTTATAAGGAACATCACATGTTGTATGATTACAGTTTATGAACGCCTAAGGTCTATTCAGGCTACCAGAAATTCACTTGAAGATGTCTATCTAACTGCTTTGCCTTTGTTGACTTTCTGAAACTTTAGCTATTTAGATAAATTGAGTCATATTTTTAAAAACTGATATTTTGTAAAGGTACTATTTATTTTTATATCAGGAAAAAAAGTTTCAGTCTCTCTGTGGACTGCATTCACAGTTTAAAGTTTTATTTTGATGGTAAAGGATCTTCAGTCCAAATTCTTTAAGGCTCAAACTGTAAGAGATAAAATTGTAAAATCTTAATCTTATGAAAGCTACTAACCTGTAAACTGTTAAAGATAAATTGAGTAATGGTAGCTTAATGGTCAGTAACTATATAAATAATCAAATGCTTCAATGTGCTCAAAACTATGTCTGTAGTTATGCTAAGTACAAATGTAATTTATTTATAGGGAAAAGCTTTAGCTTTGTGTAAATGTTGTCAGTGTTAATCCTGAAGCAGGTAACTGGAAACAAATAAAGTTTGTTTCATTTAAAACAATACTCAAACTTAATTACTATATGATAACCCTCAAACCCCTCAGCATATAGAGTATGGCATTTAAAGTGCTTGAAGAAAATTACTTCCCTGATAGAAATACCAGCTTCTGGCCTTGCAATCATCTCCAAAAAGATGGGCACAAGTAGACTCTACCTGGAGCTTTTTTTCAATGTGTTGACATGGATCACAAGGTAAATCTGTGACACTGTAGACACTGTTGAGTTGACTGTTCTACTTTGCCTCAGGAGTATAGGCCAGTCCCCCAAGTTTTTCCTCCACAGGAAATTATTTTCAGATCTTCTGGGACTACTGGCCAAAGACTAACACTTCCCTGTCTGGTTGTCAGTGACCGATGATGCTCTATATGCTCTATAGCAGCCAAAGACTGACAACCTCTTTCCCCCAAAAGCCATTGAGATCACTGTGGAGGAGTACAGCTGGCTAGGCTGTATAAATGGGCAAAATCACTTGACAGTCAGCAAATCAAATCTATAGAGTGGACACCTTACTTATAAAGTCAGGTTTAGATAAGAAAAATTTAATTAACCTTAAAATAGGTGCTGTAAACAACTACATTAGGTGGAGTACTTTTACATGCTGAGTTGTTTACCCATAAAATTCCTACACAATCTAGGCATGGTTATTATCAAAAGGTTGAAAGAATAAGAAAAGCATGCATTAAAATAATAATAAAAAAGTCAAGTACTGCATGGCCATGTGTACGAGAGAGCATGACATAGTTCATGGCCCTGGATCAGAGCCAGCAGGCCATGGGCCTCCATGATTGCTGTGGGAACAAGGCTTATTTGTAGAGTAGTGTACCTGTTTTCTCAGTCCTCCTTCAAGGCACGCCTTTTCTGCCAAGGTTAATGACTTCATGATAAATAGAGACAGCATGAGTCCTGGAGGTGAAGGCATGTCTATGTCTTAGCAAAATAGTAGAACACTGTGACACTCAGGACAGCCCTTAAGACTGTGGGAAAGAACGCTAAAAACATGAGTTTGAAAATATCTAATTTCTCATCTATGGAAAATATAAGGAGGCAATATGAACTGTATAAGTAGCTTCACAGATCTAGCAAAAAAGGCACCTGCAATATGTGCCAGCTTGTCAGGAAGATACTACAAAAGGAAATAAAGAGATTTAGAGAGTGGTAATTGCAAGGCAAGATCCCACCCAGCTAGTTTGTTTGTTTGTTTGTTTATGCTTACAAAGCAGGTGGATTCCTGAGTTCCAGATCATCTTGGGATAGAGCTAATTTAAGTCCAGGCAGGGTAGGAATGGTAATTTCAGGCTGGGGTCCTACCCAGCTAGTTTATTGTCTGTGCTTGTGCTTGTTGTCTCTAAGAATCAAGGAGCTGGGGTCATGAGATACTGATTCATGGGTTATTCAAAAGGGAATATGGGGGAATTGATATGTAAAATAAAAATTTTTAAAAAGACTTTTGATCTTCAATAGATGAGCTTTCCAGAGAGTCAAGAGAAAGCTGTCTTGAGCAGAGAGCTGTCTGGAGATCTCCAGAGAGAACAGAACAGAGAAAGTAATCTGGAAAGCTGTCTGGAGCAGAACATAGGCCATTAGGTTGGACCCACAATTTGACTTCGTGTCATTTATTTCACTGCTCTCAAACACCCCTCTCCAAGCTGAGGCTTGTACTTGGCATATATATATATATATATATATATATATATATATATATATATATATATATATTCTACCAAATACCTAAATACCTGGTACCTCAGTCTATTGTCTTCATGTAAAAATTGGAACACTGCAGACATAATCACTAAGATGATGTCATATTAGAGTTAGATGAGCCCTACTGTAAGAGGATCTGGATGCCACATGCAACATGATACAAGGTGAAGATGAAGGCATAGATCAAAGGAATGTACCTATAACCCCAGGAACACTGAAGATTACCAGAAAGACACCAGGATCATCCAAGATCTAGGAGAGTCTTGCAGGAATTCCTTGTTCAAAGAAATAGGGCTTGTGGATGTGGATTCTGCCCTCCAGACTAGGAGAACATATATTTCTGTTGTATAAACCAGTCACTGTATGATACTGACCTACAGCAGCAACACTAGTAAACAGATTCAAATATGGATCCAGATGCCAGTTGTAGCTAATCCAGCTGAGAAAGAGCTGCTTATTGATTATCTTTGACAAGTGTTAGTGGAGAAAGAAGTTGCATACTGCACAGTTTCTGAGCTCAAGGACAGATACTCTAATGGAACTGAAGAATGCATGCACTCGGACACACATATACACATACACACACACACACACACACACACAGAGAGAGAGAGAGAGAGAGAGAGAGAGAGAGAGAGAGAGAGAGAGAGAGAGAATTTTACTAAGTTAGTCAAGGAAGAGTCCATCTTAAATCACTCTCAGTGCAACCCTGGGTGGAATATATTCCCGAAAAATTGTTTAAAGGCAAGAATCATGGATCTTGCTTACCTTCCTTCATTCTGTCTCTAATTGTGGCTACCTTTTCCCTAGCACATGTGTCCTGCTTAGGGATACACCACAGCCACTGCCATGTGAGTGTGAAATTCCTCCCCTTTTGTTTCTACAACTTTCTTTGCTGAAGATGCTATGTAGTAGAATCCATTAGCATTACAAATGGCGTCAGGAAGCCCAAGCAGATCCATTGCTTTCTCAGATGGGTGAGAATTTGGTACTCTGGTGAATTTTTTTAAATCTCACTGTTCAGGAGCATGTTGCTCAGATATACAGAGTAAGGAGAAACAGATGAGAAGAAAGAAAACTCAAATATATATTAATTTTTATATTATGATACATTATATGTCATATATAATACATATTATACCAGGAAGGTCCTATTGTCACAACAAACAAATGATAAATATTCTTGCACTAAAACGATGAGTCTCACTTCAGTAAGCAACACATTATGCACCGTACTGGTATAATAAAGCACATCTCCTCGATTCATTCCCACTAATACAATGTATTCAGTGCTCATATGATCACACTTTTACAGCCTGTTAGCAAAAACACATACAATTGCAAAGTGCTGCTAATGCAATGTGACAGAATAGTGTTATTACAAGAAGAAGTTGTCACTGCCAAGCAATTGATTTTCCTTCATCTCCTCCCTGCTACTGCCCATCCTCCCAGGCTCTTCTGGAGATGTTTATTATGTGCTGTGGGTTCAGCCATTTCTCTGAATCAATTCTAGTGTCACGTAGGGGAAGGAATACAGAGACACGAAAAGCAGTTCGTGCTACTCTAGACATTTTAATGGGGAAAGGCATTTCCTTTGGGGATATGTTCCTTCCAAAATCTTTTTTAAAGTTTCAGGTATGAGAGTTCTCTTCCTCTAGTAAAAAGATCTGGGGCTTGTGTTCCGTGGTGCCATGACCGAGTGTTTTCCTCTTTTCTTTTTTCTTCTTTTCTCTGTGTGTGTTATGTACATATGTGTAAGTGTATGACATATATATGCTGTGTACATGTGTGTGTGTGAGAGAGAGACAGAGAGACAGAGAGACACACAGAGAGAGTATGACCTATGTGTGGAACATGTATAGGGTGCCTGCAAGAGGCCTGAGAGCAGAATGGGGCATTCTCTATGACTGTCTATCCTATTCCTTTGAGACAGAGTCTCTTGCTGAACATGAAGTCTGTTTTTCAGTTAAGCTGGCAACCAACAAAGTCCAGCAGCATTGCAGTCTCTACCACAGTTCAGTACTGAGGTTACAGGGATGAGTGGACAATGCCCATCTTATTTTATCTTTTCTGGGATTGCAAATCTGTTCCTCGTGCATAGCAAGTACTCTTAAAGACAAAGTCATCTTTCTAGCCCCTGCTTCTGCTTAGAAAATGCAATCTGAGGTCACTTTAAAGAATTAGGAGATTAACATATCCGTCCATTCCCTCCTATCCCTGTTGAAAAGCAAATAAATAGAAGAAATAAAGCAATCAAAGAAGAAAATTAATAAAATCATAAAGAAAATTGTTTGGTGACTGTATGGTCATTGTCTTACAAATTTGTTCCTTTGTATCAAGGTGACAAAAGGCCTAGGAAACAAAGAAAGGAGGGCTCTAGAGAGCCAAAGTTATTCTGGGAATAAAGAAAGGAAGTCTGTGAAGAACCAAAGTTAATTCTGGGGCCTTACCAACAAACCTCACCTAGGTTCACAGAGGAGTCCCAATGGGATGTAAGGGTCCATGGTTTGCTGAAGAAAGACACTGAGACTCAAATAGTATGCTAACTCAAAGAGTGATTTATTCCACAGAAGTACAGCATGCTGGGGCCTCCCATTACCAGAATAGAGAGACAACCAAGTGAGCTTGCAGGCCTGATTTAAAGCACATTAGGGAATTTAGGCATAGGTGACCTCTGTGTTAATCTGTTGGGTCCAGACATTTCCTTAATGGAGTGTGGGGGCTGGAAACTTGCTGGGGAGGTCTGGAAACTGTAGCTGAGGAAGTAGCTGAGGAAGTCTAGAAACTGCTGCCGACCCGTTGTCCTTGCCTCAGGCCAGGTGTCCAGGCAGCTTCTGAGGTCTGGAATTACCCATTTCTTGGAAACAGAGATTTAGGCCTAGTCTCCTTAACTGACTATTTGAAGCCTGTCATGGAATCAGCTTATCCTTCTCAGGAACAAGTAGATCCTCAAAGCCCAAGAAGTCACATTATAGAGGAGAAAATGTAGGCCCTAAGACTCTGCGAGTGTGACTATGTTCTTATCACCAGTTCGTATTAGAGCTCAATCTAGAAGCCTTGTTTTTGCTGTATAATACTGTACTGTGCCTTACAGTTAATGTGTGCATTAGTGGATACCATGGCCCCTAACATTAATTTTTCTGTTTCTCTGCTTTGATGAATAGAAGAGCTCCTGTGTTATGGGAAGAAGAGTGAAAGTCACGATCTTCTGAAAGTCATTACCAAAAGAAACCTTAAAATATCTCTACTTATAGAGTCTATCTTGAGATGCGGCACCTTCAAAGAGCACACAAAGAACCATCCCTTTTCTATGCTATTTAAATTCAAGATGCTTATGTTTCTTTCCCTACTCCGCTTGTTAAATGCATGTATCCTTTGCTGCTAGCTAAAATAAATGCTGACTCTCTCTGTCTTCTTCTCAGCAGGATCTTATTATAAAGTGTTCTTGAATATCCAAAAACCCCTACATGAACCAGGGTTACCTTAGGGTCCTCAAGCATTACTGCTCATTAGTGTTGTCATGAAAATAAAGTGTCAGCCAGATGCCAGTTGGACAAAATGGGATAGTAATATACCACAGCTTTAATATAATACATTGCACTTAAGATTCTCCTGTGTGTGGATGGAAAGAGTAGGTCTGGGTTGTATTCCTTTGACTTTGCTTGGGGTTTATGACACCATATAGTAAACATGCATAGGAGTAAAATGTTTAGTTTAGGTAAACAAATTATCTGCATTGGGAAGGAACTTGTAGGTATAAAATCTCTACTGGAGTGTTTTCCCCTTTTCTGTCTCCCCTCCCCCTTCCTATTCTTGCACTATCATTAAGAAATAAAACAAGCTGAAGCTTAAAAGGTTTCCTGGTTTGCCTGATAAAAAGACTGGTGTGATGCTCGTAGAAGACTCACTAGACATTCAGCTATTCCACATTTCAGTTCTGCAACAGACAATGGGAAGTGAATGTGACAGTTTTCTTGTCCCACATTCCAGGCTAGGTCAGTTTATAACACTGAACATCTATCCGGGACAAGCACAGCACAGCACAGAGTTCTATGGGAAAAAGAAAAATGAAGAATGAGGCAGAGCCCAGAATATCAAGACACTTTGAACATAGACAGGAGGGGAAAGCTGCCACCAGCAGAGCCACCACCAAATGGTGGCTGAGCCAGGATGAGAGTAGAACTAAATTCCTGCTCGGGGTGTTATATTTTATAAAAAGACAAGGCAGAGAAGGAATATGTTTAGTGGATGTGTGGTAGGGTGTGGGGGATGGGGATACCTCTGCAGGCCCATGCTGAGGCATCCTTTCCCCATGAGGGACTAGCCACAGGATGGTATAGTATAGAATAGCTTATTCACAGCATAGGGAGGGAAGTTGAGGAGGTAGAGACAGAGAAAGGCAGAGAGAAAGTGTAGAGGAATAAAGGGCAGCCATGAGCATGTGGAGAGAGAAGGGGGGAGGAATGGGGAGAGAGAGAGGGGGCAGGAGCAAGAGGACAGAACAAGAGCAGGAAGGCAAGAGAGAGCGGAGGGGCAAGCAGCCCCCTTTTGTAGTGAGTTAGACACACCTGGCTGTTGCCAGGTAACTGTGGGGTGGAGCCTAAACTAAATGCCAATACAGGGTTTCAGTCAGGGTAGGTTGGACCCCAATGGTAAGCATGCCCATCATTAGTGGCACAATGACTAATAGTCTCATCATCATTATTTGGTTCTTTTTTTAACTTGAGTGCCTTTTGCTCTCTTGTGGGAAAGACAACCTTCTTTACTGTGTGAAAAAGTGAATCGACTACTGTATGTGCATTAATGAAACATCACATTAGCTTTAACTTTTTTTTCCTATTTCCTCCATGAGGATGGAATGAAATAGTTCTACTTTCAAGCGTTGGGACCAAGGAAAATAAATAGTCCACATACATTGTTTACTGATCGTTTGAAATTATCACTACCAACGGAATCATTAAAATAGCCTGGTGTGCAAAGTTCATCTTAGAATGCTGCACCTTGGACTACCCAAACTTTTGGTGCCCCTTGATGTCCAGACAGTGCCTACAAGAGCCAGACACAACATAGACAGGTTCTTGGAAAAAGAACTAAAGATTTCTCCAGAAGGAACTATCTCTGCTGATATCACTCAGGGAAATCTGGACTTAGTATATGAAGCTTACCACTTCCCTGCCCCAGTAAACATTTCTGAAGACAACTTGGTACAAAAAATATGGTTGACTTATTTAAAAAATTTTTATCAGGATTTGGGGATTTTATGAATGTTTAACTCAACTGTGCTTCAGTGCATGGAACTGAAAAGTTATGAGTCATTTTGGGTTGTTAATAAAGTATTATGTACATGTGGGTGAACCTGGAAGACCAAAACAGCGCAGAGCATTCAAATAGAAAGATTGAGTCTTGGCGACATATGCTTTGCCCACTCCTTCTTCTTTCCCGGTCTCCCATCTTCCTTCCCAAGCTCTTCAGATTCTACTCTCCTTTCTGTTAGTTCTGATGTCTGCCTCCTACTCTCCTCTTTTCTCCAAGTTTTCCTCCTCTAAATATACTTCTCTTTGTATCTCACTCAGATTCATATCCCTCCACCTCTGTGATTGTATACGCTCAGCCCAGGGAGTGGCACTATTCGAAGTGGGCTATACGATCCTCATCCTAGCTGCCTGGAAGTCAGTCTTCTGCTAGCAGCCTTCAGATGAAGATGTAGAACTCTCAGCTCTCACTACACCATGCCTGCCTGCATGCTGCCATGTTCCTGTCTTGATGATAATGGACTGAGTCTCTGAACCTGTAAGCCAGCTCCAATTAAATGTTGTCCTGATAAGAGCTGCCTTGATCATGGTGTCTGTTCACAGCAGTAAAACTCTTAAGTCTTTCTCGGTCTCTGTCTCTGTCTCTGTCTCTGTCTCTGTCTCTGTCTCTGTCTCTGTCTCTGACTCTGTCTCTGTCTCTGTCTCTGTCTCTCTCCCTCCGCTCCCTCCTATCTTTGCTTCCCCCTCTCTGCCTGCCTCTATCTTCACTTTCTCCCTTTCCCCCCTCCCTTCCTGCTCCCCTTCCTGTCTCCCTCCCTCCACGCCTTCCCTCCCTCCTTCCATCTCTCAGTCAGCTCTCACACCACACACCTCCTCTGACTCTTGTCTGTGACTCTCTGACTTGCATCTCCATCTTTTCCAAACATGACTCCCAGATAGAGCTACGTTGTGGCTTGCACAGTCCTCTCAGGGAGTAAGTCCTGATACAAACAGAACACAACATCTATCGCCTGAGACAGCCTCCCGATTGACATAGGATCAGCACACTTCACCAAATGTTTTGGCACGAGAAGAGACTGACCCTCTCAAATTGCTGCAAGCACCAGAGCAGATGAATAAATGCAATTAAGCCAGCTGCATTCAACAGTCTTCAAAACACACCCACAAACCTTCTCTGCCCCTACCTCCATGAGCATATCTTCACACTTTTCACTAGTGCCAGCTGGCCCATACACTCCAGAAGCATCACTCTCTCCAGTCCCTGAAATTAAGACTCTAAATACTGGGCAGACCTACTCTGGGCACCAGCTAGTCTTTCTGCAGATTTCTGCACTGGAGTCCCTTCACCTGGGAAACCTTTATAGCTTGTATGTCTATCTGAGGAGGAAAATACCACAGCATCCAGATGTGGGAAAGGAATGGAAGAATTGGGTCCAAGAAAATGGATCAGGGGCAACGGTCTTCTCCAATTTGGGGGCTGGGGAGTGTACTGAGGAAGAATGTGCTTCACAAATACAGAACTACAGAGCTGCTTCTCATGTTTGATTTGTGTGACAGCCCGTGACCGAGAGAACAACTGATGTGAGGTTAAGCAGTTGATATTTGTAATCTATCCTGGGAGCTGATAGCAGTCTGAGCTCTACCCAATCATAAGCCAGGAAGTTAGAGAAGCTAGAGCTTTGGGTCTGGAGAAATGCCTCAGCAGGTAAAGACCCTAACCACAAAAGCATGGAAGTCCCCAGAACCCATGTAAGAGTCTGGACACAGAGGCGTACATCTGTAACCTCAACATTCCTAGAGCAAAATGGTTAGCGGAGACCAGAGACCAAGCCAGATGCTTACAAGCCAATGAGCCTCGAGTATAGAGAACAGCAACAGAAACAACAGAGACCCTTCCTCCACAAGACCCAAGGCGTGAACTCACCCACTAAAGTTGCCCCCTAACTTCTACACATGCACTCAACACAATATGATTATTATTTAAAAAGAGAGGCTGCAGCACAGTTAGTGTTTTGTCCTCTCAGTTCCTGGCTAAAAGAGTCTCGTGGGGTTGACTACCTGACTACTAAGGGGTGATCTCAATGTCTGTCACCTTCCACAGTTTCCCTTGTACCTAAGCTTGCTCTCCTTCCTTCCCCCTCTCTTCCCTCTCTCTGGCTCTCCCTCCCTCCTTCCCTCCCCCTCTTTCTCTCTCTCCTCTATTCTCTCTCTCTCTCTCTCTCTCTCTCTCTCTCTCTCTCTTTCTCTCTCTCTCTCTCTCTCTCTCACATAGATAGATAGATAGATAGATAGATAGATAGATAGATAGATAGAATCTAAAATTCCCTGTCTCATCCCTGTTTGCCATAAATAGCTTCAGACCACCATCCATATACACCCCCACGAATCTAACATTCCTTTTGAATTTGTACATCTTTTCTTTGTGAAGATGGTTATTTGTGTGGTGATTTGGTTTCTTCATGTTGACCCTCTCTTTTAAGAGGTGTCCTAGTTCATCTTGACTGAAATTAATCCACAATGCTACTATGTTTTGACCTAAAAAGGCATTTGCTCAGCACAGTAATAGAATAATGAAAGTCAACACAGACTATAGTGGGAGATATTTCAAGTACCACCATCAGCAGGAAGCAGAAGTTGGCAGCAAGATGGCTTTGCCCAGTTCTGCAGAGTTTATGCTCTACCCAGTGAAGCCTCCATCTCTATCTTGTCAAAGTTGATTAAGCCACAATACCTATGATGTGTGAACTCTGTCTGCCAGACTCTCAGAGGTATGCATGTAACACAAGCTATCTGCTATGTGACAGAACTTTAGTTGAAGCAGCCACACATAGCTCAGGGGTTAATGTTTTCTGTGATCCAAATGTTTTGTAGAAGCTGGTAATGCCTGCAAAGCAACCCAAGGGCCTGCATGCTATAAACAGCATGTCTGGACTCCAAGGGCCTTTTTATTTCTGTACAGCTTTAACATTTCAGTCTAAAGGTCTCTTTGAGACTTCGAGAAAGAAGGGATGGAGACAAAGGTTAAAAAGTAGAACCAAGTAAAGGTAAACTAGCAAGGAGAGATGCTTCCAAAGTTAGCCACTTAGGATAAGAGAAGAAATTTTAGGTAAATGCTTCTCTAATCTTAGTATTTTGAGTAATAAATTAATCAGTTGACTGTTCAACAAATGCTTATTGAGTGTCCAGTTCATGCCAAGATTGATGCAGAACCCTAAAGGTGACAGGGCAGAGACAGTGGTCCTTAGGATCACTGAAGTTGTCCTCTGGAAGATAAGCAAACAGAAAAAAGTCTGGAGAGCATCACAGTCAAGGTGCACAAAGTATTCATGCCTATATGAAAATGAGCAGAGAGGGCTTGGTTAAGAAGATACCAGTAGCGGAAAGGAGTCCGGAAGAGGTTGAAAGGTTAAGAAAACACCCAGAATCTCTGGAGACTAAAGACTTCCATTGGGCTAATGTAACATGAGTGCAGGGCATACAGGGTAAAGAAAGATGAGCAGACAAAACCAACGACACAGAGAACCAAAGTCGCCTAAAATATGTTAGGTGTTTTAGCTTAATCCCAAGGGCTGTGGGAAGCCACTGGGGACTTCTGAGTAAGCTATTGATTGATTAGTCTGTGAACTGTGTCACGATCAATGTCAAAGAAGAGGCTATATTTAAAAACTTTATTTTTTACTGTTTGTGTATTTTGTTATTTGTGCCTGTGCCTGTTTGTACATTTGGACACAAACACACATACCACATATGCAAATATGTACATGTATAAACGGATACACACATACACACATACACACACACACACACACACACACACACACACACAAATAAAGTACAATGCCTGTGTGGGGGTCAGAAGATACCCCTAGAACTGATTCTCTCATTTGCCCTTTATGTGGGTTCCAGGGGTTAAACTGAGATCATCAGACATGTACAGCAGGTGCTTTTAGCCACTGAACCATCTTGCTAGCCCAAGAGGCTACCTTTTAATGATGAGCCTGTTACTATACATGAGGTGATCATGGTTGTTAAATGTACATCGATACATGTCTAAAAGATAGCTGTTTTTTTTTAAAAAAATATTAAAAAGGGCCCATTTGCTAAGCTGCCTCACAAACTCACATATCGCTGTGGTTAGAAGGTAGGGTAAGGGACAAGATTTAGGAGCATAATGACTTTTCTTGACTTGAGAAAGATTAAACATATCAGTTTAAAGTATTTGCCACCCCTTAGGACAAAAGTCACCAGCCAGAAACTGTTCTCTTTCAAGGACCTAGCCAGCAAGGCTCCCTGGAAATGGAACTGCAGGAGAGATGATGTATTCCAATCCAGGTCCTTCTGATCCTATAGTCTGATGGAGCGCAGCTTGGGCAGAGACTCTTAGGGTGAACAGTCAATGCCTCTAGGGGAAAGGACTCAATCTACAGCTTTCTAGTGGTTCTTGGCAAAGCTACAGTGAAGCACTTTCACTCATTTTTGCCACCCTCTCTCCCCCCCACGCACACATACTCATGCTGCTACTGTCTCGTAAACAGGGTCTGTTAACCTCACTTGTGATAGTCTGTTCTTTCTGATCTAAAAAGAAAATAGGGATCCAGGATCAGGGCATGCTCATGCGTCCTCGCCCCCGAGCCTCCACAGGAGCCACAGGAGCTGTGTGACACATGTTTGATAGAGTCATTGTTAATTGACTGTTTCCATTGTTTGTTTGATTTTATAACTCAACTAGTCTCCAAGGAGTAAACTTTCCAGTCCACCATATGCACTATACAGTTAATTATAACACACTCCCTCCCTTACCCATGGACCCTGAACATAAGGATGTTTCTAGCCTACATATGGTGAACAATCCTGTTCATGCATTCCACCCGTGATGCACTTCCTAGAGCCCTCACACAGTGGACATTAGTGACTTCTTTGGGCCCCTTCTGGTTCCACCAGATGAACAAAAATGAAAATAAGCAGCTGTCATATTTTAACTCAAAAAAAAAAAAAAAAGAGGAGGAAGAAATTCATCAAGCTTACTCCAATTTGGAGAAATGTTTGGCTTAGAGAGGGGAATTGGCTGTACCATGGATGGCGAAAAGCTCCCTGATGAATGCACCATTTCCTGACATTTAATTTGCACAATTTGTCTCTTATTATCTGGCAACTCTCAGAAGATTTTGGAAGCAGGGAAAAACAAGTGAGAATTGCTATAAGAAGTAAGACAGAAGCGTGAGTACGTGTGAGGCGCAGAGTCAAGCATCAAGTAGCTAACCAATCAGGCTCTGTCTGCCAGCCAACCCACACCTGTTGACAGTGGTCTACACCACCCAGAAAATGGCCACGAGAGGGAACCAGATGGAAGGCTAGCCAGCAGACAGCGCACGGTTAATAGAACAAAAGCCATTTGTGTTAGCTACCCAACACTTGAGACCCCGGAAAACTCAACCGAATCTAAATTTAGACATATATCTGAGGATCGATTGTCACACACCTAGACGGGGGAAGTTACAATTCTTTTTTTTACCGTTAAAAAAAATAAAATATTAAAATGTTTTAGCTGTACTTCTGCAATTCAAAATGACTGAAGCTGTGAACTTCAAATTTGGCAAGCTTGTAGTCCTCATTAAGGAAAGCAATGGGAGCCAATTTTGAAGAAAAATGGTTTCCTATTTCTGAGTGGAGAAGGTTTAAACAATTGAGTGCTGAGTTGAAGATGAGGGGCGCTTCCTCTCCTCTCTTAGCTCCTGTTTGGATAATGATCATCAGGCAGAAGCTAAAAGTAGACTTGCCTCTTTTTGACTTATAAATGGAAACACCTTTCCTGAGCCCCCCCTTCTTTGTTTTTTTTCCCCTCCCAAATTTCTAAATCAAATTCCATTTGTGATTGTGAATTTGAGATGTAAAATTAACGCACTTCCAAAATCAGAGTAAGTCATGGAGTGGCTTTAGGCTCACCAGCTGAAGCCTGGAACTGAATATTCCCTCCTGTGGGATTAAGGGGGCTGTGGAGCAAGAGGCAGGAAATGATAGAGAGGAGACCGTTACAGCTCAGCAGCTTTGGAATTTCCTGATTTGACTGCAGAGCTTTCAGTCTTAACACTGTGCTAATCTTGGTTTTTAAATATACACATTTGTTTACTGGTGCACACACACACATACACACAAGACTCACATCTATAAAATGCACCGGCATCGTGCTGAGGCGCTGCAGCTGTTCAACGGCCCAGCCCAACATTCTGGGGGAGAAAAAGAGAGAAGAGAAGAAAAGGGGACCTGAATTAAGAAGCCTATATCCAAAGCTACCGTGGGAATGGACGGCCTATATTAGGAACACTGTCTTGAGAGCTTTCCAAGGTTCCCCTGGACAAATCGCTTTGCCAAATTCCCAGCATGGTTCCTAAAACTTGGAAATAATAATGAAAGTCCCTGACTTTATTCTTCGCTCTAATAACGGTATTGTAATCAATGATACTTTGAAGGGCAGCTCAAAGAAGAATAAAGTTAACTGAGAGTCTGCTACACAGTCTCAAGATCTCTGCAACACAAAGCTGAAGCCACCCAAAGATTCTGCTCATGCAATTGCCGGAGTGTAGGGGTGGGGGTGGGGATGGGGTCAGACACAAACAGCTGGCCCGTGGGTCAGTTCCCGGGAACCTATGCTTGCCTTAGCTTTCCATAGGAGGGCATCTCCTTCAGTTGTGTGCCAGGCTTCAAATGGCATATGTGAATATAATGGTGGAAAAGGTAAGAGAAGGAGGCAATAATCTAAACTTCACACCCACACATCACCGGGATGTAGCAGACATGGCAACCTCAGCTTCAAGCCCGCCTTGGTGATGTTTGCTACTGACTGATGTTATAGAAGAGCTTTCTCAGCTTATTTATTGATTTATTTGTCTACTTTTTATAAGAAGATCATCATATCTATCACCTAAAACTACTCAAATCTCCAGATACAAAAGCAGGATTTTTTTTTAATTGCAAAATAAATATGCAGATTTGTACCACTGTTTTCTTCCATAAATTTTCCTTCTCCTCTCTGTCCATGTGATTCTGTTTCTTCTCTGATATTTTTTTCCTTTCTAATTTTAATTTTACTTCATAACATGTGAGGTAAATCTAAGTATCTTCTTCCTGCAGTTTTTATCTACCATGCCTGCACAATGAATTCCAGTCTCTCCAGCCATGTGCACAAACCCTCTAATGATGATATTCATTTGTTTGCATATTTATCTTCTTCATTAAATTAGTGTCTGTTAAGTACAAAGTATAGTGATGGGGACTAGAAAAACATGAAAAGGATGTTCTATCTGCACTGGAAACTTAGAGCCTAGCATGAAGCATGTATAATAAATATCAATTGACATAAGAAAACTAGGGCTAAGGTTGAGTAACAGAGAAGTCCTGGTTGATCGACAATGTATTTACTAGAAGGGGTCAGGAAAGATGGTTGAGAAGATCACTTGCTGCTCTTGCAGAGGATGGGAATTCAGTTCCCAGCACCCATGCCAGGTGGCTCACAACAGCCTAAAACTCCAGTTCCAGGAGATCTCACATCCTTTTCTGGTCACTGTCCAAACCTGCAGTCTAATGCCCATTTGTAAGTGTGTGTGCGCGCGCGCGCGCGCGCGCACACACACACACACACACCTTCAAAGACCTACATGAAGTGATATCTCATATAAACTGACACTAGAAACTTGAGGGTAAATTTACCAAAGTATGAGAGGAAATGAATGAAGTCACCAAGAGAGGTGGAAACAATGAAAACAAAGCCATTGAGTTGAAAAGAAGGGGAGGTGAGGTCCTTTGAATGTGCTTGGTCCAGGGAGTGGCACTACTGGGAGGTGTGGCCTTGTTGGAGTAGGTGTGGCTTTGTTAGAAGTAAGTCACTGTGGGTGTGGACTTAAGACTCTCCTCCCAGCTGCCTGGAAGGTAGTTTTCTCCTGGGTTCCTTTGGAACAAGATGCAGAACTCTCAGCTCCTGTACCATGACTGCCTAGTTGCTGCCATGCTCCCACCTTGGTGATAATGGACTGAACCTCGGAACCTGTAATCCAGCCCCAATTAAATGTTGTCCCTTATAAGAGTTGCCTTGATCATAGTGTCTCTTCATAACAATGAAACCCTAAGGCAGGAAGGCATAGGAGAACCCAATGTTTCAAATTGGTGGTACCCATAGTGGCTGGAGCATGAACGGAGGACTAAGTACATACTAGAAGGTTTTGCTTGGCAGATCACTGAAAGATTCTAGTGAAGGGTCTAAAGGTGTCATTAACCTAGAAAGGTTAGTCAATTTGTAATTTTGAATAGTTACCCAAGTAGAGTATGCAAAGTATATACCTGGGCAGTGGTGGCACATGCCATTAACCCCAGCACTTGGGAGGCAGAGACAGGCAGATTTCTGAGTTGGAGGCCAGCCTGGTCTACAGAGTGAATTCCAGGACAGCCAGAGCTATACAGAGAAACCTTGTCTTGAAAAAACCAAAACAACAACAACAACAACAACAACAACAAAAACAAGGTATATACCACTCTGCCTTTTCCACAGTTTAATTAAGTTTGACTAGAGTAGCAACTGGAAACTTTAGTCTTTCCATTTCCTGTGTTTTTAAGGTCTTACATGATGAGCACCTTAAGGGGCTTACTTTTGCAGGAAATGTATCTTATGCTCGTTTGAACTACCAAAAGCACCAGACTGAACAGATAAGGAAAAAAGATCAATAAAACAAATCTATGTTAATTCTTCCATCATATTACCCTTGTATACCCAGGATGACTTTGCACTTGGTTTTTGTTTGTTTGTTTTGTTTTGTTTCGTGTTGATTTTAAACAAGTCTTCTGGGCCAACTCTTGGGAAATTTTATGCTCTGCTTTGGTGGGCCAAAGTATACGTGCATCTAAGCTCCCTTGTAACACCGTATCACATTTTGGGCAGTAGTGAGCTGCATCTTACCATAGTCTGCCTCTCCTGAAACTTGGTTTCTATTATTGACCAAGTATTTGGGGAAAAAAAGAGCTAGTTATTCACATAGCTAATTAACTGTTTGAAGAGGAGTATACCCCACTTCACATCTCTTATGGGAAGGCTATCCTCAACAACTAACAGCTTATTCCTCCAAACGTAAGCCCCACTATGCTTCTGCTCCCATTTCTGCATCTTAGATATCCTCAGGGTTCATTTCAAACTCCTCAGACCATGTTGAAAGCAGCAAGCATGGCCTGGCCCTGTCACCTTTCTAGTGGATCTGCCACCTTCATTTCCTGTACTGTGCCCCGCTGTCACATACGCGCTGCCTCTTCATGTATAAGGTCTCGGTACTAAATTGCTATTATATAAGACATTGTTAGGACGCTGGGGATTTAAGGAAAGGAAAGGACCCATTGACTCTCTTTTCTATCATCTTCTTGTCTTGATAAAGGGCTCCCAACAATCCATACCCAGGCATGTCATTTTTTTTTTTTTTAATCAGAAGTACAGTCTGGCCTGTACCATGAGGAATCAGCAAGCATTTCTTTTATCATTCTTGGACTTTCCTCTATTCCTTGATCTTTTCCGCCCTGGTACTTTGGCCAGGCAACTTCCGCCAGCCGTTTCCACCTTTGTTATTTCCATCCATCCTTTGGTCTAGCATCGAATTACTTCTCTGCCACCCTTCTTCTATCTCTAAGAATTCTGGGTTTGCTCTAGGAATCTCTTCCTTTAGCCTTTACTTCTTTCTCTTCCGAGACTTCAATTGCCAGATGTCTAATTGTCTCCTGTTTGCAACTTATGGGAATTTACTGAGCGCCCTGTGACTTCTGGCTCTCTCGTGATTTTGGCAAGGCATATAAGTGTTTGGTTTCCAAGTTTATTCTTCTTGTGCCAGCTACCATTCTACAAAAACGGGGCTTTACAGTGTCACGGTCTCCCACATTCACCCCACTGACTGTCTTAGTCTTTTCTTGCATCTCAGTGACAGCCTTTTGCACACATACAAATTAAACTTACTTTACACACATTTCTTCATGGTTGCTGGGACACGCATGTGAATAAAGATGAGGGCCCCAGCTTACAACAGTGACCTATTGTAGATACCTACCTGAGGATGGCTGACAGCATGCCAGAGTGCTCTCACAGCTGGGAGCCTGACAAGTACCACAGCTGCTCAGGGAATTGATCCAATCAGAGCTTGTTTAGAGGCAAAGAGACGTCAAGTGAAGCTCTCCTTCCCTATCAGGTTACAGATTGCTTTCCCATAAGCCACTAGATATCTAAACAGTCATCAGAAACTTAAGGGAAATACTCACCCAGATGCTTTCTTGTCTAAATGACTTGCCTATCATTAGCCTGATGGCTTAAGGCTTGGAGTGAGGGCTTTGTCCAGATGTGACAGGCAACAGGCCCCAGAACATTCTTCTGTTTAAGTGGTGGCCTGAAATCTGCCATCAAAAGGCACAAGGCAAGCATGCTTTCAAGCTCCACAGAGGATATTAGCATATTGCTCAAATGCCCTCTTGGGCAGATTCTGTGTATGCATGCATCAGCATTAGCATGCTAAGGATACGCTTTCCCACAGAGTGAGGAAGGGCTGACACCTTTAGTGGGAATGGGCAGATTCTGTTAAACCAGAATGTACCACAGGCAACTCAGTGTATTAGCCACATTCACAATCACAGGCCCAAAGAAATGAGAAGGAACCCTGAAGGAATCTAGCTGTGGGCCACCAAGCATTTTAATGAAAACAGCTAGTGTTGGGTGGTGGTGGTGCACGCCTTTAATCCCAGCACTTGGGAGGCAGAGGCAGGCGGATTTCTGAGTTCGAGGCCAGCCTGGTCTACAGAGTGAGTTCCAGGACAGCCGGAACTACAGAGAAACCCTGTCTCGGGGGAAAAAAACCAAAAAAAAAAAAAAAACAAAAACCAGCTAGCTCCTGTCTGCAGGCAGGTAGAGACTGTTACATTCAGGGGCAGGGGATGTACAATTGCTCTCTGGAGGTGTGAGGGAACGAGGAAAGAGCTAGACAGAAGGAACAGCTCCATCCGAGGGGAAGGACAGTGGGAAGAAATGCCACCTTGCTGACAGAATCTTGGAGTCTGCTACCACTTTGACAATCGCTTCGGATGTTTCAAAAATGTCTAGTAAGTCAAGATTCTACTGACACGTATAAGTGAAAATGTTTTGACCAACACATTCCTTCACATTTCAATTTAAGGGTGATAAGGAGAAGGCAATGTGTATTTTCCTTTGTACTTTTTTTTTTTTTTTTTTTTTTTTTTTTGCAAAAGAAGGAGAAAACAAACACAGGTGCTTTAAATTTTTCAAGGTGCAAACTAAATTACGTGATGCCCAGGAGTAAGCAGCAGCATTTCTTTGTTTGAGCATGGAATAAAAGACACATAATTAGGAAATTGGGAGTCTATTAATTTTCCAAATTTACTCATGCAAGAACCACTGAGCTATGGTGATATTTGCTTACCTCGTCATTATGCAAAAATATATTAGCTAATTATTTTGACTAATGCAATTAAGATATGCATATTTAGCATAAACCATACAATAGAAATGTTACAGTCAGCAGTTGCTGGGTTGTGCTCGTGGGTAGCACAGAGGCAAAAGTCCCCGCTCAGTCTCCAGTGGTAAGCCACAAGTCTGCTACAACTCGGCCTGCACTGTTATTATTAGTTCGGTTGCAGTAATTAATTTACTTTACAGCATGACTAGGTGGCACAGCTAGCAGTGGTATTCATTTTTGTTATGAGACACCTGAAGATGTCAGCTTTTGAGCAGCAGTGTCTGCACCTTTAATTGCCTTAATCAGTGGAAATGCAGTATCTCTTTCAGGAATCCAATTAAGGATGCTATTGTTATTTTTTTCTCTTCCCCCTAACCCTTTCTAACGAATGCAGGCGCTAGCAAAAGTTAAGGTGATGGCAGTAGCCAAGGAGGGAGTCCTCTGTTCTTGACCACAAGGCCTCTGAGCCTTGAGCTCTTGATGGAGAGGTTAATGTTGACACCGAGCTTCGATGGGCTCCTCCATGTTTCCAAAGACTTTGGCCATTGCATTCCACCGGTGCCTGTTAGCAAGTAGGTCCACCCCAATCTTCCTAAATCAGAGTCTGTGTCTTCACCACATCTACAGTATTGGGTGAATTTTTTCCTGAGGAGATGTGAAAAAAAATATTTCAATATCCCCCCCTCTCCCGCCCCCTGCCGAGGATAAGACACCAATGGCTGAAACAAAGAAGTCATTCCACAGTAGTGTAGCTTGGTGAACTTCTGATTGCAAGGTGATTAAGCAAAAGCAATTTGTTGGGGGCTATATCACCAACGAAAAGCCTCTCAGAGATTGCCACTGCTTATAGATCCTCAGGAAAAGGTGACCTTATGAGCTCCCTTACCCTCTAATAGGGTGAACCATTACTAGGTCCAAACTTTGCAGTTCGTGTATAGTAAGAGTGTGAACTCTTGCTACTGCTATATTAGCATGAGCAGATTGGGTCCAGAAAGAACTCCAGGACATAGCAGGTCTGTTACCTACTGCATGTCCCTTTGTCTCTCAAACCGTGTTGACCCAGGACAGTTTCCTACGAGAATTTGGGATTGAGAGAGAGGTTAAGATTGTCCCTTGTGCTTGGTTGAGAATGTTAGAGGGATGAAGCAACGTTCCTAGGACAAAAGAGTTGGAAGAAAAGTCCAAAGCGTCACTGCCCCGCCCCACGGCGCTGCCTGAGAGCTAGGCCCAGAAGGGTTCATCCTACATCGCTTTCGCTAAGAACACCAGTGTTCCGGATTGGCAGAAGGATGCCAGACAAATCCTCCTAGCAGCGCTTCCCACCCCTCCGCACTGCTGGCTCAGTCCCCACCACCTCCACCTGTCCGTCTGAGCTCCCTGGCTTCTCTCTGGCTCTTTATCCCTTTGCCCTTGCGGGAAAAAGAATCTAGGTCATACCATCCTCTCTGTGATACTCAAATTTTAACTTTTTTTTTTAATGCTCCCAGAAAGTATCCCAAACGACTCAAACCTGCAATCACCTACCTATAACAGCAATTGATCCTTCTAGAAAACACCAGTGAGACCTTGGGTTCCCAATCTTGGCCATAGTCTGTCTCTGCAATTTCAAACACATAACTTTCTGCTTGAATTTCTACTCTTGGTCCAACTACTGAATTTTTGTGTGTGTAGAGTCAAGCTAAGCTAATGACCATTTTATCAGCTTCTGAGTTGCTTAGAGATAAGTAGGGCGAGAAAAGAAAAGAAGTATTCTAATTTACAGCATAGAAACTATCCTGTAAGCTCCTGTGTGGTCTCTACCCAGTCTACCAAAAGTGCATATTGAATTTTTAACTCCCAACACGTGAACTGTGCCCTTATCTGATGATAGAGTCTTTGGAGGGAGGAGGGGTTAAGTTAAGATGGAGTTATTAGGGTAGGCAATAATCCAACATGACTTATGTCCTTAGAAGGAATAGAACTAACATATGAGATAGAGGAGATCTGGAGGGCCATCTTCAAGTAAAGACAAGGCCAGGGGTAAGAGAGAAAAAGCACTCAGCAAAGTGCTCACCATTCAAGCGTGAGGACCTATATCAGGATGCCCAGATCCATGTAAAAGATCCAGGTAGGTAACGTCCACATCTATTTCCATCCCACAGAATCCCTGGGTCTTAATAGCCTAACCTATGAAACTGAGATGAAAGGCCCTGTTTCAAAACATAATGTGGAGAGAGATTAGACAAAACATTCAAAACCATCCTCTGGCCTCCATACACATGAGGCCGCGCCCAAGAACGCATAGTAACCCAAACACACACACATACACAAAAGAGGCCTGGAACACATTCTTGCTCAGAAGGAAGCCCCCAGCTAGTGCCTTGATCACGGACGTCTGGCTGCTAAAACGGAGACAATAATGTTAGGTTGTCTCAGCAATCTGGTGGTGTATTGCTTCGCTTTGGCAGCCCTAGAAATTCACAGAGGTGCTTAAGAAGCAGATATATTTGTTCACGCATTTATATCCTTATGGCACCAGTTATAATAATAGGTATTATGAGATAGGTATTCAATAAACAGAGAGGATAGATAGATAAATGACTGGATGAGATGTGTTAATGAATGTGATAGGGAACCCTTACCAGGACACTAAGAGACCCAGTCTTTTTATCCATTTCATAACTCCTCTGTTTCTGTGACACGTTCTTCCACTCTGAGGTGAGGATTTTCTGAACAAATCTCCTGGCAAAAGACTATGGAAGCCTTGGTGCCAACTCTCTAGACACGAGGTGCTCTTGTAGGTCCCCCAAAATCTCCTCCTCGGCATCTCAAGAAGTGTGAGTTAGTGGAGTGGCAGACATATTTATTTTCATATATTAGTAACGTATTTGATACCATGTACAGCAAATGTATGTGATAACATAACATACACTTTATATTTATAAATTTGGACAGTTGTCATGACATTTGAAAGAGAACTAAAAACTCCTGCTATAGCCATTTCTGAATGCCACGCCAAGTGGCTAAACTTGTCAACCTTCCCACACACAACAGCATTCTACACTTGCTTGCCTGTTCTGGAGTTTAGAAAAGGAATTTACCAGGTGACATCTGCACAGCTGGTCAATGGTAAATAACACTCTATCAACTAAGATGTGAGGCTACAATGAACCAGGCCCAACTCCAACCAGCTTGTCTTAATTCATAGCCTATTTTGGGCAAAAAAATATCTATCAAGACACCAGAACCAGGAGGACTCAGTGAGCCTGGGGTAGACATAAATGAGGAAATGATGCTGAGTTCAGGAACTGTCATTTCAAGAATTGCCCTCTTGGGTAAGAACATCATGCTGTATACTGTAGTGGGAGGTGGTGGTCCTTTGGCTCCTGTCAATCTTTCCTAAGGGATGCAGACCTACAAGAAAACCTAAAAAGCGCAGATGATACAACAAAAACCTCCCTCATTTTCATCTGCAATTGGTTTATTTTTACTCTATACTTTCATATATGTACATGATGAAGTATGATCACATTCATTCACTGTCACATTTCCTTCTCCAACTCCCCTCTCTCATACTCATTATATAAAACCAAAGGAAGTGGGTCAGGAGGCTGCGACAGACCTATGGGCAGCCATTTTGAAACTTCCTGCTACCCCATAGTCAATGATACTCAGGCCAAAGCAGAAACCACATTGGTTTCTCAATATTCATTTCTGCTAAGGAACTGGCTTTGAGATTCCAATGTATGTGTAAACATCTCTCAAACCAGTTATACATTCCATATATTCTTTAAAGTAATGTATAAAATTCCCATTATTGGAGAAATCTATATTGACACAATAATACAATGCATTATAGAGTTCTACTCATTGAATGTCTTTGTTGGCAGCTGTAACACATGCCTTCCTGATTTTATTTAGTTTGGATCAAAATATTCAAACCAGTTTGCCTTTTCTGAGACTTTATGGCAGAGTGTAGAGCAGGATCCTATGAAGTGATAAGAAAAGACAAAGGAAACTCCAGAAATGGAAATTCTCCTCAAATACAAGTGTCAGTGGTACTGTGGCAAAGTTGAATTGTCCTTTGAAATGGAGCTAATTCTGAAACTGAATGCATATCAGAAACATTAGTTAACTGCTGTCAGGCCTTTATGTGCCACATACTGAGTTAATTAACACAAAGACACTTGATACTGGAACCCTCCAGAGGAGATAACAGAAAGTGGTCTAGGTGTGAGAGCAGACAGAACCCTTGGGGTGTTGGAAAATACAGGGGTCTGTTCAGTTTTTATTCCTTTCTGTTCCTGGGATATAGAATTGATGGGTTGGTCAGCCCCATTTCTGTTTCATTGTCTTATGTAATTCCCAAGAAGACAACTATGAATGATGCAGCTCTATCACCTTCCAAAAATTAAACACCACCAACTTACTCTTTGTCATGGTAGTCAAAAACAAAGGACAGTAAAAAAACCAACTTGCCTTCCAAAACAGAAGCTCTGTCCTTGGGGTCTACCACAAAAACAAACCTGCAGACACTATTCAAAATTTTATTCTTTCCAATCTATTTATAGGGAGATGAATTTTTATGACTAGAGGAAAACCTGCTCAAAGTTTTGAATGCTATACTATGGTATACGCACAGATGCACACATGTCTCTTCTCTGGGGGTTGGATCCTACACAAAATCACTCTGCCTTTCATTTGTCCCTGTGATGTAGTAGGCAGTGTCTGTCTGGAAGACTCAGACATAAAAGTCATGATATCTTGAGGGACAATATGATCCTCGAGGGAAAGCAAGTGAGTGTTTTATAATATGAAAGCCAAGAAATATGAACTGGCATTTAGGACCAAGACAAAAAAGAGCAAAACCAGATCCCATGAAAATGGGGATGGGGGAAACTTGTAGATATAATGGTGATATGTGACTGAGTGTCCAAACTCATATGCTGAGAGGTCAGTGTAGGAAGCAGAGTGTGGACGGGAAGTGATCTCACCTGGTAGGTAGTTCCAGCCCTGGAGTGAGACAAGTAACTCTTGCTGAATGTGACACCCCTGGAAATCCCTCAGACTCTCAGAGTTATAGTTCTTAATTCTATATTTAGGAATGATGATGACATCTGCATGATATGGTCCTGTGGGGATAACTGAAGCTCTCTAGGGCATGGTCTTCATTTTTTTGTTTGTTTATTTTTCCAAGACAGGGTTTCTCTGTGTAACCCTGGCTGTCCTGGAACTCACTCTGTAGACCAGGCTGGCCTTGAACTCAGAAATCCACCTTCCTCTGCCTCCCAAGTTCTGGGATTAAAGGCATGCACCACCACTGCCTGGCAGGGCATGGTCTTCAAAAACATTGACTCAGAAATCAGTAAATTGCTTCCTTCCTGATCATCAGGTGCCTTCATTTTAAATTTCTCTGAAAAACAAAACAAAACACCTTGACCAATGCAACTTATGGAAGAAGGGTTTACTGGGACTTAACAGATTCACATGAGTCCATGAATGTCATGGTGGGAAGCATGGCAGCAGGCAGGCAGGTATGGTGCTAGAGCAGTAGCTGAGAGCTTTCATCCTGGTCCACAAACACAAGGCAGAGAGAGAGAGAGAGAGAGAGAGAGAGAGAGAGAGAGAGAGAGAGCTACTTGAGAATGGTGGGGGCTTTTGAAATCTCAAAGTTTCCCCACATACAGCTTCTCTAACAAGGACACATCTCTTGATCCTTCCCAAACAGTTCCATCAGCTGAGGACCAAACATTCAAACACACAAGCATATGAACATCATTCTCCTTCAAAACACCACACCATATAACCTTGGTCAACTTGTCCATGCTTTTCCTCCCCATGTATAAAATGATAATAAGGAGTTTGGGATATGAGCAAACTCATGAGGGATAAGTGCCCCCCCTCCCACATAAACATGAGCATCTGAGATTGATCCCCAGCACCCACATAAAGCTGCTTTTGGTAACATAAGCTTATAATCTCAGAACCATGGAGCTAGGTGGATGAATTTCTGGGGCTCTGGTGGCCTGTATGCCTAGGCTAATTTTCAAACCCACGAGTCTCAGGGATGGACCTTAGCTTAAAACACGTCCAAAGGAACAGCACCTGAGGCTGTCCTCTGGTCTATACATGCACTCACATACATGTACACACATAGGCAGGTACATGCATGCACACGAGCAAAAATACATACAAAGACAATAATATAATTTCACTTGTTCATTGCTCATTTATAGGGGTTAACTAAGGGAATATATGTAAATACTCCAAACAGTAGGCAGCATATAGTAGCCATTCTATGTGTATCAGCTATTATGAACTAGAGTCTTAACATAGTATCTGGGACAAAGTCGATTGTGTCAGAACCATGATGTTGCTGATGCTGACGATGCTGTGTGGAACGTTGTGCAAGCAGGACTAAGGCAAAACATTAGGAAAGAAATGGGTACTCCAAGAAATAGGAAGTGGTGGTGGTGGGAGAGCAGAAGGAAATATCAGAGCACTGACATCCAAGGTTCACGCCCCACCCAGAGAGAACACGAGCAATCCCCCCAGCTCCGAAGACAGACCATGTAGAATCTCCACATTCATGCCCATCTCCTTGGCCTCGATTGTGTATGGCTACCAACTGGGAAGCACATCTACACCCATGTGCATTCATGGAGAATCACCTTAAAACCTCCTGATGCCTGCTCTGCCTCGCATCCCAGTGCTTGTCTCCGCTGAGCTGTGCCTGCAGCTCACCCCACAGTACCCCCATCACTGCTGCCACCATCCTCTTGGCTAATTTTGCATTAGCCATGTGGACTGTCGGATGGTTTCTGCTGTATTTTGTTGCCCTTTCAAATATTTCTTAAATAGAAGACTATACCATCTGGTGGACAATCTGCCTGTGTGCTATCTCACCTATCCCAGTGTGGATTCTACTCCTATTAGGGAAGGAATGCAGCAGAGAAGAGAAGCTGCCTGCTAGAATGCTGCCTCTGGCCACCTGCAGCCCACTGTCGCTGGCCTGCTCCCTTTCTCCCCGTGGCCTGGTTCTGCCTGCACAGCACTCAGTTTCTGTGCTGAGTAGGGCTTTCTCCCACTCACTTTATAGCCAGGCTATTACTCATGAGTCTGCAGGGAACAGATGTCTCCATAGGTAGACCTTTCTGACCTGTGCTGACATTTTACATACCTAAGCATCAAATGAGGATGCAGCCACTCTTCCAATATGGGAGAGAGAGTGTCTGAGGCTCAATCAAATTCCAGTCTTACAATCTATAGTTTGCCAATCAGGAAGAAGTCTATTAAAGTGCCTAGGTTTTCTATGGTTCCTAGAGAAGGAAAGCATGCATAGGCATCCCAGCAAGAAGAAAGATAATAGGTAGGTAGATAGATAGATAGATAGATAGATAGATAGATAGATGGATGGATGCATGCATAGATGGTAGATATAGATGATAGAAACATAGATACATATATGATAGATAGATAGATAGATAGATAGATGCATGCATAGATGGTAGATATAGATAGATGATAGAAACAGATACATATATGATAGATAGATAGATAGATAGATAGATAGATAGATAGATAGATAGATGACTGAGAAATATATGCAAATGCATATATACATGAGAGACAAGATCATAGATACATAGACATAATGGAAAATAGATGATAAAGTAATGGTTGATTGATTGATGGATGTATGGATAGATGATAGACAGATAATAGATGATAGATGATTGTTGGAAGATAGATAGATATACATACACAAACACACACAAACACATACACACACATGGTTATATGCCTAATGGATCTTGACATGGAGGCTCAAGGCACATTTGTTTTTCGTTGTATACCAGGACACAACAATTTGCTTGAGAGAAATGAAGTCCCAATATTTTGTTATCTTTCTGTGGTATTATTAATATTGTTTCTAAAATTCTTTCCATGACAGAGATGGAACCAAGTCTTTACCCTATTCCTAAGATTTAGCAACAAAACAAAATAGAATTACACCACAGTTTACCCTGGGGGACCACTGACCTAACTGTGTTTACTTATACAGCAACAGTGAACAACTACTGGAGGAAGCCTGGAGGACCCTGAAGTAGCTACACTAGAAAGTCTTCATCCAGAATACATGACAGCTTCCCCGTAACTGCTTAGATGAAACTCCCTACCTCCAATCTTCCCCAGCCCTCATAATCTTGACCCTCCCTGAGACATCTAAGCAACTAGAAATTAAGGCATAATTGTCTATGAAGGATTGACTAGATACTCAGGTGAGTGTCTGAAGACCCTCCTGGCCTGGCCATCTAGGAGCAAGTACCAGTAGTTCACAGACCAATTTGTGATGAACTCTCAAAAGGCAATTGATGACTCATGAGGACAGCAGTGGTATGGCCTGGAGGACAGTGTCTTACAACACATTTAAGAGTATTGTTGGGTCCTTTTTGACCAGAACAAAGCATCTTTGATGGCTTGTCTTCTAATTAGAAGTGATGAAGTCCATGATTATTTCAAGTTGCGAATGACTGGCAGGTCAAGATAGTGAATTCTAGTGCTCAACTCTCTAGGGCTCAAGTTCAGGCTCTCTTGAACACAGTCAGCTTCCCACCTATTATAGCATCTATCTCATAGATGTATTAGATTCAGTGACAGAGTTTCATATACACCAGTCACGATCCTAAACACTGTACAAATAAACCAGTGGACAGTTATCCTCCTTTTCCTTAGGGACATTTGGCATATATCCAGTACCCACTATGAGTTATGTTAGTTCTGCACCCTGTTACCAAGCAGAGATGTGATAGGAGGGCTCCTTTGCCAAATCATATGATAAAGATGGGCAGCTGGACCACTCCACAATCTCTCCCCTGCTTTTTGTTATATAAGAAGGTGAGTAATATACCAGACCTGCAGGTCAGAGACCCCCACATCAATCCAAGCTAAGATGGCCTCTAGCTCATTGCCTGTACAATGTTCTTTCAGATTCCACACAGTATGAAGACACCAAATGAAAAGTTACTCCCCTTCCCCCCCAACAAAATCCAAAGTTTGGAAGATGCCCTGTGATCAAAATTCTAATGCTAGTAATTATACTCTTGCATAATTACAAGTTTGATAGAACTAGAGCTTTTAGTTTTTGTTTTTTAAATAAACATCATGTACTAGGGATGCAGTTTAGTTGACAGAATGCTTACCTAACATGTATAAGACCATGGGCTTAATACCCAGCATCACATAAGCCCAGCACCTGCACTGTGGATAAAGAAGTAAGAGGACTGGAAGTTCAAGATCATGCTGACCACCTAGTGAGCTTGGGGCTAGCCTGGGCTACAAGAGACATTGTCTCAAAAATATATATGTATAAGAAAGAGAATAAATCTTTTTAATAGTATTTGAACTCTTGCCTCAGGGTTTCTTTGGGAGTCAAAAAATAAGAAAGGAGCTAATGGCCTCTCATACTTTGTCTCATGAAAGTAGAGTAGCCCCAATTACCCAGAAGCAGATCATAAAATACTTCACCCTCACTCCATAACTTCTTCTCAATCTGCCTGTTCATATCAAAACCATTGTGGTCATTTATCTAATTACAGAGTGGATACTTCACGGAATAATAATTGGAGTTAACACTTAATGAGCAATGATGTTGTTGCCAGTACTCTGCCAAGCAATTAATGTACGTTAACATATTTTTATACTCATTACAACCCAGTGAGATAGAGAATTCATTGTAAATTCCATTATAAAATTGGGGCGAAAGAACTAGACATCTTGTATTTGTAAATACCATGTGACCTAGACAGTTCCATCTCTGTTCATCTTCCTACCTCCATGCAAAACCAAAGGTAAATATAGATATATACATTGGGTAGATGGTGGTAATGATGAAGAAGACAGATAGACAGATGATAGATGGTAAATAGAAGATAGATATAGATAGATGATAGATGATAGATAATGAAGATAGATAATAGATAAAAATATACATATGTACATATATAATAGATAGATATATACATATATGATAGATAGATAGATAGATAGATAGATAGATAGATAGATAGATATCATGGAAGGCATAATCTCTTCAAGGGACAAGTCAGAGATTACAAAAGTTTTGGTTTCATAACATATTTGAAAAATCTATATTTTCTCTACATTATGGCTTTGTGAGAAAAGATAATTAAGCATTGAAACTAACAAAAGATTTCTTTTAGGCCAAGTAAGACCTTGGTAGACAAAGGTTAACTCAGGAACCTAGACAAAGATGAACTTCAACCCACTCTCTTTGAAATGAGCTATTTGCTTTGGAACACTTGTCTCTCAACCTAATCAGTTGGAAATTCAAATGAAGATACTCTGATGAAAAGAACCAAAAACCAAAACAACAACAACAACAAAAAGATCGTTTTTAATCTTGTTAAGTAAAATGGTTAAGCAAAAACAAGACAAACAACAAAAGAAAAACTCACTTTCTTCAGATTTAAAAAGAATGAATTGGGGCCCATAAATTTAATGTCCAGACAAGTTGCCACCCATTGGTGACAATAACAGAAAAGAATTCCCAATTAAACAAGAGTTTGGAAACTCCCCTTCGTAATACCCCTCTAGCCTTGAGAGATGAGTCAAGGCAGAAGATTTTGTGAGCGTCTGAAGCTTGCTCGTCTCTTAGCAGCAGATTTTAAAGCAATTGTTCTCTTGTTCCATGTAATAACAGTGGCTGCCATGTACTAGATGGACATGATAGTCAGGAACTGTGATGAGGGCCTTGCATTCCGTATCTCACTTAATTTTCATAGTAACTTGATGATGAAGTCACAGTGTTACCATCAAACAAGAAGCAGTCGTTGAGAATTCAGCTCCACTTGATGACAGCTTCATAAGTGCTGTGTGGATTGACACCATAGGCTGGTCCAGAATTCTTTCCCAATCACTTTGCTTTCTGTTTAGCGTTCTTTAAGGGAACCCGCTGAACTCTAAGCAAACCCCATTTTATTCTCTCACCATTCTAGTCTTGAGACCGGTAACTTTGTTCAGGACCAAATGCTAAGACAAGGCGGTTTCCCTCTGCTCTCGTTTGCGTGATTCCAATAGTAGGGAAAGTTGTGTTGACCAGAGAAATGAGGCTCCGCCCTTCTCAAGATCTACCTCAAAATGCCAGGTAGACTGGTAAGCGACTCAGCAGAAGGTATCAAGTAGAATTCTCTGTGGTCACAGAAAGTGCTGCAGCCTGCACTGTCCTGTGGGAGTCGATGGCCACGTGTGACTACTGAAGCACTTGGAAAAAAATGGAAGGAACCAAGGGCGTTCCAGAAATTGGTAGTTAAGTAGCCACAAGTGGCTATTGGTTATCTATTGCAGGGTACCCTGTAGCTCTAGAACCCTGAGAACCTGTATGCCCTACTTTACCGATCTTGGCAGCTTTTCTTACAAGGTGCTGTCGGGACCTTCAAACCCCCCTAAGATCCCCTAACAATGAGGGGCCATAATTAATTATATTGTGCTGAGCAAAACTCAGACCTCTACCATAGTCCTGCTAACTTCTTATGACAACTCGAAAACTCTCTTCTCTAACCATAGTCTTACAAATGCTCGGACAGCAAGAAGTTCATTTAAGTTTTAAAGAGAGAGAGAGCGAGCTAGAAATAAAAAAAGGAAATGTCTTAGTACTTGCTTCTATGTAAATGGGTAATCAGAATTTTTCACTACACTCAATAACCAAAACTAAAATTTATAAACAGCGAGAAATTATATATTATGGCTGTTATGTAATGTGGCAACAGTCGTTGCTAACTCACACTTTCAATTTTTTAAATTAAATATTTATTTATTTTTTTATGTGTACTTAGTGTTTTATCTGCATGTATGGGTGTGAGGGTGTCAGATCTTGGAGTTACAGACAGTTGTGAGTTGCCACATGGGCACTGGGATTTGAACCTGGGTCCTCTGGAAGAGCAGTTAGGGCTCTTAACTTTTGAGCCTTCTCTCTAGCCCCACACTTTGATGCATATGACTGCTTTTCCTGCCTGTTTGTATGTGCTGTGTGGATCGACACCATAGCCTGGTCCAGAATTCTTTCCCAGTCACTTTGCTTTCTGTTTAGTGTTCTTTAAGGGAACCCACCGGACTCTAAGCAAACCCCATTTTACTCTCTCACCATTCTAATCTTGAGACCAGTAACTTTGTTCAGGACCAAATGTTAAAACAAGGCTCACACCACATGTATGCATGACTAGAGGTATGAGCTTCTGTGTGGAATCCTGGAGACCAGTCCCAGTACTCCGCCAGTAGCAGCAAGAATGCTTGACTTCTGAGCAATCTCTCCAGACCACCATTTTCAATGTGTGTGTGTGTGTGTGTGTGTGTGTGTGTGTGCGCGCGCGCGCGCACACGCCACTAAGAGGTTCCAGAATTCCCCTTAAGCGACTTTTTACATAAACTAGTTTTAAAGCTATAATTGCATACACTTGAAAGGAACAAAATAAATCTGAGATACTTATACATACCTTTTGCTGCCCGACATACTTAGGCACCAGGCACGATTTGTCTGGGAAGGGGAGTGCTGCATTGCTTGATGAAAAAATAGTTCGACCATTTCTGAGCAGTCAAACAGAGCGAGCAATATTGTGGCCATGGCTTCCTTGGGGCTGCACCTGGCGGATTCTTTCCGTTCACCCACCTGGAGTATGTTTGTTGTATGTGGCACAGAGTAAAAGTACACTGGCGTGTTACACTCCCACTTGATAACAGCCATCATCTCTGAGCACGTAGACCAGCTGCTCATAATGAAGTAGACGTGATCGAGGTTGGGGATTTAGCTCAATCGTAGAGCGCTTGCCTGGCTAACTCAAGGTCTTGAGTTCAATCCTCTGCTCCAGGAAAAAAAATAAAAAATAAAAGAGGAGGCAGGGGTCAATCCTTCAAACTCCACACCCTGTTACGGAAAAGTAACCCCACCCACTACGAACACAGAGAGCCAAGAATCCTACTGGAAGTATTAAAGATTTATTTAATTATGCACCTTGCTTTCGGCCAGCTTGATGCCATTTCCTTGCCTTTGAACTAATTCCCAGACTGGGGCAGGAGATGACTCTGAGGATAAAAAGTGCTTGCTGCACAGGTGTCAGGACCTGAGTTCAAATCCCTAGACAACACACAAAAGCCAGGTACTTAGTACTCGTGTGTAATTTCGGAGCGATTATGGGGAGATGAAATCCCCGGAAGCCGCCAATCTGCTAGCTTTGTGTAAGCAACAGACAAACAAAGAGATGCTGACTCAAACAAGAAAGGACAGACACACCTGGGGTTGTCCTCTGACCTCTCTACGTGTGTCTCCAGTCACATATACACCAAAGGATAGGAGCACACACATTGTATACACACGTTTTTTTTTTGTTTTTTTTTTGTTTTTTTTTGTTTTGTTTTGTTTTGTCTGGTTTTGCTTTAAAGAACCATTTTTCCTCTTGAGGCCGTCCCCGATCTCTATGCCTTTGTGCCTCTTAAACTGATAAATAACTACGACACTTGCTGTTGCATTTTTAAACATGTGCAGAAAAGCAGAGCCAAAAAGGCACTGGGACTGCAGCTCTATTATAATATTTTAAAGAACTCATATTCCAATTGGGACTTCACGGGGTGGGGGGAAGTCTGTGAAAATCAGGAACGGAGAGGAAAATGCCACTAGTCAGGAACTTGAGAGTGAGTGAGCATCTAAAGTGGTGTAGTCTAGTCGGGACCCCAAGAGGGAGATGCTCTTCCTATGGCTTATGGTTAGAAGTGAGGCCTCTAGCACTCGCACGTCTTCTGATTATTTCATCCTTGTCCACACTTGCTTAGCACAGGGTAATTTCTCTAACCCTCTCTCTCACAACACCCTGAAAGAAAGAAGAAAAAAAAAGAAAGAAAGAAAAAAAAAAAGAAGGAGGGAGTGTGCTTTATTTTACAGCTAATTTGCTGTGAGCACAGAGCCCAGCTGCTCTCGATGAAGTAAAAGAAGAAATGGGAACAGAGGGAACCTTCTAATGAAGGAGGGTGGGAGATGGAGGAGGGGGCAGGGCGGCGGCAAGGCGAGGTGCTGGGTGCGTGATTAAAGACGAGCAGGAAACAGTAGAAAGCAGTTCTGTTCTTCTGAACCAAGGAACAAAGAGCAGCTAAAAATCAACAGAGGACAAATAATCCGTCCTGCGAGGTGTTTTAACTGGGCAGAAGAAATCACCCTCCTTCCCACCGTGCACCACCCCGGTTAGACTTCAGACTCTGCTCTTGAATGTGCCTGTTATCATTGGTCCACAGACGAGAGATCATTCTATAAACAGATGTTAAAAATACATGTAATCCTGTAAGAATGAGGTGGATTTAATTAGAAAAATAATAATGAGTTAATATGGGAAAATACCTTCAGCTTCCGAATCAGCAGACTGTATGCCTCGTTCTTACAAAGGATTTCTTTTTAAAAATAGGAATGATCATGCTCTTCAATGAGTGCTATTTTTTTAACTGATCCTGCCCCCTTAAGAAGATACCCCACCACCACCAGCTCTTTCCCCTGAAGAAAACATCAGAGTGGGCTACACTTACTACTTTCGTGCTTTCCCAAATTTCAATATTCACATGGACATAAAGAAATTTCTAAACTTCAGCATTTCCCTTTAATAGTGCAACTTTCTTCTTTTGGGCGGTGGGGGGTGGGGTGGGATGACAGTTAATGGGCAAGAAGGAAAAATAAATTGGTTTTCATACTGGGCTTTACATAAATACACCGAATCCATCTGTATGAAAGCTGTGTCGTAATAATGGACGTGAACTTGATTCTCTCATGTGTCCCTCAGAGCAGGTTGCAAAGCTTCGGGGAGCCCTTGGAAGAATTGGCCAGTCTTCCTGTTGGGCTTCTGGAGCAAGCAGAGGTGGCATTTCCTCCTGCTCAGCTCGGGACTTCTCACCTGGGCTCAGAATCCTCCTGCAGAGGATTCCTTCAGCACCAAGGGAGTGCCTGTCCCACCTCATGTCCTGGAGCGGTTCTATAGCCTGCTGAACTTCAGAGGAAACAAATGGTTTTAGTTGCTGTTTAATAGCAACAAGTGGGAATTCCAACTTCTTTCATTTGAGTCCCACTTAGTGACATGGAATAAGTCCTTGATCCTCAGATTTGGTGACTAGAATCGTGGACACTGTGGTGAATGGACAACCTACCATCACCACCACCAGCACCACCATATTTATAGGTGTTTTGCTTGTCTGTGTGCCTGTGCACATTCCCAAGTATGTAAGTACGGGTGTAGGCCCAAAGCCATCCTCTCTCTCTCTCTCTCTCTCTCTCTCTCTCTCTCTCTCTCTCTCTCTCTCTGTCTGTGTGTGTGTGTGTGTGTGCGCGCGCGCGCGCGCGCGCGCACCTGTGTCTGTGTCTGTATCTGTGTCTGTGTCTGTATCTGTGTCTGTGTCTGTATCTGTGTCTGTGTGTGTCTTCCTTATGCCTATGACTCTGGATATAGAACTACCAGCAACTTCAGCACCATGTCATTGCCTGCACGGTATCATATTCCCTGCCATGCTGACAATGACAATGACAATGAACCTCTGAAACTGTTCCTGCTCTTAAGATGATGGCAATCCCAAGGTGCAGGTAGGGGAAGACACACAGGTGCTTGCCGGTCAAGAGGCCCACCTTCAGTGGGAGTCCCTGTGATGTGTAAGTCAGTATGTCTGGAGCATTGGGAAAGAAAGAGAAGCAGACGGTTTTAACACTATGAAGACGGGTGGAACTGGGGGTGTGAGGGAGGGAGGAATGGCCTGATGTGAGTAGCCTGCCCTGCCACCTGAGGCTGTGGTGAAGTCCCAGCCCACACTGCCACTGAGGGCCATGTCCCAGTCCATGGTCACGCAGGAGCAGGTGTTCGAGTCAATGCCTATGGCTCATAATATCACTAAAGACCGTGCAGACGTCCTTCCCTCTCTGATCTGGGCTGCTGTCTGGGACCGTGTTGATATCCTTGGGCTGTGCGGAACTGGTTCTGCCCCTCACCAGCTGCAGTACCCTGTACCCCACCTGGGCAGATAGTAGAGCAGGCCCTGGTGGTAGGATGCAGATGAGCCGGCCCCGAGGGTGTGGCCAGGGAGAGCTGGCCCTGCTACCAGGTTTTTCTTCTTAATGTTTTGCTTTGATTATTTATCTATTTTATTATTTTATTTTCTTGGGGGGGGAGGAGGTTACAAGGACAAGGGGCAGATATAAGGAAGGGGATGGGGGAGATGCCTGGGATTGGGGTTCATAATGCAAATTTCACAAAGAATCAATAAAACAAGAAAGCAAGAACAAAAGCAAAGGCCAGCTAATCTAGCTGGCCATCTTTCTCTAAGATCGTGAGGATCTAGGATCTGAGGTATTACAGACTGACTGAGACCCTCACCAGGTAGTTATAGGTTCTAAGGATCTGAACTCTATCTTGACTTGAGTAGCAGATGCTTCAACACCAAGTTCTTGGAGGCATTTTTTTTTAATGATCACAAATAAAAAGTTGCTACATGCATGTGCTGAATAGAGACTTTTGATTCTGCTAAGTCAATCACAGGCAAATGCTCATACCAGCAAAGGACTGTCTAGGTAAGGAATCTGAGACAGACAGGCAGGCGGGCGGGCGGACAGACAGACAGACAGACAGAGCTGCACATTTATCTACTTAAGTTTTTGTAAATGAAAATACCAAATCTTGAGGATAGAGAAAATACTGCCCCTCACACAAGAGAATAGGGCAGCAGAAAAGGAATCAAAATACATTTACGTGATTAACTTTATTTTGGGGGGTTAATAAATGTATCACATAATCATCAAGAAAATTAACTTCCAAAAAGAAAACTCTAAAATTCTTGAAGACACAAACATGCAAAAAGCTAAGCATGGTGGTTGCACCTGTGATCTGAGCACTGTGGAGGTAAAGGCGGGGAGATCAGAAGGTCATCCCTGCTTGAACTGTGATGTTGAAGGCAGCCAGGGGTCCAGGAGTCCCTGTCTCAATGAACAATCATCAACAACAGAGAACAAAAAACTTCTTAAATCAAAATGAGTAAAAGGAATGACAAGAAATGGATGCCATTTTCATTTCTTGACATTGCAGTGATATTTACAGTGATCCTTGGAGTTTGGGATGGGCCAGGAAGGATTCATGGGGCAGAGCCTTAGAAAGACTGTTAATGAAGCCAGCTTCTGTCCTGTTTGACACACACTATGCCTTCCTATCCTGGTCCTACAAGTCTCTTCCTTCTCTACTAAGGTCGATGCCTGGTGCTCTTGGGATCAGCTCCTTCAGAGGGATGCTGGGAGTGTATGTTTATACCGATGGACATCCATTGCGCAACTTCTGCACACCAGGCCACCTCTGTAGATCTTTATAATCTTCACATTGATATGCCCATTCCTCAGGTGTGCAGAGAGAGGCTGAAGCTACTGGAATAGGTCCCATGCCCACATCACTAGTTTTGTTTGTTTGTTTGTTTTGTTTTGTTTTTTTTCCTTGAGATTTTTTAGTGCAGTAACAAATTGACCCTTGACAATGGGACTCGGGCAATGTTTTCTGCTCCCAAGGACACCAAAGTGAATCGATGGCTCCTTATATTAGTGATCATCTTAGTGATCATCGAGCTTAGGTTGGCATCAGAGACCCCTGGGCAACTTGGGAGAAAGACAAAGGTAGATGCTGGGGCTGGAGAGCTAGCTCAGGGTGGGCGGGGCTTGAGGGGCAAGCACGAGAACCTGAGTTTGAATCCCAACTCATTGATTCCCCAACTCATGTGAAAAAAAAAAAACTGAGTGAAGCAGGGCAAACAGTACTAAGAGAAGAAACAGAAGCATCCCTGGGGCTTGCTCACTAGGCAGTTTATGCAAATTATCATGATCTAAATTTAGTAAGAGGCTGCCTCAAAAACAAAGGGATCCAAGGAGAAAGATACCCAAAGTTTATCTGTGGCCTTCACATACACACACACACACACACACACACACACACACACACACACGCACTGATAGAGAGAGAGAGACACACGACAGAGACAGAGACAGAAACAGAGACAGAGAGAGACAGAGAAAGAAACAGAGACAGAAACAGAGAGAGAGAAAGAGAGAGAGAGAGAGAGAGAGAGAGAGAGAGAGAGAGAGAGAGAGAGAGAGAGAGATTTAGGCGACTAAGAGTTTCTGACTCTGTGGCTAGGACAAGAGCCTGGGAATGCATCGTTAGCCAAAGATTCTCATGCAGATGGTTAAAAAACAAAGCTTGAAGAAACATTTCCCAAACCCATCACGGTCTTAAACTTCAAATGCGTTATGATCCTAGACTCTGGTTCCTGGCACTACGCCCCCGTCAATGAATAAGCAGTTACTCATCCACTTCAGAAAGTCTCTGCTCCTTGTCATTGCTTCAGATAAAATAATATGCTCGCCACCATCGCCAGAGCCAAAGCACAGGAGAAGCAGTATCTGAGGGGTACAAAGGCCTTGAGAGTATCTACACGGCCTTCTTCACACTATCACACGCTGGATTCAAAATGGTAGATGCTCTGACTTGTAACCCACTCTAAAATCGGAAGTCTGATTTAAGTCTCCATTTAAGCCCAACTCCGACATAACCAAACACACAAGTGTTAGAACCAACGAGTACTGCAGAGGTGAACAGGACAGGGAGCCTTCTATTAGAAACACCATCCAGAAGGTTCTCAGTGCTCAAAACCTAAGGAAAGCTTTGAGGCCTGTCACCCAGAGGAGAGGGAACATGTGTGTCAACCACACAAGGCAGTACAGTGCTGAAGGGGACACGTGACCTGTTCACCGCTCTGCCGTTATCCTCTGGGGGCAGGTTACAGGGAAGGGGCCCAATCACACACAGCATGAATCATATAATACCCGGGTCCCTTGGGATAGCAGCTGCCCGCCCCCCAAACCCAGGAACTTCCAGCTCACAGAAAGTGATGCTTCCCACAATCCAATTCATTTTTGCTTAGGATTTATCAACCACAGGGGGAAAAAAAATGAGTTTAACCTTTTGAGCTTCAGTTTGGCACCTCTCTCGTTTCCACCCTCCAATGTTGTCTCCCACCCCATCTGGCTGTGGCAAGACTCATTCGAGGACCAGACATCTCTAAAATTAGGCATCGGCTGAGATGTATGCTGATTCTCTTGATTCAGTCCAGACTTGTCAACTTCCCTGGAAGCAAGCAGTGTTCCATAAATTACTGCAGCCTTTAAACAACCAAACTATTTTTAAAGGGTGGTCTATATCAAATGCAATTAAATCTGAATTGTTGCCTCAATAACTCTGCCTTCTTTCTTTTCTTGGGCTCCTCCATTCCCTAACTGTATCTAGTTGGAGCTACATTAAGGACCGCTGCTCATCATTTTTTTCCCCAGCCTCCCAAGAGATGGCCAGAGCAGCGACATTTTTTTTTTCATTTCCAGAGGTGTAGAAACAAAACATCAGCACACCTTCCTTAAACGGCCCTGCCGGTTAAGAGTGCCACCCCGATAATGGCTGCAGGAAATACTCTTGTCCTAAACAGTGGGAATGTTCTGAGAATTTAACTGAATGCCAAGAAAGTTATAAGACCCAGGGCCTAACACAGATCTTAGCATCTCCAGTTTGAATGCCACTGGCGCTCAGGCTTGTGCGGTTCTTTGATAACTCTCAGTACAACAGCACCTAAACCGCAGGCTATCCTAAACTAAGCCAGCTTCTGTAACTGTCTCGTGGATGGGGTCCCACATAGAAGGGAGAGCCTGGGAACCTACCACACTCTCTTCTTGCTCAGTCATCACTGCAGATATGTGGAGTTAATCAGGGTCATGTCCAAGATGTGTTTGGTGACGAATCTGAGCCCTCCATTTTTGTTGTTTGATTGATGACAGCTTTTTGAACTACCCCCTTTCCTCTTCTAGTGGTGCCCATCCTTTGGGCGAGTTGGTAGGAAAGTCCAGGGGCTCTCTCTCTCCTCTGTACCAGTAAAAGAGGTGAATATGGTGCACAGGTTTGCTAGGCTCTCACATGGAGCCCTTTTTACTAATCATAAGAAACTTACAGACTGGCCTCCTTTCTTAGCTCATTGATTTAATGAATCACTTCAGACCTACTGGAGTCAGGGTCGCCTTCCCCAAAGACCTTGGTAATATGGTCACATTACATTCCTTACTCCTCTTGTGTGCATGAGTGTTACACCCTAGCAGCCATATCACATTCTAGATGGGGTTCCTCTTTTTTTTTTTTGAAAGTATATAGAACAGTGTGTTTTCCTTTCCACCCCAGACCATAATCCTTAGCCAAAAGACGTCAGCGAAAGAGAGTCACAATCCTTGAGGTCTCGTTCACCGCTCTCAGAAGCCTTCGCACCTCCCTCACAAGGTGGGAGCCTGCTGAAGCCACACTGCATGGCTGCCACCGCACGTCGTTGGCCAGCGACCTGACCACAATCGCTCTGTCACCAGCTGCCACATCTCACCGCTCAGATTCTCTCCACACTGCAAATTCTCGGTAGCACAATGTTCTCTCTTACCGCCTTCAGTCTAATCCTATTAGCTTAGACTGAAGTAACGGGTGCCCTCTCCCAAGGTATTTTATTGCCATCTATCAGAAGAAGGCAGTAATAACTATTTTAAATCTGGTGATAGAAACGTGAGCAACTTCCCTGGAAGTTGTACAATCCACCATGCTTCCCCAAAGCTGGAGTGGCCCTGTTCTCACCAAGGCTATTCATACACCCCTACTGAGTTTCATCAGAGACATGAGCCCACACCAGACCAGACATGGTTTCACGTCAACTCACCTTAAACTATTACTATCTTGAGTGGGACATTGTAGAATCTATCAGACTAATTCTTACCATGGGTCACTTGACATCCCAGTAATCAGGCACCAAGTATCAGGGAGTAGCTACTGCTGGTTATTGTGAAAATCAAAACTATCCCTTTCCATAGTTCCAAAAGTACACTAAGATCACAGCAAACCTCCTCCTCAAGACTCACTGCTGACGACTAAGAGATGATATTGTTTGTTTGTTTGTTTGTTTGTTTGTTTTTATTTGCCTTTATCTCTAGAGATGTTTTTAGGAAGACAAACATCTGTCCCACTGACCTACATTCTATAGTACCTAGAACCAGGGTTTAATGCAGAATTATTTGTCACATCACTTGAAACAAAGCTGGCCAGATGAACCAGGAAATGAGCATCTGTACTTGGGCTCAAAGGGTGATTGTTATGGCTTGGGAATGAAATGACCCAATAATCACACGTTCAAGGCTTCTTCCCCAGCACAATGTTCAGAGGTGGGACTTTAGGGGAGTGATTAGATCGGGAGAGTTCTGACCTATGAATGGACTCTTTGTTATTAACTGTAGTTGATTAGTTGATGGATTCCAATTTTTACGGTGGTGTTGAGGGGCAGTAGAGACTAGGAGGAAGAGCACACGGAAGAAAGCAGTAATGACTACGGGTGTATCTTGGAGGACCTCATTTTGTCCTTAGGACTTCAGCTCCCTGCTTCCTTGCTGTCCTGAGGCAATCCGATTTTCTCTTCCGCATCCCATCATGATGTTGAGATAGAGAGATAGATAGATAGATAGATAGATAGATAGATAGATAGATAGATAGATAGATACCTTTCAACACCACCCTAGAAGCTGAAGTGCCTGCTGACTGAATTGAAATCTCTCAAACCCTAGGCCAAAGAAAACTTTTCCTCTATACATTGATCTCGGGCATTTTGTCACTGTGATGGAAGGTCAACTGACACAGTAAATCAAGATTTTCCCTCCTCAGCTTGCTGTGGAAGATCCCTTGCAAGCTCACCTTAGCTGAAACTTAGAGGGTTTGGTGTCTCCAACTGTCTTGCCGTTAGAGAGCACACACTCCACAGTATGGGTGGGTCATGTCCAAACAGTTGAAGACTTGAAGAGCAAAGAAGATGGAATTCCCCTGAGCAAGAGAGAATTTTTCGACAGATGACCTTTGGGCTTCAGCGGATACTCCAGCTCTTCCTAGATCTTCAGCCTGATGGGCCTCTGTGACTTTCCACCACTTTGTAGTCCTATACATCAAGTTCAACCTCAGTATTTCTCTTAGGATGTGTGCATGCATTATAAGTACATGCATGCATGATTTCTGGATTTACAAAATCATTTCTAAACCTTAAAATTATGTATAATTAAGTACCGACACAATGTCATCAATTTCACGTCATAACCAGCCTACATAATTATTATTTGCCCCATTAAGAAAGTTTGCTGGTTCCTTCAAAACCAATTGTTTCTGTCTCTCTACCTAGTCACTTTGTCAATAATTGTCTATACACAGCATCAGCCTGTCCAGTCACAGAAAAGACAAGTTCCTACAAGGATCAATGGGAAAGGTTCTTTGCTTCTGTGGAGGGCTAACTGAAAGTGACATCTTGGTCTACTGCAGCCATCTTGCAGGCATGTGGTGGGCTGTCTCCTCTGAACTGAGGAGACAAAGCTTGCAGCACTCAGGCAAAGGTATAGTTTTCCATGAATGGACTCAGAGTATCAAAGTAGAGACATACATACATATATACATACATACATACATACATACATACATTCATACATGCATACATACATACATAGTAAAGACAACAGTCATCTCCCCCCCTTTCTTGTTATTTATATTCCATTAAGTTCCCTAGGGAATAAATCACTGATATTTTCCCAAGGAAAATATACTAAAATATACTTTTACAAACCAGAGGAGCTCCACAGCAGTGGTCAAGCCACCCTGGATTTGGTTGTTATCATTTGTTAGTTTATTATTAGGACAAATGCTAAAATCTGACTAGTACTACTGACTAAATAATATGGCATGGGTGGTTTTCTTCTTGCCTTAAACTACTTAGGCTGCCAGTTTCATGTTAAAGAGTACGGGTTTAGAAGAGATTGGTCCTCATGGCACCTATCTGGTGGTCTTTGTTTCTACTGTGACCATTTCTTAGAAGGATGAGTAAAGGTTAAAAGACTTTGCCCAAAACACCAAAATACCACTCACTGGGGCCAATGTCATATTGGCTCAAGGTCCTGAGTTCAATTCCCAGCAACCACATGGTGGCTCACAACCATCAGTAATGGGATCTGACACCCTCTTCTGGTACGACATACTCCTATGCATAAAAAAAGACTCTGATACAGATACACCTTTTCCTGAAGAATGGGTTGATTCCCAGACATTACAATGCCAGAAGCTAACAAGTAAAAAAAAAAAAATCCATTTAACCTACATGGCAGTCTTGGTTTTGTTTTATTTCAAATTACCTCAAGACTCTGTGATTTGGAACTCTTTGAATTAAGTCCGATCTTTGGAAATATGTATTTAGACCTAAAGAACCAGCAGTTCCAGGTTGGGGTGGGCTTGGGGGGCTCCTGACTCTCAGCTCCAGCTCTGTATTCGCCCTCCCCAGTCATCCCATCTCTGTCCCCCTGCACCAGGGACTCATTGCTAGAAGTATCTGCTGCTGAACATCGGAACAAAGGCTGTCTTCCTGCCCACAACCCACAGGTTGTAGTTCTGCCCACTGCTGCCTCCCCGAAAAACTGCATTTCCTCTTTCATAAGCCAAATCTGTCGACATTTTAAGACCACCACAGTGTAACCCAGAATTTTCTCTTCCCCATACCGAAGCCCCAGTTCCCTCAGCTCTAAAGTGGAGAGTGTAGATGATTACTGATACCCACATCTTCCTCCCTCCCATGAGCCTTACTTGCTTCCACCGATGGGCACTTCCATGGTGTTACACTGTTGTACAATTTGTGCTCCTAAGAACCTGTTCATTTCAGCCTATTCCTAGAAAACTCTTGCCCCCAGTGACAACCAGAGCACAATCCGCCTGCCATTTCATGGAGTCCAGTGTTTTGTTTTGTTTTGTTTTGTTTTGTTTTTTGTTTTTTGTTTTTGCCATGGACAGGAAAAGCTGTTTTGATGTGGGCTGTCTTGGTCTACAATTACGACCCAGCAGCTGATTTCAGATGCTTGCTAAGCCATGGCCACGTCTGTTTGAATGTAAGTAAAATAAGTAAACTCTGCATGTGTGAACATCTTAACAGTGTGTTTGAAAGTTCCACGTGGCAAAGGAAGGTGACCAGAAGCCTCTGAGGCTGGCTTGAATGAACACGCATATGGATAATAGTGTTCTTCTAATACCCACAGAGTCCCTGTGACTGGGGAGTCATCAGCAAAGGCTTTTACTTATGATCCAATGAGTAATTAAGCAGAAATCAGTGCTATGGACCTACCATGTGCTATATATAGTACTAATGGGGTCAGGCCACAGGCCAGTGTGGCTTCAGCCTCCCCTAGAAAGTGGCATCTAACTGCAGAGCAGAGACACACATTAGCAACACAAGGCCTTGCCTACTTAGTATGGATGTAGGAAGCATACTCAGGGTAGACCCACTGCAGTGGGGAAGAACACTGAGAGACAAGTACCTACTATGTGCTCGCTGAAAGCATTCTGCCCTTTATGTCTTTCACCAGCTTGACCCTGGTATCTAGCCCTTGTCCATTCAGAAATGCGAGAAGTGAGTCCGTGCAGAAGAGCAGCACCCGCTGCTCCGGAGTGTGTCAGGAAAAGAATGGAAAAAGAGTTCCCAGGTGAGGGTAAATGAAAACAGTCCTCGGAGAATGCTGAGCCAAGACAGGAGAAGATGAGAAAGGGACGTGGCCCAGAAGAACAATGGTACATGGGTTCTGAGCAGTGATTCCAGGCTGTGGGCGGCAGAGGAGCTGGGCTTCGACCATTGCTGTCTGGCTAAGAAGGGACCTGTGATTTGGCAGAATGAGCCTGTGCTCCCACTCCAAATGTCATGACTGCTCTTCTCTTTGTGTATTGAGTTCCTAGAATAAGAAAAATAGCCATAGCTTTCTTGAGTACAGCCCTCCATTTTGAATCTTAGGAAGAACTCACCAAGGAAAGTTCCAGAATAGGTGTCCTGAAGCTAATGCTTTCTGCTTCTATACTCCCTGACTGTATTGGCTTTCCATTTTCAATCCAGTCTCTTCCCACCAAGTCATACCCTCTACCAAGCCAGCTCTCCGTTCTCACCACCCCTCTTTCCTCAACCCGCAGGCTCTCTTTTCCACAGGCTCCCTTTTCTATATACAGGAAGACCTTGGGTAATCTAAACATTGAAGGCCACAGCACTCTCTGCCCGTGCTTGTTAGATGAACCTGACACAGACTCACGGGGGAAAGAAAGCCAGCATTGTGCATAAGTAGCTATAAATAATAATAATTAAAAAAAACCCAAACTAGTGAAAGTTTCTAGATCTCCTTTTTATTTAAATGTTCCTCATTTATATGCAACCAATTCACAAAAGCCCACACACCAATCTGTAATGCACCTGGTATTGTGAGAGATTGCCAGTTTGGTAGCGTCAGCCCCTTCCCCGCCACCACACACATACACACAATAAAAACTGCACAGGAGTTCATGTCCTTAGGGTCCAACTGTCCCCCTCGTTAAAAACTGAATCCCTCAAATACGTCAAGCCATCGGCTATACTAAATGAACAGGTTGTTCTTTATTACCAGTCTTCTCGAAATATCCTTCCAGGTGGGTTTCAGAGAACAACTATAGCCAGACACTCTGTCTTGTGACCTTGTGCCACACTTCACTATATTGACTTTGCATTTGTCCAACTGTTCATCTGCTACGGTGTCTGTCACTAGGTGTTGACACTGAGAGACTCAACACCAGTTCCTTCCCTCAGGCCCGGGAGGCTCTCGACCTAAAATCAAGGGTCCGGCAAGGTTTGTCTTCTGTCTCCTCTTTTTCTGGCTTGTAGACAGTCCTAGTGTCTGACTGTTTCCTAATGTCTTCCCAGGAGAGCAGCAGACACACAGAATTAGGGTCCACCCTGCCCAGCTAATTTATAGTTAGTTATCTGTTGGGAAACTGTCTCCAACTGTAGCCATATTCTGAGATGCCGGGAGGGAAAGTCTTAACACGGACACTTTGAGGGGAAGACAACTCAGTTCATAATGTCAAGGCTGATGTTCCCCCTTAGGTGTACATTCTTGCTTGAAGATCTGTGTTCACCCACGCTAACTCTCTCTAAACACCTTAACTTTTCATAACACTAAGTTTCTACCTTAAGGAGCTTTTAGGACCAAAATTTGAAGAAAAAGATTAAAATGAATTGCTATTCTTACCCCAAATTGGCTTCGGGTACCAGAGAAACTTTGCCTACCAGACACTTAGCTAGGGAGTCTCCTCCTTCAGTGGCCATGTGCAACCTCAAGGAGGATTAAGTAAGCATTCAGAGAGAACCCACCTGATGACTCTTTTACAGAAGGAGCTGATCCACTGTGTTTTAGAGAAGGAGAACGGAGAGCTGATTCAGCCCTCCCAGGGTAAAAATAGCAAAGCGGCCATCTTGAGCGAAGCTTGGCAGTTCCCCTGTTCTGCCATGATCAACGGCACAACAATAGATCTGCTCTCCAAAAGAAGAAGCCACTGTCATATCAAGGATCAATGTAAAAATGGTCTAAGGAGCATTTTTTTTTTCTTTTTGGTGAGGAGCAGACTCTGAATGAAAACAGACGGATGCTTTGTGTGTTTCTCCATGAACAGCTGTTAGGGGACCAGCACTCAACAGGAAGCCTTGATGGCGCTAGTCACATGTGAAGGACTGCACTGTAGAAGGCTCCCACCAACAAGAGGAGGGAAGATCTCATGCCACAGGGAAAGGCTACACCTTCCCATCACCACGTTCAACTTCCCACAGTTGAGCCTTTGTGACTGGCTAGATTAAGGTGCATTTACACGTCAAGTTCATTATCAGTTCTACAATACTGGGACTCTTCACTGCCAAGAACCACCTTGATGTTGGATGTCCAAGATCTAGGATTTGAACTCGGAATTGAACTCTGTAGCTTTGCTGCCCACAGACTAGTAAACTGGTCCAGAACGGTGAACAGAGAGACACAAGCAGCCTTTGTGGTCTTTGACAGCATCCAAATATCTCATGCTCTAAATATTTATGGCTAGTTCTATTCGACTTTGAAAGAAGCAAATTAGGAAACGAATAACAGGAGGCAAATAGGGTTTGGGGGCTTGAGGAAACACCACAGAGGCAGACACAGACAAACAGACAGACAGACAGACAGACAGACAGACACACACACACACACACTCACACACACACACACACACACACACACACACACCGCTCACTCACTTTAAAAGCAGTAGACATGGTTTAAAAATAGCAAACAGCAAACCCGCCCCAGTTTGTCCATCTCTAAGCATTCATTAGATGGAAATGTTATGATTACAAGCAGCCCTCAGTAAAGGTAGGCACGGCAGACAACAAACCAACATCACGTCCCCAACGGTTCTAGCCCCTTCCAAGTTTAGTTTTTTAAGCCAGGAAGCCTGTGACCTACTGTGCCTTCAGGGTGCAGTAGACTGCCCGTGGGCAGGAAGGGGTCTCCTCTTGCCCTGAGCTAATCATCACAGGACCTGAACAGGCAGCTGTGGGGCCTTTGCTCCCCACTTGTGAGCTGTGAGCTGGGGTAGCAAGGCACCGGGTCTAACTTTAGAACTACACTCCAAACTTTGATCTCCCAGCACTGCTTGGCTTTAGGCAAAACTGAAACTTGAGAGCTGCGACATGTTTTTTAAATCTTAATCCCCCTGGCAGTTTTAGAATAAGGACAGGAATTATTTTCAAATGAGAATCTTTGACTGCATAACACAGGCTTCCAAAATTAAGCAGAAACACATGGCGGATCTTATTATTAAATTTCCCTTGGAAAACAATGGTTTAGATTAAGGGGTGGGGGTAGTTTGATAAAACTTTGAAATATGAAGCCTAAAATAATGGTGTGTGTGTGTGTGTGTGTGTGTGTGTGTGTGTGTAAAGATCATTTTGGAGTTTCACCCAACTCGACCATTATTAATCTGTTTCTGACAATGTTTAAGTAATTGAATGCTTGAGGTCTGAAATATAATTTAAAAAAAAAAAAAAGCTGGGAGTCAGGTGCAAGGGTTTTTCTGAAGTCCAGAGAGAAATTTGGGCTGATTAAAATATCTCCCTGTAAAGCACGCTTTTTTAAGAAAATAGAGGAAATGGAAGATTTAACTGTATCATGACCTGCACCGGAGTCTAGTCTGCCTTCAGCAGGAAACCTTCAGCAACGTGACCAGGGCCACGGTAAGGGCTAGTGGCATCTTTTCTCATCAAAACGAATCCACTGGCGATTCTCCTCTCCTCACAGAGCTGTTCCCAGCACGAGATTTGAGGGAGAGAACGTTTCTGGAAACGGTGGTGTTGCAGACCTCCCGGGCACCATTTAATTCTTTCTTCCCCTCAAGGAATGAATCAATTACTACCTTCTCGATGAAGCCTTTCTGATCAGCTCATTTACATTTCCCCACGTCCTCGTCAGCCCGTACCCCATATATTGCTCACTCGGAACTTATTTCCTGCTGGATATGGTTACTGGTCTTAAGAGTACATCTCTTCTCTTTTCAGCTACCTTATGAGGTCCTAAATGGCAAGAAACAACACTCCCCCCTCCCTCCCTCCCTGTTTTGCAACCCCCATTGGACCTAGCTCAGGGCTCTGCACCAGTGGCCCAGCTACCACGCAAGGGACAGTGGCAGGGCAAAGCGAAGATGCTAAGCTGCTATGTTCTAGCATCACCCAGAGGAAGCCCCGGGGAATAGACATTAAAAGGAAATAGTGCACCCTGGTGGAGGTTAGACAGCCAGCTGGGCTCACGGGTGAGTGAGAAGCACCACTCCAAGGAGTCAACTTGAGGGAGGAATGAAAGGAGTCAAGGGAGCAGTTGGTCCCACTGTGGCTCTGTAAATGACTAATTCTCCCATTGTGGTAGATTGTCCTAACCCCGATTCACCTTAGCACCGTGGCCTGTTTCAAAGCTTCTCTGATTAAAGGAATGACGTCTGCACAGGGTATTGTTGGTCTTAATGCTATCCATTCCCCACACATGCACACCCGCCAGCTTCTCTTGCCATCTTTAGAGCATTTTCTGAGAGAGTATTAATACCAGTTGTGGTAAAACAAGAACGTCACTCACAAGACTTTGTTTATGCAACCGAATTCCAGTTTGGAATTGTGGCCTGTTAAGTTATAAGAAACGTTCCTATATCTTAATCGAAAGCTCATCCATCCCACTTTTGGGGTGTAGATTTCATCACCCAGATGAAAAAAAAAAAAAAAAAGCCCAGATGCAGAGGAGAAAGCTACTGAGGTGGATTGGGGAAAACAGGTAAAACACTATCACCGGAGTCCTTAGTATTCAGACTGCGGTCCAAGACCCAACATCATCACTGTGGGGATGGTTAGACTTGTAGGATCCCAGCCTTCTCACTCACTAAATCTGAGCCTCTGCTTTCAACAGGCTCCCCAGACATCGAAGACCATGTTGATGTGGTTCAGAGTATCCCATACAAGCTTGTTCCTCACCAGAAGAAAAACCTCCTCCTGGAGACCCCCCCCCCCCGCGCCGTTCTGTAGAGCATCACAGGATGGGTATTTAGCCTTGTTCAACCCCCCAGCCTTTAAAGTTCAAGTTTCATCCAAATCAACAATTCAGCTACATGCGCAGAGCTGTACCCAGTGAGGTATCTGCTTCTCCCTCTCGGGGAAACTATGCATGGAGGTAAAGAAAAGAGAGGATTCATGCTTCGTGTTCTCTAGGACAATATACAGATAAAAGTTTGCAGGGGGGTTATGAGGTCAAGAGGCAATTTGAGCTCTTTACATGGTTCGCGCTGGTTGACGTCAGATCAGCTGACGAGACAGAATTCCCATAATAGAAGACCTGGGCAGACTTTAAACAGTTGGAAAGTAGCCTTCATAAAGGGACAGCCATCTTTAGGAGAGTTTAAAGCCAAAGGGTGAAGCCAGACAGGCAATGAAGTTGGGAGCTAGGAAGAAAAAAAAAATTAACCAGAGATGAAACGAATAGGGCCAGGACATGAAACCCATGCCTGTGGTTCTACTCTGAGCCTGAATGTAGAGGCCCGCACTTGTGCAAACAGAATAGAGCCACCAGTGGGTGTGTAAGAGGTCACAGTCACTCTTAGAGTGATTCTTACGATCTAATTTCAACCTTATGACATCAGTGACTATGACCCTGCTATGAGATGTGTCTACTCTGATGGGCATCCTGGGAAACCCTGGACATCAGATTATTTCTTGTTCTGGATATATAACACCTCATCATTTCCTATAGATGGATGCTTCATCTTCGTGGTGCTATACCTTCCCCCAAAAAGCTGAAGGCATAGTTCTCAAGCCCTTTATTGTTTGGTAGCAGCCCCTTAGCTGTCTTTCCAACACTGGCTTTTGTCTCTATCCTTTACTATGTCAGATCTACAGACACGTCAATATATGTTTGTCCTGGATCATGGATCTGACTCCAGGGCATTCGGAGGGTTCCCAGGAGTCCTATGCCTCGAATAACCAAAGTTTACCACAGCAACACCCCGCCCCAGCTGATCGGTTTGTTAATAAGTAAAATGCTCTAAAGTAAACTTCAAGGGTGAACATAAAAAGATGGCAGCCCGAGGGAATGGCAGCCCTGCTACCCACGTGTGCCCCTTTGTTCACGTCTTCGATGCCGACAACGCTGTCTGCCAGAGTACAAGCCATAAATATCTGCAAGAAAAGGACCAAATGAACATAGGATCTTGGAAACCTGTTTAGAGCATGTGCAAATCCTCATGGTAGACTTTAAATGTGGCAGAAAATACCCTGAGGATACAGGAAGCGAACTCTCGATCCACACACCCAGATGAAGTGATAATAATGCCAGTGGGGTCAGGAGAATGTCATGGGAATTCGTGGGAAAAGACTGGGTGAGCACCCTGACAATGGCAGCTCAGCAGAGACATGGGCAAAGAGGGGTGCTATTTACAGAACAGCGCTTGTACACTGAGTCACAGGACTGGGCATTCCTGCTAAAAGAAGACCTCCACTGACCCCTTAACGCTTCTCCCTGGGGACGATGACTGCGAATTCCATTGAGTCACAACCCAGCTCTCCAGGACTCTTGACTGAAGCTGAGGCTGGACTTGCTACCCCGATGGAGCTCAAGTCCACTGACCATAGCTGATGGTAGTTAGACATAGGTAGACAAAGCATGGAGGTCCATGGCGGTAGCATGCACACAGAAGGAAGGAAGATGAATGGGAGAACAAAGGAAGGATACCGGGATACTGCAGCCAGCATCTCAGGCGACTGATGTTTTAAACACGGGAAGAACCAGACAGGTTCAAAGGTAGGAAATGGCCCTTTACAGAGAAAACTGAACTGCTGAAACTTAAGTGCAAGGGGCTGAAAAGCAGCTTTCAGAGCAGAACAGATAGACTCAAGCAAATATCTGCCGAAATCTACTGCTTCAACGATCAGCTCAAGAAGCCATCTGAGGTGTTTTACGCAGAGAGTATGGCTAAGTTTGGGGATGTGTCATCGGGTAATGGGATAAAAGTTCAGACAGAACTCCCTCACTTCTAAGGCTTCTACTGCAACCTGGATTTGAGCTAGAGGGAATTCTGTTGTGGTACATATTTGTGTCTGAAAGCATGCCAAGACACATTCTACAGGCTGAGGTCTTTCATGCTTAGGGGTGGAAAAGGTTTCTATTCTTACATATTCTTTCATCCTAAATCCAAAGCACTTAATAAGAAGTCAGTGTTGGCAAAGGCTGTGTGGGGAGGAGCGTGTGTGTGTGTGTGTGTGTGTGTGTGTGTGTGTGTGTAGGGGTGTTGATATAGATGTGTTTGTATGAGTGTAGTATATTTTTTTGTTTATATGCGTGGTGTACGTCTGTGTGTGTGTCTTTGTGTTTGTCTCTGTGTGGTGATTTTATGTATATATATATACATATATATACATATATATATATGTTGTGCATGAGTCTGTGTGTGTATGTGTGTGTGCATAGTGTGTATTTGTGTGTGTACATGAGTGGTGTGCATGAGTCCATCTGTGTCTACGTGTGTGTAGTGCGGCATGTGTGGTGTATCTATGAGAAAACCACATCTACTGCTTGGGAAATGTATTGCTTCTTTCATGAGTGAATACTGGAAATAGAAAGAAATGTTCACAACAGGAAATATTTCATGGGTCACATTTTAACTTAACCCACTTCTGCTTCGTCACACATGCCAAATCTCCCTCCCCTATTCATAAAAATGCCTCAACACCAAATTCAAATTTACCCCAAACATGTGGAGTACAAGATAACTGAAGCCATTTGGATTTAGGAGAAAATAAAAACTGACCCTTCTAGATGTAAATCTTAAAACAAAACAAACAAACAAAATAACCAAAGTCCAATAACCAGTTTTTCAAGGTAAGTGTGATCAGGGGAGGCCCAGGCATCTGTGAAATCAAGTGCTTCTGTAGTGTGGCGGCTCTTCCAGCTGTGTGACCAGGCACAGGATGAACAAGACAACAAATTAGAAAAGCCTGGCCCATCCAGTTGTCTGTGCCTCATGTACCTTCAGGTACATAGCTTGATCCATAATGGTCGGGGTTGTCCACGAGGAAACTTGTTTCTCACTCCCACTCATTCAAAAACAGGGGTAACACCATGTGATCAGTGTATTCTGAGTCATATAGCTGATATTACAACCAAGATGTCAAATGCCGGACCCGTGAGAAGGGAGACAGATGAACAAAATGAAGTAGCCTAAACAGAGGGGGCCCCAGAGCTCGCCAGCAGACGAAACGACTCAGAACAGCTCGCTGGCTTCGGCTCGCTGGACCGCCTTGGTCCTCCCCTTTCTCCTAATCTGTTCTCTCTCTGAGTAACCCAGCTTAGCTCCACACTTTCACATCACACACGCTGTCTTTAACTCTAAATTCCCTCCTAGACCAGCAGCTCCCAGGATCCCCCTGCTCCTATCTTTAGCACTGGGATTATAGATGTGCGCTACCATGACCTGGCTTTCTTTTTAACTTTTAAATCTCATTTTATGTGTATGGGTATTTTGCAGGCATGCATTGCTGTATACCAGGTGAGTTCCTGGTGGCAAAGGAGGCCAGAAGAAGGCACCAGATCCCCATTTACAGACGGTTGTTGGCCATCACCTGAGTGCTGTGACTTAAACCTCTAAAAGATCAGCCAGGTTTTCTAACCTGTGGGACCACTCTCCAGGCCCCACACCTGGCTGTTTCACGTGGGTGTTGGAGACCCGAACTCCATGCTTGCCCAGTTCTGCTCTACCCACTGAGCCATCTCTACCGCTCTTTCTTCTGCTGCCTTTCTTCATAACACTGGAGTGTATTGTCCATTAATGGCTGTTTTTGGAAATCCCAAATATTTTAACATTCTTCCTTCTTGTTTGAATTTTCAGACATTCTAAGGCAGATGGCAGTATGACAGATTGAATAGCATTCTTCCAAAATTCGCCACCCAGAACTTCAGAATGTGTCCTTAATTGGAAACAGGTTCTTTGAAGGTATGACAGGGTTTCAAGCTGAAGTTGTCTTAGATTTAGAGTGAACACTTAATGTGGTGACTAGAATCCCGAGAAGAGAAAGGAGAAGAAGACAAACACAGAGATAAGAAGACAAAGAAGTTGACAATGGAGGCCAATATTGGACTTGAACGATTCAAAGGCTACCAAGTATTATTGTCACTTGCCTGAAGCTGAAAACAGATGGGAGAAGAGTCTTCCCTAGAGGTTTCTGGAAAGGCATGCCCTTGATGATAATGATAACTATTTGTTACTAGAAACTAATGTTGCTATAGAGAAACCATTTCCCTAGCTGCTGTGTAACCAGGACACAGCAGAAAAGATCATACTTCCCAATGGGATGCTCCTACAGGAGACCTCTATTGGAGGTCTGAGTACTTTGAAAAAGAACACACACACACACACACACACACACACACACACACACACACACGAGAGAGAGAGAGAGAGAGAGAGAGAGAGAGAGAGAGAGAGAGAGAGAGAGAGAGAGTCGCTTATCTCTTCTCAACCTAGAGCATCAGACAGGGATTCAGGAGCTGTGGCATTTCTGTGTCCAAACCCCCAACAAATGAAATCCAAAAGTGTGATGTAATTGTTAGTGAAGACAAAGGAAGAGGAAAGTTGAAGCACTCCTCTGCCAAAAAAAGACAGTGGACTTGTTTGAGTTGGACATCAAAGCCCCCAATATTTCATCAAAGTCTCACACACGTGAGGGCTTTCGGGAAGTAATTACATCTCCTGGAATCTTAAAATTTTAGAGAAATAGTTTAAAATCCTTGAACAGAGGGGGAACATTCTCAAGTTATCTTGCCAGTTTAACTCAGGCTTTGAACCCTTAAGAAACCCAAAGCACAAACTTCTGACGATGTAAGATGTCAAAATGTCAAAAAATTGCCAAAGTCTCCTCTCTTGACATTTTAAGGCTTCTGCCAGACCATATTCTCACATAGGCAGCTAGGGGTAGTTAGAGAGGAAGTTCAGAGAAGTGGGCCACAGGGTATTTTTAATCAAAGAAAAGGCTAAGTAAGCAAAGGACCATTTTAACAGATGCCTGGCATCTCCATCCTGCAGTCTGGACTGAGTTGGTTCTTAATTCATTCTTCAGGGAAGAAATTCATACCAGAAAAATGTCCTGCGCTATATTTCCGTACTGTTATTTAGAGCCAAGAATTTTTTTTTTTCATTTTGAGTAAACACTTAATCTGATACGCTATAAAATATATTGAAAATGTCGCCCCAATAAATACTGGTAGGACATCTGAAGGGACCTGATCACAAGCAGGAATTTATTAATATCCCTAGACTTAAAGACAATGACAACCTTCTAGTTGGCATACTCCACATCTATAAGCTAGTGAGAATTGGGAAGTGGGGCACAAACTAAACCAATGCTCTTTGCATGGCTACTAATATACTCAAAATAATCAGGACCATGTTACTAAATTGGTGCCTTCTCAGGGTATGATAAGGACCTGCCAGATTTCATAAGAACATAGGCAACATGGAACCTCTTCCCAGACCGCCAAAAATCTAGTGATGTATGTTATATATACATCTCCTTTCTAAGTGAAAAATAAAACAGCATGTAGTCTCATTGCTTCCTTATGCAGATAAGAAAGATCTCATCTCAGTAAGGTTAAGCTCACGGAGACAAAGTCCTGATAGGATTACATAAGGCTCAGTGTCTCTCGGCAGGGGTGTGAGTTTCTTCCTCTCCCAAGGTACACAGTGTGTCAAGTTCATTTTTCCCCCTGAACCTCAGCTTGTTTCCACATCTCAAAAGTGGAGAGATGCCAGTAGCACTCACCTTATGTCATTGCTCAAGTTATAAGATACCAAATGCAGTGTGACTGGCGTTCAGGAGGATGTCCGGGCCCATTTAGTTGCTGCTGTACTTGCCCAGAATCATACAAATCCTGAATGAGCCAGAGTTAAAAAAGCCCAGGTGTCCAGATTCTCATGACACTCCATTAGAAAGAAGAACATATTTTCTCCTCATATCCCTGCATCTATGTCATCTTTTAGAACACTGACCGGCACATTCGTAAGTTGAGTAAAATATAAATAACTTCAATAAATCTGTTGTTTTCCCAATGAAGCTCAGAAGCCATCCCACAGTGCCATGCTGAGTCCATAAAACTGTAGGCAGCTTCCTTTGGGACCAACATTCTCTGGCTAATTAAAATGAATGTTGTATCGATGAAAGATTATTTTAAAATGGTCTGATAGTGTTTAGACATTGTCATAACATCAGCCGGTGGATTACTAATTTGCAAATTTTACTAAAGATCTTGCCAATTAAAACCCCTTCTAGACACTCTCAAACACACTGTCTGTGACAGCTGATAGACCACATGGTAAAGACATGATCACATTAAAATCACACAAGACTGTTATCCCTGGAAGGGCTGAGGGAGAGAGACGGGGGCATGTCCCCAAATCGGGTGCCACTGAGGCAATCCAGCCAAACTGTCAGAGGAGGAAAGCAAATCTTTGGGCTTTATTTTTTTTCTCTAACTGCTTTCCAAAACAAATAGTGGAGCTTCTGAGAAAGTCGGTGGGAACTGAGAGGCCTGCAAAATTGCCCTGCGGCTATCTTAGAGAGACCAGCCAAGAGAAGTAAGCCTCCAAACCAAAGGTTCTGGATATAAAATCATTTCACCCAAGGAGCCTAGAGCCTCTGAGACCAGATCACTCTGTGGAACATTGCAGATAGGACAGCCGTTGTGTCAGAGTATCCTAGAAATCATTCCAATCACCAGTTAAGGTGAACTCCTGTAAAGCCAAGTTTACAAGCCCAGTTAAACCTGGAGTCACTGCAGGAAGCATCCTAGATTAAGAAGCTAAACTGCAATAATAAGGTATATCTTTAAATGGCCAGTAACATACATATAACTCCAACAAGCCAACATTTATTGAGTGGTCACCCAAACAATATGACTTAACCATTGCAACAACCCTATAGGATGATACTATTATTTCCAAAGGACAGAATAGGAAAATGAGGCTCAGAGATGTAGTGGACTGAACTGTTTTACACACAGCCTCTACACAGCAGAGCTTGGAATCTGAATCGAGTCACACCTAGCTTTCGGACCCTGCTGGTAACAGTGAACAGTGTCTGGCCTTATCCCTAAGACTTTTGGTCTAGTCACATACTAACAAGTAGAAGATTATGTTTTTTCTCTCATATCCACATGCAAAATTTTTCACTCACAGTATTCAGTAACTGTCTAGTCACAAACCTATAACTGGATCTACTTAAACCCCCTGAAGAAACAAACAAACAAAAACAACAACAAAAATCCCTGTGACCTGATACTCTCCACTGAGCTCAAAACAGACAGGACACACTATTTAATTTGAAAATATTTGGGAATTTTTAACTAAAACGTTGGCTCAGTGAATAAAAGTGTTCTTTGTGCAAGTAAGAGGACCTGAGTTTGAACCTGGAGTACGTACATCAACACTGGACACAAATACATGTGCCAGTAACACCAAAAGGGGACAGAGACAGGTAGATCTGTGAAACTTGCTGGACAGCCAACCTAGCTCAAAGTGTTAGATTCAGTAGACATTGTTTCCACAAAGAAAACAGAGTGTAGAATTGTGCATACTTTCTCATATATCACCTACACAAGAGCAAGGGTAGAGACAGTATTAAGAGGGGAGAGAGGGAAGAAAGAAGGAAGGGAAGAAGGGAGGGAGGGAGGGAGGGAGGGAGGGATGGAGGGATGGAGGGATGGAGGGAGGGAGAAAGGGAGGGAGGGAGGACATATTTGAGAAATTTCCAGGGATTTTTCTCTTACCAGTTTCTAATTTAAATGCACCAGGGCCCCTAAATACATTTTGAATGATTGCCAACACTTGTTCAATGCTTTGACACTTCTTTTATGTTCCCCGAAGATGATCAGATTTCTGTGTGCAGTGGGAATTAGTTTGTTTCTTGGTATTTAGAGGTATGCTGTGACAATCAGATGACACTGCCCTGCCTCATTGCCCAAGCCTTTGTATCTCACTGACACGTGGGTTACCTACTCTGTCATCAAGATACTAGTTTCAAAATCTCTGGCAACCATGGAGTTTATCTGCTTGAAGTGCTTCTAGTTTTTGTTTCATGCGTTTTGAAGTTCTGTCATTAAGGGAAAATGTTTAGGACTATTGTGTTCTCTTGATGAACTTGTTATGCCTCCTTACAAAATAATCTTTCTATCTACCAATATTCTTTGATATAATATAGCTATCCCAACTTTGTCTTGACTGGTGTTAGCATTTGTATATCTGTGTTCATTAACTTTGAAAATATTTGTGTCTTTACTTAAAGCAAATCTCTTATAGGTGAACATAACTGGGTCTCTTTTAGAAATGTATAGTGTCAGGTAATGTTTAGCTTTTAACTGAGTTGTAGAGCCTATTAAATTCAGTATGATTGTCAATATTGTTGGACTTGATCCTACCATCTTGTCTTGTTTTGTTTTTGTTTTTGTTTTTGTTTTTCTTATTTTTCCTTCAGGTCCATGCCCTCCCCTTCTTTCCCTGCCTTCTTTTGAATTGATTCTTCCAAGGACTCTTTTTATCTCCTTTGTTAGCTTACTTACTGCCTATACTTTTTTTTTGTTTTTTGTTTTTTGTTTTTTGATTTTGTTTTTCGAGACAGGGTTTCTCTGTGTAGTCCTGGCTGTCCTGGAACTCACTCTGTAGACCAGGCTGGCCTCGAACTCAGAAATCCGCCTGTCTCTGCCTCCCAAGTGCTGGGATTACAGGTGTGTGCCACCACTGCCCAGCACTACCTATACTTTTTATGATTTTAGTTTTACATGAGGGTTGGTTGATAGCACAGATACTTAACTTATGTCTGTCTACCTTCAGGTAGTAAATCCATCACCAACCTCATGCAATACAAGAAATCAAACAGTCAGGCATTTCCATGTCTTTATCTCAGTTTCTGTGTTATAGCATAGCTTTTACTTTTACATGCTATGAACTAAATAATATATAATTTAGTTTAAATAGCCTCCAATATTTTATAGAGATTTAAGAAGTACAAAGATATTTATACTCCTTGCTGAGACCTTTGTTTTTCAATGTCCTTGTTATGACATTTCTTTCTGTTGAGGGAAGTCCTGTGTTCAGGAGGATGCTTTATATCAAACCTAGATGCTAGAGCATTGTACATGTGCTCACACAAAATATCTCTAGACATTGCCAAATGTCCAGGAACATGGACACAGTCACCCTCAGCTTGGAGCCACTGGTGAACAACCTTGTTACCAGATGACTTCAGTGCTTCTTTAAAGACCCTTTAATATTTCATGTACTGTAGATGTTGACAAATGCTTTCCACCATTGTATTTCTTAAAGCATTGCTACTTGTCTTGGTTTTTCTCTTTCTTTGTTTTTCCTCTATTTTTTATATATTTATTATTTTCTATATTCTTTGTTTACATTCCAAAGGCTTTCCCCTTTCCAGTTCCCCCCCTCACCATATGTCCCATAAGTCCTCTTCAACCCCATTCCCCAATCACCCCCCCCTCCCCACCATTTCTCTGTTCTGGTACTCTCCTACAAAACCGGATTTAGTCTTTTCCAGACAAGGGTCCTCTCCATCCCTTTTCTTGGAATCTTTTGCTTAGCTAATTGTGTCTTGAGTATTTAGAGCTTCTGGGCTCATTAGTATCCACTAATCAGTGATTGCAATTCATGTGAATTCCTTTGTGATTGGGTTGACTCACTTAGGATGATATTTTCCAGATCCAACCATTTGCCTACAAATTGCATGAATTCATTATTTTTAATTGCTGAGTAGTATTCCATTGTATAAATATACCACATTTTCTGTATCCATTCCTCTGTTGAGGGACATCTGGGTTTTTTCCAGCTTCTGGCTATCATAAATAAGGCTGCTATGAACATAATGGAGCATGTGTCTTTATTGCATGCAGGGGAATCCTCTGGGTATATGCCCAGGAGTGGTATGACAGGGTCCTCTGGAAGTGTCATGCCCAATTTTCTGAGGAACTGCCAGACTGATTTCCAGAGCAGTTGTACCATCTTGCAATCCCACCAACTGGAAATCAACATGCAGAAAAATGTGAATTGACCCACTCTTATCTCCTTGCACTAAGATCAACTCCAAGTGGATCAAGGACCTCCACATAAAACCAGACACACTGAAACTAATAGAAAAGAAACTGGGGAAGACCCTGGAGGACATGGGCACAGGGGGAAAGTTCCTGAACAGAACACCAATAGCTTATACTCTAAGATCAAGAATTGACAAATGGAACCTCTTAAAATTACAAAGTTTCTGTAAGGCAAAAGATACTGTCAGAAGGAAAAACAGCAACCAACAAATTGGGAAAAGATCTTCACTAACCCCACATCCAACAGAGGGCTAATATCCAATATATACAAAGAACTCAAGAAGTTAGACCACAAAGAACCAAATAACCCTATTAAAATGGGGTACAGAGCTAAACAAGGAATTTTCACCTGAAGAAATTCGGATGGCTGAGAAGCACCTTAAGAGATGTTCAACATCATTAGTTATCAGGGAAATGCAAATCAAAACAACCCTGAGATTCCACCTCACACCAGTCAGAATGGCTAAGATTAAAAACTCAAGAGGCAACAGGTACTGGCGAGGATGTGGAGAAAGAAGATCACTCCTCCATTGTCTTGTTGTTTTAAAACAACTTTTACTGGGTGAAAGTCATAGGCTGTGATAGTTTTCCTCTTTCAGCATTTTTAAATTATGTCTTAATTGCCTTTTCATTTAGCTTGCTTCCAACACGAAATCCACTGTCATTCTTCTGTGTATTCTTCTGTGCATAGGACATAGTTTCCCACATGGCTCTGGCTTCTTTAAAAATACTCTCTCACTGATGCTGAGGGCACTAACTATGATGAGCTTCAATGCCATTTTCATATTTCTTGTGCATAGGGCCCATTTATTCTAGATGTCTTAGTTAAGATTCCACTGTTGTGGAGAGAAACCACGATCATGGCTCTTACAAAGGACAATATTTATTTGGCGTTGGTTTACCGTGTCAGAGGTTTAGTCCATTATCACCATGGCAGGAAGCACGGTGGCATACAAGCAGACATGGTGCTAAAGAAGGAGCTGAGAATTCTACATCTTAATCCATAGGCAGCAGAAGGAGACTGCCCTCCTAGACCTCGCTTGAACATCTATGAGACCTCAAAGGCATCTTCTCCACAGTGACACACTTCCTCCAACAAGGCCACACCTACTCCAATAAGGCCACAACTCCTAATAGTGCCAGGGTCAAGCATTCAAACACATGAGTCTATGCGGGCCATTCCTATTCAAATCACTACACTAGAATAAAGCTTAGTCTACAGACTGAGTGAACCGAATATGAAATTCTTTTTGTTATTTTAACTAAAGTTAAAGCTCACTCAGCACCCAAGCCATTCCAACAGATGTAGGAAGTTTAATTATAGTCTTTGTCTTTCCCTTCCTTCTCCAGAGCAGAAAAGCTCACTGGGCTTTACACAGACACAGAATTCTTTCGGTTCTGAGCCGCTGACTACATAGTCACCACAGGGACACTAAATGTACTTGCCCCTTGCCAATGTTATCTTTAATCTGTGTTTCAGACTTGAGAATCTTCAGGCCATCAGAACCCTGTGACCAAGCATAGAGCTATATCACTAGATCTAGTACTTTCTACATTCTTCTTGCCTGGAGCAATGTGGTGGGGTCCCACCTTTCTCTGCTCCATGGAACTCTCTCATTCCCTGGAATGTCTGTCCTCTCTCTCTTCTTTTTCTTCTATATAGCCAGCACTGTTTATTCGATACATTTGCTTTTGGAAGAAAACCAAATAGGGAAATGAGAGACTTGCATGGACAGGCACAAATAACCAAAGCAGAGAGATACACATTAAGTAATGTACCTGTTCACTGGAAAAGGAAGAAAAGGAGAAGGTTTAGAGAACAATATCCCTACATCCAAGATTCCTCTACCACCTGTATAATTAATAATGTATGGTGGGAAATGATGCAACAGATATTAGTAAAATTAGAAATAACTTATAAAGGAGTGGTGGTGAGCTGGATCAGAAAAGAAGAACACAGGACCAGGACAAAGGGAAGGAATCTCCAAGAGAGGCTAAAAATCATGGAAGTTGTGGGGAACCCTGGGGGCTGTGGCAGAATGAGCTATGTAGAGGAAGTTAGGGGAAACATTTCAGCACAGCGAGAGAGAAAGCTGAAACAATTAACCAATAACTAGTGATAAAAGACTTTCCATGCTAAGCTATGGAACTGAGATTATACTGTAGGAACTGGGCAGTTAGAAGAGAGCTGAGTGACATAAGTACCTCTACTTTTAAATTATTATGCTTTACCAAAAATAAACAACAACAAAAAACTGGGACATGAGAGCTAGGGAGGTGGCTCATGGGTAAAATCCTTCCTGTGTAAAGATGAGGACCTGAGTTTAGATCCCAGCAGCTATGTGAAATCCCCAGGCAGACAGACCATACCTGTAACTCTCATAGTGAGGAAGCAGAGGGAGGAGGATCTCTTGGACTTTCTGCCTACCTAGTCTAGCCAAAACCATGAGTTCCGTGTTCAATGAGAGACCTTGTCCGGGAAAGTACGGGTGAGAAATGATGCTGGAAGACACACTGGCTTGCCACCACACAGGAATGAATGTGTGCATACACAAATGTATCACACACACACACACACACACACACACACACTCAGGAATACTCATGAAAGGACTCTCTCACAAGCCTGAGGTCAAGATGCCAACTAGATCCAGGGTCCCCTTGGCTCCTCAAGGACTGCAGGTCACAATTCCTTTCTGGCCATTGGCCAAGGATTACCATTTTCATGCCACTGTACTTCTCTGAAAGGCATATCAAGGCATGGTAGTTTGTTTCTTCAGGAGCAGGATGACAAAGAACGTAGCAGCAAAATGGTAGGTGTACTCTCAGGTTCCATCACGGGTGTGGTAGCATCATCGAGGCAACAAACATTACCTTTCATGAAGAATCTGGAAACAAAGAGAGTATCTTTCACAATGGTGAAAAAGCATATTTAGAAACCGAAATAAAAAAGATCTGACTTGATAATTTTCTCAGAACTTGATTTTTTTTTTCTTTTCTTATTTTGTCTTTGTTATGGGATCTGATTCTGAAGCTTTGTCCTATTTCGTGAGTTGGTTAGGAACTAAGGTTTTCCTCTCTGGACTTGTGGGGGAAAAAAATGGGTCTGAGAATCAGCAGTTTGGTGATAAAGCCATTTTGAATGTGTTTCAGATGGTACCTGTTCCAAAAAGCTCCCTGTGAGAGAGGCAGTCCTTCAAAATTCGAGGCCTTCAAGACGTCATCTAAAACTTGAAGGCGCTGAGCTGAGTACTTAGGGCTCTAACACTCCATGAATACAGACTTTCCTTCCCATTCAATCATCTTGAATTCTGCCCAATTGTTTTAGCCTAAATTTGAAAGGCCTCCGGGGGCTTGTAATTTGCAATCAGTCACTTCAGGATGAGTGTCAAGAGAACAGTCTCAAGAATAAGATCTAAACTGACTGCAAAGTGGGTCTGCGGAGCCTGCAGCGGCCGAGTAGGGGCTGGGATCCAGCTGCGACAGTGACTGGTTTTTAGCAAGCCATCATACATGTAGGCTTAACTTCTTCATCCTTAGAGACCCCCTAACCAAGGGTCCTGGCTCCTTTTCAGACCTGGCAGGTAGAGACTCCTAGTCCCTTTTGTAGAATCCCCAGTGTTCCGCGAGGACCAGGCTCAGCTCACGCGCACACACTTTAGCAAGCATGATTTAGTGCACATTTCTGAATAGGTATTGATTGCGCTTGTTCGCTTCGTGAGAGACATTTAACAACAAGTGTGGAGACGTATACACCCTCACAGCTGTGTTCTTTTGAAGTGAAAGAGAAAGGGGCACAGAAGCACAGACCGAGGCCACCGAGCCTACTTCAGAGAGCCATAACTGTTGAAGAGTTACCTGAGCTGCAATGTAAAGGATTCTTAGCCGAAATAAAAGCATGTGGAAGAAACCAAAATGGTGATTAAGAGAAGGGTAATATCTAGGGAAATGCCACTGTTGGGTTATGAAGCACTTTGGAGTCTTTTTTAAAATTATTGTTGTTATAGTTATTTTCTCATACAATCCATCTCTGGACCACAGCCTCTCCTCTCTGCTCTCAACTCAGGCTGCCCTGCCCCTCACCCATCTGCTCTCCCCCTGATTCACTGCTCCTCCTCAGTTTCCCCTACAGAAAAGATGAAGCCTCTCAGGGATATCAACAGAATGCAGCATAACAAGATGCCATAAGACTAGACATAAACCCTTACCTAAAGATTGGACAAGACAACCCAATCGAAGGAAAAGGTTCCCATGAGCAGATGAGAGTCAGAGATACTGCCACACCTGCTGTTAGGAGTCCAACAGAAACCCCAATCTAAACAATCACAGCATGTATAAAGAGGAGCAAGCATGCATTCATGCAAGCTCTGTGGTTGCCGTCTCAGTCTCTGTGAGCACCTATGAGTCCTGCTTGGTAGATTCCAGGAACCATACTCTTCTGGTGTCCTTGACCCCTCTTGCTCCTACAATCCTTCCTCCCCCTCTTCTGAGGGGCTTCCCAAGCTAACTTTTGGGTGTGGGTCTCTGTACCTCTCAAGAGTCTTAAGATAAAGAATAATATCTACTTTGGATTCTTAGAAGATCATTTTGACTAGCGTTTGAAGGCATCAAGATCCTAATTAGAAAACAACGACTTAGACAAGAGGTCACAGCACTGTGCTTGAAGGTGAAGCAGACAGAGCTGCAAGAATCTGCACAGATTGCAGAGACATTTAAAAGTCTTGGTCGGCGAGCTTCCATCACAGGGGATCAGGAAGATGACTCCCAGGGGAAAGATGAATACTGCAGCTGAGATCACCAGCACCCAGGTAAAATCTAGGCATGGTAGTGCATGTCTCCCACCATAGCATTGGGGGTTGGAAACTGGAATACTAGCAGGTCACTGGTTAAATAGTATAGCCAAATTGGCAAACTCCAGACTTGGTAAGAGACCCTGCTTCAAAAATAAGTCAGACAAGAATAGAATAAGACACCTAGCATAAACCTCAGGCTCCTATATTCACTCTCCCCCAACCAAGCACTTATGTGTACATATCACACACATAAAAAAAAATTAACCAGATGAAGAAATGGGCTCAGAAACCATTATGAAGTAGCACTTTTAAGGTATCTAAGTTAGACCTGAGAATGCATAGCTGGAATTTTCACTAAGCTAGGGATTCCTGGAAGCAGTGAAACTTCTATAAACCTTTTATAACTCAAAACTTGGATTATAGGCCCAGAAAATATTTAGTTGGTAAAGCACCTGCTACCAAGCCTGACAACTTTAGTTTGGTTCCTAAGACTCCAACATGGTAGAAAAAGAGAGCACAATCCAGTGATTTGGTCTGTAACCTCCATATGAACACCATGGCATGTGGTCACCCAAACCACAAAAACATGGACATTTAAGAATCTATGATTGTAGATGATAGCTAAAAACTCAGATAAGATAGATACCATCTAAGAAAAGATGAGCAAGTAGAAGAGAAGGACTGAGTGTTATAGTGGCCACTGTAAGTGAGGAAGGGTGGTCCTTTATGCCTTACACAGCATTGTCGAAGCTATCTCACTCGCCCAGGAAAGTGATTTCAAGTGAACAAAGTTTACAGGGGTAACCAAGGGCTGATGGAGAAAATCAATGGGAGAGTACTACTTACTCTTCTTATTACCATGACAGAATGTGCATTATAACAGCTTGCAGAGAGGAAAGACATATTTTGGCTCATAGTTGCAAAGATTTCCCTTCATAGTCAATGGACCCATTGATGGAGCCTGTGGTGGGGCATAATGACACAAGGGAAACAGCTTGTGGATGATGGGACTGTTCGGGGTCTAGCTGACAGGAAACAGAGATGATAGGACCCTGGGATCAGGTACAAACAGGTGAATAGGACTCCCAGTGACCCACCCCTTCCAGTGAGGCCCCACCTCCTTCTCCCAAATTAGGGCCGCCAGCTGAGTGACTACCAAATATTCAGTAGCGAGTACATAGCATCATTCCTTAGTCAAGCTGTTGCAGGAAGCAAATCCTGAAGCCCGAGAAGAGAGATAACATCAATGGAATAGCAGGGACGGGGCAGGAACAAGATGTGAGAAATATAGAAGGCTTTAGAGAGAAGAAACAATCCACATCACCCCCTAGTCCAGGAATTCGAGAGGGAAGAATGGCTAGAGATGTCTGAAGTCTGAAAGTTTATTAGAAATAATGCATAGCATTCATTAAAGTGGCTTCTCTCTTTTAAAATAGAAATGTATTCATTTAAAAAAGCCAGAAAATAAAAACAGTAACAAAAGTAAATTCTTGTGTGAGAGAATTCTTCCACAAAATAACTATAATCTTGTGCTCTCATGATCTTAACTAACGAGAACAAGAAAGTCCATCCATTTACTAAATCGCAGTAAGTTTTCAATGACTTTCTGGTCATTACTTAGCCTGGCTTGGATCTTGGTGCTGATTAGTTTTATTTACTAAAATGATTTATTTCCTCTGTGTGAGCTCAAAGTAAAATCACATCCAATATCATTTTTTTCCAGTATTACTTATGTCAAATGTTATCAGTAATTTCCTCCTGGGGACCCTATCCATGTCTCAATTTCCTGGATCTTTAACCGTGGTATATAATAATTAAGATCTTACATGAACATTGCTTTTATTTTAGCATTAGCTTGGGATCTAACTAATGCAAGGAAATATTCTCAAGTTTCACTGTTTCAGGGCTGAAGAGATGGCTCGGCAGTTAATAGAACATCCTGCTCCTGCAGAGTGACCAGGAGCAGCTCCCTGTACCCAAATTGATGGGTTTATAAGTGTCTGTAATTCTGGATCCTGAGGACCCTAAGACACTGGCCCCTTCAGGCACTTGCATTCAGTTGCATAACCTCCTACCCCCCCCCCCGCCTAGACATTTATGCATTCACTCACACAGGCATGCTCAAATATAATTTTTAAAAAAAAATTTCAAATCATTGTTTTGAAAATTTCACAACTCTAGAAGTAGCAAAAACATTGCAAGATATATAGTGGATAAATTTGTTCATATAAATTTGCCCAATTCCAAATTTACTTCCAACCCACCTGCTCTTCCATGGCGTTTGCATCTCCTACATATTTGTGGATCCAGTTTTCTCTAGTTTGTATCTCTGACATATTAAATACCCTTTAATATAGGGCTCATTTTGGCTCTGGTCTCTGAAAATCATGTCTATTTTTAAGTTATTCTTTGATTCTGAAGACTTACTAAGACATTAATGAAGAATAACTTGATAGGTGTCAAAGGAGTTTCCACTGAAGAGGTGCCAAGGATTTGCTTGATTGCTGGGGCCTGTCTATGAAAATAACAGTGAGGAGAGAAACGGTGTAATTAAACCTCTAGGTGCCGGAGCTTACACAGGCTTCCAGAAAGATAAGATGGAGCCAATATAGGTGATTATTTACGACTACTGCAAGCCAAGCCAAAATGGGCAATAATAACTCAGAAGTCAGGATATTTAATTAAAAAACCAATTTGGAAGAGTATTTCTATTATGAGTGATGGCCTTCTATTACCTGAAAAATAATATTGCTTTCGTCCACAACTCCAGGAAATCTTCCTTCTCTTTCTCTTCCTTCTCCTCTTCCTCTTCTTTCTCTCCTCCTCCTTCTTTTCCTCCTCCTCCTCACTTAGGACTGATTCACTCATTGTGAATCCTAGTATTGAACTAACTTTTTCAAGCAAACTGACAATTTTCTCACCACTAAATCTACCAATTAAAGCAACTACCAACTCTGTGCACCGTCTTGTTCATCTTGTCTAATTTCAGTAATATCTAGCAACATCTAATATAAGGCATGGACAAGGCATGGAGCAACAGCCTAGGTAGAAGACGGTCCATGGAAGGAAGAGGCATGTGGGAAAGGAAATCCTTCAGGAACAAGTGAGAACGGAAGGAGTGTAGTGTCAGCAGCAGTCAGAACCAAGAAAAGGAAAGTCAAGCTCCGAGTCAGCAAGAAGCGACTAGAGCACTCATCTGCCAGCATAAACCTTTCAAGGACAAACTCCTAAGAGACAATGATGCCCTCACCTGGAAGCCAAGAGTGAGTGAGACTGAACAAAATAATCATGGGAACTATATTGATAGTATAAATGGTATATATGTCACTACTTCTTGTCACTGTGACAAAATGCCTAACAGGAGCCGTTAGAGTAAGGAGGGGTTTATTTTGGCTCACGGTATCAGAGAAGTCAGTTCATCATACTAGAGAAGCTGTGGAACGTGGAGTGGATCTGCCCATATCACAAGAGTTTACAGCATGACTTGTGCTGGCCTGGACCAGAGACGAACATTGTGGCCCACTTCCAGGACCCACTTTCCATGAAAACCAGAGTCTCAAATGTACCACAGCATCCCCCAAACTGTCACAGTCTGGCAACTGACTGCTTAAACACATAGCCTACGGTTTCACTTAAAACAGGGTCCTGGCATGGACAGCTTAGCGGTGAAAGGGACTTTTTGCTCTCTTGACTGTCAAGGGTTCATTCTGCTATGGAAGAGCCAAACGCATCATGTGAAACCAGGCTGGGAAGCAGAACGAAACAGGAAAGGGACAAGGATAATGTACTGGAACCTACCCCAGGGACCTACTTCCTCCCCATACATCGCACTTGCTACAGTTTCCATAATGGCTCAAAAGAGTTCCACCTGCTTTTGTGAAACCAAACATTGAAGACAGGAGCCTGTGGGGAGGTTCCCGGTGGGGTCATTTCATATTCAAATTGTAATAAGCATGGATAGTACGCATGTGCTGGGACGCATGCCCAGGGATGCCTTTCTCACCAGACTAGAAGGAATGCACAGAAGGAACGATGCATTATTGAAAACAATGCTTTTGCTTATTTCCACAAAAAGCTTAGTTTGACATTAAGTTTGTACATGTAAATGTACAAATGGCTCGATGGGAGGGAGTAAGGGAAATGTCACTTTTGCCCAGGAAATTCCATGTGTCAGTTTAACATGCATCGAGGAAAGAATTTTCCTAGTGCACTAAGATGGGCCATGGGCCATGCAACTCGGAATCCTCGTTTTTATTTTCTTTTGACTATTGCCTCATGGAGCACATCCCTCCCACTGCCATACACAATGACTGCAGGTTTGGTTAAAAGGTGTGTGTGTGTGTGTGTGTGTGTGTGTGTGTGTGTGTGTATACTATGTGGCGCTCAGATGTGCATGTATGTGGAGTCTACAAGAGGATGTTGGGTGTCCTTGCTCCCTACCTCTCTACCTCATTTCCTTAAGACTAGCTCTGTCACTGAACTTAGAGGGAGGTTAGTGGCCAAGTACCAGTGATTATTCTATTTCTCCCCTCCTCTACAGCTCTAGGGCTGCTCGAAGGTGCTCTGTATGCCTGTGTTGGGATCCGAACTCAGATTCTCATGCTTGCCTGATAGGCACTCTTACCCTGTGAGCATCTTCCCAGCCCAGAAGGGCCATTGCCAAGACATCCCATTATGGGACACTCAGATCGCAAGGCAGCCATGACACCCAACGCTGGCATTTGTTCTCTTTCTGTCTTGATTACAGATTATATACAGAGAAACAAATTGCATGGCTAATAGCCTTTCATGAGGGAAATTTGTCATGTTCCACTGCATGGTGGGGGTGACTATAGATAATGAGAAATGTATTCTGGATCTCAGAAAACCAAAATGCAAGAAGGGATTCTGAATGCTTTGTCCGTGAAGAAATGAAAAACACTTGAAAGCAAAAATAAACTTATTTTGCTTTGAACATTATAATATATATTATATATGCTTTAAAAATCACATAGTACCTCTTAAGTATATTCATTTTTATTTCAACTTTTAAATTGTAATTCGCACAACTAATCAGTCATTTGGCACTTCCCTGGGTCAATATTGAAAGGCTGAATAGAAGCAAAGGCTGAAGAAGGGAGATTCCATCTTTCCTTTTTAACTACTTTCCTGCTTGAACGGAGGCAATGCATCTCCTCTTTTCCTCCCCCCCCACCCCCGGGTTTAGTGCTCTCTCTGGATCTCAGGACAGCAGACTCCAGAACTGCTTCACCGGCTTTTCTGGACCTCCATCTTACAGGTGGCAGACCGTGGAACCTCCCAGTCTCTGGGATCATGTGAGTCATGACTTATACTTCAGGATATATACATAGATGTTTGTGTTTCTCTAGATGACACTGATGAATAAACTATGGAGCTTTCCTTAAAAAAACAACAACAAAAAACAAACAAAACAAACAAACAAACAAAAAACAAAGAAACCTGTCCAGGCTTCCAAGGAGCCTAACTCCTTCAATGTCCTGTGCAAGGCTAACTCAGCCCGACATACCAGAAGAAGTTTTTAAATAGTTTAGCTATTTGGATAGTACGATGGAATCACTAAGATTTTTGGAACTAGAAAAAAAAAAACTGTGAGGAATGGAAGAGTTTCTGAAATTTGCTGTCATGGCCAATGTGGGCTGCAGAGCTAGTAATGAATAAATATTTAAGCAAAATATATCTGATTGATATAAGTGGCTCACAAATTAGTTTATGTAAGGAATATGTGTTGACAGCCTTGGATTTGTCTAGCATCACTAAGAAAAGGAGGTAAAGTTCTGACTTTGTAGTCTAATGGAGAACAGATATTAAGTATTAAGAATCATGCTCCTATAGGCCAGGCATGGTGGCACAAGCCTCTAATCCCAGCATTTAGGAGGCAGATACAGGTGGATTTCTGTAAGTTTAAGGCAAGTCTGTTTTACATATTGTGTCCAAAACCAGCCAGAGCTGAACACAGTGTGTAGTAAGACCCCGCCTCAAACAAAAGTCACAGTTCTACAAAGAAATGGCATGCATTGCAGAAGGTATAGCAGAGAGAAGAGGAGGTCAGGGACCCAGCTAGGAGCAGTATGGAGTGCAGGCTGCTTATTGACCTGAGTAGAAAGTGGCATGAATCAGGAGACAAGGAGGAACCAAAGTCACAATGGAGTGAAAGAAGCCCCAGACCCCGATCCTGCATCTGTGGGATGGGCGAGCTGAGCGCCTGAGTGGAAGTCCAGAGCTGAGTCTTATCATTGTGAGCAGAAGGAACATAGGCACATCCATGACCATACTCATGAGGGAGGGTAACATACTGGGTCAAACATCCGGACAAGAAAACCCAGGAAAGGAGTGGGACAAATGTGTGCATTAGAGATGACACAGCTTTAGTTTTAAGGATAAAATGTTGTGGTCTCCAGAGAATGAGACCACGCCACCCCATTGACCCAACTTTAAAGCTCTACTGCCAAACTAGCTTGAGCCTTCTTTCAGGCTCAGGGTTGGAGAGATACATGCCTCCCTCAGGCCTGCCTCATGTAGCAACGGACCAAAGAAACTGACAAACACAGGGTGGTCTGAAGGCTTAAAGGCAGGAAAACGGGGAAAGACATGTGTCTCTCACATCTGCCCCTTCCCTACCAGGTTTTCAGTATGGTTTTACTCTAGACCTCCAAAAATGCCTCTAATATAACCCCTGAGTCTCCTCAGTGGATAATTTTTTAACAGGACAGAGGAGGAGGAAGAGGAGGAAGAGGAGGAGGAGGACGAGGACGAGGAGGACGAGGACGAGGACGAGGAGGACGAGGACGAGGACGAGGAGGATGAGGAGGAGGAAAATGAGAGTGGGAGGAGGGGCAAGGGCGGGAGCAACAACTTGTAAAAGACAGGCTGAAGAGAAAAAAGCTAAGCTGAATTTCATCACTAATGTTAACTTCAGAATGATGTGAGAAGATGGGGGTTAAGAATCTATAGATTTCATTAGGGAATATGCTATAATTTGGCCTAATTAGGCCCCCCAAAATTAATGAAAGAATCTAACAGAGAAGGAAAGGAACAAAATGCTGGTATTCAAAACCCCATGAAAGTAATACATCTCCTGCTAGCAATGATCATGTGTCTTTTATTATTAAAGATGCAATTTTAAAAAATTGCAGTTTTCCCTTTCGTATAAGAAAACAATAAACATTATATTTGATACTTTGATTCTTTTTTATATCAAATTAACACTGGAAATGTAACTTAGCTGTGTTTTTCTTTTAAACAAATTGTCTTAAGTGACTGTAATGACAGCTTCAAGATTCCTTTTGTGGTTGTTTAATTTATTTTAAATGACACATACAAACAATAAAATCATACATACTTACCACATACCATGTGATGTTTTGACACACATATATTGTATGATATTTAAATCACTATAAACACATCCCCCTCCTCAAACATTTATCATTTCTTTATGGTGAAAGCATTATGAATAATTCTTGGAGCTTTTTGAAATGTAGAGTACATTATCATTATCTACAGTCTCCCTACTGTACCAGGCACAGTCTAAACAGAGTATAGACTCATTATCTAAGTGCAGATATAGTACTGGCATTCTGTAGCCTTGATGCTAAAGATGCAATGGGTACTATATTTTAAGCACTGTGGTGGGGCAGATGCAGTATAATATCTTTAAAGCAATGTTGTGTCTCATGCAAAAGGAGTACCATCAAAAACCCTTGGGATGGACTGGTCTCTGAATGATTTTAAAGAAGACAAGAGAGCAAAGGCAGCCCAGATGGAGAGAGCCCCTGTTTGGTGGAATCCTTATGTCCATGTTTATGCACCAAGTACAGATAGCTATAACTATGGGTACCCAGTAGCCAATTGAAGAACTGAAGTTGATTCTGCTTTTCTTGATGTTGATTATAATAGCAAATATAACCTTCTTCTCATGAAGGGAATATTATCCAACATATAGCCAAATGGAAAAGGTGATAATTCACAATCTTCACAGCAATCCACTTTTGCATGATAGTAGTTTGGCATCTGCCTTTCAGCAGACATACCATAGCCGCACCTTCCACTCTGACTGCATTATTCACATAAAATTGTAGGCATTTTCAGAGCTAACAAAACTGAGCTATGGAGGATGCCAGAGCTTTCCATAGAGTGATTGTAAGGATGTTTAGTCCTGTTTCGCTCAGCGGCGCCTCCTGGTGAGATCTGAGTAGCCCAACTCTGCTCATTGTATCCCCCACTCTGAATTAGGGCTGCTCTCTCAGTAAGGCATGTATATGGGGGACAGAGCTCAGATGACAGGCATCAGAAAGGACCCAAAGAAAGGACAGTGCTGTTGACATCTACATCGCTGCTGATGCCAGTCTTCCGTTCCCTACATATAGTATTCAATGTTTATGAGCAATTCTATTTATTCTTACAAGCATTGTATGAAGAATTGAGTGGAGAACAATTTTTCAGCCACATGTTTTCATCTTTGTAATATGAGAAAACATCTTGCCAGTCGTGTGAGAAAGTTCTCAAATGACTGAGTGCTTCTACTCTTGTATCGGCACAACACTTCTAGGGAACAAGCAGAATTGACCCCCTGATCACTGTTAGTCTCGCTTTACAGACATGGACAATGTGGCTGAATTAACAGTACACAAGGAGTACTAAGTCATTAAAGCAACTCACAATGCTGTCTGGCCATATTCCTGGACTTCTGATCTATAAGCAGAATGACCACGATATGTTTAGAAATAACAAGTCATACGGAATTACAATAGAAAATTTTGATCCTATTTATTCAGTGTAGCCAATCTAATTATAGGAACATCCCCACATTCATTAGAATGAAAACGTACTTGAATTAGCTGAGTGCAGGACATTTAAGAGAAACAAAGGGATGGACAGAGAGATGGACGGACAGACAGACAGAAGCTTGTTGTGAATTGTAAAGGACATCTTTATTCCAAAAGCTGACCCCTACCATCTAACCATGTGTTTGCATTTCATACCCCTCCAAGATGCATTCTTTCTCTCTCCAACTAAAAAGTGAAATGCTCCATTAAAGTTTGGTATGTCACGGAGTGATGAGGTTGGCATAGTAGCTGACACTGGTAGATGCTCCTGGCACTGCACTAAATCACCTGGAGATTTTTGCCCCATTTCTCCTTCTCTTGTTTTATTTCTCTATCTTTAAGCTCTCTCCATTTTTTTCTTATTAGCATTATTTCCTTAGTAAGCTGTGTTCCCAGCACACCAACATACCTACATGGTATCTCCATGTTTTTCTTTCACTCCTAACCCCAGACATTCTTTAAAGGTTAACTCAGGCTGAGCTCATTCCAAGAAAATGTTATGATAACCTTGGCAAAATTCACTGTCTCAAATGGCGTGTGGTAGTGCACACCTGTAACTCAAATACCCGGAAGCTGAAGCAGGAGCCTCAAGAGTCCCAGGCCTGGAACACAGTGGCAGAAATCGTCTCTCATACATCTGCTCCAGTAAAGGGATTAGGAAATGATAATGAAATCAGCAGTACTTATCCTGACTCATTTCTTCCACATGTTTATGTTCTCAGTAACTTTTCTTTCTCTACATATTAACATCAGTTTGCATTAGGTTTCCAGCCCAATGCTATTAAAGTTGTTTATTCCAATAGTTTGCTGAGATTTTGGCACCTAAACTTTTCCAGCCTTACTAACTGATGACTGCAGAAAGTTCAGGATCAATGGCTTCCAATGGTTCTTCCGTGAGTGAATAGAAATACTGATTAAAGACTGGTAATGGAACGTCCCGCTTGCCTTGTGGATCTCAAAGCAATTTCCCAAGCATCATTATATGATCTTATAATGTCGAGGGCAAGTGATTGTGTCCATATTTGCTAGAGGCCCTGAGAAACTCAGGGCCCATTTCTCTTACTGTGCTATGCCCCACCAAGCTGATGGGAACTCTGGGAACTCTTCAGAAATCAGTAGGGGAGGCTCGTGGAAGCTTTGCACTGCAGGGGGTTAGAGGTTAAGGCAGCCATTCAGTTGTCCCACCAGGAACCACACAGCAGACTGGTTGCTTCCAGAGATTAGCTCCTTCCTGTTGAACTAATGGTGCCCTTTTAGGTCCAACTGGTGCACATCATTTTAGAGCTATTGACCCGGACCCTTCAATCAGAGACTCTACTGCTGGCCAGGTGGAGACTTCAGTGAACCCTCCTGTACTTCCTTCACTGATGTGGAAAATAAAATCTAATTTTCCCAGTCACTGTGGTAGAACCTTCCCCCTTAGACTGTCTTTTTCTTCCTTACCAACAATCATTAGACATTTTCTTCCTAAGTGTGAAAGCAACTACTGACATATGCTGTTTGAAACTACAGGAAAGAATTATAGGAACGTTTAACCCATGCACAAGTATACCATGAAGGGTTAATCAGTTTACATTATTTACATACTTTCTTCCACTCATTTTTTTCTATGCAAGTGCATAGAAACAAACTGAACGCAGCTCTATGCAGAACATCCTTTAACCCTCTTGCATTTAGCGATACAGTCATTCCATGAATGAGTAAAGATAGAGTCATTAGAGACTGACAGACAAAGGAATGCCACATTCGCCTGTGGTTCTCAAGACGGTCTATTAAGTATCACTCTACGATCATATGATGTTGAGGGCAAGTCTGGATCAGTCTCAAGTTGTGTCAGTTAGAACTACTCTAGTAAAAATACCGTTGCATAAAAGCTGTTATCTGTCTCTGCTTAATTTTTAGAATCCCTGGTAACTAACGAAATTATGGCCATAAACATCTTAAAGCAGTGGTTCTCAACCTGTGGGTCATGACCCTATTGGGTGGGTGTTAAATGACTCTTTTACAGGGGTCTCCTAAGACCGCTAGAAAAAAATAGATATTGACATTATTTTTCATAACAGTAGTAAATTACAGCTATGAAGTAGCAACAAAATGATTTTATGGCGGGGGCTCACCACAAAATGAGGAAATGTATTAAAGGGTTGCAGCATCAGGAAGGTTTAGATCAAGTGCCTTAAAGACTTTGATCCATGTCCTCTAAGATTGTTACAAACTGTATACGCTGATCAGCAGACTACTAGAATTTCCCAAATAATTCTTTGTGACTTTACTCCCAACCAAGTATGCCTCTAAGGTTACTTTTAATATGATTTGTCCTGGTTAGAAATATTGCCAGATAGGATAAGATATTTAGAAAATATCAGGGTTTCTACTTACAGTCTAAGCGTACAAAGTATTCACAGAAGTACCTCCCTGCATACACACACACACACACACACACACACACACACACACACCTTAAAAACAAAAAGAGATAAGAGCCCTGTTCTTTCCCCATGATTCCCTAAAGCTGAAGAAAGAACCAAACACAAACTAGGTTTTGTAAAACTCCATGAAAGATCTCTATAAACTAAGTTGAATTATTCCCTTTGCTAATCAACAGGACAGCTTTCTTATTTTTCAACCTGTGCAAATGGCTCAAAGTTTCTGTTTTTCTCAAACTGCCAAGAACGAGATTCATTATTCTTTGCACATATACTCCTACATTTTGCTGTGAAAGTCAATATTTATTGCACTCTTTTCTTGCATTTCTTAATGGAACATGTGTGTGATTATTGAATAAACATGAATGTATTGAGTTTTGCAATGCTTCTACTACTGTAATTTGTTAGGATTTTTTTTCACTCTTCTAACTCAAAACAGATTTATTTTTCTAATAAGATTTTGCAAGTTCTTCGTCCACAGTATCCACTAGATTTATTTCATTTTCAAAATATAAACTGCCGCACCTGGGCAGCAATTTTTTTGATCACCTCAAAAGGTTTATAATGGTTTCTAGCACAGAGTAACGGCACGCACACTCTGCAGATGTAGCTCAGCTCATGCATTACATTCCACCTCAATATTTTTTGGTCTGCTTATTCTGTCTCAGTCTCCCTGACCGACCCGAATTCCGGGGCCTTATTTCATCTCATTTATACATCCTGCAAGACAGCATCTCAGCTGAATAAAGAATCCTTTGAAAGATTTCACTTGGAGATTGAAGAACTAATAAATGCCTGATGAAAAAGCTCATGACTGCTGGTATAATTGTTATTGAGCATGGACAGAGAGTTCCTATGATAGTGTCAGCTTTACAGAGCCTTGACATGGCATCATCTGCCCCTGAGAGCATCTCGGCAACACTCATCAATCATTTTCTCTACGTGGGTTCATGGAACCAAAAATTAGAAAATCAGAGGCCACAGAAAGAAAATTTTAGTGTTGGATTTTACAAACCTTAGGGGTTGGCCTAGCATATTTATAGTCTTTATTCTAGTAAGCTTGAAACATGTCATAAATTATCAATAAGATTTCCCTCAATACTTGATGCAGCACAAACCACAAAGAAAGCACACAATTAGTACAGTGCCTAAATTTGCTCTGATTAGAATTCTCAGCATTCTGACCGTCATCTTAGAAGTAGTTCCGAACTGATTTTGCTTTCAGTTCAAAGAACAAGCCCTTCTTTTATGAACCATTAATGGGCCATGGATTATTCTACTCCTTTATTGACACATTTTTTTTTTAATTTTAAGCAAATATGTAGGTAGCATCATTTAGTTTTTGGCTTTTAATTTTTTTAAATTTCCCAAGTCTATAACAAATCCTCATGGACTAACACATGAAGATCTCCCTAAAGTAAGAAAATCGACAGAAGAAAAGCATTTGAATGCACACCATCTTGGATATTTACAAAATAGTCAACCTTTTCATTATTATTACAGTTTTAAAGATTTTAATTTTATTGTACATGCATGCATGAGTCCCTGCATATGTCTGTCCACTATGTGCTTGCCTGGTACCCACAGAGGCCACAAGGTGGCACTGCATCCTCTGGAACTGAAGATACAGGAGACTGTGAGCCACCATGTGGGTGCTGGGAATTGAACCCAGGTCCTATGGAAGAACAATCACTCTTCTTAACTCCGATCATCTCTTCTACCCATCCCTTAGTATTTTTCTTATCAAAATAATGGTGAAGCTTGGGACATTTGTCTGGGGGTTAAGATGTCAATATTTGTAGAGTATTTAATGCTATTAATAATCCTCCAGCCAAAGAGAGAAAAACCACAGTTTTTTTTTAACAAAAGGAAAACTTATTTCCTATTATTTCTTCCTCTGAGCTAATTACATTTCTAACTTTGAAATTTGTCCTGATGTAAGAATTACAGCTCTCCTGAGAGCCACTCTTATGAAACTGCCAACCAGATGATCAATAAGCAACTCAGATTTAGTAACCTATCTGAAAAAGATACTATAAATGTACCCTATAACCAAGTCTCCCTTCTTTCCCGTTACAAGTGGCACAACCATTTGTTCAATTTAAAACCCTTGGGAGGGGTGTCCTCTTTGCTCTTCTTATTCTTCTTCTCAAAACAGAATTCAAACTTGATTCCATAAGCACTAACTTCAAATATAAGCCAAGAATACTGCCTTCTGCCCTTACCCCACAGTGCATATAACTTACACCAGCATTGTTCCATGTTCTGTAACATGGAGCCTGCCAATTTTTTTCCTTAGACTTACCATATTCATTCCTCTTTCTAAAGTCATGTTCCCTTGTTTCTTTTTTCTTATTTATATGGCACCATATTCCCTTGTTTTCTTGTATAACTAATATCAAAGAGTCACATCGCAGAAAAAGTGTGACATCCTTGCCCACCCCATCCGGTCTCTCTAAGGTCACTCTGCTCATTTACTTCCAAAAGACTATGTCTCTTTCAAATTCTCTTTCAACTTATTTATCTACCTTTTAATGGCTTACCTCCTGTCTTAGTGAGAGTTTCTGTTCCTGCACAAAATATCATGACCAAGAAGCAAGTTGGGGAGGAAAGGGTTTATTCAGCTTACACGTCTACACTGCTGTTCATCACAAAAAGGAAGTCAGGACTGGAACTCAAGCAGGTCAGAAAGCAGGAGCAGATGCAGAGGCCATGGAGGGATGTAACTTACTGGCTTGCTTCCTCTGCCTTGCTCAACTTGCTTTCTTATAGAACCCAAGACAACCAGCCCAGGGATCGCACCACCTACAATGGGCCCTCCCGCCTTGATCGCTAATTGAGAAAATAAATGCCTTACAGCTGGATCTCATGGAGGCATCTTCTCAAGGGAGACTCCTTTCTCTGTGACAACTCCAGCCTGTGCCAAACCAGCCAGTACACCTCCCTTCGTAGAACATACTCTCCAAGGGAGATGATGACCCATTTCTCAGATTAACCACTGTAACCACTATGCCATGGTTTTTATAGCATGCCTTCCATAAATACCCATGTAATGGATACATTTCTCAATCAAGAAGAAAATTAAGCTCATTGGCATGTCCTTCTGGGCTCCTCATAAGCCCATGAGAACCTAGAATTGATTGTAGCCTGTTTCCCAATATGCTATACAAGCTGTACCAGACTAGTTAGTATCTATCAAGCTTACAATGAAATTTTGTGAGCACTGCCTTCTTCAGACCATGATGTCATCCCCAAGCACTCTTCTCTAACCTTGCCCAACCCCCTCATCCAGCTCTACTTGGTTTAATTCTACTCCATGCTCAAGGCTCATCTCAACCATTCCCTGTTTCTGTGGCTCCAGAACAGGCTGTTTCCCTAATGCAGTCAATTCATAGGTAGGTCTGTTTACCTTTTGCTTCTGAGGATTTGCTGGTTCTTTTAGAGAAGAACAACTAAACCATCTCTTTGTTTTTGTTATATTGTTGTTTGTTGGTTGCTTTCTTTGTCTTTAATTGTATATCCACATTTATTATGACACTATTCACAATCACCCAGAAATTGAACCAGGCTAGATGTCTATGAACAAATCAAAGGATGCAGAAAATGTGAGAAATACACACAATTGACAGGGTTTTGTCATTTCTGTTAATCTCGTGTCTTTTAATTTTTGAAAGTATAACATAATTATATCTTTTCTCCCTTCCCTTTCCTACCAGCAAGCCCTCTCACACACCCCTCCTTACTCTCTTTAAAATTCACAGGCTCTTTTTTAAATTGATTGTTGTTACATACATGAATGTTTACTTACATACATGTAACACACACACACATACACACACACACACACACACAAATATATATATATTAGGTGGCACCTAAATGCCACCTGCTTGGTCTGTATAACGCCACTTGTATGTATGTTCTGGGGTTCATAGGCATCAGAGCAGGATAGGATTGCTTCTTGCGTCCATCCTTAGGAAGTGTGTATATTATTGTATGGTACCATGAAGTCTCTCTCTCTCCTGGTGGAGGCTTTCAGGTCAGTTCCAGCTCAGGGGCCTCTGGGGCCTCTGGGGCCTGGATCTGAAGTGCACAGTGTCTTCAGCAATAAAGATTTATCTTACACCTCTGGAGTCAACAAAGGGCAATAACAATGATCTTTAATGCTTTAGAAGTCATTTGGACAACATTCACCAAAGACCCAAAAGGGCGCATCTCATGCTCAGTGTGAGAGGTTTTTTTTTGTTTGTTTGTTTTGTTTTGTTTTGTTTTGTTTTGTTTTGTTTTGTTTTTGTTGTTGTTGTTAGACCACCTTTGGGAGTATTTTCATCCCCCATCTCTTTCATATGACATAGTATGGCTGACACTGAGTGGATCTGAATGGAGTTGATCTTAACCAGATTATGAAATGATTCAGAAACTAAACAACAACATCCTCAGTCGGAGCTTTAAAGTCACAGGATCATGAAATACACAGTTCAGTGATTCACTGTGCAGAAGGAGCAGCGTCCAGTGTCACGAGAACGCTTCTGTCGCTTTTCTCTGCCTATTGCAAGAAGATTGCAAGAAGAGAGTCAGGAGTCACTGACCCCATGTTTCCTGTATCTCTGCCTTAAATCACCAGCTGCTTATTCAGCCTTTATCCCCATGCTTGGCTGAGACTCCAGTGCCTCTCACACATGTTTTTCCTTCAGAGTGTTGATATTGGGCTGGATCCTATACGATAACAAAATACCAGATTCCTAGGGTCATCATCAGTGTAACACAGCTGTGGTGGGTTGGGGTTTGTGAAAGCCACTATTTGTCATGTGTTTATAGTGTAGCCTACTGAATGAAGGCTTTTCATTGTTGCTGTGGGAGCTATAGAGTCAGAAAGGTCACACTTAGAGCCATAGTGGCAATGCACACACACACAAGCACTCACACACACAAACACACACACACACACACACACACACACACACACACATACACACAAGCCACAATACTTTAATTGGCATGAGAATGGGAGTTGTATGGAGCACAGCATCTGGTGGTGCTCAACGGAGTGTAATAACATAGTAGAGAGCCCAGGAGGAAGCAGATTTAAGTGGTTTCTCCTTGAGTTAACCCACTCTGGGTTCATTAGAGTCAGGGGAAAATCTATAGTGTAGCACTTTGGGACATTGTCTTCTCAGAGAAAGCTGTCTAGAGGGTACATGGGCATCTACAGTATGGAAGACACGCAGTTGCGAAGCACAAGCATTTATGATGTTGTAAAGAACAGGACCAAGGCCCGGATGAATGCACAGTTTACCAAATGCAATGAGTTTGAGACAGACTCAAATCCCAACATCCTCATCTCAGATCTGATACACTGGATGACACTGTGGATGGGGTAAGTGGATCTTCTCGGTGGTCTCTCTGCTGGGCCATGCCATGCATGGCATAATGAGTGCCTGAAACGCGTGTGAAGAAGGCCTGCTATTTTTTCTTTTTTCCCCCCCCTTAATATTTTTTCTATTCTTCAGGACCTCATGCCACCTTTCTTTTTACTTATTCTCAAAAAACAAAACAGCAACAATAAAGCAGAAAAGCCACTATCCAGCCACCCCAAACATAAGTTCTATTCAAGAGGATGAGTAGACTCCTCCCCCTACACACTCATACACAGTTTCAGTTCTATGTGTTCAGTAAATTTTCAGCAGCAGCGTGTGTGTGTGTGTGTGTGTGTGTGTGTGTGTGTTTCATGACTAGCTGGCAAAAATTTCTTCAAATCAACGTGATTCAATTCACCTGTGAGAGTGAGAAGATATGGCCACTAAGAAGGTTATTGGGTGCTGCTGATAAAGACCAAAGACAGAAAATGGATTTGTGTGAGCTATGCTTGGGAGGAAGACCACAACATGGACAGGAAAGGAGGGCGCAAGCAGTGAGTCCAAATGCATCCCTGGTAATGGAGCCTCAGAGCCCTCTTTGATCTTGGCTTTTGGGGTATCATGGTGTGTACTTTGGGCTATCAGAGTGTTTTATCTTTCTGATTCCTTCCTAAGTCCCAGCAGGTCAGGGAATACAGCTGATGGCTTAAATGTTACCTGTCAGCTAAGCATTGCAAAGGTCATACACATAGTCAGATACCAGTCCTTTTCTTCCTTTTAATATAGTGCAATACAGTGTGAAACATGTTTTCATGAGAAAGCTATAGCTGATGTTTAGGGAATTATCCTCATTTCAAACAAATACATAAATAAACACACAACTCTCCTGAGAAGACATCATGTCAGAGGTTCTTGCAAAAAGCTCATTATCTCCAGAACCTACCAGGTTATCTGTTAGAGAGAGAGAGAACAAAGAGGCACATCATCTTTTAAGACATTAGCTTACAGTGGTAGATAAGGAGCTTTCCGCTGTTTGTTGAGCATGTGTGTGCATGCACACACATGCGCCTGAGTATGTGGGGAAGTTTTGCGTCTATTTAAAGAACTACCTGCTGGATTGCAAGCTACAGGGAGAGGTAAAAGTCAACAAAGAATTAAAAAGTAATAATCAAGCATGTTTATGTAGGACCTGGACGCCCACCCTGCTGAGCTTTGAAAAGAATTTAAATGCATGCTTTTCCAGAAACAGTTTGTAGGGTTGACATGCCATCCCTAAGACACTAAATATTATTGAGACAAATTCTCGATGCTAATCTCTTGTAATTATTTTATACCAAATAATTAAATGCCATTTTCCTATTATTTAGAGCCAAGCTACTATATGCTCATCTAAAGTCCCCTAGAAGGAACAGCAGGAAAATCCCAGTGGGACCCAGAACTGGTTCTTCATCCGAGCACCTTCTGGCATTCCCACTGATGTAAAATGTCTCTTTTATCCCAGGAAATCAGAACAAGTGAATGAGCAAAGCAAATAAATAGATGAGGGCTGTATTGCCCAACAAGAGATGTTAGAAAGCAAGCTAGACTCCCTGGAGTTAGGAATTAAATATAGCAAAAGTGCTATAAAGTTTACTGCCAGGTTTAGTTTCCTTAAAACATCGAAACTGTATCAGCGGAGGCATGTGCGGCTATGTGGATCACATCGGTTTGGCTCCAACACTTACAGAGAGAGGAGCATCGGAGTGTGCCTGCATCCTAGAAGCCACACCTAGAATTGGGTTCAGTTCTGGACCTTCATTGTAAGATTGGCTAGTTATTCTCCAAAGCCAGAAACTACCTTGGTGAGTGATTCTGGAATTATTTCACAGGAATCAAGATTAATGGTTTCGCTGGGATTACAAGGCTAAAAGAGGGGGAAACAGAAAAGAAGGAACATACGAAAGGCAACCATTTCTTTACATTGTTTGTCTTGTGTTTCCTTAATTATTCTATGAATTCTCTGTCTGGATAGATTCTTTGGTGTAAAACTTTATTTCTCCAGGTCCAACTCAGCATCACTTACGCAGGCAACCCTTGGTCTGTCCCCTCTCCTTTCCATTTGTCCCTTTCACAAGCACAGTTCTCTGCATTCATTAGTTCTGCACACCCTTTCCCATAAAACACCTTTAATTTTTTACAGTATAGTTTTGTACCCTAATACCTTTTTCTCTTCCGGGAAGCCATTAGAATTAAACAGATCCTATACTTCATTGATTTAGCACCCACCTTGGTTGAATGTATGCTCTACAGGAAATATGGCATCAAAGATTAGGAAAACAAAGCACAAGAGGCTTGGCCTCTGCCCTTCTGGAACAGAAAACACAAACACACCCAACAGGAAGAGGATGTCTCATTTCCTGTTTTCTCTTTAATTCTGTATTAGAAATCTAAGCCAATGCAGCAAAGAAAGAAAAAAGAAAAAGAGGAATCAATGTTGGAAAGAAGTTAAATTCTAGTTATTCACAGACATATATTAATTTATGTAGAAAAGTCAATCATATTGAGGATAAATAAGTTTAGGACTCATAAGCACATGACCCATACCATCTGTATGGTATAAAACAGTTACACGAGTTTAGCACCCACAGTTTGTCTCTCTCAATAATATCTGGTGTCTTAGGGCCCATATATCAACCCTATGAAATGTTTTTATGGGGGGGAGAAGTGCATTTAAATTATTTTCAAAGCTCAGAAAGGTGGGTACTCAGGTCCTACATGGATTATTATTAGTGCACAGCTGATTATTATTTTTAGCATCAAAAATACCCATGAAAATGATGAAAGATAAAATGGACATGTCACTTGACTCCTATTAATAAAAACACACGTGACTTTAAACATAAAGTTATAAAGGCAATGCACTGGATAAAGAAGATCCCAAGAAAATATTTGGGAAACACTAGATCCATAGATACTATGTAATGAAAAGGTCAACTTTGACTAGTACATTATATAGTACACATATATTATCCCAGAAATGGATCACTGAGCAAAAGCTTAACACCTAGACCTCAAACTGAAAGCAAAATAGAAAAAAAGGGAAGAAAACTTTTGTTACGTTACTTTGGAATCTGCAAATATTTCTTTTTTTTTTTTCCTTTTTTTTTTTTTTTTTTTTTTTTTGGTCTTTCAAGACAGGGTTTCTCTGTGTAGTCCTGGCTGTCCTGGAACTCACTCTGTAGACCAGGCTGTCCTTGAACTCAGAAATCCACCTGCCTCTGCCTCCCAAGTGCTGGGATTAAAGGCGTGTGCCACCACACCCACCCCTGCAAATATTTCTTAAATACATCACTCAAAAGGTGAATATTTTGAGCAGCATCAGAATTTAAAATACCTGTCCTTTCAACATTACTGCTAAAGGCATGGAAACCAATCCCAGACAAATGGCAAACACTGGTAAACTATATAGCCTGTATCTAGAGATTATGAACAACAGCCAAAGGAAATAGTCAAAAAAAACAACACAACACTTGTTTTTAGTGGAGAAGAGATTTGTGCAGGTTCTTTTCAACAGAAGGTGAATAGTAGGAAATGAACAACGTAATTAGGATATTTTCTTTGAAAGTAGGGTAACCCACAATTAGAAATCGCTACATATTAGCACTAAAAAGACTATACCAATGTTGGGAAGAATAGGGCACTAAATATTAGTGCCACTCGGAAAGCAGAGCGGCAGGTTTTTGTTTTGTTTTCAAAAGTGTACACCTCCCATGTGACCGAATTACTCTGGTGTTAGGTCACTAGTCAAATTAATGCAAAAGCTTATTCCCTCTAAGATTTGAACACTAACACTGGTAGAACTTTATGTATAACATAGCTTTGAAGCCATTCAGATGCCCATATAAATAAATAGATGCCCGCTCTATGTGAAAGACACTATTCAGCAGCTGGAGGGAAGAGGCTGTTGGTACACTCTCCACGAGGTTAAGTCTCCAAAGAGTCACAGCTGGAAAGAAGACCTCAGTGGACTCAAGGACGTCTTTGAGAGTGACAGAGATGTTCGTTAACCCAACTTCAGTGATGAGTTCACATTTGTTTGGAAAACTTCCTATGTCCTCTATGTCTGCAGTTTGACTTTTTTTTTTTTTTTCGATGCAAAAGCAAGAGGAATTTTGTTTAATCCAGCATGCTGGGGTTGCCCTGCACATAGGGAGAGAATGACCATGCACAGCCTGACCAGCTGGCCTTTATACAGTCCTCAGAGCAGCTGCCATTAGGCACAATGTGATTGGCAAAAGAGTATAACTTTAAATTGATTTGTCTCTAGGGAATAAGGTAGGTGGCCAACTGTCCATTCTGCAGAATGTGTCCCCAACCACAGGTCAGTTCCCCCACCCCTTGTGGTCTGAGGAATGTTAATTAGCCTCTCCCTTCCAGAGGGGCAAGTGTCCCATGACCTTTCCAAAGTTCCTGAGCTGACCTCCCTTCATCCGCCCCCTTTCTTTGTGCATGCATGCTTCAATCTTGAAGCAATTGCTGGTGTCCTGATAGCTCATACACCTGGTCTTCTGTATCTAGTTCTTCGAACTTTGTCACTTTTATTATATAAGAGACAGGTTTCCTGCTGCATCACAGCACATGAGCATTCAGTCCTTCCTATTAATTTTCCGGGATTCCAGAGGAAAGGATGAGGCCATGACCTTGGGCAAATCCCTATAAATGTTGGGCAGCCTGAGCTTAGCTCAACCCTCCGCTGAGCTGTTTGCACAGGTTTCCTGAGAGCGGAACATCCTGAGGCTCAGCATGATGTCTGCTTGCCTGCCTGGTGTGGTGGGGACTTCCCAGGTGCCTAACCACACCAGGCTAACATTGTTTTTTCCTGTTGTTTTTCACCAGGCCTTAAGTATAAATTGCTGGTCCCTCAGTAAAGCTTCGGCATTCTCCTTACTGAATGACCAGAATCTGTGTCTTCTGTGAATCCCCCAGGCCTATGCTGATACTTGGTACAGTGGCAGGGCGGGCGCTGTCATATAAAACTAACACAAGAGCAACCCACCCTGGCCCTGTTCATTGATGCAGGACTCGTTCTCCACAAAGCAGCACGTTTCGGAAATGACTGAACGTCACTAAGAACAGCAAAAATACTCAGAGGGGATCTGAGGGAGCTTGTTTCGTGTTTATTACAGATTTCTCTTTGATGACTTCCAGTTATCAGTGTTTTCCAAAACTCTTGGTTCATGAGAACAAACTTTGCCGCTGTACAAATTCCCCTTTGAAATCTCTAATTGGCCATACAAGCTGTGAGAAATGTGTAGCAGGCATTGGCTTCAGTGTTCCCTCCATTTTATAGGCCAGCGAGAGGAACAGTTTCCTTGCTCAAGGCCACGCAGAAGGAGAGCACTAGAGGAGCAAAGGGGCTTGGAGCTCCTGGTTGCCAATGCCATGTATGGTTTCCTCGGGCTTGGGCTCGGACATCTGTGGCCAGTTACCGCTTTGTTCACTTGATGCTGGGATAAAATGAAGAGAGGACTGTTCTGGGCCTCGCCTGCCTTTTGTTTCCTTAGACTAAGGCTCTTATAAAATTGCAGATGCCTGAAGTTTATTCTCTGGGTGGACATGGGCTTCTCTTTCTATTTTTGAATTGGCAGGTCCCTTCTCTAATGATGTACAGTCCCAAACCTCATAGGCTGCTTCGTTCCACACGCTGAAAGAGGGCCACGGGAAATGTTCAACCTGAATAGCAGCAGATTCGTGATTTGCATGCACCTTTTGAGTAAAAATCAAACATTTGCCCTGGATTGGCCCAAGTTAATTAAAATGATGAGGATTGTGATAGGTATTTGGTCTAGGGCAAAAAGGATGTGCAGTATTGAAATTTGCAACAAACATTTTTTTTAAATGAGAAATGCATGGTTTGCGGTGATAAGAAATGCCAAGGCTATGTATTACATGGGATCACAGGTTGAAAATAGAAAATATCCTAAAAATTCTGGTGCAGTGTGTAACTGTTGAGGGAAGGTTTGGATTGGATTACATGCTCTATGGATAATATCCCTGTGACTAACAGTGTAGATGTTTCTAATCTTTTCTATGGTCTCTTTGTGGCTTGTCGTGTCTACCTGATGGGTTGCTCATCAGGGCTGGAAGATTTTTCCCATTTAGACACACAGGAAAGGGGGAGAAGGAACGTTGTTGTTGTTGTTGTTGTTGTTGTTGCTATTGTTGTTGTTGTTGTTGTTGTTATTATTATTATTATTATTATTATTATTGGTGGTGGTGGTGGTGGTGGTGGTGGTGGTGGTCGTGTTTTATCTCTTGGGGTTAACGTCTATAAAGCTGACCAGCTATGCATATTGAAGAACAAAGTTGAAACGGCCATGTGTTGAGGACTGTGCAAACTGACAACACTTTCCCTGCAAAGTTTTCATGTGGTTGCCATCGAGGAAATGTTTCCTATCACATTCACACACACTTGGATAAACAGACTCGCAGGTACACGGCCGGTGCTCGTGATTTTAAAGGGAAGACTGCTGCATTAGGTACAACTCCAGCCCATTGGTCATTTCTCCTGTTACTGGATTCCTGCAAGCATCATCATTTACTAAGCAAAACCTAAAATTGCTAAGTAAGGAACACGGGATGATTTTGGGGCATACCTACTGTCCTCCATTATTCACGCAGATGGGCCTCACATAACAGACCTCAAACCACTGCGGACATAATGAATATATTTTTGCCTGTTAATTATATTCTAATGTTTGATGTCCTTGGGATCAATCCTCTGTTGATGTATGCTAATAACTATAAAGCCATCTCCAAACTCTGGGGCTTTAAAGGCGTGTGCTTAAGTAGCTTCTCCATCTCAGTGAGACAAACCCCAGACTTGGAAGTCCAAATATCTGTGCTTAAGTCTTATTTTGAGCTCAAAGAGGAGATGCAGAAAGGATGGTGGAAAGAGTAACTGAATTGCGTCTCCTCCTCCCAGGGAGAGGACAACTGCTATAGCAGAGGGAGGAAGCTTCCTCCTCCTATCTTTAATAATAATGCTTCTCTTCCAAATTGCTCCAGCCCAAGTCCCAGTGTTCAGCTTTAAACAGGACCAGATATTGTTTTGCTACCCTCAGGGAGCTCAGTTATGGCTTAAGAAAAGCTTTTCATTTAATCCGGTCCTTTTTCTTCTATTTACTCCAAATGCTTAAAAACACAGTCTCGAGTTTTGTCTAGAGCTGCCAAGTTCCCAGGAGTCATTTGCTCATGGAGCTGCATCTTAGGTAATAATACCGAGAAGGAAACAATGGCCAGGGAGTTCCCAACACCTCAACTGTGAAGCCAGTATATGGGCTTACTTACAACTGGCACACAACTGCACATCAGTTCACAGCGACACACAGAAGTGGCTGGCTGCTTCGAGGTCAACAGAGGCATGAACATCTGTTCTGGACATCCTCCAGAGCAGAGCTAGGCATATTTAAACAACTTGATATGCCATACAAATACATACAAATGCATACAAATACATTTTCAGAAAAGAGGGCCTGGCTGCAGACCTCACCGACTCAAATCTCACATTTTCTGTGGCATAAGAATAAATATAAAGGGAAGAGTATAGAAAAATTTGGAACCCTTATAGCTGTGCTTCTTTTTCCTCTGAGACTCATTTTTAATATATTTTGATTAATGTCTTAAGAATTCTATAGGCTGTGTTTTGGTTATATTTATTCCCTCCTAACTCTTTTAAGACCCACCCCCTTCCATAGGCACCTAATTTTGTGTTCTCGCTTTTTTTAACCCATGAAGTACACATTGTGCTGTCCATATATATTCTTGAACATGCAGACACTCTTAAAGAAAGCTAAGTCTCCCTCCCTCAGTAGCCAATAACTACCAATAGGCCCTCAGCCATGACTGGAACTTCATGATGTTCTGACCATTGCATGCTGGTATTTTCCTGGTTTGAGCTCAAGCTTGTATTTTCTTGTATGCTGCTACAGCTGCTATGAGTTCAGATATGCAACTGCCTTATGCTATTCAGAAAGTAGCTTTGTCATTTATCATCTATCGCTTCTGGTTCTTACAATCTCTCTGCTCCACCTTCCTCGATGGTACCTGAGGCTTTTGAGGAAAGAATGTGATGTAGATTACCAATCTTTAAAGCATAGGTTCTATGCCTGCCTGCCGCACTGATATAGACATAGATAGGTATAGCTATAGATAGTCTTAGATTAGGTTTCCATTGCTGTGAAGAGACACCATGACCAAGGCAACTCTTATAAAGGAAAACATCTAATTGAGACTGGCTTATAGTTCAGAGGTTCATTCCATTATTAAGGCAGGAGCATGGCAGTGTCCAGGCAGACGTGGGACTGGAGGAGGAGTTGAAAGTTCTATCTTGATTCAGAGGCAGACAGGAGAAGACTGGCTTCCATGTGGCTAGGAGTCAGGTCTCAAAGCCCACCCCCACAGTGCCACACTTCCTCCAACAAGGCCACGCCTACTCCAATAGAGCCAAAAGTCCTAATAGTGACACTCCCTGGGCCAAGCATATTAAACATAAATGCATATATATACATATATATATGTATATATATATATGTGTGTGTGTGTGTGTGTGTGTGTGTGTGTGTGTGTGTGTAAAACAATGCAACCTAAGTGCTCTCTGTGCATCTCAATGCAGCAGCAGGAGGCAAAGCCTTCATCTACTCAGAATTCCTTTTCTTCCTCCAGCTCTGAAATTATGGAATTATTTCTTAATATTCTAACTTTCTTTTCCAGTTCACATTGTCGTTTCTCTTTATGAAATGCTTAACAAGTATTATAATGCTATTTAAAATTTGTATGATTCCATCTGCTAGTTGGTTGTGTTGTCTTTCAAATGTCTCTGGATAACTATCTCAATCCTTTAATTAGAGAACAAAAGCTGATATTTATGCTTCTATTTTGATGCAAAAATTTAAAAAAACCTATGAATACAAGATCGTTAAACAGCCAAAAATATTAATGACAAATAAAATTAGTGTTTAGAGACTGACAGTTCTTTTGAAAGCCTATTGTGTCCTATAAAACTTAATGTGGAAATGTTAATCTTTAAAAATCAATTGTGATACAAAACCTTACCTTGGTTTCAGATACTTTTATTTATTACAGATCCAGATGACAATGGATGAGGACTTCAGCCCTCACAGCAACAAGATCACCACATTGAACAAACACCGTTTCAATTCATCATATTTCTTGTGCGCTATCCTTGGGCAGTCTGACCCAACAAGCACTCGTCAACTCCTTTCCTCTGCTAGGGATTCCCAAGATTCCCAAGGGAAGCAAGCAGGAAAAACAAACAAACAAGCAAACAAAACCCAACAACAACAAAAACCTTCCCGCAAGAACTGGTTTGACCTCAAAGCGTTCTGCCCTCTAGAAGGACTTTGAAGATGCTCAAAAATATCTTTGCTCCACAGTGTCAGTGGGTGGCTTGATGCTCCGTCCTCCTTTACAGCCTCACCCGTTTCCTGAAGTTTCAATGATCTTGGACTATCACCTCGTAGCACAGACGGGTTTGGTTTAATGTACAGGAAGAAGGGTTTTGGGTGTGAGGGGAAATGGTTCCACTCTTCATGTGGGAATCACTTGCAGAGGCAGAGGTATTAAACGCAAGAACAACAGATATGAAAGCCCAGATTCAGATTACAAATGAGTGCTCTTACAGGGAGATTTAGACTGGCGCTGATCTTTCTTCAGCTTCTTGGTAGAGACTAAGATACTGCTTTTACTAGCCCAGATAAAGGAGCAATTACTCTTGAGATCTCCCGTCAACTGTTCCCAGTGAGGACTCACTTTCTCCTTGTTCCCCTCAGGCTCACTAATGTCCCAGCACTCTCTTTGAGAAAAGCACATGGAAAATCAAAGGTAGACTCAATACCCAGCAATCAATCGCCAGAAGCTGAATGTAGATGTCTCAGTGCAAATCAAATGAAAGAGGGAAGAAAAATATTTTAACTGAAAAGTATGCAGGCATGCTTGCATAAGCACTTAGGACTAAATATTCCTGATGAATATTTAGTGGGTGGTAACTCATTCAGAAACCAAAAGCTTAAAATTTCTAAAGGTCACCCTTCACCTACAGAACAAGTCTGGTGGAACTTCTCTTGATTTCAGATGTCTTGTGGTTTGTTTGTTTGTTTGTTTATTGAAAATAGATTTTCCATACATTATATCCTGATTAGTTTCCCCTCCCCCAACTCCTCCCAGATCCTCCCCATCTCCCCTCCCCTCTGGATCCATACCACCATCCCTTATGGGAAAACAGCCCTCAAAAGAATAATTATAAAATACAATGAAATAAGACACAACAAAGACAAAGTGGAATAGAACAACACAAACAGAAGTGAGCCCAAGAAAAACCACAAGGAACACATATCTGAATGCAGAGACACACATGTTCATATGCAGAGTAATCCCACAAAATCACAAAACCAGAAACCATAATATACATGCAAAGAACCTGTGAGTTGTTTTTTTTTTTTAAGCCAGACAAAACATTATCAGACAAAGACCTCCCCAAATACCAATGAATTTAGTTTTTGTTGGTCATCTACTGGGCATGAGGCCTGTCCTGTCAATTGGTTTGTACCTTCAGGGAGACGCCAGTGAAGAGGTTATCAGTTGGAGATACAGAAGTTTCATCTTCTTATACAAAGCTTGCTACTTCCCCAAAGCCAACACCCCTGAGTGGCAAGGGTGTCCTTCCCCTTCCCATTGCCCTCCCTCTCCCCTTCCCTCCTCCCTCTCTCCCTCCCTCCTTCCTCCTTCCCTCTCATCCTACCTTTTCCCTGGCCATCACAGACTCTAGTCTGAAGTCCTCAGACTCCAAATGCTTAGGAGACTATAACGTTTCCGGCACCGGCTCACTCTGCTGTTTTAGAGTCAGCCCCATGCATGATTACGAGCGTGGCTCTCAGTCATGATCGCGGCCTGCCTCAGCCTGGCTTAGGAACCTTTTCAAATCCACTGACTATATCAAAGGCATGGTTTTGGAAGGCAGAGAACAGGAGCTGTTCTAACGCAAGTGTTCAGAGAAGGAACTCTCGGCTCTTTCATTTGTGTGTCTGTGGAAAGCCAAATGTCCTCTTGACTCCTTGGGATGGATTTACTGCAGGTTGGGCAGACTTCCTTACCATAGCCTTGAGGTGCAGCAGTCTCTCTCTCTCTCTCTCTCTCTCTCTCTCTCTCTCTCTCTCTCTCTCACAGCTATGGAAGAGCCCAAAGGGCATACCTAAGCACACAGCAATTTTTATGGCGTTCAGATACTTGCGATGAATCTTCTCCTGATCTTTGCTACCCAGTTACAAAATACTTGCAAAATAAGATCAACCGTTAAGACGTTCTAGGTATCTAAAGACATCCTCTCACCATGTCTGCTTCTTTTTGTTTCTTTTCTCTTACCCTTTCCCCTGACATGTACATAAAAGAGATTCAGAGAACTACACTCAGTACTTGAAGGTATTAAACACAAGCAACAGGTTGGTTGTCCTGTAGACGAATTCTTCCCTTCCAGAATATAGCCCCTCACCAGTATATCTGATACCAGAAACTCTAAGATGTTGCTTAGCTTTCTGTTTCAAATAATTAAGGACTGTTTGTGTCTCACAGAGGGTAATATTTTTGTTACATATTATTTCAGATGCTTTGAAGGAAGTTAGTTTTTAGAAGAATGAATATAATTGAAAAAAGGAAATCAGGAGGAGGGGGAGATGGGGAGGGAAGGAAGAAGGGGTGGGGACTGTGAGAGAGGAGAAGACAGGATGTGGGGAAGGGAAATTTTCAGGAGTCAGAAGGAACAACGGGGAAAGGAAGCTGTGGGGTCTGGGGTAAGAAAGAGAAGTCTCACTTCTCAGAATGCAGCAAGGATGACTGGTCTTAAATTTTTTCTTTTTCAACCTTCTGTCTTATTTACAATTTTCCAAACCAAAGAAGTTTAATTCTAGTCTGGAAGAAGAAATTTCCCCCAGGTGGCTGAAACTAAGTCGAGTCCACAATCATCCTGAGACCATTTAAAAAAATTAATTTAAGTGATTCGCCCTCCATCACATCCCCTTGTGCCTGCATCTCCCTTCGGAAGTGGTATAAACGTTGCTTTTGAAAACAGCTTCAGCACAGAGAACTACGTGCCTTGCTGGCAGCGGAAGGGCACGCAGAGTGGAGTGCGCATGCCCTGTAAATGGCCCTCCCTCGCACACTCGTTGAGACTCCCATAGAACGTTCTGCCTTTCTTTCTCCTGGGATGTTCAGAGAGAGCCCAACACTTTGACGTGAAAATACCTGGATCTGAGAGTGATCAGTACACACATTCTCCTCATTGCCCCCTCCACAAGAGAAAGTAGACAGACCGTGGGCATTCAGTGTAGGGTCAAGCACTAAAGGCTGCCAGGGTTCTAGCTCCCGAGGTTATTATAAGGTGTGCTGATGAAGACGCTCAAGATGCCCCTCTCCGCCACCATAGCAACAGTACTTCCCAGCAAGGGCTGGGTCTTATTTTTCAAATCCTATCTCAGGCTCACCGTAAAATTATCAAGATGCTCCTTAAAGTATTTTGAGTCACAGTTTGAGCGACCAAATCGAAAGGCATTTTGAAAATGTGGGTTATCCTGTCCACACAGCTCCAAATTACATATCGTTGCACAGGGCACCCTGAGATGCAATGAAACTGGGGTTAAAACATAACTCCAAAAACAATGGCATCTGGCGGCTCTTAACATCGTTCCGGCAGATTTATTTATGAGTAAGGTATCCAGGCACTCCCGTAAATCCAAAATGTTCTCTCAGATCTGCAATTCTTTGAAGTTTTTCATTCATCCAGTACCCATTGGTCCTAAAGGGCTGCTGAAGATAGTACTCAATGATAGATTTTGTGATAGGTCTGAAGTCATTTGAGAAAGAAAGGACACTACTAGATTAAGGAGATCTGTTTTTTTGAAGAGAAACAATACTAAGTGCCCTGTTCTCTAAGACTCACAGTAGACACCATCTCCCCCCTCCCTCTCCCTCCCCCTCTCCCTCTCCCTCCTCCTCTCCCTCTCCCTCCCCCTCCCTTCCCCCTCCTCTCTCTCTCTCTCTCTCTCTCTCTCTCTCTCTCTCTCTCTCTCTCCTTTCTTATCTCCATAAACTGGAGCATGAAGGGACACACAGCCTTATCTTGTCATATTGACATTTGGGAGAAATTTGTAAGATAAGAGATATCTACAAACCAAGTAGTTTTCTTTCTCAAATTCTCTGTGTAAATGCTTCAGCACATCCCCAAGTCCTCTCAATTGTTACAGTCACTCCCTCTTTAAGCTCTAAATGTGCACGTTTTCTTCTGGGGAGCTGGCTCATCGAGAGAGGGGCTTGTTGCACACTCATGAGGACCGGAGTTCGAAGCCCCATCACTCACATCAAAAGCCAGGCATGGTACTGTGTGCCCCCAGTGCTTAGGACCAGAGACAGGAGAAGGCAAGGGTTTTACTGGCCAGCCAGTCTAGTCACATGTATGAGCTCAGAGTTCAGTGAGAAACCTGCCTCATAAAATACAATGCAGAGTGGTCAAGGAATGCACCAGGTGGCCCTCTGGCCCTGCCAGACACACATGGGTATGTGTGTGTATCTGGATATTCAACCCAAACAGCCCACCTCCAGTATGTGTGCTTACACACACACACACACACACACACACACACACACAGAGAGAGAGAGAGAGAGAGAGAGAGAGAGAGAGACATATCACACATATCACCTATCACACACAGAAAGAGACAAAGAGAGAGGGAGAGGGAGAGAAGGGGAGAGACAGAGAACCAGACAGACACAAAGACAGACAAACAGAGAAACAGAGAAAGACAGAGGGAGAAAGATATAGATAAATATATAGATGATGGATGGATAAATAGATAGACAGATAGATGGGTTGGTGGGTGGGAGGGTGGGTGGGTGGGGGGATGGATGGATGGGTAGAAAGAAAAAGAAAGAAAGATGGATAGATAGATAGATAGATAGATAGATGGGTGGATGGATATAAGATAGATAGATAGATAGATAGATAGATAGATAGATAGATGGAGGGAGGGAGACAGACAGAGCTATCTCAAATATGCTCTGTGTTGTCACACACCTGTCCCTCAGATCAGCTGATTGTCATTACCTAACCTATCTTGTTTCATCTGACCCCTTACCTGCCCCTCCTCCAATACTTAGGCTGGATTATTCTGAAGCCCATCCCAAACTATTTCTGTAAAGACATCAGTTCAGTCAGACCCATGTTGACGTCTCCTCTGCACCCACACGACTCTCTGATACGCTCAGGTAAATCAGGTCACTGCCCACTCTGGACCGTTTGCCAGTCTGCGTTCTCACTGCAGATAAGCTCCGTGGCAGGCCCATCAGTGCCGAACGCGTTCTCCAAGCCATCGGTTGTTCGCATCATCGCTGCTCATCACGGTGGAACTTCTGCAAGCAATGGATCTGCGTTTGCAAGCTCACACTCTGTCACTCACTTCCACACTATTATTTTGAGCATGTTAGTACTTGCCATTTATTTATTTAGAATATTTTCATATTATAATGAGTTTCTCACACTCTTGGTTTCCCCCCTACTCCTCGGCAGTTATCGATCTGTGAAAGCGTCTCTGATCAAGAGAACAGTTTGTCTGTCTCATGGGGGCATAGTTCATGGGTCCTCTTTGAAGGATAAAAGTATCCAGTTCAAGGATCTTATGAGGGAATGTACCTGAACACCTCAGAGATGCTAACAGGGGAGGGTGGCGGCTCCTAGCAATCAGACAAGCTTCTTGCAGTAAAGTGAGTGGGTGAGTGATTTTTTTCCCCCAGGAGGTTAAACAGTCAAGATGAATGGGAAAGGGCAGCTCCTTTATTTGAAGTGAAGAATGGTGTTCCTGAGGCTCGCTGCTATTAAAGAAATAAAGTTGTGTGTTCAGGTGGTTAAAATCAAAAGATGAAAAGGGAGAAACCCATTCCCTTGTGCCAATGACAAGCCCCGCTTACTGCTCAGATCGAAAGTTTTGAGACATTCAACAACAGGTCAGAATAACATTCTGTGCTAGGCACACCATATTCCAACCCAAGCAAAATGTCTCTGGGTGGTTTTTTTTTCCCTTAATTTCAAAGCCTTTTGATTAAAATATACCAGAAGGGCATTGACAAAGCAGGCTGTCTCTGTCCTTCTGCGGAAGGTTTCAATGGCCGCCGTACTCTCTCTAAATCTATTTACTTCAAGGCTGGAATGAAACAAACATGACAGATGGTTTTATAAAAAAAATCAAAGGGGAAGTTCTTGGAACACAGCCTTCAAAATAAAATTTTGTTTCTTTCTTTCTTTTTCTTTTTTTTTTTTTTTCCTCTTTTTTGGAGCAGCTGAAATGATTTTTCAGAGCATCTGATGAGTGATTTTAATACTTCAACTTTCTCCTCCACGAAGCGAGCCCATTCATTTGGAGACTTCTGTTCTTTTGTTTTATTTCTGTGTCTTTCTTTGACAAGACATAAAGTCTGAAAACGACAATATGCTAAATGAATGGACCCATAGGAGCCTTGGCTGCGAGAGGACTGCCGGAGTGTACTTTTGCTTCTGACGGGATAATAGAACACTTAATGGAAGGGATCGTGAAGAAATAAAGAGGAAATCTAATGAGCCCTCAAGTTTCCTATTGCTCATGCACACGGAGTCCTTGCAAGTATGCAAGGGCAGTGACTGGAAGGAGGCTTCTGAAAGCTGAAGAACTCAACAGTCAGGAAACGGCCAATCAAGACGTGGAGGGTGGGGGCTCTAGGCAGCATCCGGGCTGGTCCCGTGAAGAGCTACTAGGTTTCCCTTTACCTGTGCTGAGAGGAACACTCATTCAAGCCTACCTACCCGGTCTCACAAAGCCGGAATTTTACTTTAGGAAGCATGGGATACCAGCCAGTTGAGCACACTGTCAAAAGTAGGTAAAGGCCCTTTCTCAGCTGTAAAGAAAGAGAAAGAAACACACACACACACACACACACACACACACACACACACAAACACACACACTCATACATGTGCATACACAGAGAGAGAGACAGAGACAGGGAGAGACAGAGAGAGACAGACAGGGAGAGAGACAGAGACAGAGACAGAGTCAGAGTCAGAGAGAGGTGATGACTCCCAGGCAGAGCTCTATAATGGGTGAGAATTAGTGCCCTGGGGCCACTGCAGTTTTGGAAGTTAATGTTTCTACTTTCAAAGGCATAGCTGGAGACATAGACCACACATAGCTCTATACTAGAAGATGTAGACTGCCCTGTAAGGAAGAATGCAGCTTTGTTTAAAAACAAATTTTGATGATAGAAACCTTACCTGGGTCTCATTTCCCCCACCAGTCCTGCCATGGAAACAGTAGAGACTGTCCCTCAGCCTTTCTTGGCTGTTTTGTTATCTGAAACACTAATTCTCAACTCTTATTCTTAGGATCTGAAGGGGCTCAACTGAAGGGAGGGAAAAGAGAGAGAGGTCTGTCTTAAAAGTGAGCCCATAACAAATTTGGATCTCCAATCAGGCCTCATGGAGCTCGCCAAAAGGCAAGTATTCTTTACGGGAGCCACAGCTCTGTCTGACTATGATCCCCTGCCAAGCAAACAGCACAGTAGTCAGTGAAATAAGTCAGACACAGAGGACCAACGTCACATGATTGTACTTACTGAGCATCTAATGGAGTCACATTCAGAGGCAGGAGAGAGTGTTTCTCGTCACACTGAAAAGAGAAAAGTGATATCAAAAGCCCTGCCCACCAGTCCCAAGATGCAACATGTTGGAAATCATAACCCAACCACAGCCATCCTGATGTTAAGCCCAGAGTAATAATTAAGCAATGGTGGTACAGGGGCCACTGCAGTGTTGAACAAGTAGTTAGGATGGAAGCATTGTGGGTTACAAGAGAACAGCCACATGGTTCAGTGAGAGGCAAGAAAGAGAGGGACATAGCCTCCTGCTCTGGCTGAGTGTGCTATGCCAGGCCCTGTCCAGTGTTTTCAGAAAGCAAGATTCCATGTGAAAAGAGAGTCCAGAAATAGATCAACACATCCCAGCCCTAAGAACAGTTTCTGGCCCAGAGTCAATGTTTCATAAACATTTAGTGAATGGATGTAACATGGAAATTTCACAGAACCACCTATTACACATTTTATTTACTTAGCTGACAGCAAGTTAATGACATATTTACAAAGCTTATAACAAAGCCATTTGGTTTGGCAATGTCACTTCACACTAAAAATTAGCTTATGCTTTGACCCAGACATTCCAATTCGAAATGTCTGCCGAAAGAAAGCCCCAGAGCTGAACACAAGGAAACACATGCATGTGTGTCAGGGGCCCATTGTTTATCATGGCAATGGCTGCGTACATGTGGGATACATGGTATGGTAGAGTACGACAAGGAACTGAAAAGGAACAAGCTGGATCCATTAAAATGACATCATAGGATCACCAAGACTTGAGTAAAACATGCAGAAAAGCATGCCACATACATTCAAAGCATACACATACACACACGCATGCGCGCACAAACACACACATATGCATATGCACATACACACATACGTGCATATGCACATTCACGTGCACACACACATGCACACATACATATGCACACATACACAAAGAATGATTCTATAAATACACGTATATGAATAAGAGGTCTGTAGCTCTAATAGACATCTGACAATCACATAGGTATCAATGTATAGCGATAAAGATATTTGTATGAGACTCGGACAACTTTTGGGACTACATAGAACCCAAATGCATTATGTCAAATAAAAGAAGCAAGCATCAATCAACTTCATAATGTATTATGTTATGTGTTTGAAACTTCAGAGAAGGAAAAATGCTAGTGACAGAAAGAAGGATGGCATTCTCCAGAGGCTAAAACCATAGAGTGGGAAAAGACATGCAAAGGCCCAAGGGCAACTTCAGAGTGATGGAAATAATGTACTGCATACTACAGTAGAGAAGGCAGGCAAGCTCACGGGTGCACTTATCTGACTTCATTTCATTGCACACTTAAAACATGAATTTTTTGCATGCAAATTATATGTCAATAATTAACTGATTTTGATAATCAAGGCTACTTTTATGGAGTTGTGGGGTCTAATATGGGCACTGTTGCTTTTAAAAGAGAAAGGCAGGGACTGGAGAGATGGCTTAGCAGGTAAGAGCACCAATTTTTCTTCTGAAGTTCATGAGTTCAAATCCCAGCACCCACATGATGGCTCACAATCATCCATAAAGAGATCTGACACCCTCTTCTGGTGTCTGAAGACAGCTACAGTGTACTTACATATAATAAATAAATAAATCTTTAAAAAAAAAGAAAAGCATCGAATTATTTTAAATATGCTTTTGGTTCTTGTGCACTTTGTTACAGTATATTAAATACCTATAAAATACCTTACCTATAAAATTACCATGTTTACAATAAAGACACATGCTCCACTATGTTTATAGCAGCCTTGTTTATAATAGCCAGAAATTGGAAGGAGCCCAGATATCCCTCAAAAGAGGAATGGATACAGAAAATGTGGTATATTTATACAATGGAGTAATACTCAGCAATTAAAAATAATGAACTCATGCAATTTCTAGGTAAATGGTTAGATCTGGAAACTATCATCCTAAGTGAGCTAACCCAATCACAAAAGAATACACACGAAATGCAATCACTGATAAGTGGATATTAATGAGCCCAGAAGCCCTAAATACTCAAGGCACAATTAGCAAGTCAAATGACTCTCAAGAAGAAAAAAGGAGAGGACCCTGGGCCTGTAAAGATTGGATCCAGTATTGTAGACCCAGAACAGAGAAATCGTGTGTGTGTGGGGGGGATGAGTGGGGAATAGCAGGGGGGGAGAGGAATTATGGGACATATGGTGGGGGGTAACTGGGAAAGGGGAAAGCCTTTGGAATGTAAACATAGAATATAGAAAATAAAATTAAAAACAATTACCATGTTTATTTTCTAATAAAATGCATTTATGTAATGTTTTTAATTCAATATTATTAAAAGGAAAATGATTGAGGGAGAAGGGATATGTCACTCAAGCTTTGAATAATGCAGGATGCTGAGAGAAAAATCCAGGGATGTAAGACATCCACTGACTCCTGCTCACTCTCCCCTCCAGCCCTCAGTCTCCCATCTGAGGGCTTGGCTTCTGACAGAGGAGTGAAGAGGATCAGATACTCCATGAACCTCTCAGTTCTTTTCCAGACAGTGGCCAGTGCATGGATTACTTAAAACTCAACTCACTGAAGAAAATGGCTGAACATGAGCCTAAAAAATGTGGGGTTTACATCGTGAGGAACAATTCTATCTCCAGGACTACAGGTCTATAAAGGCAACATGCTTCGTTCCTTCCACTTTCTCCTTACCACTCCTTTCCACTTGAAGGTTGTTATGCTGTGGGAAACTGGGGCAGCTTGCCTACTGGGAGTGATCTTCACTTTGGCCCAAACCAATCCCATGTCCCATATTTGGAATTTGCAATGGAAATTCAAAAGTATATGGATTTTGTTCTCCAATGTTTGTCCTCTTCTTCTAATGAGTTACTTAAATATTTAGCTTTACCTAATTAAATCATATCAAAGTATGGCATCATAGTTTCTATTCTATGACTGTAATGAAACATCCTGATGAAAGTGACCAAAGTTGGGATAGAAAAGGTTCATTTGAGTTCACAGTTTAAGGGTACAGTTCATCACTGCTGGGAAAGCCACAGTGGCAGGGGCATAAAGCAGGTAGCCATATGGCATCCACAGTAAAGAAGCAGAGAGGGAAGGATGAAGGCGTGAATGTGCTCAGTTTGCTTTCTCCATTTATAAAGCTCAGATCCTACCCACAGGAAGATGGGTCTTTCCACACCAAGCAAGATCATCAAGATCTTTGGACACCCATAGGTGTGTCCAAAGGCCCAGTTCCAAGATCATTCCAGATTTTGCCAAGTTGACAACTAACACTGCTTGCTGGCTTGCTCACTCAGGATCAGGCTTAGCTGACTCCCTCAGATGTGCCTAGAGAATGGTACTGCCCATAGTGGGCCAAGATCCCTAAAACGATCAGCAATCAAGATAATCCCTCATAGACACACCCACAGACTAACCTGATTAAGACAATTATTCAACTGTGGTTCTTTAGTCGGGTGACTTTAGACTGTGTCCAGGTGACTGTTAACACTAACTAGGACCAAACCCATAACCATCATTTACCGGGAGCTTGCCGTGTGTCCGTTTCAAAAAATTATGAAAGTATGAACTCATTAAATCCTCAACAGCCCCATGAAGTTCACAACACTATTTTCATATATTACAACTGAGAAAGACAAAGCTAAGAGAATACTTGAAAAAAAATGCAGCAAATCCTACTAATCATCTGGGATGATACTAGTCCATCTGGGATGAGACCCTGTAAAAGTGGCCTTTCCAACACTGGGCTTCAGCCAACTGAGACAACAGACCTCTAGCCTTCCAGATATTTCACCTCCTTTAGCAAACCAAAGCGCAAAGAAAATACTCATTCCTTCTGAGCAAGCTGTTTCCCACTGTAATCGTGGATTGAATTTTTTCCCTCTGGTGAAAATAATGACACTGACTCAGAGAGTGGGCTAAAAAATCAGAAAACAGGATGTGTAGCATTATAAAATTGGACCCAAGGGGACGGGGGTTGGGGGGGGAGGGGCGGGTACCCGAGCCCTTAGCTCTACAGTGCACTAAGACCCAAAAAGACCACACCCAGGACAGAGACAACTCAGATCTTTATCATAAGCCAATCATGGACCTATTAATGGCCACAGCCACTACTGTGGCTAGCCTTATTTAAATGAGGCTTATATTTGGGGAAGACTATGACACGAGGAAGGTGATAGGAGAGGAGACAAATTGACCAACTCCCAGCAAATGTGGCAAAGGAAAATTAAGATGCATGGGACCAATAAGTTAGGAGAGTCTGTGACAAAAGATGACAGTTAATTTAAGGCTGGGGCTCAAAAAGAGGACCTTGTGAGTATGACTTTCTTTTGTAGTCATCAAGCTTTGTAACCTGGGGTAGTAGTCATAAAGCCATGGTATGTACAACATCATTTCTCCAGAGATGGAGATGCCAAACCATTTCTCTCAGAGGCACAATTAGGTCCTTAGGTTTCTTCCTATAATAATTAGGGTAAATTTAAGAAAGTCAAGGTAATTTGAAGATTCCTTTAAGGCAATCCTGACTCCTGGCTACACGCAACAAACAAAAAAAGTTATCTCAGAACTGTCTGAACATTTGTCTTATTTCAGTATCGCTGATATTTGACCTAATACAAATACAAGCTACCCTGGGAAACATTAGATTATGGTGCTCATGGTCTTCTCCCCTAGCCTTTGCACATCAAAACAATATTTTTACTAATACATTTTTAGTGTGGTACCTTTATAGTAATACGAATTCTCATATTGTGTGCCATACCCTAATAGGATACCTAATAGGGTGTCCATTATTTCAAGAGACTTCAGAATTTTTTTAATAGATTCTTAGTGAATTTCACATCATGGACCCCAATCCCAATTATCATCTCCCTGTCCCTTCGTGTCTACTCTCCACCCTTGCAGCCTCATCCCCAAAAGATAGTAAGATACAATTTTAAAAAATATCTTGCCATGGACGCTGTAGTGTGTGTCACACAGTCTACCCTTTGGTCCATATTTCTTTGCTTGCAAATGTCCATTGTAATGAGTCATTGGTCTGGTCAAAGCCTCTGGTTTCTGCTACCATATCAAAACTTGATCCTCACTGGAACTCCTTTCAGATATTCTGTTGTTGCCCCGCGTTATGGAGACTCTGAAGCTTTGGATCTACAGGACCAGACCTTTTATGTGCTCCAGGAGATCATAGATGGGGTAGATGCTGTGGTGGGCTAGCTCAAAACCCTGGATCTGAGCCTGTGAGGTAGCTGAGTTAGTCAGCCTGCAAGCTCTCCTGCATCCTCATCCCCAGGATGAATTCTCCAGCACTGCCCTGGTTCGCTCACCCAATGCTGCAGGCACTACTAGCATGGCACCAGATGCCCACAGATGCAACTGTGGCAATGTGTGTGTTTGAGATGCTATGGAAGTAATCAACCACCTTCTGGTTCTATTTAATGTCTGTTCCAGAGAAGGAAGCACATACCTGGTACAATAGATATAGTCAAGAACTCATGGTTGGGAGCTTATAGGCCCCAGTATGTAACCTGCTACAATTATCTTGCTAACTGAGCATACTATCAAACTTTCTGCTAAATTTATCAATACCAATAGATAAGTGTAACTATCAGACAGAAACTCACAGTTGGTTCAAGTACAGAAAATTCGTGTCTAGCAAGTGCCTGGATAGAAGTGAGATATTGATATCATAAGAGCCAGAGGTAGGAGATAACTGGAGTAAAACTGTGTCCTCTGGAACTCATGGAAGCTCTGAATGTCTAAGCAAGATCTACACACAAGGTAACCACTACTCCACCACGGATGATAGAGGGGCTCACACGGCCCCAGCACTAGCCTAGGAACGTCTAATAGTTGATGGTTTTATGGTTATATTTAAGGCCTGTTCCACCTAAAAAAACATATACCTAACATTATAAACATGGTCAAAACCTCATGGTTGGGAGCTCATAGGCCCCAGGGCTTAACCTACTATTATTTTCAATCGTGTTCCAATGGATGGTCCCATACCCATAAAGATATGGGCAACACAAATTTGATTCTGTGGGTTATTAAAGAGAGGGAGATAAAGAACACAGTATTGTAAGGAGATTTAGGGCTGGATTTGGGGGGAACTAGGAATGGGGGAGTGAATGCGATCAAATACATTGTATGCATATATGAAAATTCTCAAAGATTAATAAAATATCATATTAAAATGCAATAGTAGGGGTTAGAGAGATGGTTCAGCACTCACAAGCATTTGTTGCTTTTGCAAATGCACCAGGCACACATGTAGTGCATTTACATACATGCAAGTAAAATATTCATATGCATGAAATAAAAATAAACAAGTCTTCAAATAGGTATTAAATTTCTTTCATTTCAGGAATCCTTCCCCACTCTCTACACAGCACTTCAGGAGAAGAAGCTCATGGATTTCAGCAGGGCTTTCAGGGAAGCAAATGGACAGCTTCAGATTATGATCACTTGAAACTGACAGTCATCCAGTTTAGGATTCATTAAAGTTGATGCACAGACTTTATCTAATTGAAAGCCAGGGCTTTGACAAGTTATTCTTCCCATAGCAACCTATAGATGTATTTGTGAGACTCCTGCTGGGTACTTTTGTGTTAAGAGGGGGAGAGAGAAGAGAAGACTAAGTAAGTTCAATATCCAAATATAATACAAAATCAGAAGGGAAAGGAGAGAAGGAAAAAGGAAGGAGAGACGGAGAAGAAGAAGAGAATGAGATAGGAGATGGAAAGATAGAGGAAGGGGCAAAGGAATTAAGGGTTGAAAAACAAACCTAGGATTTCATAAAAGCTACTGAGTCTTAAAATATAGTTTAATACACAGAGGTAGGAAGGGAAGGGAAATAATTCTATAACCAAATCCAACAGATCAAAAGCTTATATGTGGCAAAGTAGGATCATGTTTAAACAACCTTAAAGGAAGTTGCAAACTCAGGTCTCCTGTTACTGTCTGCCACTTTGAAAAACACAGCTCTGTTAACATACACAATGCTGTTATTCTGTGCCCCAGTCATTAGATCCTCTAACAACCAAAATGATCCACTCTCTAAAATAAAACGCAAGGGCTTTAGAAAGAACTTATCTTCTGATTAGCGTTCCCCCAAGCTTTCCTTCACAAAATAAGGCCAAGTGCCTTTAAGTTTCTGGAATCTTCTTCATATCCCTTTTGAAAATGTAGAGTAAATATTATGTTGGCTCCTCTCTGCAGCCAATTAATGCATCCTCTTTGCCAATGTCATAAATATAACTTTTTTTTAACTTCTGCTTCTCTTATTGCATACATATGCTACTGATAATTACTTGTTTTTGAGTTCTTAGCCACTTGGGCATGGAAAGACATCTGAGGTTTAAATGTTAGGCCTATTACATTATTACATGTCTGACTTCATAAAAGAATAGGCTGTCACAACCCCCCTCCCATTCTATGTACTAAAATCCTACTCAACAAAGGAATCTATTTACTATACTGGAGCCCTAAAACAATCACACATTCTCGTAAGAAAAGTCAATGCAAACACCATGGAGCCCTCTCTGCGATCAATTTCCTGAAGCTTCTGTATGGCAGCATTTTAGGGAAGCCTCTGGTTCTATTTTCTCTGCTTAGATGTTTCGGCCTGTAGACAAGGAACTGAGGGAGGTCTTGGACAGGCGTAGAATAAATAATAGTAATGCCCTTCCTTAGAAATCTAAAGGACAAGAACGAGAGATCCTGATGTCTTGGTAGAGTTCAGTCACATTCCCTTTTGTTAGGCTACATAAGAAAACCGAATAAAGTTTGTTTCTTTAAAAGCAAAAACACGGTTTCTTCCACAAGAGCACCTGCAAGGATGAGGAGATAGTTCAATCAGTAAAATGTTTGCCATGCAGGCTTGGGGACTTGAACTTGATTCCCAGCACCCAAGTAAGATGCCAGCTGTGGTGACATTCACTTGTGAGGGACAGGCACTCACTGGCCAGATGTCAAGCCAAATCAAAGAGTTCCAGGAAAAAGCGAGAGAACCTGTCTCCAAAAAGCAAGCGAAATGACCCCTAAAGGAATGATATGGGAGGTTGACATCTGAACTACACACACACACACACACACACACACACACACACACACACACAGGAAAACACATACACCTATAAACATATGAAATTCCAAGCATGTGATCATGCACACAAATTAAATAAAATAATGAAGTGAAACAAAAACAAAAACGAGCGCTTGAGATCAGAATTCCGTTACCCTACAAACTTCAAGGAACTTTTGAGAGCCTCGCCATGCATTTTCTGCAGGAATCAGCTAGTTCATGGAGCCTACATGAAGCCTGCTTAGGCTCTTCTCATTGTCACAGGCATGTACTTGCTTTATGTAATGTGCTACCATTACATCTAAATGAAATTGTCCCTAATAAGAATGACAAGAGTAATAAGATTTAATTTTTGACCTATCCCAGGACCCTCACATGGTCAGGGAACCAACAGGTTCATTGCCTAAACTTAAATTGTGTCAGGGTATTATTAGATTCATTTGGTCTACCAGGCTTTAATTGGGAGACATTTTACTATTAATTTGGTTTTGTCATTGCAACAATAGTATTTTGCTTAATGCATAGGGAAAGGGCAAAGGAGGAAGCCACAGGAAATAAACTCAAATCTTCCTAATTTAGATTTATTGCGAAGTCTAAATAGGCTTTTCTGAAGTCTGAGTTATAAAATTTTGAAGGCATTATTTACTACTAATTATATTCATTTTAACTGTAATAAATTATGGCTGAGTAGAGGCTCTCTGGGCAATACATGCATATTTGCTTCACACAGAATTTTCCATTAGTTGCTCAAATATGAGGATGCTTTAGGACAGCTGTCACATTAGTGTTCTTAACCCAGTACAAGTCTGTGGTCAAACCAGTTGCCATGCTGGTGTGCTTAGAAAATGTATTTTTACCCTGCTTAGACCAGGCTGACTACCAGCCTGGCTTCTGTCTAAGTCATTGACACTGATTAAGTAACAGTGACATCTCTGTCTTAATAGCAAAATTGGTTTGGCTAGAGAGCATATTTGGGTGAAGTGCCTAACCACACAGTTTGCCTGCCTTACCCTCAAAAGTTGCAACAGCATTTTGAATACAGCCCTGACAAGCAGAAACAGATTATAAGCCAAAGATAGCCATTTAAAAGTTGATTTTATTATGTGTGTGTGTGTGTGTGTGTGTGTGTGTACAGAGATGTGTAGCTGTGCAGAGGTGCCATTGGAGGTCAGAAAAGGGGGACTGGAGTTACAGTCAGTAGTGAGTCACCTGACGTGGGTGATGGGAATTGAACTGGAGTCCTCTGGAAGAGCAGCGAGTGTTCTCCAGGGAGCTGCCTCTCCAGTCACTCTAAGTATCATCCTGAATGTTCCAAAATGCGTGCTGCACAAAGTAAAGGGAACCGGGTAAAACCATTGTTAGGGATTTGTTTTCCCCTGACCCAACAGATCCAAAACATTATTATTATGCTCTAAAAGCAACACTATTATTGAGCCCTGGATATCTTTTTGTGCTATTTGTAGCTGTTACTCACGGCTTCGTCTCTTGAATGGGACCACACGGCTAAATGTAACTTGTCCTTAAAATTATATACATGTCCAAATTTGAACCTGATGTCCTGTAATTATTCAAAGATACAAAACCAAGAGCAAAAGAAGATGTGTTTGGGCCAGATTTATTAACAGGGGCTTCCGAGCCTGGCCCCTCACTCCCCGAGCACTCATTCCTAACAACTCCCATTCATCTTGCTCCACTTTCTCCTGAACCTGACCTTCCCTCTGGGCTGGTTAATGTTCCTTGAGTTGTCAGAGAGGCGAGTATTTGCCTGCTTGCCTCCGTCTCTATCCTTGTTTTTCTTACCAGAACTATTTTCCTGACGTTTCTCTCTTGTGAGTTCTTCCTCTTCCTCCAAGGATTGCTCTAGAAACTCAACCACAACTGCCAAAGCTATGGGTGCCGCTGAATCCGGCACGTGGCCCCGAGACATGTGAGGGTTGACATTTACGGCCTTTCAAACTGCCTTCTTTTGTAGACTCTCCAGTTGTACGATGATGAGAACCATACCTTGGTTTTTTGTTGTTTTTTTTTAAGCCTTGCCTTCCATTTCTTAGCACATTGCTTGGCTCATTGAAAGTGCTTGCTAAATTTTGTTTGATGAATAATGAATGAACTGATGGCGTAGGAATACACAAACTCTGGAACTCAACCTAACCATCTTCCCTCCTGCCCTGAACCTCTGATGTGGGGTTGCAAGCTGATAGTGTGGGGATCCTGATACCTCCTAATATACACTGGTCGGCTAAGCAGTTTGTTGGCTGCTGTGGAATAACCCTGCTTGAGACTAAGGCCTCCCGCCCTACACTGCTACAAAGTGACTCCTTTGGAAAAACAGGAGCAAATTATAACGCTCCTTAGTCGGAGAGGGTTTGGAGCTGCTCATCTCGTTTTGCTTCTTGGGTTGGTGCAAATGTAATTGGATGGAAAATAATGCATCCAATTTGCTTTGCCTTTTTGTAGTTGGAACCTCTACTATCTAGTCTCAGGCCCATCTCTTTATCTAGTGCATCCATCCTATCACTAAGTCTGCCCATTCTCATTTGGCAACAATGCATCGTCTTTGCCTCCATGTCTACTCTCTGCTTCCTTTCTCCTCCACAAACATCTGTCAGTTCCCAACCTTCATTCAATGTTGACCAATCTCCTAAAAAAAAAAATTATCTCTAATTTCTCCCAATTAAAAGCCACTTCTTCCCTTTCCAAACTCCCTGCCATGGGTTCTGCCCTTGCAAGCTAAAATCTACTCTAGTGTTGATTGCATGTTAGACAGTAGCCTCTCCTTTTTATTTCCCGTGCTGCCTTGCGACTCTGGGTATGCGGCCATGTTGGCATGGTCATGCAGCTTCATACAATCACACTGCTGTGCACACAGTCGTCATTCAAACAGTATTTTCTGGAGAAAAAGAACATAGGAGGTTTTCTGATGCCCAGAGAAATATAATTGTATGACAAAAGGGTTCTGGGAGATTTTTCCAAGAATAAACAGAAACTAATTCTTAAGCTAAACCTTACATCAATACCATTTTAAAAATATCTGAAATAAGAAAGTCCCACCTCAATCAATAGTATCTTCCAAAAGATGCAGTTTTTTCCTTTCACCCTTAACTGCCTAAATTTATTTATTATGAATAACATGGTTATTGAACTCGGCGTCTAGAAGTTGCATGGTCTTTGATCCAATGCAAAGTCCCTTTGATATTGTGACAGTTATTCTTGGTTGTCAATTTTACTGTATCTGGAATTAACTCAAACCCAAGCTGCTAAGGATAACTCTGAGGACTTTTTCCAATCATTTGAATCATTTGAGGCAAGAGGTCTGGCCCACCGTTCTGTTAGCAGCCTTTTTTTTTTTTTTCTTTCTATATTCTATGTTTACATTCCAAAGGTTTTCCCCTTTCCCAATTACCCCCCCACCATATGTCCCATAATTCCTCTCCCCCCCCCGCTATTCCCCACTCATTCCCCCCCCCAACACACAATTTCTCTGTTCTGGGTCTACAATACTGGATCCAATCTTTACAGGCCCAGGGTCCTCTCCATTCTTCTTCTTGGAAGTCATTTGACTTGCTAATTGTGCCTTGAGTATTTAGGGCTTCTGGGCTCATTAATATCCACTTATCAGTGATTGCATTTCATGTGTATTCTTTTGTAATTGGGTTAGCTCACTTAGGATGATATTTTCCAGATCTAACCATTTACCTACAAATTGCATGAGTTCATTATTTTTAATTGCTGAGTAGTACTCCATTGTATAAATATACCACATTTTCTGTATCCATTCCTCTTTTGAGGGATATAATGGGTGGGGCAGAGAAAGTGCTGGCTTTATGCCTGCTTGCCCTCACTCTCGATAGCAAGTTTATTCATTCATTGACATTCAAGCCTTCTTCTTAGATATTCTGGTGTATACTTGAAGACTACCTGAAACATACAGCCTCATATAACAAATGACCATTGGATTCTTGGGCTGTCAGGAGACAGCCATTTTGGGAATAGTTGGACCATAGCCTAAAATAATCCCACACATAGATACACTGACTAATACAGGTATGGTTTTATTATCTGTCAAATTACAGAACTGGACCATTTTTTAACAATGTCTTGAAGATAGAAAAATACAAAAAATATTATTTATTTTTGATTATATAACTTTTAGCCTATGTTAAAACAGGAAAGATAGATATATTGCTTTACATCAGTATAAATTCATTTGATGTGTGTATTAGCTGATTTTGTGTGTCAATTTGACACAAGCTGGAGTTATCACAGAGAAAGGAGCCTCCCTTGAGGAGGCCCACTGTTGGTGATGCCATTCCTGGGCTGGTAGTCCTGGGTTCTATAAGAAAGCAAGCTGAGCAAGCCAGGGGAAGCAAGCCAGTAAGAAACATCCCTCCATGGCCCCTGCATCAGCTCCTGCTTCCTGACCTGCTTGAGTTCCAGTCCTGACTTCCTTTGGCGATGAACAGCAATGTGGAAATGTAAGCTGAATAAACCCTTTCCTCCCCAACTTGCTTCTTGGTCATGATGTTTGTCCAGGAATAGAAACCCTGACTAAGACAATGCCAATAGGCTGGTGAGAAGACTTAACAGATAAAAGTTCTTTTCTGAAGAAGCCTGATACTCTGACTTTGATTTCTAGAACCCATGACAGAAGGAGAGTACTGACTCTCAAAAGTTGTTTGTTTTGGAACACACGCAGACACCAATAGTAATAATAAAATAAATCAGTTTTAATAAATAGTAACATTTAAATTGAATGCATGGAGAATGCTTATGAATCCACATCTAAATTTGCAGCAGTTCAACATTCACAGGCACACAGTGCTATCTTGGTCTTGAATGGAGGACACTTATTTCTGTGTAACAGAAGTCTGGGCTGAGTTTTCATGGTAACATTCATGGATGCATTGTTAACTATGAGGATAGAAATTTTCTAGGTTGGCTGAAAGTGGATTATCAGATACTGCTCCTCTGGGAGATGGCTTCCCACGGGATTAGGAGAATTCTGAATGTGAGTCTTTAGAATGTTTGTGAAAAATCAGAGTGTAGAAAGAATGGTGATAAATAAAAGACATTGTCAAAATATTAGACTCAAACTTTACGTTTTAATTTATTGACAGGTCTTTTGAGTGTGACTGTAGTTGGTTTATCATTGAATGGTATTTAATGGTATTTAACTTTCCACTTTCCACAAACTGTGCAGAGCAAAGCCCCATCTTTCTTGGAACTCTGTGAGAAGCCAGTGAAAGAAAGAGACAATGCAATTTACATCGTGGAAATAAAATCTTGTCTAATGAAAACATTTTTCCTTGAGGCCTCAACTGGGTACTAAGTTGCAAAACTGTGACGCAGCAGTAAATGGTATTCCCTAATCTATCAGCCTTGGAAAGACTTTGACTTGGGGGCTTAAGAACTGCTTCTGCCCTTTCCTGTATATCCGGGGACTGATGACAAGTGGGAAGTGTCTCTGCCCTGCTCCAGTCACAAAACACAGAACAACTACATGGATGTTCAGACAGAAGACAAGCCCTTCTGATTTTGCCTATGTACCTTACTTTTTTTCTTCTTCCTCAGAAGGGAAATAAAAGCCTTGCTGTTGCTGTTGCTGTAGTTGTTGTGTTTTCCTTTTTCCTTAATACAATCACCGTTAGCCCAAGGCTACTTGTGTGTAGGCCTAGTTGAGGCCTTGGGGAATTATCGTTATTATCAGTCAGGACGTTAATGGGCTGTCATTGTTGGCTGAAGAGGACTCTTTCTAGATGCTTTGTTTATTCGGCTAACAAAAAAGGCAGCTTGGAATTAGAAAGGGAACCATGCCAACCAATTAATCCATAACTCGATTCGATGCTTTGGGGACTTTCTAACATTTCTTTTATTGAATTTTTGTTTAAGTGCAGTATCCTTTTTTTTTCCTCTGAAATTTCATTCTAGAGCGTTTTTTTTATTACATGCCATTTCTGCAGGAAGCACAGTGAGCCACTGAGACCGTCTGAGTAAATACCACGTGTTTTAAAATATTTATCAATAATGAGGCTACTAGCTCACCCATTCCATGAAAATACCAGCCTGGGAAGTCAAATCATGGTTTAAAAAGATATCAAAAATTTCTTGCCATTCACATTTATGTTACAAATGCTTTTTCTTTTGGACAACATATCAAAGTAGTTATTCCTCAAACAATAGCAATACTAAGGGCCCTGTGGTCAGTAAGATGAAATACAGATAAATCTACATTATAAATATAGAGAGTATTGAAAAGTTTATTCTTATTACTTTTAATGATGTGTGGAGGCCAAAAGCATAGGATGTCCCCAGGGCTATTGTTATAAGAAGTTGTGGGCCACCTGATATAGGTCCTGGGAATTGAATTCCAGTCCTCTGCAAGAGCAATATGTGCTCTGAATTTCTGAGGCTTTTCTACCAGTCCCAGAAATTTTTAAAATGTTATTCCAATGGACTACATGGAAAACTTCCTGTAGAAACACAATCAATGTTATCTACTTAGCTAATATATATATTTTTTTATTTTGAGTCAAGATCTCACTAGCCGGTCTAGAATTCACTATGAAGATCAAGCTTGCCACAAATTCACAGAATCTACCTGTTTCTACCTCCCAAGTATTGAAATTAAAGGTATGCACCACAATATCTTGTTTCTGATATATATATATATATATATGTATATATATATACATATACATATATACATATATACATATACATGTATATGTATGTATATGTATATATTGTGTGCATGTGTGTGTGCGTGTGTGTGTGTGTGTGTGTGTGTGTGTGTGTGTGTGTGCATACACCACATGTGTGAAAATGCCCCAAGGGACGCGAAAAGAGTGTTGGTTCCTTGGAGCTGGAGTTCCAGGTACTGTAAGCTGTCTAATGTAGCTCCTGTGAACTGAACTCAGGCTCTGCTTTGTAATAATTCTTTGGCTTTGGTCCTGCACTTTCTCCTTACCCATGCTTTCCTGGATGGTCTCTGTCGACCCCACCCTTTTCCATTATACACCACGTTTTTAAAAAGCTCCATCTTGACCAGCAAGCCCCCAGGATCCACCTGCCTCTGTCCCAGACTATAGATACATTTTGCCTCCCCTAGCTTTAAAAAAAAAAAAAAGGCATGCATATGGGTATTTTGTCTAAATATATTTCTGTGCACCAAGTGAGTGTCTGGTGCTTCTGGAAGACAAAAGAATGTATCATATCCTCTGGAACTGGAGGTGCAGAGATTTGTGAGGCTGCATATGAGCGCTGGGAATCATCCTGGGCGCTTTGCAAGAGCTCATTTCAGAACTCTTGACTGCTGAGCCATCTTTCCAGCCTATCATCTTAGACTTCAGACATCCTCGTAAAAGAACTTCAGAATGCCAGTTCAATTTGGTTTACTGATAAAAAATATGAACCCACTCTTAACTGCCTAGATACGCACGCAAACACATGCACACAAACATGCATGATACACACATGCATGTACCCACAGGTGTTCATCAAATATCACTGCATGGTTTTTCCAGAGGATTTTACCTTGATATCTTTTCTAAGTGTTATATCAAAAGCTTGGTTGTGGACAATACTAGTGGATAGAATGTATATTCTATTCATTTCTTTGAATAACCTACGTTTACCCTTACATCAAACCAAGTCATTAGAAATCTGTCTCCTTGGCTTACAATGATTCACCTCTAAAAAGGCATTTTATTAAGTTTTCCACTGGCAACATGCCAGCGTTTGCTTTGAGGATATAGATAGAATCATCAAAAACAATGGAATTGCGGGATAATAGAACAATGTCACTCTGTTTAACTGTGGATTGAGGGGGTTGCTGAAATTCTATCTGGCTTCCTGTATCCCTCCATGCCCTCTCCAGGGTCTAGAAACTCCATATTTCAACAGCACTTCTCTTCACTTGCTTTCTTTTGTGTCTATGAGAATTTTGTTTTGTTTTAACCTTAAAAACATTTGGTCTCTTTAAAGACTTGTCTTCCTTCTTCTAACTGATGATTCTCCTTTTCAGTTTGAAGATTAAGACCCTAAAATGTAGCTCAGTTCTCATGAGCATACAAATTTAGTTCAAATATGTCACTATATCAGATATGTCAACATGGAAAGGGGGAAAATTAGAGAGCCCCAGTCCAAGACAAAGACTTATAAGCAACTAATAATCACTAGGAGATGGAGAATTAATTATTGGCTTGTCCTGGTAGCCCCTTTATTGGTTGTTTAATGATGATCATATGGACACAACAAAAACAGACTCAATAGGAAATGGATGTGTGTGCCCGTGTCTGTATGTGTGTGTGTGTGTGTGTGTGTGTGTGTGTGTAACAATATTAATTAAAGAAAAGAAGGCTTACAACTTGACACTGAAGGAGTTTGAGCACGACAATGGGAAAGAACTGGAAGGAGGAAAAGATGGGACAGAAGAAATATAATTCTAGTTCAATTAAAATAGACAGAAACATGACAGATTTTGTATGATAACTGACTCCACCTTTTTACTTTTAAATATAATTTTCACAGTGTCTCTTTATCATGATAGTCTGGCTTATTTAAATTTGCATTTCTTTTTTTATTGGATATATTCTTTATTTACATTTCATTTCCCTTTTCCTGGTTCCCCGCCCCGCAAAGGTCCCACATGCCCTTTTCCCTCCCTGTGTTCCCCCATCCACCCCTTCCCACTTCCCTGTTCTGGTATTCCCCTACAATGCATTGAGCCTTTCCAGAACCAGGGTCCACTCCTTCCTTCTTGTCGGTCATCATTTGGTATATAGATTTTGTCTTTGGTGTTCCAAGATTCTAGGCTAATATCCACTTATCAGTGAGTGCATACCATGGGTATTCTTTTGAAACTGGGTTACCTCACTTAGTATGATGTTCTCCAGCTCCATCCATTTGTCTAAGAATTTCACGAATTCATTGTTTCTAATGGCTGTATAGTACTCCATTGTGTATATATACCACATTTTTAATATCCATTCCTCTGTTAAGGGTCATCTGGGTTCAGCTTCTGGCTATTGTAGCCATCTGACAGAGGGTTAATATCCAATGTATACAAAGAACTCAAGAAGTTAGACCCCAGAAAACCAAATAACCCTACCAAAAAATGGGGTAGAGAGCTAAACAAAGACTTTTCACCTGAAGAACTTCGAATGGCTGAGAAGCACCTTAAGAAATGTTCAACATCATTAGTCATTAGGGAAATGCAAATCAAAACAACCCTGAGATTTCACCTCACACCAGTCAGAATGGCTAATATTAAAAACTCAAGAGACAGCAGGTACTGATGAGGATGTGGAGAAAGAGGAACACTCCTCCACTGCTAGTGGGACTGCAAGCTGGTACAACCACTCTGGAAATAAGTCTGGTGGTTCCTCAGAAACTGGACACAATACTTCTAGAGGACCCAGCCATATCACTCCTGGGCATATACCCAGAAGATTCCCCAGCATGCAATAAGGATACATGCTCCACCATGTTCATAGTAGCCTTATTTATAATAGCCAGAAGCTGGAAAGAACCCAGATATCCCTCAATGGAGGAATGAATAAATTTGCATTTCTATAAGTCATATTATTTATTTTCTCCATAGGTTGTTAAATCAGGCAAAATGGACAATAAAGAAAAGCCTGTGATGTTGATCTAAACCATAAAGGCTATGGGTCTAAGGCTTCAGTAACAATTAAGACAGAGAAGGAAATTTATCTCCAAGAATTAAAAGCGGTATAAGAGAATGACTTCTAAAGACTAACCCCACCATTCCTTCTTTCCTAAAGGTGAAGCCTGAGACTCTTAGACCATACCATGTGCTCAGTGTCTCAATTTGAAGGATATGCCAACTAAGTAGACGGGCATAAAGTCAGGCATCCTCCATGCCTGCACTGCCGTACTTGATTCTTGGTCTTCTTATACAACCTGCATTGCTTCCCTGTTGGTTTAAGACTAAATCAAACCGTGTGCATCTGAGAAGAGTCTTTACTTTCTTTTCTCTCATTTAGTGCCAATGATCAATGTCCTCCTGGTACTCAATACCCTGTCACCACTCATCACTAAAAATCAGTCTGCTGTAGCACCCATAGCACCTGTAGCTGTGCCTGTGAGGTGCTGGTTCGTTTGCTTGCTTGCTCGCTTGTTTTTCCACTTCAAGGCATTCAAATCTGCCCAGAAAGTATTGGTCTCTAGAAAAGCACTCAGCCAAAGATAAATGGAAATTTGGTGGGTTGGACTCCTAGCTTCTTCTATCTATGCATGGAATAGTTCTGATGCATGGTCAAGTTATATACTGGGACCAAGCTCCCGTTGTCTGCACTTAGCCTGCTCACTGACCTATCATGTATTCAACTCCATCATTCTTAGAAAAAAATCTAGCAGTGCCTCCTAAGTAAACTGCTCACATAGGCTAGGGCATATGTCAGTAGTAGCGAAGCAGATGCTAATAATTGTGCTTGCTGTCTATACAAGTTCCTCTGCTGTGGTTTTTTTTTTTTTTTGGACATTTTCGCATATGAATTAATATAGATTGATCTAGACTAAAAAACTAGTTCAGTGGGTGAAGTTCTTGTCACACACATACAAAAAAAAGTAAAGACTGAGTTTAGTTCCCCAAAATACACTTAGATAAATATATAGACAGATGAAAGATTATAGATAGATAGATGGATTATTAGATGATAGGTAGATATAGATAGATAATAAGGATAGATGAAAGACAGATTGGTGATAAAGATAGATACATAGATACATAGATATAGATAGATAGTAAGGATAGATGAAAGACCGATTGGTGATAAAGATAGATACATAGATACATAGATAGATAATAGATAATAGACACATACATTCATACATACCAACATGCATACACACACATACATATATAGATGATAGATACATAGATATCACAGTTTATTTATTCTTCTTGTGATAAATACTGAGGCTGATTCCACAACTTGGCTATTGTAGTTAGTACTAAAGTAAGCATGGATTTGTAAAGATCTGTTGAAATAGTGACTTAGATATTTTTTTGGAGTTTTCCCACAAGTGGCATTGCTGGATTATAAAGAATCCATTTGATCAGCACACTTCAAATATGATTCTCATGTTTTCTCTTGTTTCCTAAATGTATTGTTTGCCACAAAATAGTTTTATTCTTTCATATAATTATGTTTCATTTTTCTTTCGTGTGGCCGAAACTGTCTATTTTTTATATGATTTCTGTCCTTGAAATCAGATTTAGAAAGGACTTTTCATCTCAAAATTGCAGAAATATGGCTTTGCGATATTAGTTTAGTTATTTTGTAGCTTCATATTTACATTAAATGACATTTAATCAGACTTTAGGTAAAATATGAGAACTAAATTTTTTTCTTTATTTTCTATATTCTTTGCTTACATTCCAAAGGCTTTCCCCTTTCCCAGTTCCCCCCTCACCATATGTCCCCTAAGTCCTCTTACCTCCACCCATTCCCCAATCACACACCCCCCATTTCTCTGTTCTGATACTCTCCTACAAATCTGGATCCAGTCTTTTCAGGACAAGGGTCCTTTCCTTCCTTCTTCTTGAGAATCTTTTGATTTGCTAATTGTGCCTTGAGTATTCAGAGCTTTTGGGCTCATTAATATCCACTTATCAGTGATTGCATTTCATGTGTATTCTTTTGTGATTGGGTTAACTCACTTAGGATGATATTTTCCAGATCCAACCATTTGCCTACAAATTGCATGAATTCATTATTTTTAATTGCTGAGTAGTATTCCATTGTATAAATACACCACATTTTCTGTATCCATTCTGGATACAAAGGTGAACTAAATTTTTAAACCTTAAAAAGATAATTTAAATTTTTCACTAAGTTAAAATTTTAGTATTGAAACTTTAACAATTTTTTCAATGTCATTGCTAAAAGCATCACCTCTTTACTCCTCCGAAAACTGTCTTTATGATATAATGACTTGTATAGATCATTTATTTTGAGAATGTTTGTTTTGCTTATTTTTGAGACATGGTAGAAAAAATGTCCAGGCTGGGTTCAAATTTAAGATCTCCCTGCCTCAGTCTCCTGAGTAGCTTGAGTTACAGGTATGTACCACTGTGCCCAGCCTTTTCAATGATTCTATGAAATAGTCTATGAAATAGATTTTCACCACCTTTTCTCGCAGCTTTTAATCCATCTTCTTGAAACCCCCTATGACACATATATTAGAAGCATTCAATCTAAGGCAGATTGGACATACACAATTTTTCATTTCTTGTCTGTATATGCATTTTTAAAATTATTATAAAATGTGCTAGTATCATATCATCTTAATTCAATGAGGCAAATGTGAATTAAAGACGCCAGAGCCCACTGTCTGATCCACTGCCTAGCTGTTTCTTACTTGGATCACAGATTTTACCTGAATCAGCTCTTCCTCCTCTGGTTATCTTTCTCTTGGTCTTTCTCCTCCCATCAGCCTTAGCCATGACATACCTTTCATTTCCAACATACATCTGAATTCTCATGTCTGCACTTTTCCTTCCATATTCCCACCTGCACTGCCCTTCCATAGTCCCAGTGCGTAGCTCTTGTTCAAAGCAAATAATGATAAAGAAAATCAGAAAAGATGTAGAGGTGACTTCACATACTCCAGGAATAAGAACTTTAGACAACCCCTAGATCTTTCTATATGCCCATGAGAACTCTGAGTAGCAAGTCAGGCTGACCTGCTGGAGTGAATATATACAGGCAACCAGGTTTCCTTGTTCTTAGACAGCATCTCTGCCATGCAGTACCCGCTGCTCCTCTAGTGACTAGAAAGGTGTTTAGAATTGAAATATCTGAAAATAAGCTTTGATAAAGTTCGCCTTAAGCAAGAACATTGTTGCATTTTTTTATGTGAGACTTTGAAAACCAAATGAGCTTATGGAATCAACCTACTGGGTTCCTCCATCAGGCAGACCCCTCGACATAGTCAAGCAATTCTTCATCACCAATAGGAGGAAACCTTGGGGCAAGCTAGTTCTACAGAACTAGCAATGGACCCTAGGTAAACATACATAACATTTATGATACCATAGCTAAACATATATAACGGTTATGGTACAGATTCTGTTTTAAACAAATTATTTGTATGATCTCACTGAACTCTTCTCTCAGCCTTGTAGAGCAGGTTCCTTTTATTTTACTTTCACAAGGATATAGCAACAGCACAGTGAGGTGTAGAAACCTGCCAGTGGTCTCAGGAGACAAGACCAGCAGGGTTAGTTTCTGATCCAAGACAGCAGTACTACTAACTACTCCTTATATTGCCTCCAAGGCTTAGCAACGTAGTCAGCCTCCATGCTTTGGCATCACTACCAGGGTCCAAGTTTTACTTAACTGAGAAAAACTATGTACAGTTCACATATACAAGGGATGAGTATTCAAGAGAAGGGTATTCTTTCTTTGTAGGAATAGCACAGGAATGGAATGCCACAGCTAAGCAGAACACTTTACATCTGTTAAATAAAGGACACTGACCACATAAGATGGTTCAGGGCCACTTCGATACCAACAAAAAACACACACCCATAAATTAAAGATGTTTCCAGTCCATCTCCTAGATGGTAGTGTTTGGCTCACTGTGGTGAGCACCGGAACTGAAAAGGATGGATTGCAGATGCCACGCCCCTGAATGCTTTTAGTAAGAATGTTTTTAGTTTTCAAAGTAACTGAGAAGCATATGAAAATTTGTTAGCTGGCATGGAAGATTTACTATCTTGAAGGGGCACTCAAGCAACCCCTAAAAGCAGAGGAACACCATGCTTTGTGGTGAGGGGGGATGCCTCGTGGGGGAGGGCAGTGCTTTTTTTTTTTTTCCTCAGAATCTCTGTGGAGGAAGAAAAAAAAAATGATAAGCCTGACTTCCTGGAAGACGGCCTCTTGGTTCTTCTAGCACAAAGAGGAACTCAGAAAAAAGTCTTTAGGCCAATGGCCACAATTTTCTGATCTGTCTATTGCTGATTGCCGCAGTAGTTTGAATTTATATTATTAATGCTCTCCGGGATACATTGTCATCTTAGAATGCAGAGAGAAGAAATCATACATGTGCATTCTAACAATACAATCATGGAAGCAATTTATTTTGAACATTAGTTTGGAGTGGGGCCTTTATGCAGCCAGAGATTTAATAACTACATGGATATGAGACTGCATTTCTCACTTAGGTTCATCAAACACAGAGAGATTTTCCATTATGGAGAGAGAAGGTTTGGAATCAGGCTAAGGTTTTCCTTGCAGAGATTAAAAAGACAGACAGCAAGTTGCTGTGCTCAGGGGGGAAAGGGGCCTTCATAATCAAGGAATTAGAATTTGTTCCTCAGTCTTCTATTTAGGTTCAGCCTCTGTATGCAGGGTCATTTCATATCCAACCAAAAATTACTCATTCCATTTCCTGGGGGAGCATCGAGCCAGAGTTACCAGTTGTGTGAGTCTTAGAGAAGATACCCACTTTAGGAAATTAAAACATTTAGCTTCTCAGTGTGTAATCCATTCCTTGAATACATACATGCTCATTATATATACTTTTGGTAGATAGCACCTCCTCAGTAATGGCAGGTCAGTCCTAGAAAGTTTCATAGAGTAGTCTTCAACTGCCTTAACAGCCTTGAGGGCTGTGTCATTCAGATGATGGCAGGTCACTTGCCTAACTGACTTGCTCTGAGTTTATAGACATCTGATCACAAGCTCAGTTCTTTTACATCCAGCTACATGGAGGATTCTACTTTTGTGTATATATTTACTTGGGAATCCCAGAATGTTGGGGAAAATTGTCTCAATGGTATGATCATTCCTAAAATCAAGAATGAAGAAACACCACCTTCTTGCATTGTGAGAATTATTTTAAGAGCTTATTTGGCACAAAGAAGGAATGTGAGTCTGAAAACATGGCTTCTTGGAAGGTGATTGCCTTATTTCTAGGAATTTATGTGTTATTATTAAGTCATCTGTCATTGGGAATGAGTCACATTTTCCAATTTGAATTACCAGATCACTGGGATAGGGAAATAAACAGCTCCTGACCAGAAAAAAATATCAAAATCAGGTAGAGTAATTTAAAAAAACAAAAAACAAAATAACAAACAGTAACAACTACAAAAATGTACCTCAAGTGTTCAAGAACTAAATAAAATAGTTTGTTCTCAGAAGGTGCCTATAGATATGCTAAAAAATTATAGGTTTGGGAACTAGATGTGATCAATATACATTGTATAAATGTATAAAAATAATCTATAATACATATAAAATGTATCAAAAATAAATGAAAACTATTAACATGAAAACAAATGTCCTGTATATGTTCATTTACTTCAGATTCCTTGTGTTCAGCTCTGTGCCTTGGTGAGCAGATCAGCAGAAACCATGGTACCTAAGAAAGTCCCCCCCTGTCATTAGTGACTAAATCAGGACTTCACTTACACGTGGTGCCAGAATGAAGAACATCAATAAAGACTTTTGAAGAATGGTCGCCTCACACCCTCACACGGTCACAATTATTCCATCAAAAAGAAAAAACTCCTTGGACCTATGTACAATATCATATCTTCCCATAACAACACTGGACAGAAATTTAAATTGCAGTATGTTGTTCAAGTAGAAAGACCTGTGGCTTTTCCACATATGGCCAGCTCTTCAGATTCTTTGCTAAAAAAGTAAAAAAAAAAAAAATAAATGCTTAGGGTACTTATTATGAGCTAATGCTTGTCTCAACAACAAAAGCAGCCATGTAGGGAGTCCCACGCCGCTATCTCAAAATGTGATCTTCTTTGGAAATAGGATCTTTACAGGAACAAGCAACATGGCACAGGAGAATGTGAGTCACAAAAGACAGACATTGAGGGAAAATGGGGAGGAGATATCTAAGATGAGAGCTAGGTGAGATGGCTGCCCAAACCAAGGATTGCCTAAGCATACTTCCATCCAGGAGAGCAGCCTGGACCACATCCCTCCCTGGCACCTTCAAATCCAGACAAAGCCTTGAACTTGGACCAAAGGGACCACTCGAGCAGGGAGACAAAATTCTCCAGCTGGGCCAGGCTCTTAGTGTGTAGCACGTGGCTACTCCATGTGTAACGACTGGCTATTTAGTGTGTAGTCCTTGGTCTAAGTGGCACTAGGAAACTAACACAGAGCTTTGCTGGAATGTCTTCTGAAATTATTGAAGAGATGATGTTGTGAAAAGTCCTTCACAGACCCATGTTGTTTATATGAAAAGTCCCTTACAGTCTTGTGTGTTAAGTACTTGGTTCCTAGGTAGTGGCTATCTTTTTGGAAGTTCTGGACATTTTAGGAGAGGAACCAGGTGGGGGAAGAAATTTACTAGGGCCACCTCTTCAGGATGTTCTTTTCTCCTGGGATCTTCCCTCTCAGGTTCCCCTGCTTCCTATTTGCTAAGCTATGTTGTGAACAGCTTTCATTATAGCTGCTGCAACCATGAGGATCTTGCCTCACAACAGACCCCACATCAACTTAATTGTCCAACATGTAGAAAACCGTAAGCCGTAAGAAGCTATTCCTCCTTCAATTTATTTTCCTCAGGCATTTGGCGACACTAAAGTTAAGTAGGTAGTAGGGGAGAGCTGAATGGATTCTGGGAGTCTATTGATGATTCTAACACAATGAATCCTCTTTCAGAGATGGTCCAAAGGTCAAAGGTAGTATTTTCCACCATGCTGGATCAAGCCCCACTCTTGTTACAACTACAAGAAGAGTCTCCCTAATTTTACTTTGTAGTGTGGAGGGTGGAAAAATGAATACAAAGGAAGCCCACCCTGAGATCATCTGCAGGTCAGTAGGCTCAGAGAGTGCTTAGTGGCTGCTGATCGCTGAATAAAAGGATCTGAGTGTGATCAGGGTGCCATTCCCCAGAGCTGACTCCCACCTTTAGCCTACTGTCCTCCATCTGCTCTCCATCGCTGCCCTCTACTACACCCAGGCATGTAGCAAGAGCTATCGAAGCTGCAGGTCTTTGGCTTGGATTATATAATTTTCTGGAAAAATCAGAAGTTGATGTGTCTCTAAAGAACAGAATTATTTTCTCCTTACAAAAATGAAAATTGTGACTTTTTCTCTTTAGTTCGCAGAAAAACATTTACTGGCTTGCATTAGAGGTCCTTTTCTTCTTTCTTTCCTTCCTTCCTTCCTTCCTTCCTTCCTTTCCTTCCTTGTGTTCTTTTCTTCCTACATTCCTTTCCTCCCTCCCTCCTTCCCTCCCTCCCTTCCTTTCTTCTATCCTCCCTTCCTCCCTCCCTTCCTTCTTCCTTCTTTCCTTCCTTCCTTCCTTCCTTCCTTCCTTCCTTCCTTCCTTTTTTGTTGTTTGTATGTTTTGAAGCAAGGGCCCCTCTATGTAGCCTTGGCTGTGCTGGAACTCACTGTGTATGTAGGTCAGGCTAGCCTCAAACTCACAGAGATCCAACTGCCTCTGCCCCCTGGACTGAAAGTGCACACTGCTCTTGGCTGAAAGCTTCCTTTGAATTGTGGATATTATTCCAGTTTTACCAGAATGAAATTTCCTCTACTTGTTGTCAAATTTCAATGAAATAAAGCTTTGAACCTAGAAGTGCTATATTTCTCTGTGGTCACAAGAGCACGACAGTTTTACCTTATGATTATTCATCAACATAGGGGAACTGAAGGGGCAAATTAGTTTAAATAATTGAACAGAATGAAAACTAATTATTAATTCCCAAATAAAAGTCCCTGATCATAAGTTCCTGATGAAATTATTTTTCATGTTCTAATATTTAATGAATCGCATATTTTCATTTTCATGTTTAATAAATAATTAAGCTTAAATAATACTTATTATATAGACTATGAAATCTGAGACACTCGATTTGAGAAACCTGAGATTGGAATAAGTTAATTGCACGAATTATGAGTCTGAGGTTTTATTCTTAAACCAGCTTTCCTCTAAGTGTATGGTCAAATCCCTTCAGTTCTATTCACATTCCTGCTTTGTCTACAAAACAAAGTATTGAGCCCAGGTGCAGTGTTGTATGCCTTTAATGCCAACCTTTGGGAAGCACAGGCAAGTGCATCTCTGTGAGTTTGAGACTAACTCAGACTACAAAGTGAATTCCACACCAATCCAAAGCTAGGTAGTAAGATTCAGCCACAAAGGGAAAAATAAGTAAAAATCTAAATAATAATAATTCTTCCTAAAAGGACTCTTAAAAGGATACAATATTGTCTGTGGTTCACAAGAACGAATGTATTTACATAGTCACTATTCAAACCTGTCATGTAAAATATTGAAAGAAGTTATACATGCAAAAAATCAAAACATTCAATAGAGAATTATAACATCTTCATGTAGTCCTCCCTCCATGGCAGGGATATTCCCTCTTGAACCCTCACAAGTGGCTACTTAGCCACGGCTTGCATAGCCTGCATGACATTAGGCAGGAAAATCCTTCCCATTACAGGAGGACCTGCTCCAAACTATAATAGCTTCAGCAACAAAAAATCTATTTCCAAAGCCTGGGGCTAAACAGAGTATGTCTGGCATTTCTTCCATGTACTAATTCTTTGATTGTTTAAAAAGTAACATACACACACACACACACACACACACACACACACAGCATACACCACATACAATGTAGCAAGTATCATTCTGTCTCTGATATGACAACCTTTTTTTAAAAGCCATAAAAAGTTTATGTTGCTCATAAATGAAAATCAAATGAAGACTCAGCAGAGACTATAATGTGTTGAAGGTCACAGAGCTAATAGCTAATGATAGAAAAACCAAGCTTTGGAGACAAGGCCCTCAGATGTCATAGGCCAGGCCTTTTTACCATACTTTACTTCTGAATAATTTCTTTTTAGTACTTTTATATACTGAAACCTCTAAGACCTTTGTCAATCATTCTCCACTATGTGGATTCTCTAAATATGTGTACTAGATTATGGTAAACTCAAAGTAAACTACAGTGACCAATCCCATGTGTCAACAATTCCAGGCAATCTTACTGTATACCTCCTTGGCATGTTTTCTCCCTTCCACCTACCCAAAAGATAACTGCATACCTTCTGGAAGTCCATGGACTTCCTTTGTCACCCAACTGTCAGTGGATGATCACGTCTCACACATGACTGACAAGAGCTCCCACGAGATCCCCATTATGCAGATAAGAACCCAGCCTCCTGTCTCCCCTCCTGTCACATCTCCACACCAGCCCTGCAGCTCACTTCTCCCAGATCACCTCTTGGAATCTGTCTGTCTCCTACATTATCATCCCTCCTCAGTGCTTGGCTTTTGTTTCCATCAAAGGACAAGCAAGAACTAATATATCCTAGTTCAAAAACAGTGAGGGATGGAGAGAAGGAAAAGAGAGAAGGAGGGAGGAAAGGAGAAAAGGAGGAGGCTTCACCGTATTTCCAAGTCATCAATGCTCCTTAGGTTTTAAACGATATACTAGAGATGTTTAGGTAGACACCAAAGGACTGTCTCACTCAAGAATAAGCACACTTAGGCACACTAACAGCAAACTAAAAGAGGAAGCTTTCAGAAGCATTCTGAAGAGTTAAAAAACCATTGGATTTCATTTAAGATGCTGTTATTTTGAAAGGGAAATCAGTGTATGAGAGATGATTATTGAGTGGTTCCAATATCAGTGATTTGGGACAAGTGAGTCCAAAGAATGAAGCATCCTTAATGTAATTACACATCCATTGCTTGTGATGTATGACCATGTGAAGCATTACTAATCCCCAAACAGATACCTGCCGGGAGGACTGTGGCAACAGCTGTTTGGTCCTCAAGAAATGAACCAAGTGAATTCAAAGTACTGAGGGCATTCAACTGCTGAATTCCCAGAGTCAGGCCCTGTCCACTAAGCCCAAGATTTATTAGGAATTAAAGAGGATTCCATCCGAAGGTACATTTGTTTCCAGCATAAATCACCCTGCCAAGTCATTTGTTATTGTAATAACCTTTCTCAGCATTTCTATTATTGGAGAGGACTTCTTTTCAAATGAAAAATGACGTAGCTGATTACTTGCACGGGACTTGGCGTCACACTCATTTTGGCTTCTTCTTCCAGGCAGCGAGAGGACCAAGGGAAGGCCTTTACATCCTCACATGCATATCGATTAAAGTTAATGGAGTTCATGGGTTTATTATGCGTTGGGGAGTTAAGAAACAAGCCAGTAATGATGGAAGCTGTGCCAATGTTCTCAAGTATATCCAAGAAAGCTTCAAGCTTTCAAGCACTAAAAATAGTTAAAACTATCTCAGAAACTGTTTACATCCAGCAAGGGTAATTATATGAGCCTATAACTCTTTCCATCATATTAAGATACTTTAATAACCTATACTTTATTTATATCTAGCTGCTTAGTTTATTAGTGCTTATTATAGGATATGTTCTTAATTTTATGTTTTACAAAACAATTTGAATAATCAGAATTACTTTTGTGAATCTTCTTCCATTTGCAATAAGATGGTTGAATTATAAAAAGCCATTTTCTAAACATGCTAACAGGTGCAAGAAAGATTGACAGAGCCAGACGAGAAAGTATTCTTAATGCAGGCTTTCCAAGATTTTAAATGGAATTTCTTTAATGAGTGCATATCATTTTTAACGGGCCCGATTTACTACTCAGGGAATGCTGAACATAAGATATAAGAGTCTATTCTATTTAACAATAACCATAATCAGAATTATGTGATACATAGATTTGTACATAAATGAGAATCTGCCAGAATGAGAGATCAGTTATCCAAAATTGATTGGAAAGGATACATCGGCAGAAGATGCAAAGTAGGAGGTCTTAATTATTAAGCCATTCAATGTGCATAATATTATGGCTTTGTCTCAGCTGACCTTGTTAATTCTACTATATCATCCTAGGCATTTGCTGTTTGGGAGCCTAGTCTTAAGTATTTACAAAGACAGAAAAGGCAGGGACAATCCCTGCTCTGAGGAAGACACCTTGTCCAGAGGACCCGAAACCATAAAAACTGAAGCAAGCACCTACCCAGTGTCCCAAAGAATTCTCCCTCTTGACTGGCATTTGGTATGGTTATTTTTTAAATTATTACATGTGAATCACCCAAATTCTTTCCAATTAAACTCTACAATCTTTCTAGCCAAAAGAAATGTTACCTGAATAAGGTTCCCAGAACTGAAGTCTTGGGCGAGGCCTCTAGGAAGTAAGTTGCCTTTAAGAAGTTCTGAACATAAATTGAATTACCAAGAATTCTATTCATTGAAAAACACATTATATTGCATCATGTCCTTTTCAAATAGAGTGAAACTTGCTTATATTAAATTTCTAGGAACCCAAGGAAAAAATTTGATATAGGATGGAATTTGATATACTCTAGAAATATTACATGTGCGTGTAATAGACCTGGATTTCCAATTTGATTGCTATACGCAGGGATTCAATACAGATGGGTTTAATATTTGGGGGGGAGGTGTTTCATTGGATTTGCATTTGCATTTTTCAGGACATATACAGTATGTGTTTGCTCAAAGAAAAAATAAGATTCCTTCCTAAGACTAGGAAAGGTAAATATCCATGGGAACAGGAATTCTTGGAAGAACTGGACCCAGACGAAAGCAGTGTGAGCAATCTGGCTTCTCTTTCACTCCTCTTTAATATTAATTGAGCTGACTGGAGTTTAGACTACTGAATTCTGACCTGCCATCTTCCTCTCTTCCCCAGACCTGTAATTTTCTAGCTTATAACCTCTCTATCCCTTCCCTTCACTTAGCATTTTAATATCCACTGAGAGGGGGCACTGAGAAAGGAATGACCAAACCTTTCAACAAATGAAGACATTTTCTGTGACTAAGAAAGTCTCACCTTGGAAAAATCATGAAATCACCAAAGGTAGCAACTGCTACAATATGAAAGTGAATCATTGTTCTAACATGTAAATAATCATCTCCTTCCATCATGGACGTGGAAACCATCAATATTATACAAATTCTTGTACAGCTGTACAAATTTTTTATTGTCTATCATTTTTCTCTTAAATTCTGGGCCTATCGTCATTCTCTTTATTTGGACTTGGGTTGGAGGGACCTGTGTTCACTTTTAATCTTCCTTAGCCATGGAAGACTACACATATATTCTATGGCATTATCATTCTTCTTAAAATTATATTTATTTTCTTCTGACACATAAAAGCAAAATTTATGTCCATCAGTGGGGAAATGGATGGTTTGATACGTGTACTCAATGTGCAATGTTTGGGCTGGTCGAATATGTTATCTCCTCAAAGACTTGGTGTTTCTTTTTCAACAGCTCCCTAAGTCTTTTCTTCTAGGTTTCTGGAATGCTCAGCACATCACTCTTCAATGTTCACTGTATGATATGATGTCAGAGCAGGGCTTCTTGCTCCCGTCATTCCAATCCTCAACCTTGGTGTTTATTACAATGGAATGAGTGAGAAATGTGCATTTATTTGCACTTACAAACCCTTAGGGATGTTAGCAAACATGCTCCTATTTTAATCTATGATATTTTTATTACAATTATTTTGTGTGTGTATGCACACATGCATGCACATATGTGATACAATTGCATACATATGGAGGTCAGAGGACAATTTGCAGGAGGCAGTTCTCTCCTTTCACCACACGAGTCCCAGGAAACAGAGCATTAAGTACCTTGACCCAGCTTGCCAGCCACAAACATGCTATATTAAAAGGGAGAACCAACACCAGCCAAATTACAAACTTCGTATTACACATCTCTATAATTTCATTTCTATACAGCTTAGCCTACTTCTAAATTCTTCTAATTTTGCTCTATATTTTATGTAAGCAAATATAATGAAATAAATTGAAAAATAAGAGAGTGGCTTCTCAATGGATTATGAATTCTGAATTATTTGCTACTTAAAACAGAAAATCAAGAAGTCATTTGGAGTTTCAATACGATACCAGTCTTTTTCACCTGAACTATTTTGCAGAGTTGCCACAGAAGTTAGTTTCACCATTAAAGCATAACCATATATTTCATCACCATAAAGTATATAGTACATGCTTAGTGCACTAACCTCTTGGAGGTAGGGGGTGTGTTCTGGAAACTCGGTAGTGTATTATGGACAGTCACGACTTTCTCAGGCTTGCCACACATCTAGGAAAACCAAAGAGCAAGCCACACCTGTCCCAGGATAGGGGTGAATGTGGCCTAACATGATGCCATAAGCGTCTAACCTTGTAAGATCTTTGTTTTGATCATTTGTTCTGTGACCACCATGACCTCCCACTTGGTTCTAAAGTATTATCGTTGTAGATGGCAATATGATGTCACAATGCTGAAAGGGTAGCAATGACCCACATAACACAGCTTACCAATGTGTGAGGAAGAAATCAGTTGACTTAAGTGGATGAGGACTCCACAGAGATAAAAAGGAAAACCTGTAGTTCCTCAGCCTACTCAGCTGGGTACACTGTCGAGACTTTAATCCCCGCTCTTGGAATGGGCAGGAGGTTCTCTATGAGTCTGGGGTTGTTAGCCTAGTCTACAAGGACAGTTCCAGGCCAGCCTGAGTGACATGAAATCAAACCAATCAGCAGCAGCTTTGGATACCTAGGTTTCAGAGGTATCAGAAGGAAGCAGACTTGATGGACACAAGCACTGGAGTATGTGAGTGTGTTGAATAAACAATGTGCCTCATACACAGGCTCTGAGAGAACCTTCTATTGACTCTTTTTCCAACTACCACCCCTATTCCTACCTCACCCAAAGCCCATCGCAGCTGCAGCAGCCAAATTGAGCTCTTCTCGTGCTATTAAAACACTGTCGGTATAGGCAAAGGAGATGTGACTTTGCCTGTGAAAATATTTGATTCCATAAATCTATAATTCTATACCATAAATAAATCTTAATTCTATAACAAATAGAATTAAGACAAAGGCTGATTCCTGGTCTCACAAAGTGTCTGCTCTGTTTAGGGTACCGGTAGCCCTCAGCAATCATTGGAAGGCACTCATCGTTTCCCAGCTTTGGAAATATCTTTAAATTGATTTCATTTCCCCAGTGTGGGCTGTCAATCCTAAGTATCAGCTGTGAGGGATTAATCCAGACATACACAATGTCCCCAGGTTTGTCTAGCAGACATTCAGAAGTGGGCTGAGACCTACATTTTAACTAAGACCCCTAGAAACTGAGATGAGGAAGAGAGCATGAGAAGAACCAGTGTCCACTGACAGGAGCTTCCCGAGAACTACAGAGAAGAAAGGGTGACAGAGAACAGGACATAAACGCAGTCTTCTGTGATACTCCTCTAAGCCAACCAAGTAAGAAGGGAGTGTCAGCCTTCTGTGTGGACACTGGGCATCTGCTTTATAGAGTCATATCACAGCCCACTATTTACCAAGTAGTCACTTGGTAAACACACGGGCAACACAATTTACCACCCAACCCTGAGCCTTAGTTTGCTCACCTTTGAGGTGAAGATCGAGGTGAAGATCATGAGATTAAAGGAGTTTAGTGAAAATTAAAAACTCAGCAGTGCCAACCACTAAACAATTACTGAATAAATATTATTAGATATGAAGTTTTTAAAAGGGTTCTTTAAAAAAAAATTATAGACCTTTGAAGTGACATACATTGCTAGCAGCCAACACCAGCCAGGAGATACAGAGTGTTGGGATTCACGGGTGCAGGTACCACCATATCAGCAACTAAATATTTGCAGTGGTGAATAGTCGATGCATATTCACTGGATCGCAAAATGGTAAATAGCCCAGCATTTTACCTGGGTACACAATTTGGAAATGAATTAGATAAAAAGCATCCATTCCTACATCCACTAGACTGACTCAATTCCCAACGCCTTTGAGAAAGAGGCAAACTGTACACTGTGGGCCTTTCGTTTTTGTCTTGTTTTAATAAGCCCTTTTGTAAATTCTCGCTGAGATCAGCGTCCTTGGGCTTTTTGGACGCAGTGTAGGTGACTCCCCTGCTGAGCTGGGAGTCTCCTGTGCAAATCTGTGCTTCATCAGCCCTCTTCCCACTCTGTCCCCTGTTCTCCCTCCAACAGCAGGCAACCATTCACAGTCCCCTCTCACTGTTTGCAGCTTCTTAGTGCAGTGCCATCCCTTAGATTTTAAAGAGCAGTGTAATAAACAAAATCTCCCAGGGTTATTTATTCTCTCATGAATATTTGAATTGCTGTGAAACTACTTGGCTACAAGAAGTCGGTAAGCTTTGAGTTCTTCCCAACTTGACTATGTATGTTCGAGGCCGCCTCGCAGAATTTTAATCATCGGGCTGTTTGAGAAGCACGGAGAAGCTATCACTCCACACATGGTAAAAATGGCAACCGCATGAAGCCACCCATGAAGATGTGAGAGCTGAGCTCGTGGAGAGCCGTAGATATTTTCAGCATGGGCAGGAAAGAGCAAGTTTCCCTAAAAGAAAACACATTGACAACAAGGGAACAGGTTGCTTCTATTGTCAATGCCCTAACGACTTTCTTAAATTAGCTTTGCAAGAGAACCCTTTCTGCATGCTTGATGACGCGCAGACCACCCAAGTTAATTTGACCCAAATGTAATTTAAAAGATTCCATGTGTCTCAGAGATTTGCTTATGTGGAGATTGAGTGCTCTCTCTGTCTCTCTGTCTCTGTCTCTCTCCTTCTTCCTATCTCTTTCGGAAGAAAGAACTTGAGAGGGAGGAATTGTTGCCTCTATGTATACATGTTTTTGAAAAGATCTCCTATTTAATCAAATCTAAGGCACTGGGCCATAACAGATTTGAGACTGAATGATCCTGTCACAGTGGCTGCATATCAGATACCCCGCATAACAGATATTTATATTATAACATTACATTATAACAGTAGCAAAATTAAAGTTATAAAGTAGCAAAGAAAATAATTTTATGTGGGGGTCATCACAAAATGAGGAACTGTATTAAAGGGTCAAAGCATTAGAGAGGTTGAGAACCACTGCTCTAAGGTAACCCTTAAAGTGGGTGAATTACACAATCTCCATTGTTCATTGCCATTAGCCTCAGAAACAAATCAAGGGTTGGTTCTACCCCTGGCCTGCATGGATCTGATTTCAACTGGAATCCACAGGAGTCGCTGAGGAGACATGCTATTAGGGAAGGTAGCTTTGTATCTCAGTCAATGAAAATAAAAATGAGTTCTATACAAAACACTGCAGTCAAAAAAGGAATGAAATACCCTGCTGCCACTTTCTGTTTTTAAGGACAAGGTCAAGGCATCCCACCAGTGCTTTGTCTGTGTTTTCTTCATACCCTTCAGGTCCTCCGCAGAACATTTAAGGAAATGGAGATTTCTAGCATCAAGGGATTCCTGGTTGATTATTGGTTGGTTGATTGGTTGGTTGGTTGGTTGGTTGGTTTGGTTTGTTTTCTAAGGTGTTTGCTTTTTTTTGTTGAGATGGAATAGCTCCAAGTTGGTATCAAATAATTTGTCATTTTATTACATCTATAGGATTACAGGAATATACCTCCATATCCACCACTCTTTAACTTCCTTTTGCCTACCACCTTTAATGGGCAGTTTCTTATTTTCTTACATGTGATGTCAAGTCAAATCCATAGCATATATTTTCTAGAGACAAAAATTGGTTTAGTTTTGTTGAAACATACCAGAATTTAATGTTATAGTATTGTTTTGTTTTGCTTTGCTTTTTATTTTGTTTTTGCTTGTTTTTTGTTAGTTTTTCTGTATTTAGAGCATTTGTGGGGAAGACTTTAAAGTGTAAGGCCTGGAGTTCAAAGATTTATAGGTTTGAATCCCTATTCTTTCCCAATTTCCTTTCTGAACCATGAGAAAATTAGAAGCATGATGTATGAGCTCTTAAGGGTTAAGCCGGAGAACCTCTCTGAAATGTTAAGTGCATGGTCATGTAGAACACGGAAGCGGCTGGGAGCAGGTTTCTGCTGAGAAAGCTTCACGGAGAGTCAAGCACTATCCTGGCCACAGGCCACTGATCCCAAGGGTGGAAGATCTGTTCTCGAGGTTTGGTTGAGAGCTCAACACAGTGAATCTCTCCATTGAGATAAACTGCTTTAGACTACATTAACAAGGATGGAATTAGAAGAAATTATAATTCAAGGGCATGATGAGAAAAGTCAAATCAAGTACTCTGAAATCTACATTGTTGGGCTCCATGGACAAGCACCGGCATACAACATGGGTCTTTTCATGACTGATCTGTTTCTCTTCACATAATGGCTTCTAGTTCCAACCACACATTCAGAAATGGGAGAGCTTCCTTCTTTTTATGACATAGTAGCATTTCATCATGAATACATACCATGAATTCTTATTCCAAATAAATTAATTTAGGATATTATAGAGGGGAGAGAAAGACAGAGAGAGAAGGACAGAGACAGAGACAGAGACAGAGAGACAGAGAGACAGAGACAGAGAGAAAGAGAGAGAAGGAGAGGGAAAGGGAGAGAGAGGGAGAATCATATGTGCTGACCCTTTCTAGAACTGGTGTTACAGTAAGTTTTGAACCACCCAATATGGTCCTGGAGTCCAAGTCAAATATGCTAGAGCAGCAAGGGCTCCTAAGCACTGAGCCGCCTCTCCAGCACTCTTTCCCATTCTTGCATATCTTTTTGGTACTGGTTTGATGGTAGTCAGCTGGATTATCATATCATCTCTGGCCTTACTTTGTGGTGGTATGTTGTATTGGAAGGAGTAAATTTAAAACATCCATCCATATCCAACCTCATACAGCCCTATGGTTGGAAATGAAAACTATTTTCATTCCCTTTTCAGATAATTAAATATTTTATTCTTTCACTACACACTGCTCAGCAAGAAGTTTCCTGTTTCTTAAATCTCAGCTGCAATATGGAACATAAAGCAATATCAATTGGATGATTGTTATTATGTCAGCACCAATCGTCCGGTCTTCTACTTTAAAGGGACTGCTTTCCTCTGCATGGTTTCTTATCCTTATGCAATAGTCATTTGGAAATTATTGGTTCCGGGAATTACACAGATCTTCCAAACGCTGACACATTAATCACAAGATATTTTTAATGCTGCATTTGTTAATATCACCACCAAGCTCATCACAGAAAGTGCTCAAGATCTGGGAAGCTGCCAAGTTCATGGCTTCAGAGAGAAGCTTTTCAAATTTCCAATTTTACTTGAAAGCTCACGTGTTTATCACAGGCAACAAATACTGTCTATTGTTTCCCTTGGAGTGACAGGTTCACTTCGCTTGTATCTGAGAAAGTGTCTGCCAAATCCATAGTCCTGGATAACTGTGGGTTTCTTTGCCAGCCATTTTTTCAAGTAAAATGGATGTTTGATGAAGGCAATGGGGACATGAGTTCTCAGCTGACAGAATCCCATGAACACTACTCTAGGTGGTTGTCACATTTTATTAAGTATCAAAAGTACCTTGTCCACTGTTCCAACTCAGGCAAAAGGTGTGTATGTGTGTGTGTGTGTGTGTGTGTGTGTATGTGTATGTGTGCGTGTGTGTGTTTGTGTGTATTAAGTCTTGGTTCTTGATGATACATCTATATATATAGTCAAGAGCCAAGACTTAATAAAGCCAATAACTTCTATTGCTTTGTTAGGATCATTCTTAAGAGCTGGAAATATGGATCAGCTATTAAGATTCCTGAATGCTCTTCCAGAGAACATGGGTTCAATTCCAAGCAATCACATCGAAGTTCACAATTGTCTTTTAACTGCAGTGTTGGGGGATCTGAGCCCTAGTCTGATTTCTATGGGTGCCAAGCAGGTAGCACAGAGACATCCATGCTCACAAAACATAAATATAAAATAAAATAAATTAATTAAAATATACATATTTAGGTAAAACTGATTTTTTTCTTGCAAAGGTATGATAGGGAGAAATACATTGAGCACGGGTGGAATTCTGTACCACTGCCTGGTATATGCTAAAGTCCAGCAAACTTTCCCATGCTGGAGACTCGGTGTTATCTGTGTCTCTCCATGATTTGTAAAGCCACATTTCTATTCTCCATGAGAACTTCAAGAGATGAAATTCAATTAAGTGTTTTTCTCCCCCTTTAAATGGAAGCATGCTGATATGTCTCCAAATCTCTCCAGATCTTGTTTTGCTTGCTTACTTTATATTTAAGTATTTATATGAAGCAGTTATATGATATAAACTCTTGCTGATTGCTTGATTGATTTTTTAAAAAGCTTTAAAAAAAAACCAACTGCACATTAACAGGTTAGTATACACCTGGTTTCAGAGTTCCAAGTGCCTGACTCCGACGTGTAGAGCTGCAAAGCTGAAAGGTGCCCAGGACTGCTCAGCTAGGTCAGAGAAACCACATACCATCGGTACATATATCAAGAACTGGAGAGGTTCACGCAAAAGATCTCTCGGGAAAGAACATACAAGCTGCAGTAAGAAACACTGGAGGACTTCTATTTTGTAGGAAGGAAACTAGAATAATCCCTTGTATTCTTGGGAGGCCACCTTCTTTGTAAGGGAGGAAGGATTTATTCTAGCTCAAGTTTAAGGACACACCCCTTGGCAGTGGGGAAAGTATGGTGGCAGGAGTGGGCCACAGCTGTGGTGGAGGGAACTTTACCTCATATAAGCAGACCAGGAAAAAGAGAGAGGTGAAAACAGTGCTTAACTGGATTTTTCCACTTATATCCATACCCCATTTTCCAGTCCATGGGATAGTGTCACTCAGACTCAGTGGGTACTGTCTCTTAAGCTCACCCTCTCTGAAAATGTCCTTACCCATGGACACAGAGATTCTCCTGGTGATTCTAAATCAAGTCACAACTAACCATCACAAGTCTTGTCAAAGAACTCCTGAATATATCTTCTACAAAATTATGGAAAAAAACTTCCCCAACCTAAAGAGAGAGATGCCCATGAATATACAAGAAGCCTACAAACCACAAACAGACTAGACCAGAACAGAAATACCTCCTGTCACATAATAATCAAAACCTCAAATATACTAAACAAAGAAAGAATATTAAAGGCAGTAAGAGAAAAAGGCCAAGTAACATATAAAGGAAGACCTATCAGAATTAAACCAGGCTTCTCACCAGAGACCAGGAAAGCTAGATCCTGGACAGATCTCATGCAGACTCTAAAAGAACACAAATTTCAGCCAAAACTACTATACCCAGCTAAACTCTCAATCGCCATAGATGGGGAAACCAAGGTATTCCATGACAAAACCAAATTTGCACAATATCTATCCACAAACCCAGCCTTACAAAGGATAATAGGGGAAAAACACCAACACAAGGGGGAAAACTACACCCCAGAAGAAGCAAGATAGAAACCCCCTCTCATCAAACCCAAAAGAAGAGAACCACTCAAATATAAAAAATAACTCCCCAAATGTCAGGAAGTAATAATTACTATTCCGTAATATCTCTTAACATCAATGGAATCAATTCCCCAATAAAAAGACACAGACTAACAGACTGGATATGGAAACAGGACCCTACAATTTGCTGCATAAAGGAAACACATCTCAGTGTCAAAGACAAACACTACTTTAGAGTAAAAGGCTGGAAGACAATTTTACAAGCAAATGGTTCCAGGAAACAAGCCGGAGTAGCCATTCTAATATCAGATAAAATTGACTTTCAATCTGAAGTCATCAAAAGAGACACGGAAGGTCACTTCTTGCTGGTCAAAGGGAAAATCCACCAAGAAGAATTCTCAATACTGAACATCTATGCTCCATATGTAATGGCACCCTCATTTGTAAAAGAAACTTTACTAAAGCTTAAAGCACATATTGCACCTAACACAATAATTGTAGGTGACTTCAACACTCCACTCTCCTCAATGGACTGATCAGGAAAGCAGGAACTAAACAGGGGCACAGTGAAACTAATTGAAGCTTTGGACCAATTGGATTTAACAGATATATATAGAACATTTCATCCTAAGGCAAAAGAATATACCTTTTTCTCAGCACCGCATGGTACCTTCTCCAAAATCAATATAATTGGTCACAAGACAGACCTCAACAAATACAAGAAGACCGAACTAATCCCATGCCTCCTATCGGATCACTATGGAGTAAAAGTGGTCTTCAATAGCAAGAAGAACAACAAAAAGCCCACATACGCATGGAAACTGAACAGTACTCTACTCAATGACACCTTGGTCAAGGAAGAAAGAAAGAAAGAAATCAAACACTTTTTAGAATTCAATGAAAATGAAGGTACGACCTACCCAAATCTATGGAACACAATGAAAGCAGTGCTAAGAGGAAAACTCATAGCCCTGAGTGCCTCCAAAAAGAAACTGGAGAGAGCATAACTAGCAGCTTAACAGCACACCTGAAGGCCCTGGAACAAAAAGAAGCTAATTCACCCAGGAGGAGTAGAAGACAGGGAATCATCAAACTATGGGCTGAAATCAATCAAGAAGAAACAAAGAGAACCATACAAAGAATCAACAAAACCAAGAGCTGGTTCTTTGAGAAAATCAACAAGATAGATAAACACTTAGCCAGACTATACAAGGGGCACAGAAACAGTATCCAAATTAACAAAATTAGAAATAAAAAGGGGGACATAACAACAGAAACAGGAAATTCAAAAAATCATCAGATCCTACTACAAAAGCCTATACTCAACAGAACTGGAGAATCTGGAGGAAATGGACAATTTCCTAGACAGAAACCAAATACCAAAATTAAATCAGGATCAATTAGATCAGCTCAACAATACCATAACCCCTAGAGAAATAGAAGGGGTTATAGAAAGTCTCCCAACCAAAAAAAAGTACAGGACCAGATAGTTTTAGTGCAGAATTCTATCAGACCTTCAAAGGAGACCTAACACCAATACTCTTCAAAGTATTCCACAAAATAGAAACAGAAGGAACTCTGCCCAGCTCATTCTATGAAGCCACAATTACGCTGATACCAAAAGCAAACAAAGACCCTACAAAGAAAGAGAACTACAGGCCAATTTCCCTTATGGATATTGATGCAAAAATACTAAATAAAATTCTTGCCAACCAAATCCAAGAGCACATCAAAATGATCATTCACCATGATCAAGTAGGCTTCATCCCAGGGATGCAGGGATGGTTCGATATACTAAAATCCATCAATATAATCCACTACATAAACAAACTAAAAGAAAAGAACCACATGGTCATCTCATTAGATGCTGAAAAAGCATTTGACAAAATTCAGCATCCTTTCATGCTAAAAGTCCTGGAAAGAACAGGAATTCAAGGCCCATACCTAAATATAGTAAAAGCAATATACAGCAAACCAGTAGCCAACATCAAACTAAATGGAGAGAAACTTGAAGCAATCCCACTAAAATCAGGGTCTAGACAAGGCTGCCATCTCTCTCCATATCTTTTCAATATAGTACTTGAAGTTCTAACGAGAGCAATTAGACAACGTAAGGAAGTTAAAGGAATACAAATTGGAAAGGAAGAAGTCAAACTAACAGTTTTTGCAGATGACGTGATAGTATACGTAAGTGACCCAAAAAACTCCACCAGAGAACTCCTACAGCTGATAAACAACTTCAGCAAAGTGGCTGGTTATAAAATCAACTCAAGCAAATCAGTAGCCTTCTTATACTCAAAAGACAAGCAGGCTGAGAAAAAGTTAGGGAAATAACACCCTTCACAATAGCCACAAACAATATAAAGTATCTTGGCATGACTTTAACCAAACAAGTGAAAGATCTGTATGACAGGAACTTCAAGTCCTTGAAGAAATCAAAGAAGACCTCAGGAGATGGAAAAATATTCCATGCTCTTGGATTGGCAGGACAATATAGTAAAAATGGCCATCTTGCCAAAAGCTATCTACAGATTCAATGCAATCCCCATCAAAATCCCAAATCAATTCTTCATAGATCTAGAAAGAGCAATTCTCAAATTCGTCTGGAGTAACAAAAAACCCAGGATAGCTAAAACTATTCTCAACAATAAAAGGACTTCTTGGAGAATCAATATCTCTGACCTCAAGCAGTACTACAGAGCAATTGTGCTAAAAACTGCATGGTATTGGTACAGTGACAGGCAAGTAGATCAATGGAATAGAATTAAAGACCCAGAAATGAACCCACAGACTTATGGTCACTTGATCTTGCTATAACCATCCAGTGGAAAAAAAGATAGCCTTTTCAACAAATGGTGCTGGTTCAACTGAAGGTCAACATGTAGAAGAATGCGAATTAACCCACTCTTATCTCCTTGTACCAAGATCAACTCCAAGTGGATCAAGGACCTCCACATAAAACCAGACACACTGAAACTAATAGAAAAGAAACTGGGGAAGACCCTGGAGGATATGGGCACAGGGGGAAACTTTCTGAACAGAACACCAATAGCTCATGCTCTAAGATCAAGAATTAACAAATGGGACCTCATAAAATTACAACGTTTCTGTAAGGCAAAGGACACTGTCAGAAGGACAAAACAGCAACCAACAAATTGGGAAAAGATCTTCACCAACCCCCCATCTGACAGAGGGCTAATATCCAATATATACAAAGAACTCAAGAAGTTAGACCCCAAAGAACGAAATAACCCTATCAAAAAAATGGGGTACAGAGCTTGTATTAGTCTGGGTTCTCTAGAGTCACAGATCGTATGGGCAGTCTCTATGTAGTTAGGGAATTTGTCGATGACTTACAGTCTGTAGTCCAACTCCCCAACAGTAGTCAGCAGCAGCTGTGGATGGAAGTCCAAGGATCTTGCAGTTGCTCAGTCCCACGAAGCAAGCCGGCAAGGAAGAATCAGTCTTCCTTCTTTCAATGTCCTTATATATGTCTCCAGTAGAAGGTGTAGCCCAGATTAAAGGTGTACACCTTTAATCCCAGATGAACTTGAAGTCTGGGATTAAAGGTGTATGTCTCCACACCTTTAATCCCAGATGACCTTGACTGGAATCCATGCTTCAAGATCTCCATGCTAAGTCCAGGTCAGAAACTTATATCTCTGAGCCTCCAAATTAGGATCATAGGTGAGCCTTCCAATTCTAGATTGTAGTTCATTCCACATATAGTCAAGTTGACAACCAGGAATAGCCACTACAGAGCTAAACAAAGAATTTTCACCAGAAGAAATTCGGATGGCTAAGAAGCACCTCATGGGCCTGTAAAGATTGGATCCAGTTTTGTAGACCCAGAACAGAGAAACCATGGGGGGAGGGGGAATTATTGGGGAATAGTTGGGGGGAGAGGAATTATGGGACGTATGGTGGGGGTGGGGGAACTGGGAAAGGGGAAAGCCCTTGGAATGTAAACATAGAATATAGAAAATAAAAATTAAAAAAAAGAGATGTTCAACATCATTAGTCATCAGGGAAATGCAAATCAAAACAACCCTGAGATTCCATCTCACACCAGTCAGAATGGCTAAGATTAAAAACTCAAGGGACAACAGGTGCTGGCGAGGATGTGGAGGAAAAGGAACACTCCTACACTGTTGGTTGGATTGCAAGATGGCACAACTGCTCTGGAAGTCAGTCTGTCAGTTCCTCAGAAAATTGGGCATGACACTTCCAGAGGACCCTGTCATACCACTCCTGGGCATATACCCAGAGGATTCCTCTGCATACAATAAAGACACATGCTCCACTATGTTCATAGCAGCCTTATTTATAATAGCCAGAAGTTGGAAGGAGCCCACATGTCCCTCAAAGGAGGAATGGATACAGAAAATGTGGTATATTTATACAATGGAATATTACTCAGCAAGTAAAAATAATGAATTCATGCAATTTGTAGGCAAATGGTTGGATCTGGAAAATATCATCCTAAGTGAGTTAACCCAATCACAAAAGAATACACACGAAATGCAATCACTGATAAGTGGATATTAATGAGCCTAAAAGCTCTGAATACTCAAGGCACAATTAGCAAATCAAAAGATTCCCAAGAAGAAGGAAGGAAAGGACCCTGGTCCTGAAAAGACTGGATCCAGTTTTGTAGGAGAGTATCAGAACAGAGAAATGGGGGAGGGGGCTGGAGAATGGGCTGAGTGAAGAGGACTTATGGGACATATGGTGAGGGGGGACTGGGAAAGGGGAAAGCCTTTGCAATGTAAAAAAAAAATAGAAAATAAAAAAATATATATCAAAAAAAAAAGAAACAAAAAAAAAAAACCCCTCCTGAATATACCTTTTTAAATCAGTGCATTTCACCTCTGGCTTCTAAAGTCCCAAATTCATCACACAAAATGAAATATGGAGAGTCTAACTTTGGAAGTCCTCCATTGTCTTTACTGTGTCAGCATTACTCACAAGTCCAAAGTTGAAAATCTCTTCTGAGACTCAAGACAATCTCTTGCTATTGTCTGCTATGAAATGAAAAATCAAGTCATGTATTTTTAGTATACAATGGCACAGCATACACATCCCCATTTCAGTTGGGAGGGGAGAAGGGAGGTACCTAAGCAAAGCAAGATCGAAACCCATCTGAGCAAACACCGTGCCTGTATCTGCACACCTAGCATCTAAATCTTGTGGCACTATCCCCTGGGCTCGTGTTTCACTTTAGTTCCAGTTCTGTTACCTGCAATATGTGTAGCCTCTCTTTGGGCCATTTCCATGCAGTAATGAAGTTCTCTTCTCTGGTCATTCTATGAACTTTGCACCTCCATATCCTCAGGTCTCCATAGCAGTTTCATCTTCACTTTCACACTTCATACAATGATCTCTCCCGGTCTCTGTACAGGTAACTCCTGCCAGACAAGACATAGCTTCAGTGGCCTTTTGAAACCATGGTGCCAGTCCCCATGACCTCATAATGCTTCCATTTTACATGTCTGCCAAATCAACACCATATGGACAATATTGTCCAATTCTGCTATCAGTTTGAGATGTGGTCTGGCCCACTTCTACCACAGCTGCAGTGGATTCTTTGTGTCTTCAAGGCTGAACCCAAGGAAACCCTTTCTGGGTGCTTGTTTTTTAGCAGCAAGCCCTCATGTGGCATTCTCAGTTCTGGTCTCTCCTTGGGTGGATATGGTGCACTCTCATGGTATATTCATTTTTGTACCTGTGCTGGGCCCCAGGTCTTGTGGAAGTCTCATGGAACTAAGCTGTTTAACTAGTATAGCTGCTATTTCCTGTATTCACTTTGGCCACAACTTTAAACATTCTCTACCTCCTTTCTTTACCAAACTACATGTTTTTCTTATCTATTAAATCTAGGAATAATGATCAGCAACCATAACATAGCTTAGCTATCTCTGGAAATTTCATCTTACTACTTCATTAGTTGATTAATGATTATTTTAATTATATATAACCCAGACTGTATTATCAATGCCCCCTAGTCTAATTCCTGATAGTCCTGATAGTCTTTGTTCCTCTCTGAAACTGCATGAGCTGGTTTTCACTGTCTGCTTTTCTCTCGGCCTTTTGGTTTTCCAGATTGTCATTGGAACAACCCAAGGAACTGTACTTAAGTCTCCTGTGGCTTCTTCAGTATTCACCTTCAGAATTTGCATCTTCCTCCCACAAACTGTTTCTCAAGACCTACAAACCCACATGGTCAGTCTCAGTCATAATGATGATTCCACTCCTTGGCACCAGTTTCCTGTATTGGTAAGTTTGCTCATCATTGTGACCAAAACCGGGACAAGAAACAACTTGTGGAAGCAAGGATTTACTCAGGCTCACAGCGTGAGGGTACAGATCCATCATGGTGGGGAAGGTGGCACTATGGGGTGATCAGATACTGCTGCAATGGGAAGTTTCTCATGTCTAGATGAGAGAGAGAGAGAGAGAGAGAGAGAGAGAGAGAGAGAGAGAGAGAGAGAGAGAGAGAGGAGGAAGAGGGAAGGAGGGAGAGAGGGAAGGAGAGAGATAAAGAGAGACAGAGAGGAAGAGGAAGAGAGAGGGAGGGAGGAAGAGAAAGATATTAATGTTTCTGGGAGACTGGTTTTAAGGCAGTATTTTAAAATCCTTTGTATATATGAAATGATGGGCATAGTGGGAATAATAAGCAAAGGCATCAGAAGCAAGAGGATGCAAAGGTAGAGAGGGGGGAGTAACATAACATGCAAGGGTTTGGGAAAGCACAGACAAACACCAGTTTGCCAAAGGCTCCCAAATTTGCCACGGTTTCTCTGCTTGTTTTCGCATCTGTGTATTGAAATAGATGTGGGCAGAGTGCAACCCAGTTGGAAACATTTAGTGGGTTTCATTACTGCGGAGCATGTTCACCCCTGAGTGTTTCCTTATGCTTGTTGAGGGAAGGGAATAAAACCTAATATCCTCAGAAATGTTGGTGGATGCGATGAGAGCAAATGCACAGGTGTACAGAGACATCTGTGTGCAGTTTCAAGATGGTCATGTGCTTCGGACTAAGATGCCTTCACCATCAGCTTCTATTTGTCTGTCAGTTTGGGGCATCCAGGTACCTGGATAAAACATCATTTTCATAATTTCCTGTTCAGTTCAGTTGGAAAGTAAAAAGAAACATCTGCCATTTGTGGTAGAAACTTATGGTGAGAAGATCAGGAGTTCAAGACCAGGCTGTGCTATATAGTGAGGCAGAAAGCCAGGAAGTAAAGAAAGGAAGAGAAGAAGGGGGAGGGAGGGAAGGAGAGAGGGAGGAAAGAAGGAAGGAGGAGGGAGAGAGTGGGAAGGAGGACAGAGGGAGAAAGAGAGGGAAGGAGAGAGAAGGAATGAGAAAGAAAGGGAAAGGGAAAGAGATAAGGAAGAAAGAGAGGAAGGAAGGAGGGAGAGAGGGAAGGAAGGGAGGAAGGAAGGGAAGAAAGAGGAAGGGAGGCAGGAAAAGAAGAAGGGAGGAGGAGAAGGGAGGAAAGGAGGAAGGAAGATTTCAAAAGGAAATGTTTGCTGAATTAGATTCCTTTAGACTGAAATGATTCCTTCTGTAACATGAAGCCAGGGCATAGCCGCTTATTAGGTGGTGCAGATGGAGCAGCTGTCTGCAGAATGAGACTGGCCTTAAAAGGGATTCACGCTGTGCTAGAACTGTGGAGGTTGGGACTGAAGCAGCAAGGACAGTGGAAACTTACAAAGAAGCACAGATGTCCCGTTCAGGGCTCTGGATGAATCACTCCGTACCACCTAAAAAATAGAATAATGTATGTTTTCCTAGCTCTCACAGAAACATCATGGCTACACAGTAAGTGACATTTTAAGAAATAATTGAGATTTCTCCCCCACAATAAATGTTAGGATTTGTGGGAATCCACTTGAATGTTTATTCCCAGAAACCATTTGCTTAGGGAACTAAAAATTAGTTGGATGAAAGGACATGAAGCTACCACAGTGATTAGAGCGGCGGCTGTCTCATAAAGTGTTCTTTGATAGATTCATTCAGATCATCTTGGTTATGACTTATTGCAAAACAACAAGAAACAGCTTGAAGGCCCTGCAGGCCAGTGACAGCCACTCGTTCCTGAATTGTAAGAAACAAAACTGCAAGAGGATGAGACAGGAGGAGGAGCTTCAGGAAATTCTACTCGATCTGATCTTACTTAATATCATTAAAGATCCAAGATAGCGGTAAAGAGACTGCTAATTAAATATGCAAATGAGTCTAGACTGGAATATGTAAATATGCTCAAATACAGAGAAGCAACATGAAGGCTCCTTGAACCACTCTTGGCAGACTGAGTTTGCATTGCCACAGTCAATAGCGCCTGAACATTCTAGAAGTGCGTGAGAAGCACTAAGACTGTTGTGCGTGCTTTAGGTTCTTCTGTTCTTTCCTTTATTTGCTTGATTTCTATTGTAGCCATGAGATTGATGCCTGCCCTAACTCCAGCAAGGTCACATGTGCACACCTTAAGGCCTGGGTCGCCAGTTCTGCCTGGGTTTCCACTCTAGGCTTAGGAGCAGAATCAGCCAGGAGAAAAAGAAAACAATGCCTTAGAAATAGCTCTCATCAGACTGGCAGAAGGAAGTGGATAAATAGCCCTAACTCTTTGCCCCATCATTTGGGTAATTGATAGCTCACAGAACTCTCTTACCAGATGGAGCTATGGTTAGGCACACAGAAACTTGACTTGAGGTCATGACCTTTGATGGTTTCCTTCCCATCCCTTGATAATTTGTAGCCTATCTATAAATATAGAATGTGTTCAACTACATAATTGAGGAGTTATCTCAAATATTTATCTGCCTTTCACCTCAAGGAAGTTATTGACTGTTTTGTGAGCTAAGCATTGAGCTATGTAAGATTAAGTACTGGCCCACAATAATTTGGCTTGACTGGTGAAATAACAAATGCCAAATAAAGTTACTACCTGAACTATCCATATGTCTGCCATAAAAGATAAAGGAATCCTAGTTTCTAAATCTTCAGCCCACCCAAGAAAGCACAAGTCATTCTGTTTACCATACACTTCATTGGATTTCCCCCTGAGAATTCCCAATTCTGATGCTACTCTCTATGACCAACCAGCCTTAGTGAAGACTGTATACCCTAGTCGTTTGCTTTTGAAGTGTGACAAAGAACCAAATCCCATTCCTGGTCTTTTATTTAATATGCCTATACCCAACAAAACCTTCTTACCTTTGGTTATCCCTTAGGTAATCCCATTGCCTTTTGGAAAATATTATCATAATGTCCAACTGCTTCATATGGTCATCAAAGTCCTTCATTAGGATTTATGGATGCTATTTAACAGTTTGTTTTTCTGTTTATTTGTTGGTGTCTATCTTTCTATACTCAACAACTTATATTTTTTCCTCCAGGATCCCCCTGTTCCTATTCAGGACTTTCATTCATTTCTTCATCTGAAAAGCTTTCCCAAAGGCCTCCTCTTCAATTTGTTTCTCATTCTTTGGGTATTCTACTGAAAGTCTCCTCCCACAAATCTTTCCACCATAACCAAAACCTCCAAGAATACAAAATTCCCTGAAGGTATAGAGTCCCAGGCATATGTGTGTATAGTCATATTAATTCCTTATTATTCTTCTAAGGATGTAACTGAACCATGTCTTTAGTACACTGCCAATGAGAACACACTGCATCCTCAGGAAGGCCATCTATTTACTTGGTTTCCTTTGTTTTAGTTTACTCAGGGAGTATATGTTTCCTCCTTTCTCTACCTGTGGGTCATTTAAATCAAATATATTCTTAAGCCTTTGAGCTGTAGCAGAGACAATTCAAAGAGACAATTTGCCAAGATCTACCCAAGTTGATGTGGTTTTAGTTTGTTTGTTGGCTTTTGGAGTTCTTTGTTTTGTTTTGTTTTTTGGTTGGTTGGTTGTTTTTTGCAGGATTTTGTTTTGTTTTGTTTTGTTTTTTGTTTTTGTTTTTTTTTTTTTGCAAAAGATATATTATTCTTTTCCCCCAAGCCACTGAATTTTAGGTTCATTGCTTTAAGCAGCCATAGAAACTAGTACAAAGAGTGCTTGAGTTAGCCAATAGGACACACATACATAGGTCATCCAATATCTGGTTAGAGATGTCATGTTTGAATCAACAGAGAGAAACAAGCAAAATCTCTGGACTAATAGTTTAATGTATAAGATTAGACAAGATGGCTCAGAACCAACCATTCAAACGTTCTTGAGGCCCTAGAAAATGACTACACTCACAGAGCTGGTTAGTGGAGGCAATGTCTTTGCTCAAACACCTATGAGATAAAATTTAGTGTTCTTAAACAAAAATCTATGATCACTCTTCAGATCAGCTGTCCTTGACATAATATCTCAATCAACTATTAGATAATTTTATACCGTATTACTTCATCTCTGATCCATCCAATTGAGTTTGTAAGATCCATGGGGGCAGATCTTGAGTCTGCCTTGTTTCTCATTATCCCCAGAGCTAAACTTGGTCATGGAGAGGCAGGACTAATAAACGAGTGAATTAATACATGAAATTCTGATGTCAAGTGGGATGAAATACTTGTCTTTTATATTTGAGAACAAGTAGATCTCTGATGTCCTAAATAAGAATAGCTTTATACAACAGTAAGAAATCTTTGGCATGTTGAAATGACAGGTTTAACAGCATTTAACCCACAAAACATAAATATTCATGCAAGTCTTGTAACTTTTTTTAACAATGTAGCTCCCCCAAAATAAGGCCTACGTCTCTAGAAAACCTAGGAGGTATTATGAATAGCTATTTTAATAAACATTAGAGATGTCTTTTTTCCCATGAAAGAAATTTCCTCAGCTTCACTCCATTTCAACTTGAGGAATTAAGGATTTTACCAGTAATGGAATATAACAGAAATGTTTTCCTACAGCTGTTGTTCCCTAAGCAAAGCTTAGGAACTTTGGTACAGAGAGAGGAATTATTTTAAGTCACTCATCTTGACAAAGCATTAAAGGATGCATCCCACTTGAAATGCAAAGCCTATATGACCTGGGGTATAGTTATAACTATTCTGATAGAAATTGTAGCTGCCCAAGTTGCTCTCTTGCTAATATGCAGGTTACCCAGATTCAGACCACTTTGAGGTCTTCTCTAATGCTTTTCAGTTGTCAGTCCAGATGTCAAAGGAAGTCTTCTCATCAGTCAAAATATGTAGGACTCATCAGGATGGGTATATTCACAAACCTGCCTCATTCGGGCTCTGATCACTAACATAAAGTGAATCCAGTCCAATGAATGAATAAATAAATGACGCTTGGATGGATCAATAGATTCTGTTGGTTTAAAATGCCAAACTCTATCCTCATATTTACCCATTATATAAGTGGTTCTCAACCTTTTGTATGTTCTGACACTTTAGAACAGTTTCTTATGTTGTGGTAACCCCTAACCATAAAACGATTTTCATTGCCACTTCATAAATGTAGTTTTGTTACTTTATGAGACATAATGTAAATATCTGATATATAGGATATATGATATGCAACCACTGTGAGAGGGTCAATCAACCTCCAACTCTTCCTTCATCGTTGACCTCATACTAGAAAAAGGGGAGAGCTGAATACACGAGAGAAGTCCTTGACATTCTATTGGATATAACAGGAGTTGGACTTTAAGGAACAATAATGAAGGAGAAACTAGTAAGATCTAATGTAGCAGTTCTCAACAGGTAGGTCAATGATGAAGGAAGAGTTGGAAGCTTCAGAAGTGAAATAATGACTGCAGTGATTAGCATATCTCTGAATAAAAACAGATGTTACAAGAGAGATATATGTGGTAAGGCAGGCATATCCATCAGAGTAGCAAGAAGTCTAGAGATAGTTTCTTCTTCAATATGGTCAATGTGGCTTTTCCTCAGCAGGTTGTCATCAACTGATTAGATAATGTAGCTATTCAAGTCTTAACTGGTACTTTTAATGACCACAATGAAAACAGAAGACGATGGTTATTGGCCACAAGTATAGGTAATCTATAAAATTGGAACACTTCTTTGTCTGATAAGATAGTAGAATTGGTGTTGCCAAACCACTATAAATGTACTGTTTTCTGTTGTAGTTATAATGAGGATACATCTTAGATGAAGCATCCCCAATTCCCACAGGCTACAGTTAGAGATTTGATGATAGCTTTTTCTGGAGTGTGAACAGAGATAAAAGGGCGTTAGAACCTGGCACTTCTGGAGAATTGGAAGTTCCCTGCTTTGTGATTGAAGATGTCAGCCCTGATGGCAAAAGCCCAGAGTCAGAGTCCTACCTGAGTCTTTGATTTGACTGTGCCAAATTTGATTTAATCAGATGCTCAGCCATATTCATATCCACACCTAGGACAAAAATAAAGCAGTTGCCTTTGAGAGGTAGGCAACAATAACACATAATAAAACCATAGATTACTGATCGTTTGAGAATATACAAGGTGTTTTTTTTTTATCTCAGTATTATTTAGGAGTGTTATAACCAACACTCCTAAAACAAAGCACAGGTTAACAAAAGGAAAAGATAATAAAATAATTTAATCAAACTTTCATGTGACACTGGACATGTCATAAATGAAAACCACAAACTCTGTGAAATCATTGTATTTCCATGTTCAGGTCTGAGGAAGCTCACAAGAGCCATGAAGAAAACGTGACTGAATTAAAAAATAATTTAATGCTGACAAACTTTCCCTTTGGTATAAATTAGAACTCCCTCTGGAATGAAAGTCTCATTACCTCCATTAAACAAGGTAAGTCAGAGGGTTTTATATATATATATATATATATATATATATATATATACACACACACACACATATACACACACACACACACACACACACACACATATATATATATATATATATATATATATATATATATAGCCAGTTCCTACACAGAAAGACAAGTGAAGGCTGGGGGCATGTTTTAGGTTTTACGGACGACTTTAGGTTATTTTTATAAAATTATACCTGTTTATAGAAAGCAGTTGTGATTACTATTAGAGGACAATTAACTCAAGTTGGTTCACTCCTTCCACCACATGGGGCCTGGGAATTAAGCCCAGATTCCCTGGATATAGCTCTCAACTACTTCTCTAACCCCACCCCTGCTATGCCTATGATCATATGATAGTGGACTACATTTCTGAAGCTGTAAGCAAGTGCCCTTACATGCTAAGTCACCTCTCCAGCCTTTATAGAGAGGAAAGAAGGAAAGAAGAGGACTTACTGTTTCTATAATATGCCTTGGAAAAGAAGAATTCTAGTTCCTACATCCTTTCTAATATGGATAAGAATAACAGAAGACAGGAGACAGGAAGAGGTCAGAGAGCCACCTTGCTCCCAAGGCTTATTCTCCTTCACCTCCAGGGTTTTCCAAGCCCATCTCTTGATGCTTCTGAGTAGTATTTGCTGGGCTCCAGCAATCGCCCACTATCATGCAACTGTCTTGAGTTGTGTACGATCCAATGTTGTGCTTTTAAGTTCCTATACCTGAATTACTACTGACTGTCCTGGAGGCGGTTCTCTTTAGGTGACTAAGGAAGCCAAAACAATGGTGTCACCCAAGACGGGAAAAAGAAAATAAGTCTATACATCAGCTATGTTCCATAAAATACTACATCATGGATCAAATGCTCAAGGCTTTGAGGGTAACTTCAAATACCAACCAAACTAATTTCAGAGCTTTTACAGGGACAGATAAGACATTAGCAAAAGTCATGGTTCTTACACAAATATTTAGGATAAAAGTCAAAGAAGTTAGTCACCTTCTGAACTTATCTTTTCAGCTAGATTCATGTTTCTGATGATCCAAGATGGTACACAACAGAGGTTCTCATAGGTTGATCCCTGAATAGCATCATGTCTACCTTGGGACTTACTAGAAACACAGATTCTTGAGCCATGGACACAAATCAAATGGATCATAACCTCTGGAAACAAGGTCTAGAAATCTGTCTTCTAATGATCATTTCTACTGGTTTGACACCTACTACACAATAACTGAGTCCACATGTGTAAGTACTGAGAGACATTAGGGAATGTATCTCCTATACAGTCTCCTTATCTAAGAAAAGGCGATGATGATAGCCAAGCGTTTATCTGGTGGCTATTGTAAGAATTCACAATCCAGTGCTGTAAAGGATTTGCCATGGCATCTCTACAATAGTTTCTGCATAAGTACTGATGCATTTTTTTCTACCTTCTCTTTCCCATAAAACTCATAGGTACCAACAGTTCAGTAAAACCTGCTTCCTACAACACAGCTTGAACTTAAGGTAAGCTTGACTCTTCTTTGTTATATAGACTTTGTAACATCTACACTCTGAATGATAGTAACTGAGTTCTCAAGTGACTGTCCAGCCACCAGATAATATTAAGATCATTTGAGCAGTGTATACTAAAAGTTTTCAGGAAAGTGTTGCTTGAAAAAAGTCTTTGAATATACTGAGATTTTCTAGTTCAGACTAATGTCTAACTTACTATTGATTCATTCATTTACAATTCATTTATTATCAGGAAAAGGTATCCAAGTAGCTGGAGGCAAACCTCCTCACAAACAACAGTATACCTGAAGATAAGGACAAGTCTCCAAGATGGTGACCTCAATTCTCTGGCCTTAAAATGGTACCTATTTAGACTTTCCTGCCATTATGTAACTTAACCGCATGTCCCTGGCATCCTCGGCACTCATTTCAAGTGCTAATTGGCTTGTTTCCTTGTGTTTCTTATGCTCAAAAGAAAAGCATCCTCTTCATGTCTCAGTGTCCCAGTGTCCCAACCGCAGAACAAGGCATTCTACCCTCACCATTTGTCATGGCACAAGCAACAAATGTCACTTCAGTAAATATTAATGGAAATGAATTCACTAAAGAAAACCAAAACCCCATGGGACATATGGAATTACACTGGACTCTGCAAACAATAGGGTGATAATGGTAATAACCTACATTTGAAGGGAGTTTTTCAGGGAACTGAAAACATTTTACAATTAACTGCCTTGTCAGGGTTAAATTTATTGGTGGATAATTGGATCCAGCTTTAGCCAAACTCAGGCTGGACAGTACTGCTCCTACCCAGTGGCACATTATTGTTTTCAATACCAAATAAACTATTCCCCATATTCTCTGTCAACAGGAAAAAACGTAAGCTTCAGTTATGAACTTTGGTGAGCCAGAATAAGATTATTTCAAAAACATTGCTACTAAGAATTAATCTTTCCAAAACATGGAGAGATCACCTCCCTCTCTCTCTCTCTCTCTCTCTCTCTCTCTCTCTCTCTCTCTCTCTCTCAGAATAACAATGGTTCCAGCTGGAGTGCTATGTTCCACAGTGGACTCCAAGCATCTTTCTCAATGCCAAGGACATTGAATTCATCCCTGTATTTGGTCCTGAAGAAAGCTGTAGGAAATGCTAAAACTTAACGGTCCTCAAGAGTACAAATCATGTGATTCCATTATGGTGTCATATAAGAAGGATAAAATACAAACATAATAATGATACAAATGATAGTATTCTGCCATGCCTAGTTCAGAGGAGCATTTAGCAAATCAGCGTAGATGGCAAATAGAACTAACAGATCAGAGCAACAATGGAGTATTCAAGAACTTATACTTGCAACATCTTTCAATTCATGTATCTAACTGGATATTGCATTTGAAACCTGAAGAAGCCAATCTGAAAATGTCCACCTTCCCATGATGACTTGATTCAATTTCTGAATGCATCCCTGTCTTCCACAAGGATACCTCTGAAGATCCAGAAGTTAAGTACCATAGAAAGAGGAAAACAGGAATTCATAGTCAGGTTCTAACTCAAACCTTGGAGAAGATATGACTGTCTAAACCAGAACTCAGAGACAGTTATGGTGATATTGATAACGGTGACAGCAATCATTATTTCAGATGAATGCAGAGTGCTAGGAGCTTTGCAAGCCTCACCTTATTTAAACCTTGTAGCACTTCATAAGAATAGTACTATTGGACATCAGGAAAGGAATTATCCTTTCTATTTGAGGGGACATACACACACACACACACACACACACACACACACACTTGTACACACTTTATGAATTAAAGTGATAAAGAATGTCATTATAAAACTCAGAGAATGCAAAGACTTCTGAAAAAAATTTAAAAACTGAAATTATGAAAAATTATCTAAAATGCTCATTTGAATATAGAGCAATATCCCTTCAAAATATCAATTATTGAGGCAGCAATGAAATCATATGAAGTGTTGGCAGTGTGATGTAGTGATATCATTATATGCTCACAGAGAAAATAATGATATAAAGCAGTAACATTATAAACAGTTCTAGAGACAAAATAGTATAACTGCATTGCAGAACAATTTTAACATGGAGAAGAAATTGTAGTAGTTCTCCTAAAATTCAAACAAAAATTGAAATCATAGGAAAAAGATTTCAAAATACGCAATAAGGAAAAAATTTCAAAACAGGAAAAATATTCTTAAGAGAAACTCCCTCCAGAAGTGGAAAAAACAGAAGTACAAATTATGTTGATAAACAACTCATTTCAAGAAAATCAGCTGCAAGATAATGAATACAGGTGCTGTTGTAAAAAATGTATAACCACTATGATAAAATTTTAAACATTGTGTGTTTATACACAGAAAAAAATCTATTTTCACACAAAGAAATAAAAATCTGACTGACTTTATACTTTGTAGTCCTAAATGCTAAACACACACACACACACACACACACACGCACGCACGCACGCACGCACGCACGCAGGGGTCTCCCCACTCTAAAGGATCATCAGCTGATTTAGTCTACAATGGCAAACTGGGTTCAGAAGCCCTGTGAGTACTAACAGTGAATGATCACACCCCAACCATTTGTCAAGTAGGCAGATCAACTTAGGGTGATTCAATGCTTATAAAGTTTTGGGTGACTGAGGGGAAGGACATCTAGGATGGGCAATGGTCATTGACTGAGAGCTTAGGATACCTGGAATGCCTCATTAACATGGGGAAGCGTATCAGGAATCTCAGATGCTGACTGAATGGGTTTTGTTAGGTGAAAGGAAATTGGTCCTATAAACTAATTTAGGTTACATGACATTCCTCAGGTAGAGGTGAGTATGGGCCCTTAGAATTTCCTGGACGTGGTCAGAGAAGGAGAAGCTCTACCAAAGAAGGGAGTCTCCCATATTACACAAAGTTCAAATGCTATCCAGTCATGGTGAACTTCAACCTTAATTAGCAGAGTTCACCCAAACGCGCGCGCGCGCGCGCACGCGCGTGTGTGTGTGTGTGTGTGTGTGTGTGTGTGTGTGCGTGCACACACACACACACACACACACACACACACCACAATAGCAATAACAATGAAGCAATGACTATGGCAATTTGAGGAAGACTAAGTAGTATACCGATATTATTATACCCAGCTAAGTCATTCTTTTTGAGTGATGAGAGGAAGTCTGAAGGTAAGAGTGAAATATCATCTGTCTACCCTTCTTTTAAAACAATAATTAATTTTAGGAACCCAGCATTGCAGAAGACTTCTAGACTGTCACATACCTGTTCATTAAGAGAGCCATACTTGATCTCATGGCCTGCCAAAACTGCCCCAAAGCTGTAGGAACAATGTTTCTTTCACTGTAGATAAGGCTGGAAAGTTTCCTTGGGTTGCGGGTAGAGCTCAGTGGTAAGTGACTGAATTAGAACGTGGGACACCCCGGGATCCATCCCCAATACTACTCACAAAAAAAAAAAAAAATTAGAATGAGTTCACACTTTTTAATTATTCAGATTGAAAAGACATCATTTTAGAAAAGAAAATTCAAAAGTCTAAATGTGTATTATATATCAATGTGGGAATAAATTCCTACCTATTTTCAATTTTGAAGACTCTGAGGGAAAAAATTTGTAATGCTATTTAGTGGATATAACAAGTATGGTATTTACCCATTTTATGTACCACATTTTAAAGGTGCTTATATTAATTAATGAAAACTGAACTGTTTAAAAGAGGAAATAACATGTTCAGATTTATCTCATTTCTGTTAAAGGGACTGATATTTCCAGCTTCACTCTGCAGGCCTACAGATTTCCAAGTGTCTATTTTAGAGAAGTAGGACACTGCTTCTAGCAAGTTCTCTGCACACTGCCTGTGCTAAGCAGGTCGCCTAGGAGATCTCTGGATCTCAAACCTCAGACAAACTGATGTTATCCAGTCAGTCCCACCAGTCAGCTTGTGCTGGGCAGTTAGTCTGATCATCTAGGTGAATTTCAGAAGCTAAATGACCAGGATTTGTTTTAAATTATTTTTCCTAATTATAAACATTACCTTGTCTTTTTATCATAGAATTTAGAGAACTCTAAAATTTGTCAGAGAAACAGAAATTTTCTCATAATGGGGATTCTGAGTCACAACTCCCCAACACCTCCTTCCTTCACTTACCTCCTAAAGACAGCAAGAGTCCACACTGTAATAAGCAATATGTACTGATGTAGATAGAGCTGTGTCATGCTTAAGTGCATCATTCACTCAGATGGGATGCAACCTGGCTATAGTCACAGAGTTCAGAGGGACTTTAGCAGATTCTTCACTTTTGGTCCATGCACTCTGAGATGATGTTAGCTTATTATCCCTCCTTCTGCAATCACTGTTCTGTAGTCTCACCAAAAGCACTCCCTCCTAATTTTATAGCCACTTCTTGGAATAGTCCACCTTGCTTTCTTGCTTATTCTTCTTTTTCTCTTCAATGTTGACCTGCCAGAGTCTCAGCTTCAGGAAACCTGGTCTCCTTCTGATGGCTTACCACTGTGTCCTGGGTGCTTGGAAGGTCTGCCTTTTGGCTAATATGCAGAAAATATTTTCAATTGAGTACATAAGTCAACTAGTAAGGCAAAAAATACAGTAAACTCTCTATTTCCTTAAAGGAAAATGTATTTGCACAGACTTCCAAATAATTCATCCTTTAGCAATGGTGGGCGACCCACCATTGTTAAAACATTTCACTGAATAAGACCCATGGATCCACCTGTAACTATGGACCCAAGGATCATCTGTGGCATTCATGGGGTTATCCAAGCATCACCTGCATTAGAATCAAATCCAATCCAAGCATCCACTAGCCCCCTAGCTCATCATATTCTCCTAAACCCATGTTTCCAAAAGTATTTGATCTAGATAGGCAGCATTTTCCCCAGCCTTCAGCAAGGGAGGCTTCTCACCCAAAATACATTGACTCTCTGGGAAATTGTCACTCAATTTCTTCTGTACTGAAAAATGAAAACCATTCTTCAATGCAGAACAATGTAAAATTGTGATTTTCAGAAGTTATCCAAAGGAGAGCAAGGCCATTTTCTGAGTCTTGGTTTCTTCCTTATTGAGGTCAATATCATAACATTAGAAAGACTATGTAACTTACAAGAAGGGTCTAGGACAATGTTATGACATTCAGAAAAAGACTGTGAAATTTGAATTACAATTCTGTTCTCTGGATTCATTTCCATTCTCACCCAGGGGACAGGAGACAGAAAGCTGTGCTGAAGGAAGAGTGATACCAAGGGCACTGGGGAAAGCGAAGGAGGAGGTAGACCACAGCCTTGCCTGAGAGCGCAATGTGACCATCCAGCCAAGCAATGATAGTGCAAGTACAGAGTGTTGCATAGACAGATAGTAGGTGGATCGGACCAATTAGGTTCTCCACCCAGCAGGACAGGGAAGAAATAAATCTCAAGATCCTTTAAACCAGTGGTTCTCACTCTGTGGATCACCACCCCTTTTAGCCCAATGACCCTTTCACAGGGGGTCACATATCAGATATTTTCATTACAATTCATAATAGTAGTCGCATTACAGTTAAGAAGTAGCAACAAAACAATTTTATGGTTGGGGATAAGTACAAGATGAGAAACTGTATTAAATGGTCTTGGTATTAGGAAGATTTAGAACCACTGCCATAGAGAGTTTTCAGAAACCAGTGCCTGTTAGGAAAGACTTTGCAGAAAGTTCCAAGTCCCCCTCCCCTTGAGTTCTGCACTGACCATTTTGCTGCCTCCCCAGCCTCTGAGAATAGCAGAAAAATCTTCCCATGATCACTAATGTACTAATCCACATCCATGCTGTATGGACCCAAACACAGAGTTAGGTTTATGGTGCAACAGTCAGAGTACTGTTTCCAATTTTGTATTTGATCCACTAATCAATACTATTTTATATAAACTAACAGTTCTGTACCACTTTTTAGGGGCAAATATGTCCTGTATTTCAGATTTCTCAAGAGGACCAAAAAGAGGGAGAATGCTGACCTTGTCAAAATCCACAAAGCTATGAAATTTACAAAAAAGGACTCAAATTGTATGCCTGAGTGCTTGTAACCACCCAAATAAAAGACAGCCTTAAAACTAAGAAAGGAGGCTGTCACTAGGAGAAGGGACTTCATAGAGGTACATGGTTCCTCCAGAATTGGCTTGACTGAGAATCAGTGGTCCACAGGTTTTTTTTTCATTGAGAGGACCTTGGAGAGTGATTTTTATATCCTATCCATTCCTTTTACTATATGACATTTCGTTATGCCTTTGGTGAGTAAATTTACCACCAGAAGGGCATAATGACTTTGATAATCAGGCATGCTTAATTTGGATGAAATCCCATCCATGGGGTTAAAGAAACTGAGGCAGAAAGAATATATTCCTATTATAGTCTCCCATGTAAACCACAACCAGAACCTGAGAACCTAAATCCAAGAAATGTCCAGCATCTGCTTGACATGCTTTTAAAGTGTATTTAAGAGTTTCCTCTTCAGTGTGGCTCTCCTTACAGTCTAACTGTGGTCTATAGTCAGTGATGCACTATCCACCAGTAAAAGGCAACCATGAACAGAATGAACCAGAAACCATGTCAGATTCCATTAAGGCTCCAAGACCACTGCATAAGCTGTAATATCAGCAAGTGAACTGTCCTTGACTTTAGCTGAAGCATTAAAAGGAAACTGAAAAGTCAGTGATTATTTGTGACTCGATGCCATTTATGACCATGTTTGCTGTGCCATTCCATCAGCATGTGATCCGCCCACCTAACACCAGCCAGGAGACTCCCCTCCTCCAGAACGGCCACCAAGACCGCTGAAGAAGTGGCCTCTACACTATGACTTAACAATCACTTTCTCTGTGCACTCTTCCTTGTCCTTTAATTTTGAAAGTCAAAAAATCATCCTTTAATTTTATGTGGGAATTATTAGGCATCACCTCCATGATTGAAGGTCTCATAAAGGAGACAGGTAATGAATAACAAATGCTTGGGGTCTGATAGAACGTGCCTATCATCTCATCCAATCTCACAAAATAATGTCATCAGCTCCTTGTACACTTGAAGAGAGATTAAGTGACTGGCCTCAAGTCACTTAACCTACCACTGATAGCACACCAGAATCACATAGGAACTTTGTATTATGATCCATTCCAGAGCTTAACTTAATGATTTTGATGAAGGTAGGAGGACATGAAGGTTCTTCCTGGCATTTCTTTAAGCTCCCTAAGTGGCTCCAATAGGCACCCAGCATCAAGACATGCTTGCTCTGTATCTGTGCACTCCATGTCTCTTTCTCACTCAAATTAAATATCTGGTTGTCTCTATTCATTTAGACTAATGCTGTGATCATTTCCTAACGAAATTTTACTGAGCATAAAAGTCTAAATCCATGTATGAAACCAGATCCCTGCTGAGTGAGTGGGGAATCCTGTGTTCATTTCCTCTGGCTTCTGCTCTGCATTACTGGGGTCCTTGGGAAAAGCATGCTACCTTGCTGTTTTCTCTGCAACATGAGGACTTGGGACTTATCTATCTTTGTACTCTTTCCATCTCTGAGCTTCTGTGATCAGCTTTTAAATGCAGAAAGTGAATGCAAGGCTCTGTAGATATGTGACCCCTCTGAAGTTCTAATTTCTTCAGACCCTTATCTGGTTAGATCTTTGCCCAGGGTATGCTCTGCCTTTGTCCATGTATCTCTTCCCCATTCCCCTGTCCTCTTGGCCTGCTTCTTGGTCTCCATCCTGGCTTTTACAAGGTGTGGTGATTTGAATAAAAATGGCCTCCATAGGTTATTCATATATTTGAATGCTTACTTGGCAGTGAGTGGCACTATTTGAAAGAATTAGAAGGATTAGGGGATGTAGCCTTGTTGGAGAAAGTTTGTCACTGGAGGTGGGCTTTGAGATTTCAAAAACCCAGGACAAGCCCAGTCTCTGCCTCTCTCTCTCTCTCTCTCTCTCTCTCTCTCTCTCTCTCTCTCTCTCTCTCTCTCTCTCCCCACCGCCATGCATATCAGGATATCAGGATGCAGCTCTAAACTACTTCTCTAGCACCATGACTGCCATGCCTACCACCATGTTGATAGTGGATTACACTTTTGAAACTGTAAATAAACCCCCAGTTAAATGCTTTTCCTTATAAGAGTTGCCATGGTCATGATCTCTCTTCACAATGATAGAACAGTGACTAAGACACCAAGGAACTTCTTTTCTCCATTATAAATTTCTTTCCTTTTTTTAACCCAGATTCTGTGCATTCCAAGCTTTAGAGATTCTGAATAAACAGAATATCTATCCATGGGTCTTAACTGAATAATTCTCTACTTCTTCCTAACATGGGACCTGGGCCCAGAAGGTGAGGTTGGAGAGAGAGAAGAAGGTACAGAAAGGGCCAAGTTTAAGTTCACTGTAGGATAAATGATTGATACATATATACAAAATTTTCCATATTTTACAGTCCTTCTAACACCTGCATCCTAAATTGTCTTTCTCCTATAAATACACAATATGAATGAATGTGCTTATGTTTGGATGTGTAGGGTTTGTCTCTGAAGATATCTACACTCGAGCTACTTTGCCATAAAACATTCAGAGATATTGGAAGTGCAGGCTAATAGGCTGCCTGAGTCCTGTGCTGAATCTTAGTGTGACTGTGTGGAACACCTTGAGTTCCAACAGTCTGCAAGATGCAACGGGTGGATGGCAACACTGGAAACATGGGCTACTTCCTGTCACCAGGTTCCTGTCACAGGGGCTCTACCTTGTCTCAGTGTGGACGTAACAAGTCTCTCTTCACTATCCCCAAACTTTCCTTAACTGCACCAGGCCTCAGAAAATTGGAAACTTTGAAAGTCTGAGGCTCATTATTCCTCAACGATACTCAGAATTTTCTAGAACAGGACAGACTTGGCGAAGCTTTCCAAAGGCTCTGTGTCCCACAGGAAGACCTTTTTCAGGCTGTCCCAGGACAGAGCATGGGGGGGGCATTTTTTTTGAAGGAAATAATTCTGTTGATTGGAACAGCATTTTGCAGATGTCTGTTTGGTTTCATAGGTTGCAGCTTTTAAGCATCGCAACATCCGTTTTACATTTATCCTTGCTGAGGTTGCCTTCTTTTTTAAAAAAAAAAAAAAAGTGGAACTAATAATCAAGGCTTTTAGAGCAAGTTCATTGTCTTGGGGACAAATGTTTCCAATCCAACTGCACACAACTACCTTCCCACTGTTAGGTGGGAATACAAATTTCTGTCCCTTTCATTAGTCCCCTTTGTCATAAAAGGCCATTACTGTGTTTTTGATTTCCAAAAAGGAAAAAAAAAAGGGGGGGAGTGTGTTTATGGTTTTGCCTTTATTTTTAGACAGTGCTCTTCCTTTAACAGTGTATATTGTTACAGCAATCTCGAGCTCTAATTTATTTATTGTTAGGATGCTAATTATGCATTTGCCTTGTTTTTATTGAGGCTAAACAAGTGCAAAGTTAACTCGGAACATCTCTGAAGAGACCGCTGAGTCCCAAATGTACAACCCGGTCCTTGTACAACCGGGTCCTGAGGAGGAGGCGGCAGCTCACTAGGTCTTCCCACGCATGGAGCCACTGTGAGACGAAGCTGCCAGTGCTTTCTCCAGCAGAGCAATGGCCTACTTCTTCTGGTGGCTGCACTGAGTCACACAATGGAATTGCCAGTTCCCTAGGATCCCAGGGACGACAGGTCCCTCTATCCCAGGCCACCTTCACATACGCGGTAGCAAATACTGATTGTAGTATAAGTACTAGGATTTTCAAAGACTGACAAGAGATATCCCTGAAGATACCCTGTGACCCTTATCACTGACTGTCTAGCACACGAACCTCACCAACAAACCAGATGTCTGGGCTAAATGGAACTCAGAAGGGCACTTGGCCCCAATCATCTTAACAATTGAGGAGGAAGCTCACAAATGGAAAGTGGCCACAGCAAATGCTACAGGTTCATCGTAGAGCCAGCCTTGAAACCATGATCTTCTGACTTTTAGAACAATGCTTTTTCCAACAGTTAATCCCACGGGGTGAGGAGATGGCTTAGCAAGTCTGCCGTATCAGGGAAGTCTGTACCTCAAAGTATAATATGGAAGAATGACTGAGGAAAGTTCCCAGCATCCAGCCCAGGCTTCTACATCCATGCACGTGCGTGCGAGTATGTATGGGGGGGGGGGTGCGCGCGCGCGCGCGCGCGCGCACACACACACACACACACACACACACACACACACATATCCACCTGCACATGCCCATAAATAAGAAGAGAACAAAAAACAACAGTAAGCCCCTAGGATTCCTCTGCCTGTGAGAGAGAAGACACCCACCGCATGTTGAACGTCCTGCTATGAAGTAAAAACAGGAAGCCCATCCCCCCTTGCTAATCCTTTACCAGATGCCCAGGTTAGTTATGTGCCTTTATTCTCAATACAACACCTTAAAGCATTGTTTCAGGCATCCTCTTCTGAAGCAGGGAGGTCAGAAGCCTGAAAGTTCAGCTAGCTGGGAAACAGCAGACCCAGATGTTTAATCCACTGGAGTTTACCACCTGCATAGCCCAGGATCAGAACCACTGCCTTTGTCCGTCTCATATGTTCCGGGCTCCTCTCCTTGGTGCCTGGCATTAACAGACCCCACAACTCCTAACCTGCTTCTTTGTCCAAGCGACTCTAACAAGGAATCCAGCAGACACCTCTGGATCTGGAGAAGGTGGGCCTCCAGCAAGTACCACAAAGTTTGTTTGTTAGTTTGTTTTTTTAAAAAGACTGACCTAATGATTTACAGGCTGTCACATCCTGCATAGCAGTGATATAAGGGAGGTCCAGATCCAAGAAGCTCCTTCTGGACTTTGTGCAGCAAAAAGGATACTTTTAAAGGCTTACCTTGCCATCTGAAAAGGCAGTTTGAGAAGCTTTAATTTTTTGCCTTGGGTCCTCAGTTTCTGTTTTGATAATACCATGAACATGAGCATGTGGTACGTGGAATACAGGTAGCTTTTTGACAGAGATGAGGTAACAGGTAGGAAGATAAAAGGCCAATACACTAAAGACAGAGAGACCTAACTCTGGCACGATTTGTGCTTCCTGTGTGCTTGAACTCACCACTGAGGCATTGCCCTAGTCTAAAGACACTTGCCTCCACATGGTCTCATTCTCAGAGTTAACATTTGCTGGCTAGCTACCACGAATTGGATTTCCTGTTCTTAAAAGCCAGGAGCATTCATAACTGACGGAGATGTCTGCTAAGAAACACATCATTCTTTAGTAGCTGCCTGACTCCATGACGGACGCATGCAAGGGTTTCACAATGAGCATTGTGCTCCATAACACCGAATATTCATCTTAGTGTGGTTGTTATATATTTATCTGTTATCAGTTTTGGTCTGAATTTTTGGCTGAGGAAAAGAAATCTGATTCTTTGAAGACTAAATTTAAAATAGAGACCCATATTTGTGACTGTAGAAAAACTAATTCCTGGGCTGGCAAGATGATTCTGAGAGTAAATGTGGCTGTTGACAAGCCTGATGACCTGAGTCGAATCACATGGAGGAAGGAGGGAACAAACTCTGACTACTACATACTGTGTCATGGTGCATGCATGTTCACATGTATTCATACACACATACACACTATATATATATATATATATATATATATATATATATATATATGTCAAAAAATAAACCTAAGTTTTATAGCCACCGAAGATTATCCACTACTCAAGTCACTGAGTGCTCAAATAGAACACAAGTTTAAGTTGAGCCTGCCCTGTGCATATAACCTCTACACTTTATTAGAAAGTGCCACTCAGAAACACAGGAGCAAAGGCAACTCAGAAGGCACTTTGTACATGGCCCATCTTGGCCATGTGTTCATCAAATCTAGTTGTTTTCCATTATGTATCAGTTTTGAGCACATGCCCTGTAGACACACATTCCCATCTACTGTCTGGCTCCTGCTTATTTTTGACCCGCAGTGAGGGGCTGGCTGCACAGTCAACCTTTCTGAACAGCTTTGTCTCCTGCCCCGGAACTGCTCAGTGTTCAACTCAGCACTGGGTAAAGAATCCAGCACTAGTGTCCAGGGGACCCTCTGTGTTATGTTCTTTTCAGCTGTCTCACAAATAAGGATTACATCATGAAGACCTTGTAGTAAGAGCCTGTTCAGAATCAAGAACTTCATTCCTAGCCTGAAGAAAGAGGGCCAGAACTGTGGAAGCCACGGACAATCGAGGTACAAAGTATTGAACTCAAGTATCAAAAGCCTGTATGAAATGTGTTGTTCTTTTTCTCACAACAATGTTGTAGTTTTATAGTCATTTGTTCTTTGAGGACAAGTCAGGGTAACTGGAGAAGACATGTTCTAGTGTAGAGCCCTCTAGATGGAGACTCAATGTAAAGACTTTAAGCTTTATGACAGCTCAGAGTTTGTTCATATTTATTTTTATAACCTTGGTACCCAGAATAGCTCCCTGCACAAAGCAAGCACCCAGCAAAGGCATATGGTAACTAAATGAAAAGTTTACTGTTATTATTGTTATGGATTACCATATTTCATCATTGTTAGGTGGACCTACCAGTAGCTTCTACTTGGAATAATGTAGGCAAAGAAATATGAGAAAGACTTGCGTCTGGTAAAATGTGTTATTCTGGTTGGCTTTGAAGGTATGAGCTAAGGAAGCTAAAAACACAAAATGTCAAGCTGTATTTAAACATCTTATTTTCAATGCATGTCTTAAAAACCCAGGGATGATGCTCATAACTGGGTCTCTCAACCTTGCTCCAAAGAACAGCAGGTGATGGCGGTGAGAATGTGGCATGGAAGCCACACCCCCTTTCCGAGACATCTTAAAGCACCTGATCACTCCACCAGGCATTGTATTTGTCAGAGTGGTTGATCGGGTAGCACTGACAGAAGCGTTATCACATCGAACATTTGTTCATTTCACACTCGACTCCCTCTCCGTCACAGGTTTGTTCACTGGCATCCATCACATCTCGGCGATCTTCTCTCACCACTTTGTACATGGTGGCTTTTTTAGGCGACTTTTTCTGAGCTGAGTGAGGGCTGTTTCTTTTTTTCCTGGGATGCCAATCCAATCTGGTATTTCAAAATGCCAACGCCATTGGCCCTGCTGGGAACCGATTAAACAATTTCTATGCCTAACAGCTCTTTTCAAGTTGCTGAGTTTTTGATTTTCATTTCTTAAGGCTAAATTTTCACACACACAAAAATTGCCCACTCTTTGCATGCAAATGAAGCAGTTTAGAAATGGAAATTCAAGCACAGTGAGCCCTGCATTAATTTACAAATCCATGGCATATTTAAAATATTTTTTTTTCAAATTGCTTCACACGTTTTGGGTGTGTGACACATCGCCATTTAACTTAGTCAAAGTTATTTTGCTGATAAACTTTAGATAACTCTGAAGAAGACATCTTTGGGGAACCATGGAAGAAACTGCTTCTCAGTTCCATTGTTGCTTCCCTGCTATACTTTCATTAAAAGAAAGAGATCCACTTGAGTAAGCCAGAGCTGCCTCCTAGAGCAAGACCCTCTCACCAAGAGGACAAGCAGGGAGGGGCTGAAGAGGACAGTGATGCAGGATCTACAGTATGCAAATGTGCAGAGGCCTCACCGTTCACCCACTGTGCTCCTCCTGCCCCCTCCCTGTTGTAAGAGCACCCAAGGTATCTCCATGCCTCTGAAAGGCAGAAACAGGGCATCATGTCTTCAGCAGAGAGCATCACCGCTCTGTTGAACTCAGATTTCAGCTGAAGACAAGTTGAAAAGTGATCACTAATAGTAGTACAGTGTTACACATGGTGGAACACGATTGTAATTCCAGAACTCTGGAACCTGAGGCAGGCAGATGAGACATTCAAGGGTAGCCCAAGCTACACGAGGAGCTGGGGGCCGATATGGGCAACAGAAGACTGTGTCTCAAAACAACAACAAAGTAAAAATTCAAAACAACAACAACAATAACAACAGCAACAATAACAAAGCACTGAAACAAAACCAGAATAAATACATGAATTAATGAAATGTAGCGCAGAGTCAGACAATCGTTCATGGAATAGAATCAGATCTAAGCCAGTCAAGCACAGCTACACAGAACAGCAGACACTGCAAGTATGTGGAGGAAGTATAGGTCAATAGTTTGATAGTAAGCAAAAGGAAGGAAGTATGAAAGGAGGGAAGGAAGGAGGAGGGAGGAAAGAATGGAGGAGGGAGGAAGGGAAGGAAGGAAGGTAGGTAGGAAGGAAAGAAGAAAGGAAGGACAGAAGGAAGGGAGGGAGGGAGGGAGAGAGGGAGGGAGGAAGGAAGGAAGGAAGAGAGGGAGGGAGGGAGGGAGGGAAGAAGGAAGGAAGGAAGGAAGGAAGGAAGGAAGGAAGGAAGGAAGGAAGGAACAAGAAGAAAGAGGAAGGCAAGTATATCCCTCATCACATCTAGACTGACCAGTGACATGAAAGGAGCATTATAAAATAAATCGTGAAGCCTCAGAAGAGGAAAGAAGTCTTGTAAAAGTCACTAGAGAGACTATTAAAACAAACAAAGAAACAGATGCAACTACATCAACCTCTACATTTCTAAAGACCCAGAAATAAAGTTAGGAATGAAGACTCAAGCTGAGAGATGTCTGCAGTCTCTAATTATCAAAGACAAAGAAGGTGTGCATATCAAGGTGAAAAATGCAACACAAATGGTCTATAGGCAAGAGACACAGAGTCATTTCACAAATAGGGGCAGACAAGTACCTACTAAACCAATGGGGAAATGTTTGTTCTTTGGGAAATGTACCATGAAGTCACATGAAGCACTATGCATTTCCATAAGGTGAACAAATTGTTTTAAAGTATGACAATGTCAAGTGTTTTGAAGGTGCAGGAAAACTATATAGAACATTCCCTCACCTGATGGTTTAGGCCAAAATGTTACACAGATATATATGTATTTGAATATTCCCAACATCACTGTTCTGCAGAGCAAAACAAGTCAACATCCCTAAACAGGAGACCGCATGAATGTATCATGAGTCATACATATCATGGAATGTATTATGTCTACACATAGCCTTAACTGAATCTAAAATGTGTGATGTTGAATAACCAACAAGAAAAAAATATATATACTATGTGATATATATATAATACTATTATTAACCTGGAATTCTAAAATATTAAATATCAAGTGATGGATTATTGTACTGGCTAATTTTATGTCCACTCAACACAAGCTAGTCATTGGAGAGGAAGGAGCTTCCATTGAAAAAAATGTCTCCTTAAGATCATAATGTAGGTATTCCTATAGGGCATTTTCTTAATCAGTGGCCAATATGGGAGGGTCCAGCCCAATGTGGGTGGGGCCACCCTGGGCTAGTGGACCTGGGTTCTATAAGGCTGAGCAAACATGGGGAGCAGGCCAGTAAGTATCAGCCTCCATGGCCTCTGCTTCCCTCAGTGGACTGAGATAGGTAAGCCAAATAAACCCTTCCCTTCCAAAGTTGTTTTGATTATGGTGTTTCATCTTCAGCAATGAAGATGCAAACTAAGACCATTATTTAGAAATATTTATATATAAGACCTAAATATTCCTACATGAAGGGAAACAAAGTCGCAGTTACTTCGTATTTCTTTCAGAGACAAGAAGGGCTAATAATTTGGAGAGGTCATACATTTGATTCTCTCCATTATAGAGATTTCTTTTTCACTGCGCTTCGTTTTGTTTGTTTCATAAGATAGACTGGAGGGTATTGAAACTCAGTATCCTTCTGCCTTAACCACCAAGTGCTGGGTTACAGACATACAATACCACAGCCTCATCGTTCTTGAAGTTATACATAGATCTTAAAAACATTTCCTTTATGTATGTATGTATGTATGTATGTATATATATATGTATATATATGTAATATATATGCAATATATGTAATATATAATAAAATAGTCCATTGTATGACTCGTGATACATTCATGTGTTCTCCTGCTTGTGGGTATTAATTAGTTTATTAACACAATGCTACCTTTTCTACATTATCCTAGCCTAGCCATCCATAGTAAGTTTTTTTTCCTAATAGTGTTCTCCAGGCTGGGGATGTAGCTCAGGCAGTCAGTAGAACACTTGTCTGGATGCCCAGAGCCCAGGCCTTCGAGGCCAGCATCACCTTCACCAGGTGTAGCAGCTCAGACTCAGGATTCTAGCACTGGGCAAGTGAAGGCAAAAGAAGGCAGCATTCAAAAGTCTCCTCAGCAACACAACCAGTTCGGAGGCCAGCTTAAAAGACTTGAAATCTTGTCTCCATGCAAACAATCTAACTAAGCACACAAGCAAACAAATAGAACTGCTCCCCAGAGGCCGGGTGACCTTCCGCCCCAGCATCAGCTGGGAGACACAAGAGAAAAGCGAACTGGTCCAATAGCGTTCCGGTTCCAAGTGGAGAGCCGCAGGCACTGACTTTCACCCTTCAGGGCTGCTCTTCTCTGTCCTGTTTCTCTTCCTGCCATAACAGAGATGGAGAAGCACAAAGAGCTCTCATGGCTTAGGAACTCAACTCACTATTTCCATTAGTAACTACTACAGGGTAGTGTTTGAAAAACAAAACAAAACAAAACCTCCTGCAAAGAATCCTGTCCAGGCGGCATCTTCCCAGAGTAAATTATATGGGGCTAGCACTCGCTGAAGACTTCGCCAAGGAAGCAATTTCCCTCTGTATATATGTGTTCAGTCTATACTACTTAGGCTCCAAATTTTCTTATATTCTGAGAAAATGAAAACTATATGCATTTCATCAAATCTCACATGAATTTTACATAGCAATAAAAAGCACAAACTAAGCTATCTTAATGTTGATCATTTCTTAGCCTCTCAATAAAATCAAATTTTCCTATGGATCAAAGTAAAGAGTCAAGAACACTCCCTGGAGAGTGGAATTGGCTGCCTATGCAATCCATACCTGATTACAGCTCTGTGTGGAAGAAAGCAGGACCAGGAGGGAGGAAAATGGCTACCTTCAGTTTCAAGCATAACTCCAAATGTCGAGCCAAGAGAAAAATAGTGGAAATGGAAGCCATTGTGTTTTCTTACAGCAGGCAGATTAAAAACAAGTGTGTGGTTCTACAAGACCAAGAGAATCAATAGCCCTATTTTGGATTCATTTCTTCCAATGGTAGCCTGCAAACAAGCTCCATATCTCTATATATGATGGACAGTTGCAAAGCTGGAATAGAAAAGGTCCAAAGCTCTTTGACTTCTTATAACACATTCGTCCAACACACTGGGTTTCTTCTACAAACACCAGGAACAGACCCAGTACTGAGGCGGTAAGCAGTGGGCCATGAATACCAGAGAGGCATGCTTGACTGACCTTCAACTCAAAAAGTAGTCAAGAGACATGTGGCCATCCACAGTGCTCAGAAAATGGAATTTCCTTCCATCAAAGTCTCTGGCACAAGTGATAAGACATATACAGTGTAGTAATTAAGTGACTAAGCAGCATTTGATAAGAGTTGTAATCATGCCACAGAAAATATGCATAAAGAAACTTAGGTTAGGGGTGGTTTGTTTCTTTGCTTGCTTGTTAAGTTGAGGCTCTTAAATATAGTCCACAGGCTGACCTGAAATTCACTGTTTAGCCTCTACACTACACCCTCAAACACATAATCTTTGCTCCTCCTGTCTCAGACTCCTTAGTACTGGGATTATAGGAAGAAAGTGTTAGTTATGCACTGCATTTGGAGGGAGAAATACTTGATAAAAGCTGCCTAAGGAAGCGGGGATTTTTTTGGGCTCACAGTCTGTGGCTGTCATCTATCATAGAACAGCAGCAGCAGGAGGAGGCAGCTGAGCACATGTATGTGCACTTGGGAAGAAGAGCCAGGGGAATGCTCATCTCCTCTGTCCTTTTTATTCAATCCAGGATGCTAGTCTACAGGATGACACCGCCCACACAAGACGATCTTCCCACATCCATTAACTTAAGCTAGGAAATTCCTCACAGGCATGTCTATGATCAAATGTGTTGTTGTCCTGTTATTTTGAGACAAGGTCTCACTATGTTAGGCTGACTGACCTGAAGCACCATGCAAACCATACTGGCCTCACAGAGATTGTCCATCGGACTGTACCACCATGTCTGGCTCTGTGGTGATTCTAAACCCCACCACATGCATCATGACCAACAGAGGTCTTGCAGAATTAATTGGTTGATTTCTTACAGGCTCACCTTACTTTGACTTAATGTATAACTCAGTAACATCTGACATCTGCTAGCCGGCCAATGATTTTCCAAATGATTTGAATCTGCATTCTTATATAAGGTTTCTAGAAATTGCTTCTATAGATCCTTTGAGCATTTCAGAACCATGTCATAGATGGCAAATTTGATGTCACATGCTGTCCTTGAGGTGTTGGATACCAAGGGTGTGTGTGTGTGTGTGTGTGTGTGTGTGTGTGTGATCATGATGAAATCCACTCAGCAAAAATTACTTAAATTTGGGAAGTGAGCATTTATAGTTTTCCATCTGCTCATGCCAGTGTCTCTGCAGCCGAAGTCTCACTAGAATGGGCTTAAGCTTATCTGGTTGGTTTGCCTTGGGGAAAGCCAACTCCAATTTCAAGGATGCATTACAATGAATAAATATGGGATACTGGAAGCCTAAATAGATTGGATTGGGGCTGAAAGGAAGAGCAGGAAGGAGGTATCATGTATCGCTCCTTGTATTTGGCTTTGATTTGGAAATGCGGTAACACACACGGAGGGCTAGGCCAGTCCAAATTGGTGTGGCAGGCTTCTTACCACTTCACTCACAGCACAGGGAACTTCAGCAGCGAAAGAAACAATGTGAGTAAAACTCCAGCCCAGCAGGCTGAGCCGCGCTTGGCTGCTTGGCCATTATGACATCTTCAATGTCCCCACAGTGCGGTATTTTTACTCCACACCATGGAGTGGAGAGCTGGAAGCCATCCAGGCGGCACTTTACTTCCAGGGCCCTGATGTGTGACAGTTTCCTGCATGAGACTTTCGTTCTTACTTGGAACTTGGATTTTCAAATGACTCAGTGATTAATGCTTCAGAGCCGCACGTGATGATCGTCTTGGCAGAAGGCGACGTCTTTGTTCTTACCCACTCACCTTTTGTGTGGTGTTTCCCTCTTCAGCTCCCTTATTTACGACCTGTTGGCATACATCTATATTTAGCAAGTGAATTGCTAATATCCAGAGTCATCAAAGGTACAGCTGCTTCATCTCTCCAGGGAATGCCAGCCTCAGGGGGCTAGCTCTACTCTACCAAGACCTGCTCCAGAACATTCCTTAGTTGGAAGATAAGAAATGTGCTTCTTAATTTTTAAGTTACCTGGCTGAGACTGTTAGCCTCACCGCCCCCCCCCCACCTTGACAATTTGGGCTTGATGAGCTTATCTGTTATTCTTGGCTGACTGTCTGTTGGGGAGGATGTTTTCCTGATCTCCTTCATGCCAAGTTATATTTGGTTGTTTTTTTCCTCCTTTTGAGGGGGCTTCTCTTCATTGTGTGAACATATGACCTTGTTTTTATGTTTTTAGTGTTCCTAGCTAGGAAACTTACAGTCATCCTCTCGGTCCCTTCCTGAGTCACTGCTTGGGTCACACATGCTTTGGTAACTTCCTGCATGTTCTTAGTCAAAGAGACACTCTAAAACAATCTTCCTGTGGCCTTGCCATCATTGTGTGCCAGTTGCAGAAGTCATCACAGACCCTGCCCTTCTGGAAGGCCATCCAAATTGAGTTACGTAATAATAAACACCTGTTTTATCTTTAAGCTTTCGGAGGCTTCTAGGGCACTATTTACCATCAGCCCATTTATCTTCCCAGTTCTCTGAGGGTGATGATATCATTATGCTGCCATTTCTACAGAAGAGGAAATTGAGACACAGAGAGCTAAACAGGAAAACTCAACCCCACCCAAAGGAACCTAAGGGAACTTTTAGAAAGTTCTTTCAGGGGCTAGAGAGATGGCTCAGTGGTCAAGATCACTGACTGCTCTTCGGAAGTTCAGATCCCAGCAACCACATGGTGGCTCACAACCATTCATAATGAGATCTGATGCCCTCTTCTGGTGTGTCTGAAGACAGCTACAATGTACTTACATATAATAATAAATAAATATTAAAAAGAAAGGAAAAGAAAAGAAAAAAGAAAAGAACAGAAAAGAAAAAAGAAAAGAAAAGAAAATTCTTTCAGAAAGACTCACGTCGTACAAAAGATAACCCTGGATTCTGGGCTTCCTGTCTTCTGGTTTCTATTTGTAGCAGTCATCTTGGACTCTGAAGCCAAAGCCATATAAGGTCAGGTCCATAGCCACCGATGTCCTGCTTCTCATCAGAGGCTGTAGAGGTGCTATGAGTTCTTTCTTTTTAATGTCCTCTTTTAAAGTGTTCTCATCACAACACAAGGTCCTGGGAGAGTGCCTTCTATACACTTACCTTTCTCTTCCAAGAATGAGAAAATGTTCGAAGACATCTCCCACAGAGCCCTCTGGTCTACTTCCTGTATCATTTCCATTCATCCTTAAAAGCAGAAAATATTTACTCACTGTTGGCCTGGGCTTTCAAGTGAGCAGTGGGAAAAAAATTCACCTTTGAGTGCCCATATTAAAAGCCAAAACCAAGCAATCAGGGGTTGAGGATTCTCAAACAGACTCCTAAGATCTTTCAAAACTCCTCAGAGGATAAAACATAGCCCCAGAGACAGGTAAGAGAGGGATGGAATCTGAAGTGCTCTGTTCAAGTCTTTGTGTGTATGGGGATATGAGGACAATTGAGACAGGGTTTCTCTATGTAGCTCTGGCTATTCTAGAACTCACTCTGAAGACCAGGCTGACCTTGAACTCAGAGATCCTCCTGCATCGCTGGGATTAAAGATCTGCAATGCCGCCACCACCACCATTACCACCAACACCACCATCACCACCACCACTACCACTACCCCCACTATCACTACAGCCACCACTACCACCACCAACATCCCAGTGGTCTGTTCAGTTCTTTAACATCCTCACTACCACCAGTGCTCAAGAACTCTTGTGGCAGAATCAGGGAATGGATGGTAAATCAGCATTCACATATAGTGTCACATGTTATTCAAACACTCCTTTTAGAAATGCATTGATTGAAGAGTTGATGCAATAGGCTTTTGAGTAATATTTAAATCCCGCCTCTCCCATTTACAGGTTGTGACTCATAGTCATACACTCACAGCCATTCTTAGTCTCTTGATTTCCTCATCTATAAAAATGAGATCATAGTAATCCTTCCCTTAGCAAATTGAGAGAAATAAATCAACTGATAAAAAACAATACCTGGCATATTTTAACCACTATATAAGCATTTGGTGAGCTTAATTAGTTTAAACACATGCAAGAAATTAATATATCCATCCACTGAGTTTGTAATCTTATGGGCTAGCTTTTGTTCACAGACATTGTTGGGCTTCTTCTCTCAAGATACTGTCCCTCCCACCCCTCACAACCCCTCCCAAGTAGGTGGGGCATCAACCACTACTTGATGCCAATGCCATGTGCAGATTTCCCAAGATACCTTGCAGCTAAAGCCCACCTGAACCCAATGGAACCGTGGAAATTTTTGCTGGAGTTTCTTGGAATGACTTATGTTTTACAAAAAAAGAAATAAATAAATAAAAGAAAAACCTGATTGCACAAAGAAATACTGCATCTCAGACTTGCCATCTTCTGTATCTTCTGACATCATTTTGCTTCAGTCTTTGTGGGCTGTGACACAGACTCAAAGTCACCCTTGTAAGCACCATGAGTGTTCACTTGTCAAGGGATGTATTGAAATTGATACGTGTCCTTACTCTTTAAATCACTCTCAGCCTGGTTGTTGGTCATTTATGGTCAACTTGCTCCTAAAAATCATCAATCTGTTTATCAAGATTAAGTAGATTATTTCCTAGCCACACAGTTGGTGGAGCTGGAATTCAAGCTCTTAGTGATGAATGTCAATGCTCTCAGAACACACAGGCCTAGGACTCAGAGCACCAGGAGCTAAAGCATGTAGGGTCTGCTAGAGAGATTAAAATAGAATCATGTTTCTATTTGAATTTTACCTTTAACTTTAAGAGTTCAAGGTCAAAGAGTCTACTTGGAATCTTTTGAAGCAAAATCACTTTCATCTGTAGAAAGACAGAGTGAAGAACCCAAGTTATAAAATCAAGACAGGTACAGTCATGAGCAGCAAAGCCAGATAAGAAGTGAGATCCTGTCCCATCATCCTTTCTTTTCTCATGCTATTAGCTCTGGTTATGGGATGTCTTAGGCCATCTGAAATAGGCAGCTTTTACAGAGACAGACATTTAACTTGGGAATATAGAAGAGAATCAGGGCTAGAGATAAATATTCAAGTCATCAATAAGGCAAAAGTAACATAGAGCCTAGAACTAACAGAGTTCTAGACTGGAGAAGAGTTTGAGGACTGACTACTGAGCTACTATTTGTTCAGAAGTTATTCTGTGCCAAGCATGGTGCCCATTGCGTCTAGTCCTTAGAAGGAATCTGACGGCAAATATTGTTGCTTATCCTATTTACATGATGGAGAATCTCAAGCACAGAGAAGTTTATATTGTGACTGTTGTTTGCTTCTCTCTTGTTCAATATCACAGCAGTCATAATTGCGAAGCTAAACTAGAAACTCAGACAGTCTAGCTCCAAATCAGTAGAACACCTAATACCAGGTGCTCTGCCTCTGTAAATCTGCATCTTGGGCTTGGCTTAGAGACATGTGTGTTTATAATCTACAGCATTGGTTCTTAACCTGTGGGTCTTGACTCCTTTGGTGTCAAGACCTTTTCACGGGGGTTGCCTAAAACCATTGGAAAACACAGATATTTGCATTATAAATTCATAACAGTAGCAAAACTAGAGCTATGAAGTATCAATTAAAATAATTTTATGAGTTGGAGGCCACTATAAGAACTGTATTTAAGGACCACAGCATCAAGAACATTGAGATCCACTCTCTAGAAGAAGGCTACAATAATAACTGTAGTGAATACCATAGATTCTAGTAAGCTCAAGTCTAAGTCTGTGATCCATCAGCCTTATGACCCAGCACTGCAACCAGCAGGTTCTTCCCAAAAGACCACAGTCATCCATGTGAAGACTAATCAGGTAGTTGGAGGCATCAGAGAAGGAAAAAAGTCCAGAGTCAAAGAGTCCATTTGGAATTTTAGAAAGCAAAAACCTGAAGGGTAAATCTGAATTCAAGCATACATGTAAGCTTTGTGTTCTATGGTTTTGTGTTGTCTTTCTCTTTAGTTTCATGTTATAGATCACAGAGATTCACATCTCTGGATCTGAATCCAGCCTTGTACTTAAAAAGTCATGAGAAAAGACACCACCATAGTGGCTCTATGTCAGGATCACATCGTCTTTCTATACATTGCCACACTCATCATTTGTCTGCCTCTTTTCCATGTTATCTCCTTTTATTTCATTCTTCATGGTGCAATGTAAGATATCTGTAAATTACAAATCTGAGCTTCATGTTTAAAGGCATCCCATGCTAAAATACCCAAGCTCCTTAGTATGAAAGTTAGTACCCTTGGGTTCTGGTTCCTATTCACTTTTCTGTTTTCACACTCCAATCCATCATACACCAGAATACCAACGTGTTCTTTGGTGTGGCATACTCACCTACACACACAGACATCATGCTTATCATATCTTTATATGTGCTGCTTTCTCTTCTGGGGATGCATTTCTCCCCTTTCTCTTCATGTATAATAGTTAAGGCAGAGTTTTCAGGACCTTTTGGGAAATGTCATTGTACCAAAAGAGACGCTTTAGTTACTTCATGCATTGCTGCAATAAAATGACCAGAACAACATAATAGAAAAGATGTTTATTCCACTTTAAGGTTCAAAGAGGGTTCAATCCATCATGAAGAGGAAAGAGCATGAGTCTGGTTGGGCACATTGTTTCAACAGTCAGGAAGCAGAGAGAGAGACTAGGAAGTAGGGCCAGACTGTAAAAAGTCATGGACTGGCCCCAGTGACTTTCTCTCTATCAAGGATCTACCTCTTAGAGGTCCCACAACCTTCCCAAACAGCACTACCATCTGGAAAGCAAGATTTTTCAAACACATGAACCTGTGGGGAGTGTTTCCCATTCAAGCCACAACAGATAACAGTCTTAGCCAATATAATTAAGCTGGAATTCATTAGAAGAGGCCAGAAAACAATGACATTATATAATCTGTAAAGGGTTAATTGGTTAATTCATCCAAAAGATAGAATAATTAGCATATATGCACCAAATATCAGAGTTTATAAGCATATGAAACAATGACAGACTTCAGTCTTTCAAGACAGAAGTAGACAATAGGTGACTAATACCTCAGGTAGGCATGTGATAGGTAACTGTGAAACCTCAAAGGTGATAAACAAACAGACAGAAGACCAGGAGAAAAGAATTGAACATTCTATAGGCTCACTGTACCAAAGAGACATACACAGAACATTCTATCAAACAACAGCAAAGTACACATTTATATCAAGTACACATGGGTAGATCAAACATGGGTTGGTACCCAAATGAGTTGAAATTACACTTTAAAAGGCGAAGATACACCACTGTCCTAGCATATTGGTATGTTCACCAAAAATGGAGGTATGAGCTTTGCTGGTCTAAGTTTTTATTAGAGTTTCATTTGGTAGACATGACTGATTAGATAATTGTCCATTCGATGTTACTCAATTGCCAGCTCTTGTCTTCCGTCCAGAGATCATAGTGGTTTAAGGCTCACTTCAAAGTTTTCATCACTTGACTAGTCTTTCTGGTGAGTAGAGGAAGGCCTGAGTGAGTGGAATCCTTTCTGAACATGCATTGACATGGGGGCACGCCCTGTGAAGAGCTTAAAGGCCTCAATCCTTCAGGAAATTAGCAAAGCCATTCCCCATATGTGTCACACTCTGAAATCCAAGTAAAAGTGTATAGAAGATCTATCAGTGTGTATGAAAATTAGCAACTGTAGTTTCCTCATGCTCATAGGTATTTACAACCTGAGACAGCTTACCTACAGATACCCCCTACCTAGACCGGCTAACCCTTCCTCCCTGTGCTGCATATAATAAACACACTGAAGTTTCAGGTTGTGGCATCAGTAGGTGTGGCTCACTCCACTTGACCACAGATTTTCTGTATGTGTGTCTGTATTTCTGTCCTTGCTTGAGGTTCCGGGACACAAGCTTCACAGGATATGGTAAGCATCCCCCTGGGAGTCATCTATTAGCCGAAACTAGTGTACAATCCACAAGGCTCATGAAGAGCAAACACACTCAGTTTTCAGGATATTGACAATTTAGAGTATCCTTCCAGGGAATCAGAGACCAAAGCCAGTCAAATGTTTTACTACCACCCGTGATGCCCATATCAACACCACTGGCATTACAACTATACCCCATACTTCTCCTTTGCCAGAGTTTTCAGATGGGCTATGCCAAAAGGACACCAGACTGAAAGGAGATGTTAATGATTTACTGCTTTGAGTTTGCCTCCTGTTTTCTTCCTGTCCCTGTGATCCCAACCATACTGTCTACCTTGCTATACTCACAATAGACCATATTTTTTGGGTTATCTCGCATCTCCAGAAACAGCATCTCCATGTTTCAAACCAAGGACACCAGGACAAGTCACCCATCAACAGCCACCCCATTCACACACAAGTCTAGGCCCAACCCCTCACTCAGCTCAAAGATATCAGCACAAGGTGAAAAAATATCTCTTCCTGGAGGCAAGTATCCCATGCGCTTTGTGGATAGAGCAGGGAGAGAGAACCTGAGTGATCTGGAGAGGCATTTAATAAATTTAGAGAACTACCTCTTAAGAAACAGGTAATACTATTACAATTCTGTTGAATAAATCCTGGGGTTTATTTCTAGTGAATAATTTCTACCCTGCTTAGCTATTAATGAAAGCTGAGTGTTTGATTTTACATTTTTTTTTTTTTTTTGTATAGCTTGCAAGTGGAAGAACTTTGCATGGGCAGCAATTGGCTGTGCATAATCAGCACTATGCATTGGTGCTGACGGGTATCTTCACCCTATACTGTGACTTGTGGCCCTATATCTTTGTGCCATGAGTTGATGACACAGTGAGTGACAGGAAGGTGTGGGGTACTGATTTGGGTTACTTAGACAATCAACTTAAACAACTACACATTATACAAAAGTAACTGGAAAATTGTAAATATGTCTAACAAAAACCTGACGTAAATACACTCTCAATTAAATTTTCTCTTCCAAAATATGACAATGGTTATCCCAACTGCCCAATATACAGGAAAGTGTGTCAAAGGTATTTCTTAGATGGAAAGACATGGCAATTCCAATCAACTGCATCAAAATATGTTACTGCTGTAAATTAAACACACACACACACACACACACACATACACACACACACACTCAACCATGTGAGCATATTGCCAGGACTCGTCCTGCAGCTTTATAAGGGTGTGTGTGAATGTCCCAGACGTTTAAATCCTTAACTCATGATAAACATTTTTCTTTGTGTACAGGGAACATCAGATGTTCTTTCTTACCAATGTTGGGGAATATTATTTCACAAGTCCTTTCTACAGACATACCATTACTGGACTCCGGTCCATCTGCTCACAATTTGAAAGTCATTGCTTAGAATGTGAGAGTTGGTGGGACACAAATGAGATTTATTGTGAGGCTCTCACATATAAAACAACAACAACAAATCCCAACCCACAACCTTAGAGAACTCAGATACGGATACATTCCACAAAGTCTCTTCAATATCTAGGGTATATGCTTCCTTTTCTCTCTGAATATTGTAATTATCCTTAGCTTCCTAGAGCTAGATACTGTTTTTTCTTGAGACAAGCACACTGCTTTTCTGAAAGTTAAACATCATATTAATCTACATGCTTTGTGCAAATTGATAATATGTGGTTATAATGAATAGAGATACACATTCCAGTATTACCTGAAGGTTACTAGATGTTATTGAGTCACTAATTCTAATAAAAAAAGATTATCTAGATGTTAGCCTTCTAGTCATGTAGGTACATCTTTTCTTTATATTTTATATTTTATAATGCCAGGGAAAGGAAAGGAAAGCTCAAAGATTACACACAAAAACACAGGCAGCAACCCTGGCATCCCCACTGCCGTTTCTCCCTGATGGTTGCACAGTAGTATTGAAACAAGGGTCCTTTCCACATGGATGGCAAAGGTTTCAGTCTCTGCTTTGAAACCCCTAAACATGTTTGGGGTTTCTAGACCTCATGATACACACAGAATCTTATTCAATGTCCAAGAGTTTACCTGAAGGGAAGGGGCATGCTACCCTACAGCAACCAACACCCCTATCTCCTGTGTCAGTATAATCTCTATTCCATAAGTCCTTCAATTGTTAGATTGCTTTATGAATCAAATCCCCTCTTTTCTTCAAAAAGCCATATTCTTGCCATGGCAAGACTGGATATTCCATGATCTTCATCATAAGTTTAAAATACTAATATGTGTCCCCTATTGGCTTATTTTAGATTTGTCTCAATTCTTTAATGGCATTGATTTAAGAAGTGGAAGACTGAGGACCCTGTAAGAATTATTGAGAAAAAAGTCTTTAGTTACTATCTTGTACAATTCATCCAGACATATCCCTGTGAGATCTTTGGAATGATTGACATTTTCTAAAGATAACTTATCAAACAAGACTACCAGAATCTTGACAGATATAGCACTAGTGACTAATTTTCAAAATGATAGATGTGGAGTTAGAGAGATGGCTCAGCAGTTAATAGCATATATGGCACTTACAAAGGACCAGAGCTTAGTTCTCAGTACCCATGTTTGGTGGCTTCAACCTCAGGGAATCCAAGAATACCTGAAATCACATGTACTTAACCCAACACTATACAGAAGCATATACACAAGCAGAAATAATTTTAAAAATTCTTTAAAATGGTATATATGACATTCCTTTTTATTCACTTATGTCAAAGTGATCTAGTGAGTACATATTATATTGTTTTCCTGGGAATGTATAGTTGGACAAGCAAGGGGTGGTCACAATTATTAAATCTTAGAAGATTGGCGGTATAATGCACACAGTTACCACTTCTGAGGATGGTGTAGCAGCTGGCTTGCGCTCATGCCTTTGAACTTGGAAGAGGGATTTCAGAAAACAGACATGAGTGAGAAATCCCTGCACCTTGACATGTTTGGTGGGAACATTCAAAGAACCGCCTACTCACCCATATAAGAAGCAATGCTCCATCACTCCAGGCTACTCTAAGAATGGCGAAGGCTCTCTGTCTGCTCACCTCTAGGAAACTCTTCTCTCTTCATTTTTGTGTCCTCTGAGACATTCATTCCTCATTAATGAATATTCTCCCTGTTGCAATGGGCAAATAAAAAGTATCTCTTTCATTCCCCAGGTCATTATGCCCTTGACACTGGCTTGTTCTCGTTAATCTGTGACACCCCACCCCTAACTTGTGGTGAAGAGTTATGATCACATTACCAAGATGCAGGAGCAGGGAGTGGTGGGCACAGAAAGATCCAGACAATTTCTTCCATGGAGAGGACTGTTCTAAAGTTTAAAAAAAAAATACAACTGCCAACTTCAGAGCAGTGATAACTGCGCTCCGGCACCCACAGCTAGGAGAAAGCAGCCTGAGAATTGTAACTATCCTGAATGTAGCAGTGCTCAACAATGAACAACATTCTACTAAAATCAAGAAGATCCATACATAGAAAATTCAAACTTATATCCAGGTTGAAATATTCTGTGAAGAGCCACACTTGGTACATTCACAGACTCTCTAGAGTGGCACTGTACCAGCATGCACGAGACCTGTGCAAGCTCAAGCCAGGCCAGATCCCAGCATAGAGAGGGAAGGTAAGCACTAAGTCCCACCTCTAGCTAAGGAGCTATTAGCAGTATATAACTGCTAAGGGAGGGAGAGTTGGTATTCTTTAATAGTGTTGCCACTGGTGAGTTAAACCTACTCCAGGAGCAGGCCATACATACACGAATATATGGGCAGCACCCTGGAATCAATGAGGAGGTTTTGGATTTCTTTTCAGAGGACATGGAGTTGGTTAGGTACACAAGAGAGATGGATCTGGAAGGATGTGGGGAAGGGGGAGTGACTATGGCCAAGTCACGCTGTCTAAAATCCTCACTGAACTAAGTTTTTCAAAAGATTCCAAAGGATAAAATGAAATGAAGAAATTTTGTGATGTTCAGAGGTTTGCAGACCACAGGTAGCAAATGAGCAACCTGGATTCATGTAAAGAGAAAGACATGGAGGGAAAGATGCTGACTTGGAAGCTGGGCAGTGCCTTTGTCCCTGGAACTGTCCCACCAAGAATGTCATGAAGCTGAACCACTTAAACCCCTCTGCCACCCTGGCACTGAGGACAGAGCCCCACAGATGTCTCTTCACTTGAATTCACAGAAGGGAATAACCCTCAACCATGTCTCCATCCTTGCCTTCTACACAGACACACACACACACACACACACACACACACACACACACAGTTACAAGCTCTCACATACATTTTGTTTGCTCCTTTTGTTTTATTCTGTTTGGTTTTTATACTCAGGATTTCTCTGTGTAGCCCTGGCTGTCCTGGAACTCACTATGTAGACCAGGCTGGCCTCAAGCTCAGAGATCAACCTGCCTCTTCCTCTGGATTGTTGGAATTAAAAGTATGCACCACCATAGGCTCACACTCATCCACACGCATATGCTCTTTCACACAGACTCCATCACAGAACTACACACACTTACACACTCAAGTGCATACCCACCGAAACACTTACAGACACCCTCGCATGGTCCCATTGGTTTCCCACTCACTCACCCACATTTACACTTCCTCAGACACACACACCCTCCTGCACCTCACACTTGCTCGCACTCTCCCTCACTGACTTGCACGTTCCTTCACACATTTACACTACATTCCCACACCCCTACATGAACACTCATTCAGACATGTGTATTTATCTCTAGATCCACTTGAAGCCCCCTAGTTCGGAGATAAGAAAGGGACATTTTCTTAGAGAGAATTTCAGATCCTTTCCCAGGGACCCAAATGAAGGCAAATAAGAAATAACAGGAAAGAAAAACCACGGCAAAATGGAACCAGCATTAACTCTCACTTGGGGGTCCTTTCTGTACCACCCAGTGTCCAAGCTGGTCCAAACCCAGTACGAGCACTGGAAAGTCTAAATTTCTTAGAGTACAAGTTACCACTGGTCCTAAGGTACGATGTTTTATAAATACAGGAGAATGGGTGCTTGGATCACACATTAAATACCATGGCGAGTACATACTGCATCCCCCATAAAAAACCATCCAGGGTACCACACAAATACATCAGGGGCTTCTATGGTTATTTAAATAGCATCAACTTAATAGCATTTAAAAAAAAACAGGTTAGTGTCACTTGAAATATGTGACCACCCTGAATATAATGTCAGTGACACCAGCATTCAAAGAGAAATTACTGTCCTATCCTTAGGAAGGATTTTATTTCAGTCCCAGAATTCAAAAGGAAGACATTATCTACTATTTAAGACTAGACAAAACATGCCCACATTTTTATTAATCCTTAAAATTCTAATAGGGGAGGGAACATACTTACAACTTGGTTTTTAAGCAACCCTGAGAATTTTATATCTCAATGTCTGAATTTAATTTCCTTCCCCAAGATCAAAGTGTACATTATTGTGATGGGTGTGGGAAGAACTGAGCGTGGTTAGATGAAAACGTCCTGCGTGTATATTAGTGATTTATGTTAGATGCGGAAATGAATTGTGATTTTATGGAAGGGAATTATTTCTCCCTTCTGTTTAATATTTAGGCCATGTCTCCTCTGGCGTCAGAGCCTGGTATCTTTGTCCTCCGACTTCACACTTTCCGTAAGCCTTCTGGTCTCACAGCAGACACGCTGTAAATCTTCTCCTTCTAAGTGTCCCACATATGTTTCATTAAAAGTGTTTGTTTCTTTGATCAGCTTGACATTTTTTTTTAAATGTGAAAAAAAATAATAACTTTGCTGCTTGTCACTTGGAAATGTATGGGCCACAGAGTGAGTGATGTGCTGAGTGTGCATAAACCAGCCACGGTGCACTGAGCCACGCAGGCTCTCCCAGGGCGTGGCACAAGCTGCCTCCCCCAAGGCCATGCTTAGCACAGGGCAGGCGAGATAGAAACACTCCTGCATTACCTGTGTGCCGGGGCTAATAGGAAGTTCCGCTGGCCAGGAGGCCATCAGGCAATCACAGTTTCCAGAATCTGAAATACCTAGCAGGCCAGGGGTTGGCAAAGTTGCTTTTTTCTAGACCCTTCTCCATGACTGGAATGTGGCCATTATCATTCTATGTCCACATATAACATTCCCTCTGGGTGTGCCTGACTGTCTCAATAGCATTGGACCAGGCCTTGACCTAATGATTTGATTTCCACTCTTTTAGCTCCTAAGCGTAGTCACACTCTGACGTACTAGAGGGAGGCTAGGATTTTAAACAAGCATTTCAAAAAGCCGCAGCTCGGCCAAGCATACCTGATATTTGTAAGACCTTGGCAAACTACGTGAGGATGTAAAAAACAGACAGGCAGGCAGGGCAGACAGGCAGGCAGGCAGCAGACTGACAGACAGACAGACAGACAGACAGGGTCATCACAAATCCCTCAGCGAGGTAAAGCAGCCATTTCAAGAGCACTGGACTCCATTTACTAAGTGATATGACTCACGTGGAGGGCCCGGCACCAACACACTTCAAGCAAATTAAGCCGTCAGAGCAAGGGCAAGGCAACCTCTGAGTCATGGGCAAAGGTCTATTTTAGGTCTCTGGCCCTTGGAGGCAGCCCATTTCCCAGCAGGGGGAATGATGCCCTGCGAGATAAGGATGATAATTTACCTCTCCTTCCTGCTCCTCCACCTCCTCCTCCTCCTCCTCCTTCTCCATGCTATCCTCTCTGTTGGTAAACTCAGAGCATTTCCACAGAAGCCACCCTTTGCTCATGTGCTCGCAGCCCTTGCCTCCAGGGGTCCAAATGAACACACACACACACACACACACCCCACCATGAATCCAACAAAGGAAAATGACATGGGAGCACGCCGCTGCCCCTCCCCCAGCATGGCTTCCTTCCAGGAGCTAGGGTGCTCCCCACACATTAGGACCCCTGGGTTCTCATCTGGGTCCTGTAATGTTCTTACCAATCGGCATATGGAAGTCTTCCCTCTCTGCTACCAGTTTGTTTCTTCCCAGGCTACTATGGCTCTGCAAAAGTGGGCATGCATGTCAGAGGCTATTTCCGACATAGAGTGGATTTGTTTGGATCAAGCCGTTAGGTTGTTTTAAGTCTCAATGGGATATTACTTCTAAACAGCATCTTCCTTTTTCTCAGACGTCAGTAGACACAGTTTGGAAACGGGGAAACGTTGGCAGAGCCATGCCTTGCCCTTCTTTCTCCTTTACAGTGACCAGATTTTGCTTATCCAACCCCAAGACACACTTCACATCTTTCATTCAGTAAGCACAGCTATCATGCCCATTATTATCATTAATGCGCACTGTTTATCTGTTAGCTTACATCATGGCAAACAAAAGGAAAACACTTTGTGGCTACAAGATATCTTGTGTAGGAGTCTACATACTAAGGCAGCGGGCGGCTACTCTGATTGACAGTATTCACAGAAGCCAATGGAGTAGAAGCAGGGTGGCTTCCCAAGGGGTGGGATGCTGTTCAGACTGAAATGACGTCAGCCCAGCCAGTGGGGGATAGAGTCTCCACAAAGAAGAAGAGAAGCTAAGTAGTGTGTGATTGTTTTCTGTGACATCTCTGTAAACAGAAAAGGAGACTTTATTTATATGGCGGGGAGTTCAGGTCTAGACACTTCCACTAACCAGCTATCAAAGGTTAACTTGTTCTGTACAGTCTTATTTATCTGACATTCAAGGACATCACACTCTATTATTTCTACACGACTTCTAGGACTTAAATGATCCTTGGATGACTAAAAGGTAGAAGATTTGACTCTACAAATAACAAGCATAAGTACCAGGGAGTCCTCTAACCTCTCCACACCTCATTCGTAAATCAGGAATGAAACTGTCTTATATTGTTAAATAAAGTTGTATCTACAAAATAGAATGAAAGCAGTATTACTGGCTAGACTTTTTCTTGAGTATTTTATTTGTATTTCAAATTCTACTACATTATTTCTTTTAGGTGTATGTCTCTCTCTTCTGGATGTCCAAAACTACTTGAGGAAGACTCACCCTTCATGTCTTTCTCTTTTTATCCCTTTCCTCTATAAATTTCTCTGGTGTGAGAATAAATACAATCATGAGCTATTTACACACCAGTAGTCAGAAAAAACCACAAGGAAGTGCTCACAAGGCAAAGCTGTGTATGTCATAGGAATAAAACATCACTTTTAAAAAATAAAGAAAAAAAAACACTAAGATGGTCAGAAATTAAAATGAGATAACAATTAATGCAGGTGAAACACAGACAATTTCAAGTAAAAATGAAAACGAAAATAAAACACTATAATTAACCTATGCATTGGGACAAATGAACACCTCGATTTGCAACTGGAGAAAATCAGTGAGTGGGACATACTTGATACACTTCACTTGAACCTGGAGGTAAAGTTCATAAAGACAAGAACTGTACTAAACATATCAGTTTTAACTCTCGTGTATAGTTTTTTTATAGTTGTTGTGAACTGTCAGGACAACGCCCACCACAAGCTCATGTGTTGAACACTCAATTCAGAGCTGTGGACACAGGTTGGGGGAGGTTCTGGAAACTTCAGAAGGTAGAAAACTGAAAGCATGCTCTGGAAGGGTATCCCCGTGCTGCCAATCATCAGGCTAAGGAGTCTTTTGCTTGACCTGTGTAAAAATTGTGAGCAAAACGACGCTTCACTGGACTCTTATGAATTTATTCTTCTGTTGTGAGCGCTATATCCTGACTTTCCCCTCTTGTACTTCGGCTTCCTGTCGTCTTCAGGCCCCGCCCACTCTCGAATGTTTCATCTGCTCCGTCAGCGGTCAGGCTGGTACTGCTGACACTCTCGGTGTGTCTACCTCTCGGTGTCACTACCTGGTCCCAGATGGCTGCTCAGGAACTAGGTGCCAGGTGATGGGGTTCCGCCAGGCATGGGTAGCTGGTGCCACTCCACTGCCAGCTGGATTCAGGTTTGCAGGCATCGATAGGCAGAGTCTGGTCTCTGTTTAGCACAGCCTTCTCATACATGGTACTAAGAAGTTCAGGGTTATTTGAGGTTATGAGGATAAATATAATTTTGTAGAAATTCAGAAATAAAAGAATTATTAAGAGAAAAAAATCACAAAACAAATCCAAGGGACATTCACACTACTGTTGATGAGTGGGCCAAAGGATAAGCCACACAAAGAAAACTACAAGCATTTACAGAGTTCAAAGAGTGGGAAAAGGAGTCTTCCCTACTGTCCTACTCAGGGGTTCTATTCCTGCACAGACATCAGGACCAAGAAGCAAGTTGGGGAGGAAAGGGTTTATTGAACTTACACTTCCACACTGCTGTTCATCACTAAAGGAAGTCAGGTCTGGAACTCAAGCAGGTCAGGAAGCAGGAGTTGATGCAGAGGCCATGGAGGGATGTTCCTTACTGGCTTGCTTCCCCTGGCTTGCTCAGCTTGCTTTCGTATAGAACCCAGAACTACCAGCCCAGGGATGGCACCACCCACAATGGGCCTTCTCCCCTTGATCACTAATTGAGAAAATGCCCACAGCTGGATCTCATGGAGGCATTTCCTCACCTGAAGCTCCTTTCTCTGTGTTAACTCCAGCCTGTGTCAAGTTGACGCACAACACCAACCAGTACACCGAGAGAAAAGCATACCAGTTGGTTATCTGATACCAAATAGCCCCAACAACATACATAAAAGTAACATTATACAGACTGAGCAAGTTGTATGTATGCATTTAAAAATATCTATGTATGCACATATGTGTGTGTGTGTGTGTGTGTGTGTGTGTGCGCGCGCGCGCGCGCGTGTGCGTGTGTAAGAAGGAGGGAAAGGGTATGGAGAAACTGCAATTATAATCTCAAAAAATTAAAGAAGTCATAAAAATAATAAAAAGAAAGGTAAGGGAACTCGTTTGTGCTGTTGCCAAATGGAGCCCTGGGAGGTGTAGGCCCTGACCCAACTCTCTTCCGCCATGCTGATTTTGGATTTTCCAGTCTCTAGAACTGTGGGCAGGAAATTCTGACCGCTTACAAATTCCCAAGACTAAGGTATTTTGTTATAGGAGCCTGAGTAGACTAAAATTGTGGTACAAAAGGGCTGGCTCAGCCTATCAGGTCTAACCTAGACACCCAAAGTGATTAAACCATGGAGGGGGAAGGCTCAAAATAGAGATCCCAATTTCTGGCTCTTAATCGACAATAGTCGATTGTGTTACATTAGACGTGTCTCTGGGAAAGCAACAACTCTTTTTTGCTGTGTCTTCTAGAATCTTACATTCCATAATTAATCTGCCCTTGCCAACCAACTGCTGGTTATCATGTCACATGTACATACCGTCTCCTATTTCTGCATGTTCCTACACAGCACTGACCCAAAGGGCTCTTCACTCACTGGTGTCCACCGCATTGCTCTCATGTGCTCTCTCTCTCTCTCTCTCTCTCTCTCTCTCTCTCTCTCTCTCTGTGTGTGTGTGTGTGTGTGTGTGTGTGTGTGTGTGTGTGTGTGTGAGATCCCCAGTTTATTCGGAGATTTGGAGAAAATGACCTTTTTCTTTTTAAAAATAATTTATTGTTTTGTGTACATTGATGCGTTGACTGTATGTCTGTGTGAGAGTGTCAGATCTCCTGAAACAAGAGTTTCAGACAGTTTTGAGATGCTATGTGGTTACTGGGAATTGAACTTGGGTTCTTTGGAAGAACAGCTGGTGATCTTAACTACTAAGCCATTCTCTCCAGTCCTAAAAATGACCTTTTTCAAGACTTTATAATTATTTAGCTGGGAATACGGCATATGTATCCACATAGACTCATGACCACACACATATAAATTTGCACACACACACACACACACACACACACACACTGCATATACATTAACACAAAAATAAATTTATAATTACAAAAATATATCATTTTTGATAGCTGAATAGTATTCTATTGTGTAAATGAAGCACATTTTCTGTATCCATTCTTCATTTGAGGGACATCTGGGTTGTTTCCAGCTTCTGGCTATTATAAATAAGGCTGCTATGAATGTAGTGGAGCATGTGTCCTTGTTATATGTTGGAGCATCTTTTGGGTTTATGCCCAAGAGTGGTATAGCTGGGTCTTCAGGTAGAACTATTTCCAGTTTTCTGAGGAATCACCAGATTGTTTTCCAGAGTGGTTGTACCAGTTTGCAATCTCACCAGCAATGGAGGAGTATTCGTCTTTTCCCACAACCTTGCCAGCATGTGCTGTCTCTTGAGTTTTTTATCTTAGCTACTCCGATTGGTGTGAAGTGAAATCTCAGGGTCATTTTGATTTGCATTTCTCTGATGGCTAAGGACTTTGAACATGTCTTTAAGTGCTTCTCAGCCATTCAAGATTTTTGTGTTGCGAACTCTGTGTTTAGCTCTGTACCCCATTTTTTAATTGGGTTGTTTGGGTTTTTAGAGGTTGACTTCTTGAGTTCTTTATATACTTTGGATATTAATCCTCTGTTGGATGTAGGATTAGTGAAGATTGTTTCCCAATCTGTAGGTTGCCAATTTGTCCTATTGACAGTGTCTTTTGCCTTACAGAAGCTTTTCAGTTTCATGAGATCCCATTTATCAATTGTTGACCTTAGAGCCTGAGTCACTGGTAGTCAGTCCAGAAAATTTTCCTCTGTGCCAATGAGTTCAAGGCTCTTTCCCACTTTCTCTTCTATTAGATTCAGTGTGACTGATTAAATAGATGGAACTAGAAAATATCACCCTGAGTGAAGTAACTCAGAAGCCAAAAGGACATCCACAGTATTTACTCACTGACAAGTGGATATTAGTCAAAAAGTACACATTGCCTAGGATACAACCTATAGAGTATAAGAAGCAGAAATGCCCAAGTGAGGAGGCTTCAGCCCCACTTAGAAGGGGGAAGGAAATAATCACCATGGGGGGCAGAGGGAGGGAGGAATCTGGATGGGGGAGGGGAGAGAGAGGAGGAAAGGAGAACTGGGTCTGATATAGGGAGGGGAGGACAGGAGAGAAGCTCAGAGAGCCAAGAGAATAAATGGAAATAAGCAGCCCCGGGGAGTGGGAAGTGAGGGGACCCTCTAGAGAGTACCAGAGAGCAGGGAAGTAAGACACTCTCAAAACTCATTAGGGGTGACCTGAGCCAAAGTGCCCAACATTGCGGAAAGGGAACTAAAAGAGTCCACCTCCAGTAAATAGACCTTAAGAGGAGGGACAAGGTTACTAATTCATAGTCAAAATTCCTGACCAGAATTGTTCCTGTTGAAAGAACCGTGAGGACAAAAATAGAGAAGAGACCGAAGAAAAGGCGGTCCAATGACTGGCCCAAATTGGGATCCATCTCATGGGAGACACCAAGGCCTGACACTACTAAGTTACCATATGAGAGCCTGGCATAGCTGCCCCCTGAGAATCCCTAGCAACAGCTGACTGAGACAGAAGATACTTGCACCCAATCATTGGCCTGAAGTCGGAGACCCCTATGATTGAATTAGGTGAAGGACTGAGGAAGCTGAAAGGAAGAGTGGACCCCCATAGGAAGACCAGCAGTCTCAATTAACCTGGACCCCAGAGAGCTCCCAGAGACCGCGAGCACACACCAGCTGGTCCTAGGCCCCTGGCACATATGCATCAGAGGTCTACCTGCTCTGGCCTCAGTGGAAGAAGATGTGCTTAAACCTTGAGAACCTTTAGGCCCCAGAGAAGGAGAGGCCTGGGGAGGGGGAGAAGCAGCCTCTGGGAGGCAAGGGGGAGGAGGAATGGGATGAGGAACTGTGGGAGGGAGAATACGGGAGAGCAATGGCCAGGATGTAAATAAATAAAATAACTTAAACTTTAAAAGTAATAAGCCGGGTGGTGGTGGCGCACGCCTTTAATCCCAGCACTTGGGAAGCAGAGGCAGGCGGATTTCTGAGTTTGAGGCCAGCCTGGTCTACAGAGTGAGTTCCAGGACAGCCAGGGCTACACAGAGAAACCCCATGGGGGGGGAAGAAAAAAGAAAAAAAGAAAAACCAAATAAAAGTAATAATAATTACAAAAATATTTATGCTAAATATGTGGGAGGAAAAGACCATCAATCATGTGTGAGCTGTGACTTTATGAAATATAAATTAAGAACAAAATATTGCAAGTTTAGTAGTGGCTTTCTCTGGTAATAGTTTCATTTCCCTTTCTTTCTTCTGTATTTCTAAAATATCTCATGAGCAGTTGTTCAGTATTTCATTACCTATCTATCTATTGATCAATTTGTCCATCTATCTATCTATCTATCTATCTATCTATCTATCTTTTCTACTTTTTGTTTCTTGAGATGGGCTCTTATTTTATGTACATTGGTGTTTTGGCTGCATGTTTGTCTATGAGGGTGTCAGATCTCCTGGCTGCCCTGATACTCTATCTGACTCTCCAAGGTTGGTATTAAATATGTGGGCCATTTGAGAGGGAATCACTGTGTAGCCCAGGCTAGCCTCAAACTTGTGTCCCTCTTGCCTCAGTATCCCAAGTGCTAGGCTTGCAGTCATGAGCCTCCATGCATACACAGAGTTTGTTTTTAATGAGGAATAACTTATGAGGAATGACTTACCTCAACTACATATTCCAATGAATATTTGTATCTAAACATACTCAGTAACCACTCCTCCAGTAGCCAGATTTGTTTTAAAAAATGTCCATTTCTGTTAATTTGTTAAAAATCTCTATTTCTACCTCAATTCTCCTGCCTCAAGCCACTCCCAGTCATCAATGCATCCACGCTAACCACGCCCTACTCCTTCATCACCTTGGGCTGGTTTCTAAGGAATATGTCATATTCACAAAATGACATAAGAGATAAACTTCATATTTTAAATCTTTAAAAATAAGAGATTTAAACAAAAGAATAAATACTTCTGACGTTATATGCATGCTTTTTCTTAAAAGATTTACTTCTTATCATAATTATGTTGTGACTGAAAAATAAATCTTACGGAAAATGACTGTGAGAAATGATATCTAAGTCAAAAGTGACCCACCAAGCTTAGTGGGATTTGGGACACAAGAGCAAGCTCCATCCTGTTTGGTATACCGAAAGCAAATATTCAGATGAACCTGAAGAATTTTCCAGTTCTTCCAGAGAGAGAGAGAGAGAGAGAGAGAGAGAGAGAGAGAGAGAGAGAGAGAGACCCTGCATGAACAGACTCACCTTAGAGACTTCTGATAATTATCGATTCTCATTGAGTGGAATTCAAAATAGCGTCTTTCTAAATATAGTTATGTGAGCTTCTTACCTTCCCAACCAGGTCCAAATCTAAAGAGGTAAAGAAATTTAAAAAATTTGTCAATTCTTGATCTTAGAGCATAAGCTATTGGTGTTCTGTTCAGAAACTTTCCCTCTGTGCCCATGTCTTCCAGGGTCTTCCCCAGTTTCTTTTCTATTAGTTTCAGTGTGTCTGGTTTTATGTGGAGGTCCTTGATCCACTTGGAGTTGATCTTAGTACAAGGAGATAAGAGTAGGTCAATTTGCGTTCTTCTGCATGTTGACCTCCAGTTGAACCAGCACCATTTGTTGAAAAGGCTATCTTTTTTCCACTGGATGGTTGTAGCTCTTTTATCAAAGATAAAGTGACCATAACTCTGTGGGTTCATTTCTGGGTCTTCAATTCTTTTCCATTGATCTACTTGCCTGTCACTGTACCAATACCAAGCAGTTTTTAACACAATTGCTCTGTAGTACTGCTTGAGGTCAGGAATATTGATTCCCCCAGAAGTCCTTTTATTGTTGAGAATAGTTTTAGCTATCCTGGATTTTTTGTTACTCCAGATGAATTTGAGAATTGCTCTTTCTAGATCTATAAAGAATTGATTTGGGATTTTGATGGGGATTGCATTGAATCTGTAGATAGCTTTTGGCAAGATGGCCATTTTTACTATATTGATCCTGCCAATAAAATTATAAAGTTTCTGTAAGGCAAAGGACACTGTCAGAAGGACAAAACAGCAACCAATAAATTGGGAAAAGATCTTCACCAACCCCACATCTGACAGAGGGCTAATATCCAATATATACAAAGAACTCAAGAAGTTAGACCCCAGAAAACCAAATAACCCTATTAAAAATGGGGTACAGAGTTAAACAAAGAATATTCACCTGAAGAACTTCGGATGGCTGAGAAGCACCTTAAGAAATGTTCAACATCATTAGTCATCAGGGAAATGCAAATCAAAACAACCCTGAGATTCCAACTCACACCAGTCAGAATGGCTAAGATTAAAAACTCAAGAGACAACAGGTGCTGGCAAGGATGTGGAGAAAGAGGAACACTCCTCCACTGTTGGTGGGATTGCAAGATGGTACAACCGCTCTGGAAATCAGTCTGATGGTTCCTCAGAAAATTGGGCATGACACTTCCAGAGGACCCTGTCATACCACTCCTGGGCATATACCCAAAGGATTCCCCTGCATACAATAAAGACACATGCTCCACTATGTTCATAGCAACCTTATTTATAATAGCCAGAAGTTGGAAGGAGCCCAGATGTCCCTCAAAGGAGGAATGGATACAGAAAATGTGGTATATTTATACAATGGAATACTATTCAGCAATTAAAAATAATGAATTCATGCAATTTGTAGGCAAATGGTTGGATCTGGAAAATATCATCCTATGTGAGTTAGCCCTATCACAAAAGAATACACATGAAATGCAGTCACTGATAGGTGGATATTAATGAGCCCAGAAGCTCTGAATACTCAAGGCACAATTAGCAAGTCAAGATTCCCAAGAAGAAGGAAGGAGAGGGCCCTGGTCCTGAAAAGACTAGATCCAGTTTTGTAGGAGAGTACCATAACAGAGAAATGGTGGGGAGGGGTGATTGGGGAATAGGTGGGGAGGACTTATGGGTCATATGGTAAGAGGGGAACTGGGAAAGCGGAAAGCCTTTGTAATGTAACCAAAGAATATAGAAAAAATTTAAAAAATTCTGAAGATTTTAAAAAAAGAAATTTTAACAATTAAAAAGTTAAGAGAAAATTAAAATGAAGGAATTAAATGAAAGAAAATTAAAATTAAAGAAAACTTTTTTTTAATTTTCTAAATTATCCAGGAGTGCCAAAACAAATGTTCCTTGGATAGCTGGCACTATTGTATTCCCTGCAGAACTGAATGCCTATAATTTCTGGTCTAAGTGGTGTGGTTGAGAGACAGAGAAGTCTTCAGTTATCAAGTTCAGCATCACACACCATTTGATGCATTCTCCATTGTCTCCATAGAGACAGCCAGCACTGTCAGACTGCCTTGTGTCTTACACCTTCTCAAACCTGAAAACCAAGACCAAAGAGCCCCTGCTGGTATCTCTCAATAAGTTCAAACAATGTATTCCCCTACCTTATCCATATGGAAGTGATTTTCTCCAACTTCAAACAGTTTAGGCTCTCTGTCATCACCACTAGACTGTCCATATGTGACAAAGTGCAGACAGGAATTATGGTGGAGCTCTTGCAATCGCACATACATGGGAAACTGAGGGAGAAAGAACGAGTTTGAGACCAGCCTGGGCTACACAGCAAGTTTAAGACCAGCCTCAACTACATAGTAAAACCCCTTTCTAATCAAACAAAAATGCCAAAGCTTTATAAGTAAACACAAGAACCCAGGATACAACTCAGTGGCAGAGCACTTGCTTAGTATACCTGGGTTCGATTCCCAGCACCACCACTGTCACAACCTCCACCCCCACTACCCCCAAAAGTTGTTGTGAGTCTATTATATAAAGGAGGATGGCTTCCCTGAGCATGTGCAACCTCTTTGTCCAACCCACCCAATGCATGACCTCACCCTCCTGCCAGATCTCTTCTTTGTACCAGGAAGCATTTGCTTTTCTTAAATGGTTTATTTCTGGAATCTCAACTTCTTCCTTCCAAACCCTGCTAGGTCCCCCAAGGAACTCCCCCTCCCATTCCTTTGTCTGAGCCTAGCTTCCTTTTCCTAAACAAGTTTTGGCTGGTTTTTCTAGTCTTCTGTTTTCTAAATCTGGTACCGCGTCCCAGTTGAATACCTCCATCAGCAGCACCCACATGCCCTGGTCACTGCCATGACTTCAGACTGTGCCTTTACTGTGGGACATATTTCTTTCAAAAAGCTAATCTCTCCCTTGAACAAAACCTTAGCTCCTCCTGACCCACCAGTGACTCTGCAAACCAGTTGCCCCTTCCATCCATATTTCCTGTGTTGCTTTCTGAACACACAAGGAGAAATAGTGATTTTATCCATTTCCTTTTTGATGCTCAGCCTTGAGGCCCCCACAGAATAATCTACCCACGTAGTAAGACCTAGCCAGGATTCATAACTTCTCATAGTCCATTCAAGTATTTCACAGTCTTCTATCATAAAGAGAAAAACCTGGGTTGTTTATGTTTGTTTGCTTAACTTTTATGTGTGTGTCTTTGAGTGTGTGCCTCTGTGTGTCTGCACTTGTGAGGTGTGCTGGTTTCCACCCAGGTCAGAAGAGAGAATCAGATCCCCTGCAGCTGGAGTTACGGGTGGCTGGGAATCAAGCTTTGGTCCTGTGAATGAGCAGCACGTGGTCTTAACAACAGTGCCATCCGTCTAGCCCCATTACTTGGGTTTTAAGGCAAATACACACAGACTCAAGGATCTCATACAGCTCACTGGTTAACGATAGTTGCAGATTTAGCCTTTCATTTGGGATCCTGTGATCTTATAATTCCAGAATTTCAGAGGAGCATCACAGTTTCCGTGACAGCCTTGCACTGCCCAATGAGAATGTTTTGATTAAAAAACAAGGGGTGCTAAGGAGACAGCTCGGAAAGCAAAGTGGGGGCCTAAGTGTGTATCTCTGGAACCCACCTAGAGTCAGGCTGGGTGTGGAAGCTCACCTGTAATCCCAGCGTTGGATGGTGAGCTGGAGAATTCCTGGAACTGGAATGAACAGGCTAGGAAGATTAGAGGAGGCAGGGTCCGGGAGATCCTGCCTCTCTATCTAAGGCAGAAAGGGATAGAGGTTCACACTCCCCAGGCACGTGCGCACACGCCCGTGCACCTAAACATACACATGAACCCACACATATAAAGATGCAAAAACGCTACACATACATGCATATGCCAAAGGGGGTGTGGAGCAAGAAAGACTACTTCACAGTTGGGGGAGAAATGAGGGAATATTTGCTGCTATGTAAAGTCCCGGCACGGCATCTGGCAGTGGAGAAGGAACAGTTGAAATTCTGTGAGCATCCCCTCACCTGTTTTTTATTTTTAAAACACATCATTGGTATGCACAGATATGCACAGACATGGGAGGGGCAAAGAAAAGCAGGCACTCGAGCGCACAGAGAAAGAAAGAGACAGAGAGAGACAGAGAGACAGAGACAGAAACACACACACACACACACACACACACACACACACACACTTAACCTGACTCAGTGGAATATCGATTAAGTTCTCTCTCTTCCAAGTGACAAGCACTGTTTCCAAACTCCTGAAGCAGCCACCACATGAATTCCGCAGCGGTGACACTGGCGAGTCCTAGATGGCTCCAGCCTCCCTCCCTGCTCCTGCTGATAAGATGCCGCCATGTGTTTTGGTCATTTCTTGACTTGACAAATGTAACTGTTGTCCAGATGGCCTGTCTTCCCTCTGTGCTTCTAGAGTCTAGTAAATATTAGAAGCTGCTGCCAAGATCTTTTCCCTCTGGTCATTCTGAACCGAGTTCAAGTCCCTACTGCCGCTCTGTGCTGGAATCTCACAGACCACATCCCTACAATCAGAAGTAAAGGTAAGACAGGCTCCAAAACATGCTCAGGAGCCTCCTTTGTTCTAAATGTTGCACTTTTGGTCAGAGGTTTCCACTCTTTAAGTGTTCTTTCTTTTCATTCTTCCTTCCCTCCTCTCCTGGGGTTTGTCATACCTGCTGCACTTTTCTTTTTCTCATTAAGAATATTCCTTAGCCGGGTGGTGGTGGCGCACGCCTGTAATTCCAGCGCTTGGGAGGCAGAGGCAGGCGGATTTCTGAGTTTGAGGCCAGGCTGGTCTACAGAGTGAGTTGCAGGACAGCCAGGGCTATACAGAGAAACTCTGTCTTGAAAAACCAAATCCAAAACACACACACACACACACACACACACACACACACATACACACACACAAAAAAAAAAAAACGAGGAAGAAGAAGAAGAAGAGGAGGAGGAGGAGGAGGAAGGAGGAGGAGGAGGAGGAGGAGGAGGAGAATATTCCTTAGACTCTGTCTAAAAGGCTACGGATTCCTAAACTGCGGTGCATCTATTCATTAAATAAAGGGAAGACTTTGTCAGAATAAAATGAGTATTCTCCCAGACAGACTACTACTACCTGAGATAGGGAATGTAGGGAGAATGTATAGAGAGGTATACGAGCATGCACGCAGTTGTAGATGAACGTTTTCCCGCAAAGATACATTTTAAAATATTTTACTGCAAATACATATGCCATTTGAAATGTCTGCCTTTGAAGACAGGGACCTTTTCCAATATCTGTATTTTCTACCTATGTACCTTAGTTATTTGTTCCTATGTTCATCAAGAATTATCTGGACAAAGAGAGAGAGAATCCATCTCTTTCTGCACAGTGGTGTGTCAATATCTGAGAAATAATATATTTTGATTGTGGAAGTAGCTCAATCGTGGCGCCTCCTAGTTGGCTGCCCGTGTCAAGATGAGGTTGAATATCTTCTTCCCAGCCACTGGCTTCAGGAACTCATTGAAATGGATGACGGACTCAAGAACTCAAGCCTCCCGTGACAAGTCCCAGCCACTTGAGCAGCTGCTGGTGCTGTGGGTGAAGAGAGCGGAAGGGTCATGTGGTCTGAATCGGGGGTGGCAATGACAAACAAGGTGTCCTCGTGGTGCCAGGTCCCCTGAGCCACAGTGAAGAGTGCCTGCTGTTGAGTAAGATGTGTTCTTCTTGTTACAAACCAAAGAGAAACAGAGACAGGAAATAGACGTCTGCCCAGGGAGGCACTGTAGACGCTGATCTCCGGGCCCTTGGCTCAGTTGCCCAGTTTTTCATCCTTTAGTTTCACTTCCTTTCTTCTTTCTTGTGAGACAAGATTTCACTTTGTAGCCTAGGCTAGCCTTGAACATGCATCTACTCTCCTGCCTCAGCTTCCCAAGTGCAATGGCACTCGGCTTAATCATGTACGTCTTGTGAACTGATGGCTGGAGCCTTGGGGAAGGAAAATGCCTCCTCCAGGGGTTTGTGAGTCTCAGGAGCCGCACTACTGCGTGAGCTATTGATAGGCCAGATCGTAGGAACAGCTTCTGCATCATGGCTGCTGTGTTCGTGATGTACATGCTCATGGCCAACCCAGAGCAAACAGACGCACCGTGATACTCACATCAACACTTCAGTCGCTGAAGTCTGTGGTATTTCTTAGTTTTGTTCCGAAGCCAGGATGCTATCAGACGTAAAATCGGGACTCTTGGATCCTGACATCTCTCATTATAGATTCGACATAAATGCCCCCCTGGTGAAAGGAACACATGCTTGTGCTTGAAGCTACCTCCTGCTGGGAGCCAGGTGAGAAAGGCTCAGCTCTGGCTGTACAGAGGGAATTATGAGGCAATGAATAGACTAGCAATCGGCTAGGTTTGTGGTTCATGAGTGTACGGTCCAGAACTGGCATCGTTGGAATCCGCAGGGAATATCGTCAGATGTGGGAACCCATGGATTCCACCCGAGATCTACGGAATCAAAGAGCAGGGTCCAGTACCACGATTTTAAAACCTCCAAGTGATTCTGACATCTGCTTATTGTGACACGAAAATAAATTCCCAGTGCTTCAAAGTTTGAATTAGAAAGTCAAGCACGCAGTTGAGACATGGTGTGTAGGTCAGCTTGGAGTGTATAATAGATCTAGAAGGGAGAACATGCTGGACAGGCAAGCTTACCCACGAGGAATGAAAAAACAGACTTTATCCTGTGAACACCAGCATCTTTTGTAACTAGAAACAAACTCCAGTATCTACTGTAAATATTGGATATATAAAGAACAGGGTTGAATGGAAAGTTAAAGGGTGAAATATTGGAAAGATAAGGGGGCACTAGATACATCAAAGGGGCTTGAGGAAATTGTCACAGGAGACATTCAGTCCTGAGAACCAAGGTAGAGATCCATCCCCTACGATTGAAAGCACAGTTAAAGAGAAGGCCTGGCTCAGGTGTAGGCAGAAGGATGAACCAGCAACGCTTCAACAAGCCCAGTTGCTCCTCCCGAGTTGGGGTGGCCTGCCGCTGGAGCATTGTGACAGAAGCCTCCAGAGTTGAGTAGGATATAGCTGGGAGGTAGGGGGATGGCAATTATGAACCAGAACATCCTGAAAGAGAGAGTCCACCCAGAGTGCTGACTGGGTAGCAGTTCAGATTCGCACGGAGAATTTCATCATAGTGTGTTATCGCTTCTTAACTTCTCATTTTTCACTAAAACACATTTCGTTAATGTTCAGTTAAAACATTTCTACCAAGCGAACAACTCAGGTAGCTAATCACACCCCTAATAAGCCAGGCAAGGTTACCATGCCTCCGCAGTTCCCCCTCCACACACTCAAGCTGAGAACCCGTGCCACATGAACAAAGGAAGGATTCCCGGGAGGGTGCCGGTTGGTGAGATGTGCTTTTATATCTCCTGGTTGAACTCTCTGTTCCGCTGTGTCCATATTCCAAGTTACCGTGGGAATATCAAGGCAACACATCCTGGTCCTCAGGTGACTCCTCTTGCAGGCATATCCCCTCATACGGAGGTTCAAAGTTGACATCAGCTATTCTCCTCAGTGGCTCTCTACTTCATTTATTAAGACAGGGTCTCTCGGTAAAACCAGTTTCACAATTCTGACTAGGTTAGCTTGTCAGCATAGTCCAAGAATTCCCTTGTGTTTTCCTCCAGAGTGGTGGGATTCCAGGTGGCTGCTGGGCCTGCCCAGCTTGTACATGGGCTCTAAGAATAATCCTGAATTCTGCTTTTCACACCTGCAGTTCAAACTCTTTATCCCTGAGCTGTCTCTGCAGTCCTGGAAGTCACACCACACACACACACACACACACACACACACACACACACAGAGTAACTACATCAATTCCAAACTTTCCAATCTTGGAGAAGTTCTCCCAAGAACTATAGGTTCAAATCCCTTCCAAAAGAAGGCCAATTTTGAATATTTTCCCTCTGCCACACAAAATGACTCCCTCTGAGCTCCCCCCACCCCCTTTGAAGGAACAAGAAGCAATGTCAGTGTGTTTCTATTGAGTGACTAGCTCTTCATCTCAAAGGAGGAAAAAAATGCTAGTCAGCAAGTTTCATTAAATGATCAGATAAATAATGTTGCTGTGCTCAATCGTGGAGTTAATTTTGAGAGAGAAAAAAAAAATCTACTCCAAAAATCATCCCAAACAGAGCATCCAGTGGGAGGGTTTCTGCTTTGGGCCAAGACATCCATATTGAAGAGGCAACTGAGAAGAGGCCCCGTGGTCCCTGCAGTGTCTCAGGTTGTCTCCCTGGAGAAGCAGTGAGGGAGTGACATCCATCAAAGCCAAATTGTTCCACGACATCCATGACAGCGTGATCTTCACACAGCATCTGCTCCTTCCTGTCAGAGCTCAAGATGATGAACTACCAAGGACAATGACATCTAATTGCTGCTTTTTAATATCTTGGGCTGGCTTTGAGGAATCCTTAATTAAAAGTGGGGAGAGATAACTCTAATACGCAACCAAGAACCTGTGTGAGTTGTAAGATAAAGACAGATGTGCTGGTCTTCAACAGTCTTCCTTTGGTCATCACTCCCCACAACCTCCTTCTCCTTCATTCTTCCCCACCAAATGACCCTAGCATTACTCTATCCCACTGGTTCTCAACCTGTGGGTTACGCCCCTTTGAGGGTTAAACAACCCTTCACAGGGGTCCCACATCAGATATTTACATTGTGATTCATAAGAGTAGAAAACTTACAATTATGAAGATTCAACAAAAATATTTATTTTTGTTTGGAGTTAGTCACCACAACATAAGGACTGTGTTAAAGTGTCACAGCATTAGGAAGGTTGCAAACCACTGCTCAACACCTAAGTACTAATAGTTAAAGCATATTGGGCACAAACGATGCCTAACACAACTATCAGATCAGTAAACATCAAGGACTATGGCACTGAGACAGCTGAGTCTAAATCATGCCTCTCTATCTACTTGGTCATGCAACCTTGGGCAATTCACTGTGCCTCAGTAGTCCTATATAAGTTAATAACAGTGATGGTAGTAATATATATGAAAGTTGTGAAGACTGGAAGTATTAACATTTTAAGTAGGTATCCTGAGTACTATCCAGAGGTTTATTAAATTTTTTTAAAATGTGTTATTAATCGAAAAGCACTAAGCTAGAACCTATTGTGTACCTTTTGGGATGCTGTGAAAGATGTGTCTGGAAGGAGATGCTAATGGAGGGTTGGCTTGCGGAGACTTGAGACTCGAAAATGAATATATGTCCTCTAAAGATGACAACTGTCCTTAATTACTATCTGTAATGGTTAGTCTTAATTGTCAACCTGGTTGGATTGAGAGATGTCTAATAAGTTAATAAAGCACAGTTCTGTGTCTTTGAGGGTATATCCAGAAGTGATTGGCGTTTGAGACAACCAATGAAAAGAGAGCTGCTCTGGTTGCGAGCTGCACTGTCCAATAGGCTGAGGATTCGGGTGAAACAAAAGCATAAGAGAAGGCAGGTCAGTCTTATTGTGTTTCCTGCCTGCCATGAGATCAATATCCACGTATTCCTCCCACGGGCTGGGTGCAAAGGAGCCAACCTACCACAGATTTCTGAAACTGTGAGCCCAAACCAACCTTTTCTCTTTCTAAACTGACCTTTCCCCAGCTATTTTGTCACAATGATGAAAAAAATTAGCATTTGAGCAGTATCTTGCTGATGAATACTCATGCACACTCTGTCCTTCTGCTTTCGTACAGAGCATGCCTTCCTTGATCTTTGGGATCCCTTGAGATCACTATTACCCCAAAGCTAAGGAAGAAGACCTTGAAACATTGGAGCCAACCGTGATCCCAGGATTTTTAAAGGCAAGGAAGAGTGGGACACTCTTAGTAAATTACCTATTCCTTTCAAAGCTTCTCATACCAACTCACCTGCAGGTACCCCCTCCTTGCTACTACAATGTTCCCCTTCAGTAAAGACTCGCTTGATCAGAGGTTGAACTTTAGACAGAATTAACTTTGGCAAATGCCAAAATTCCATATAGAAGCTAGCTTTTCTCTACATAGAAATCTACAATGGCCAGTGATCTGAAGCTTGCTATGGCCTGGCTAACGTTCATAAAGAACTGGGATGGAGCATAAGGCATGGTGTTCACCACATCCTTTAGTGGGCTCAAGAAGGTGCAAGACCAGCTTGGCTGCGCGTAATTACTGGTTTAAAGAACTTGGGAAATTCAGGCAAGATGAGAATGAATAAGAGTAACTATAACCAATATGGTGACTGTAGGCAACATGAAGTTTTAAATATATCTAAGTAAGAGGGAAAACAGCACATCTTAAGAATTTGGGACAGCATGCAGTTCGATATGATATCAATCTTAGCATACATATGGAACAGCTAAGCCCTGTCCATAGCCTTTGTGAGGAATGCATGCCGGGAATCGGCAAACAGAGGAGATAGCGATGCCCGGCATCAGTTTACATGGGGCCTTTGAAAGCTCAGCTGGGAAATTTAGATTTGATTAAGTGTTAAATGAACAAGATATTCTTTTCTACTAGCTCTTTTGGAAGCAGGATAAATATATTCCCCAGTAGGGCTTCTGGGAAGAGCTATTTCTCAAATAACTCCCATGGAGTCCTTCCTGCTGTCCCCACCCTCATCCTACCGTGCCTGTCACCTTACCTGGACTGTAATAAAAGTCGCTGGCTTCTCGCCTGCAGCCTCTGCTGGCTCCCATCCCTCCCTCCCTCCGTGGCTGTCAAATTCATCTCCCTAAAGCTCAGTTCTCATCAAATGCCTTCAGCAGCTCCGTACTGCCGGTTAAATTACATCTTAACTCTTCATTCACAAATTCAAGGCCAGTCAAGACCCCAGGAATTAAAAAAAAGAAAGAAAGAAAAAGAAAAGAAAAGAAAAGAAAAAAACAGGGCATGCTCCCATGGCCACCAGCTTGACCACGCCCTCTTTTGACCAGGTCTTCCTTGACCAGTGCTCTCACAGAATCACAAGCTGGGATTGGGGGTGGGGTGGGTACAGTGAGACAAACACACCAAAATGGGCCTCCTGAGAACATTCAAAGAACTTAATAACAGGCATGTGTGTGTCCAAACTGAGACGCATCAGGTTTGGAGAAAACTCTACAACAAAGCAAACTGGAATCAAAGTCTGGGTCCACCCTGGGATAGCTATGAGGCTTTTGAGCAATTAAAAAAAAAAAAAAAAAAAAAAAAAACTAACAATTCTAGGCTTTAGTTTCCCTGTTGAAAAATGCAAGCTGAAAACAGTGTTAGGGGAGTCAAACATTAAGTGTAGTGGTATGCATAAGAATATAGCATAGTTCTGGAGAAACAGCAATACATACTGGCATCGCTCTAGCAGAGAGCTCAGTCAGAAGAGATTAGAAGAGGCAAGCCCATCTCCATTCCCAAGTATCTCTTTCCCTACCCTCTTCTCCCCTCGCAAAGTCAATCCTTGTGGTTAGTCCAGAATTTCCTTTTCCTTAACTATATATTTCCTTTGGGGCTTATGTTTTTAATTACGTGTGTGTGTGTGTGTGTGTGTGTGTGTGTGTGTGTATGTGTGTATACATTTGATAAATACATATCATGGTCCTTGTTGAGGGTTATATTAAGGGAACTGATAATGTTTAGGTTTAGAGTCTGATGAAAAGAAATGAAATCAAAGTATGGGGTGTAGTTGTGGAAGATGTTAGCAGAAAACTAGCTTCATTGAAACAGAAAATATTGTAAATAGAGTGTGTGTGTGAGAGAGAGAGAGAGAGAGAGAGAGAGAGAGAGAGAGAGAGAGAGAGAGCAGAAACTACAGGGAGAGAAGTGAAGTAAAACCTTGGGCAGATGCCTGTCAACTGTGCACTAGAACTCAGGATACCCACGAGGAACAGCAGAGCTCTCAGTCTCCGGCCTCCGTTTAGTGTCTGTAGGTCCCTCATGTGTAGCCAATATCTCATCAAGGAGCCATTCCTGGTCCTCCTCCCCTCCTCCTCTCATGTTCATTCCTGTTCTCCTATGATGTCTACATAGATGATACCAACCTCTCTCCCTTAGATTTCTCACCCACACATACAATGCTACCCCAAATTTCCTGGCCTAATAATACCAATACCAGGAAGACATCTCACAGTGTTTTTTTTTTCCTTGAAATCAGTATTGAACAAGAACAGAAGTAGTTGATGGTGTTTATCTAAATGCCTTTTATGGAAACCTACAGAGCAGAACTGTTTTGGGTAGTTACCTATCTTCAAAGGTTAAAAAAAAAATGTCTAACTGCCTCTGCAATTCCAAATAAAGCCTTTGGTTAGTGGATTAGACTGGATATTGGATATTTGCCTTTTCTCTATATAATATGCACTTTTCACAATCCTGAAAGAAGAAATCCATCAGGAAAGACCCACTGACCACATCCATATAAGGAAATCCCACCAATGAACACACCTCTGACATCGACAGTGGTAGTTTGAATATGCTTACCCCAAGGAATGGTGCTATTAGGAAGTATGGTCTTGTTGGAGTAGGTGTGATCTTGTTGGGGGAAGTGTGTCACTGTGGGGGTGGACTTTGAGACCCTCATTGTAGCCATGTAGGAGACAGTCTGCTCCTAGCTTCCTTTGGATGAAGATATAGAACTCTTACCTTCTCCAGTACCGTGCATGCCTGGATGCTGCCTTACTTCCTGCCTTGATGATAATGGACTGAACCTTAGAATCTATACACCAGCCTCAATCAAATGCTGTCCTTTATAAGAGTTGCCTTGGTCATGGTATCTCTTCACAGCAATAGGAATCCTAACTAAGATACCTACCATCTAATATTTGGTAGTACCTGTTTTATAGTTGAGGGTATGGAGGAGTGTAGGTATGGAGGGGTGGGGGGGGTATGCATTTGTAGTAATGTATGCTGAATTTAAGGATATAAGCTGAACATTTTTACATAGGCATGTACCTGTAGAAACAATATATAGATCAAGCTACCAAATAATTCTAGTCTCACACATGAAGGTCTCCACACGCAATCCTTTAGTTAACATTGGGTCTTCTTACTTCTAAGAAGCTACCCTTAGGATTTCTACCAGTTTTGTTGTTGTTTTTTAACTACTGGCAAGCATCTAACTGAACCATCCAATTTGCATTTATATATTCCTAGCTTTTGCTTATCACACAAAATAATATCAGATTCATTTGAATTGCTGTATATATCAGGAGTTTGTCCTTTCTTTTGTGCATAAATGTGTGTGTGTGTGTGTGTGTGTGTGTGTGTGTGTGTGTGAACCTACTGACATAAGCTAAGGGAAGAGATCTTGCACATACATGCACATGTTTGTGGAAACCAGAGGTCTGCCTCCAGTGCTGTTTCTAAGGGAAGATATCTACATTGTTTTCTTAGACTAGGTCTCTAAATGAGACCTCGGGCTCATTGATCAGACTAGGCTGGCCAATGAGCTTCAGAAATCCTCTTGTCTCCAGCTATCTCGCAAGTACTAGCTCTACAAGTGCAAACCACCACATCCAGTTGTTTCTACAGAGTCTAGGGACCAAAGTTGGTGTTTATGCCTGCATAGCAAGTACTTTATGGACTCTTAGTTCCACCACTGCAGACCTACAAGTTTGTTTGTTCAACTGCTATATAATACTCCATCATATATGTAATTTAATTCATTCATTCATACTTTCCCCACTTGATGCCTATTCTAGATCTAATAAAACTAAGCACCAAGAAAACACACACACACACACACACAAGCATGCATGTGTGAATAAAATTGCTAGGTCACAGGACAGGCATGTGTTTGAAATGACTTGATGATTCTAAATGCGCAATGTCTGAGGGTCCCAGTCATCCCACATCCTAGCACATCCCAGTCTTAACCTAACCATTCATTTTAGCAAGAGATACAATAGCCTCCGTCATCATTCTGAACCCATTTCTCTTTCAAACATCACAAATTCTAACAGGAGGACTTGACTACGTTAAAAGTTTTATTTCATCCCTCAAATAAAAGGAAGATATTTTTGTATTGATTCATTTTACCGTGGGTTGGGGTAGTTTACTAGCAGGTGTGTGCCTACTTGGTAGGCCAGTGAAGAAGAGAAATATGGGCTAATGGAGTTAAAAGTCAATTTCCAGACTTCCTGACTTGGGAATGTGTCTTAATTTGATACATGTCACTTGGGCCACCCACTTACCTTTCTTAGTTAAACATTTGGTGGACAGAAAGGGATCGTCTCCGAATGCTGCAGTAGGGATGCGGAAGCGGAGATCCACCAATCGGCACGTCTCTGAAGACCCTGCCCAATGCTCACATGCAGATTTTGGTGTAAGTGGAATTTTTGTTGTCATTAGGAGTTTTCCTCCCCATGGCTGTTCAGAAGTTTCGGATGAAATTTTCTGATGTTTTTAATGAAAGATGGTACGTGCTTACCCATCATAGAAGATATTCCCTCCACAGGAAAGCTGTCGAACATGTTGCATTCACAACATGACACAAAATCTAAAAATCACAGAGAGACTAATTACTGGAGAAAATTACACCAAAAGACCTATTACCTCATGATGAAAATGACAGCCCTGTGCCCCTTACCTGGCCTGATCGGGCAAATAGCCTGGGCAACATTGTTCCAAGGCGTTGCACTACAAGCCGCCACGGAGGAAAGTGATGCTTTGGTCCTGCAAGCTGCTCAGTGAGGAGGCAAGGTGAGCTGTCAGTTAAGCGAGGTCTAATTATAAGTCTCATTTCCAGTATTTATGAATATGATAGGCAGGACCCGGGGCTCACTTCCATCTATACATAAGGCCACGTGGGTGAGTTCTTCTCTTCTGATGCCAACATCTGAATTATCATCTTGAAGCTTTGACATTTTGTGCTGATAGGCAGGGTTGCCCCCACCGAACTAGAAAGCAAGGACCACTGTTCTTTGCCATTCTATCTTTCTGCTTCCGAATCAGCTCCCCGGTACCAAAGAGGTTTCTTCCTCTTCCTAGCGAAATCCCATGTAAAGAGAGAGAAGGGATCTTTGCCTTCTCGATATAAATTTCAATCAGTTTGGATCACTTCTTTTCTGTCCCAAAAGGCCACATGTATTATTCCATTTATATGAAATGTCCAGGGTACAAAAGTTGGCAGAGATGGGAGAAGATTAGTGTTTGCACAGGGCTAAGAATGCGGAAGGGAAGCCAAAGGTTTCCAAAGGGAATGGGGTTTCTCTTTAGCTGTTTAGAAATATTCTAAAACACACCATGGCAAGGGATGCATGTACCAAAAATCTCACTAAGCCAGCCACCAAAGTTTACAGTTTAAGGGCAAATTGTGTGATATGTGAATTAAATAGCAATAAATGTGTTTTTTAAACCTTCTGTCTATTTATCTGTGTTCCTGTTCCCAATATAGAACAGTTTAAGTATCCAAGAAGGGGCAGGGAAGCATGGGCGTGGGGATGGAAGAGGAGGACTTAGAACACTCTCTTTCCCCTTGGCCCACACAATATCAGCTTTGTTAATTAGATGAATGACAGGTAGGTCTTTGCTGTGCACATATACATTCACATGTCTGTATGTGCACAGCTGCTCACCAGATCTGGTCCATGTGGAGGCAAGAGGTTAACAGTGGGCATTCTCAATCATTCTCCACCTGATTCTTTGAAACAGGGTATCTCTCTGAACCTGGGGCTTACCATTTCATCTAAGGTGGCCATCCAACAGGTCTCCAGAATCTGTTTGCCTCAGCCCAGGCTTAGGGTTACAGTCATGCACTGATGTGTCCTGCTTTAACATTGGTTCTAGAAATCTATACTTGAAGACCAAAAGTTTATCCACTGAGCTACCTCTCCAGCCTCCAGAAGGTCCGTATGATGGTAACTTTTTTTTTAACTCATGACCCTTTTTGAAACTCATAAATATCTCATGACTCCATTTGAATCATTGAAAATTTTCAATATGCATATTTCAATATGCAATATTCAATATGATGGCCCATGGATCAGTGGCCAGAGCACAGTCCCTTACAACTGAAATTATTTTTTCTTCACTGGGTTGGAAACTCAAGATCAAGAGAATATTGTTTCGAAAGCTGCCCATACTAGTTTAAGCAGGTCAAAGCTGGGAAGGACTTGAAGATGTTCCTTTTATCTTTCAAGAGACAGATAGTCCTGACTTGGGATCGTTCAAGTTAATGTTTGCTTGGTTTGTTTGGTTAGTTGGTTTGGTTTGGTTTGATTTGGTTTCAACTTTAAGATGATAAGAAAAACAATGTGCCTTCAAAGGACACCATATTTAAATGTTGGATTTAGTTATCTTGTCAAGGTAGCCCTTGACTCTTGATACAGGGAAGGAGCAGTTTCTGGTGAGTCACATGACCATGAAGAGGAATTGACAACCCTCTATTGTGCACCAGGCTGCTGAGCTGGGATGTAGATGCACTGAATGATGAGTTCATCAGATGTAACCACCTGTGGGAGGTGAGAAGGATCTGCACCGATATGTACAATGGGAAAATGAGCTTGGGCTTCAAAGAAACCATACAGAGAAGAGTGTCCTAGTCAGGGGGACAATCATTGTGACAAATCACCATGACCAAAGCAACTTGGGGAGGCAAGAGTTTATTTGGCTCACCTTTCCACATCACTGTTCCTCATCAAGAGAGGTCATGGCAGGAATTCAAACTGGTAGGGGTCTGGGGGCAAGAGCTGATGTAGAGGCCATGGAAGGGTGCTGCTTCCTGCTAGCTCCTAATAGATTCCTCAGCCTGGTTTCTTATAAAACCCAGGACCACCAGCCCAGGGATGACAATGAACAGTGCCCTCCCCATCAATCACTAATTAAGAAGAAATGCTCTCTAGTTGGATGCGATGGAAGAATTTTCTCAGTTGTGGTTCTCTCCTTTCAGATAACTCTAGTTCATGTCAAACAGATGTAAGACTAGCCAACCAAGGACTTCTTGAATAAGGCTAAACAAAAAAGTAAAGGAAAGAGAAAAGAAAAGAAAAGAAAAGAAAAGAAAAGAAAAGAAAAGAAAAGAAAAGAAAAGAAAACCCAGAGAAGAACGAACGTTCATAGTTACAAAGAGAAGGGAGAGAGCCATTGAGTATTTAAGAGGAAAGGGGGTTTTTAAGGGGAAGATTCCTGCTTGAATATGACCATCCTCACCCAAGCACTACCACTCCTCCTGGGGAAAAGCAGGATTTTATATTATTGAAGTAATTAAGAAATTGCTGTTTGGTTTTATCAAGGAGTGAATTGTGGTTGGACTCTCTCTGTCTCTGTCTCTGTCTCTGTCTCTGTCTCTGTCTCTGTCTCTCTCTCTCTCTCTCTCTCTCTCTCTCTCTCTCTGTGTGTGTGTGTGGGGGGGTAATGGGGTTTGTGTATCCATGGTCCCATGTTGAGGCAAAACGAGGAAAACTAGTGCTCTATTCTTCCATTCCCCATCCTGTTCCCCTGAGGAAAGGTCTCCTACTGAACCTGGAGTTAGACTAGTGACCAGTCAGCTGCAGCAATCCTCCTACTTCCACTAGGGAGACAGAAATGTTCATAGCCACACCTGAGTTTTTCCTCCCGGATGCCGGAGATTCAAAATTAGTTCTTCATTCTTATGCAGCAAATGCTATTACCACTGACATATCTCCCCGGTCTCATTATTTGCTGTTACAGTCATGAAAATGCTGGTATGGTTATACCTTTGAAAGTATTATCCTTATCTTTTACAAATGCATACAGAAATGTTCATAAATAAGAACATAAAATCTGTAGAAATTGCTCCAGATAAATACAAATAATCTTGGCTGGGAGAAGCAGAGGAGGTTGCTCAGATTGAAGCCTCTTAGGCATGAGCTTCGCAATGGTGAGTCCAGATGGCAGGTACGTGTGGGTCTCTTATCACCTGTCCACTTCTATGGGCCTTTTACACCCCCATAATGAAAAAGAGGGGTTTTAGAAAACATAATGTTCTCAGCCTCATAGAATATCCAGAGCCAGATTTATCTTCCTGCCTTACAGGAAGCAGAAAAATCAGAAAAAGAAAAGAAACCTATAAAACAATTGTTTTCCTGCCCTGAATAACAGGTAGTGAGTAAAGGAAGACAAATTAAGAACGTCCCACAGTTGCCCTGGCCTCCTGCCTGGGGAGTTTCCACTCTGTTGTATAGAAGGCGAGCTCAAATGGTGCCCAGCATCCTTCTAAAAGCTGGAAACAAAGGCAGCTGGAGATCATGAAAACACAGCGTACAGAGGTGACACGGCAGTGTACTTATCCCAGGAGAGCAGTCTCAGGGCCATGCATGCAGGACAGGAAATTGCAAAGTTGGTGAAAAATAAGCATCCAAGCACTAGAAAGCAAAGGGTTGGGAAATTCTGAAGCTCGCGAAGGGCTAAGATTCGTTTCTCACTCTATCAAACAGCCTGGAAAGACGGTGTAACACTGGGCATGTAAGGAGAGTCCGCAGAAGGTGGTGCCTTCATACTAGACCTGATCTGACCTGAGGTTGCAGACAGATCTTAAAAACAGTCCTTGGAAATGCCAGCGGGAATCCAAGTATCTTCCAACACAAAGCCTACCATAATTGAACAAACACAAGAAACGCAGAACCTAGAAAGTTAGATTCATAGTGCTCATAAGACAATAAAACTTTCCATGGAGACTGCAGAGGAGGGCGGTAAGGACACTTGCCACGTCTGTAGAGGACCAAAACTTGGGGGCCAGTAGCCATGCCAGGAGGCTCACAACTCCCTGTAACTCCAGGCCGAAGGGATCTGAGGCTCTCTTCTGGCCTCTCCAGTTACCCTCACACATGTACACATACACTTGGAGAGACATACTCACATGCATATGAATAAAAAGAAATGTTTTTTAAATTTTTTCCTGCAGAAAAGTAAGAAACTATGATCTGTATCTCAAGAAAGAAACTGCAAGAAAAGATGGCGACAACACAATTAGGAAATCGTCATATATAATAGGCATTGTGAGTGACCTTCATTGTTTAAGGCAACAGAAGACACAATAAACAATATGAGAAGAGAAATAAAAGAGAGAACCCATACCAGAGAAATGCCAAGGAAACGTCAATATCTGGGAATTTACAAAAATTTGACACTTCATCAGGTAAGTACTGAAGATAGGACCAGAGAACTTAAGATGTGGGGGGAGGGGAAACTACCCCCAAATAAAGGAAGAAAAAAAGGAAAAAATGAACAGAGGTTGTCCTATGATGAAGTCTCAAAAGATACAGGAGTTCCAGAAAAGGAAGAGAAGATTGAAAAAAATTGAGGAAATTTTGGCCAAATTTTATAAACCTATAAAAAAAACCACATGTGATCGAAACCGTAGCAAGGATTGACCCCTCTCACTGCCTGCACCAAATACAGGGAAACTGCCAACACAGGAAACGTCTTAAAAGGAACTAAATTAAAAACAAACAGCACATAATCAGGGACAGAAATTAGAATTACAACCTACTCCCACCCAAATCAATGTACACCAAAAGAAAATACATCAACATAGTTAACATCCCAGAAAAGTGAATCGTCAATAATCCCCAAAATGTATTTTTAAATGGGCATAAAATAAAGACTTTTGGACACTGGAGCTTAGAGGAGGGCTCAGGAGATGGTCCAGTTAGTGGTGCACTTGCTACATCGTCATCAGGAACTCGGTCCCGCCCAGAATCCATATGGCAAAGCCAGCTGTTCTGGAGCTCAGTTGTAAGCAGATTCAGATGCTCACTGGGCATCCAGCCTAGCCAAACCAGAGTCTCAGAGCAGGGAGACCTTGTCTTAAATAAATAAAAACAAAAAAAGACCGGATCCTAGAAAGCAACACCCAACGTTAACTTTGACTTCTACCTGCACTTGCATGCATGTGAACAGGTAAGCAGATAAACACAGGCAGACAACACACTCATAGACACATACACACACACACACAAACACAAAGACATACAGATATATACAGAGACATACAAATACAGATGTGGACATACAGGCATACATACACACACACACATACAAATACAGACACAGACATATATACACACACATACACACAGAGAGATAGATACATATGTAGGCCTACATCTAGAGACCTCACAGATACATACATAGACATATCTGCAGACACACTCACAGACACACACATCTAGACACACATACAAACACAAACACACACAGATACATATATAGACCTATATTTAGACACCTCACAGACACACATAGACATACCTGCAGACACACTGACATACACATACATACACACACATGGACACCCACATAGACATACCTGCAGATACACTAACAGACATACAGATATATAGACACAGCTGGAGACACACACACAAATAGGCACATGTACACACATACAAACACATACAGACAGAGATATACATGCTGACATACACAGACATACACATGCAGACACAGAGAGAGGCACACATATAGAAACCAATGGTATAAGCTAAGAGATTCATTTGTCTTAAGGTTCTCTGTCATATGGATGTTGAGGAAAATCCCTTAGGCAGATGAAAATGTGGTACCAGGTAGATAACATAAAAATTTCTACCCAGTAGAAATTCCCTTACATCCTTGCTTCTGTCTCTGAATAAGTTATTCTACCCCTCGGGAAGCTTTCTTATACTCTACAAAACTCTTGTTGGTGATCTCTATATGGCTTAAATGGCAGTCTCTCTTCAAAGCCTATCTCACTTGGGAGAAGGGCTCCACCCAATTTGTCTTTATGAGAGTAACTCAACTATTATTGAATGATTTAAGGTTGGAAGGATGGGACTTGAGAGAGACCTTTGCAAGGACACTGTCCTGGTTGATTTTGGTCTTCTCGACACAAACAAAAGTTATCTGGGAAGAAGAGCTTCAGTTAAGAAAACACCTCCATCTGAAGTCTGTGGTGCATTCTCTTGATTGATAAGTGGTGAGGGAAGGGCCAGTCCATTGTGAATGATGGTCTTAGACAATGGTCTTGGGTTATATAAGAAAGCAGACCAGCAAACTATGAAGCGAGACAGTAAGTAGCACCTCTCTTGTGGCCTCTGCCTCAGATCCTGCCTCAGGTTCCTGCCTTGAGTTCTTGACTTGGCTTTCATGATGGACTGTGGCATGCAACACAAATAAACCCTATCCTCCCCAGGTTTCCTGTGTCCATGTTGCTTATCACAGCAATAGAAACCTAACTAAGATGGACATACACTGCAAAAGCCTCTGTTCACAATCATTCTTCATCCATTTATTCTAGGTGAGATAGCTGGTCTACAATCTACACATATAAAACTAGTATTTTCAGCAGTTGTTAGTGATGTAATCCACTCGGCCTGTGCACTATACTGTTTAATGATACAAGGAAAGTTTTTTAGAAATAGACAGAGTTGATAGAAAAAAGGAGCAAATTTTTCATCACAATCAACTGAAGAAAGTATATGCATTTTTGCCACCTGATATGGAATTGAATGCTGTCTTTCATCCCCCTGATTTATATAAATTGAGTTTGTATCAGAGGTAAAGAGTTTAAATTGCAATCCACTTCCTTTGATTCAAAATAAGAGAGGAAATAGGAGGTTTTTTAGAAGCTTAAAGTTCAAATCATATATGTATACTATCTATAGCTATCCCTCAGTATCCTTGATTCTAGGACCTCCTGCAGGTACCAAAAACACATGGGTGCTCAAATCCCTTAAATAAAATAATGCAGTGTTTGCATAGGAAATACACCCATCCCCTTGTCATCTCAAGATCATTTATAATACCTAATAAGTGGAGATGTAACATAAGCAATCATCATAGCATGGTGTTTAGGAAATAATGGCAAAGAAAAACATTTACATTTTCACTACAAGTGAAAGTGTGTGCATGTGTGTGGGGGGGGGTGCATGCCTATGTACATGTTTGTATGTATATCCATGTATGTGCAGGTGTATTCATGTTCAGTTATCTCTGCCTGTTTGTTACTACAGATCTGTTTGAGTAGGGAGGCCAGATGTCTTTCTAGTTTTTGAGACACTGTCTCTTCACTGAACTTGGAGTTCATCTGAATCAATTTGTTTCTCATTTTCCTGGACTTCATTTTCCATTTAAAGCAATTACCAAAATAACAAACATCCATTATTTAAATAAGCAGTGACCACATTTAATTTCGAACAACTCATGAGTCTCAGAAGTACTAGACATAAACAAAAACAAAAAAGTTTTAAAAAAATCAACCCCCAAAACAGAGAAACAACAAAAAACCGAGTAACACTTTTTAAAAACTAGCATCCATATTTTAAAAGATGGAGACTATGGTCAACCTAGGAGGTTGATGTACCTCCTGAGTACCATTCTCATTTGTACCTACTGATTTGTAGGTTTTTCTTGTCTTCTTTTTTTCTTTTTCTTTCTTTCTTTCTCTCTTTCTTTCTTTCTTTCTTTCTTCCTTTCTTTTTAAAAGTAGCTTCCTATATGTAAACTCTATTTCTGCCAGTTCTTTTTGGAGAATACAAAGCCAAATTTTATAAACTAAACAGGGTTGTTCTAAATGTTTGAATAAAATGCTTCACTATTATAATTTCTCTAATAATTAGAATTTTCTTAATATATTTTAGAATGAAAGTTTCAGTGAGTCTAAGACATCTGTCTACTTTCCTTGTTATTTTTTATAGTAAACCCATGGAGCCTACTCAAGAATTCAGCACAAGAAGAGTCCAAGTGCCACAGAAGGAATGAGTGAATGAATTTAGTTCACCATGTGACAGCCTCGGACTCTCTCCTTGGGTCCCTCATGGACAACTGGCCTTTGGATTTATGCTTGGAAGCGATCTCTGGCCATCTGCTCTTCCTTGTTCCGCCTTCCTGATCTCTCTGTTTACAATATGTTAATTTCTTTGATGATGTTATCCACGTTTGGATAATCATTTACAAATAGACCCCAAAGGTTCTTAAGAGGGGAAGAAAATGCTGTCTTCCACGTTTAGCTAGGAGACTCCACGTGCTCACCGGGCTCTCCTGTTTCTCTGACTTCCAAGACAGTCACATCTCATTGCCACCATTGATGTACAACTCAATTGGTGGTCGGTACTGCTTTCCATTTGTTCTTATGAGGCTTACTTTGGAGAGCGATACAAAACTGAGGTTTTATTTCATGAAGCTTCCCAAAGCACATCTACCCTAGGTTCTAAATCATATAGTTTAGAATATTCAGATCCCAAAGTTCAATTGCTGATTTTCTTAAGTCTGGCTGGCCAGCTTACCTGAGCAGACTGGGCAGTTCCACACTCAGAAGTTTCTCTGAGCTGGGATAAATGCTTAATAACCTCAAAATGGACTAATCGCGTGGTCCAACGTTTCTGATGCATGAGCTTGACAGGCACTAAGCCACAGAGAGAATGTTTGGGAGCCAAGTGATTCACTGGGGTTCGTTTTTAAGAAACCAGCGATTCTAATTAATTAAAAATGAACTCATGAATGGTCTCTTAAGTCAAGGATTTAACCACATTGGGGGAGGGGGGGTTGCATTAGGGAGGTGACTACAATGGGATCAGGAGTTCTAAATCATTATCGAGTGAAACTTGCCAGGGTCAGATGAGACACTATGTAAAAAAAATATATATAACAACAACTAAAAGACATAAGTGGGAATGAGAGAGTCAGTATTTTACATTGTTTGGGTCACAGTTCAAAGCAGCCAAGAAGACTTGTAGTAACTACATTGAACCTCTAACTCTTGTCTTTTTTTTGGGCATGGTCATGTGACTCAAGAAGTCAGTTTATTGTATCAAGGCTGTTTGGTTTGAAAGAGTTTGCTCATCAAAAAATGTTTTGCTGTGGTTGCTTAGAATACACCCAGTTTTGTTGAAAGTACTTCCCCGCTACAGTAGGCTTTCCGATGGAGCATTTAAGGCTCTTATGTTTTAAAAAGTAGCCTTCCATTCTTCAAATGTTTAGCAAAGGGCTCAGGAGCATAACTCAGTGATAGCTTGTTACCTACTAGACACAAGGCCCTGGATTTAAACACCAACATCGAATATATAAAAATATAGGTAGCCAATGTGTCCTAGTTAGTGTTTCTATTGTTGTGAAGAGACACCATGGCCATGGCAACTCTTATAAAGGAAATCATTTCATTGGAGCTGGCTTACAGCTAGTCCATTATCATCATGGTGGAGAGCATGGTGCTGTGCAGACAGACATGGTGCTGGAGAAGGAGCTGAGAGTTCTACGTCCTGGTTGGCAGGCAGCAGGAAGAGTGACACTGGGCCTGACTTGAACACTTGAAACCTCAAAGCCCTCTCTCAGTGACTTACTTCCTCCAACAAGGCCACACCTCCTAACAGTGCCACTCCCTATGAGCCTGTAGGGGCCATTTTCATTCAAACCACCACACAGTGCTCCAAGAAAATATGAACATGAATATTTTAGGGCCATAAAAACTTTGTTTACAGAACTGTGAGCATTAGAAAGAGAAGGGGCTAGCTTTTATCCTGGATTTTAAGTACTATGTTTTAGATAACTTTTCTCTGTCAAGTAGAAATGAGTACCAGTTAGGAAACATTTTTCATCATCTTACCTTAGAAGATGAGAAACTAGATGCACTGTATTTTTACAAATTACACATTTCATATTATACCTGTTTATAGTGTATGCGGTCTATGATGGATTTCATCTAAATATAATTGACAAGCCATAAGAAGTTGTCAGAAGTGTTTTATTCTAGAGTTTACCTGATGAAATTGCTTAAGAAATAGGCTTTTTGAATGATAAGACTCAACTGGAAAAAGTGAAAATATGAGAGTCTAAATCCACTTTCCAGACTCGCTTCCCCTGTAATATGTGTAATAGAACAATCCTGAATTAGCAGCTACTTTCCATAATTCTTGTCAGCAGAGTCTATCAGTAGTTCCAACTCTGATTATACACGCTGGTAATGCAATTAGACATGTTTTAAGCCTATCTCTGATGTCACTGTTTCAAATATAGCCACATAAATTTTAGCTATGAGTTTTTCATACATAATTTATATATACAAATGTGTTTGCATGTGTACCTGGATTAAGTATAATAAATGTAAATTATATAATTTATATCTATATATGTTTAACTGTGTTTAGTTTCAATCAGACAATGGTTTGATATATATTTTTAATGAGGGAAAATCCTACTGCAATATTAAGATTTTGTGTTCCACAGACTTCATTTCTTAGTATATTTTTTAATTAAAAAGACAAATACATTTCAATGCTCTTTTAAGTAAATGTTATGCTTCCTGTTCCCAAACAATTTTAGTTTATAAATAAGAGTTAATGAATCCAAGAACTGTGTTATTCCATGAGCTTGTGAACAAACAATTTTAACATCCAACTAGAAAGCCCTTCCAAGTTGGATTTTTACACGATACAATTGATAAACAAGTTATCAGGGCAGAAAAACTGGGCTTTGTCTTGTTTTGTTTTTCTGTGCTTTTCATAAGTACACATAAAACTCTGTCATTGAAATGACATAAGGATTAACTGGATCTCTGGCCCATCCTTCAGAAAAATTTGTATTAAATGGGGATTTCTCCATTATCTGTCACTGTGAATTGCTACTCTCTGGATACATTCTAGGCGGGCATGGTGGGCGGTTCTGGATGATCATGTGATGTCTGTCCACTGAAGACAGAGAAAGCCTGTGGGAACCATGAGTCCTGAGACCTCCATTAGAAATAGATTGTCAGAGAACTGACACTGCCTTTGGGTTCTAGTCTAGCATACTGCAACCTGTCTCATTGTGACAGACACTCTCCCCATTGTCTTTTCTAGACACACACACACACACCCCATCACTTAGTGCCTCCTCTCTGCTGCCAGACAGAGTAGAGTTCCCAGGAGTTCTGACACCTTGTAAAGGCATTCCAGAGGCTCCTAGCTCACCCACACATATGGTGAGAAAGGAAAGAGGGAAAGAAAATGTAGACCTCTGCCAGACCCCTGTGTATTCTAGGTAACATGGTGTCTGTTCCAAGAGGAGGAAAAATGCATAGAAAGAAAGAGCTGATAGCATTGTTACTGCCTGCCTCCCAAGCCAAGTCGCCAGGCTTCTGTCAAAGATAACAATGTCTTTAAGGTGCCTACAGAAACTCCTAACATTATTATGTAAGGTAAAAGAGCTAGACCTTGGGAGGGATATAAAACAATAATCCTTATCACCGTTAGGCTGTGTTACACAGCTGCTTACACAGAATTACTTTCACAAGGAGTGGCGCCCAGCTCACAGGGACCTCTCTGCTTCTTTGCCTCATTGGTTCTACTGAAGTCCCCGCTCAGCTTCCTCTCTGCCTAACACTTTCTCCATAGATAAAGGTCAAGGCCAGGGAACAAAGCACGTGGCAAAAACATTAATGAGACATTAAATGCATTGCTCCCAGACACACCTAAGACCTTTTAATAAGTACATGACGATGTTGAATCTGACTTGTCATTAGGGAAATACAAATCAGACCCACAGTACACCGCCAGCCACCACATGGTCTCAGAAAGCTTGACATGCAACAATGACATTTAATGCAGGCGACAATGCAAAGAAACCGGATAGCTCTCAGTGGCTGCTGGGAACACAACACAAAACCCATTTAGAACCTTGGAAAACAGCTTGGGCAGTTTTGTTAACAATTAAACAGTAACTACTATACAACCCAGCAATGGACGATCTTGGGTATTAATCTCAGAAATGAAAACTTATTACCCACACAGAAACCTGAGTGTGAATGTGCCTATCAGCCTCATTAGTCATAACCCCACCCTAATGAGTGATGTGAACTACTTAAAAGTGTGCTGCAGCCACACCACAGCAGAAGCACAGGTGGTAACGTAAGCATTCTATATCGTGCGTGTGCGTGAGTACGTCTGTGTGTCTCTGTGTGTATTTAGGCCAGGGGTCAACATCAGCTGCCTTCCCCCATCATCCTCCACATTATTGTTAGAGATACTCTCTCATTAAACCTGGATCTCATTGGTTCATCTAGACAAGCTGACCCACAAGCTTTGGGTATCTCCTGTTTCTACCTCCAAATACAGATACCAGATTACAGACACGGAGTTGTCACACAGCTTTTTACAGGCATGCTGGGGCATCCGAGTACAGGTCCTCATGGTTGCAGGGAAAGCTTTTTACCACCTGACCTGTCTCCCCAGCCCCTGAAAATGTCCTATATCACAACTTGTAGATCAACATCAGAGTTTTGTTTGTTTGTTTGTTTGTTTGTTTGCTGTGATATTGTACCGTGGGTTTGTAAGATGACACCGCTGGAGAAAACTAAATATTTAAAAGAGCCACTGAATCCTCTGTATTGTTCCTTATATATATGCATTTACAAGGATTTGAAAATGAAAGTGTGGGATCTGGAGGGGTGGCTCAGCAGTTAAGAGCTCCCACTGAGGACAGGAGTTCTATTCCCAGCATCCACTTCAGCTCATGGCTCCCTCCAACCCTAGCCTCAGGGGTTCCAGTGCCCTCTCCTGGCCTCTAGGGATATTTCACCCATGTGCACAAGCACACAGGCATATACACAATTAAAATTAAAATAAAACCTTTTAAACAAATCAGAGTTTAATTAAAACGTGTCCCTAGTAAAATGGAGAACTTCCAGTCTACACAAATACACTGTTGTAAGCTGAATCCCACCTCCTTGAAATTCATCACAAGGTGAAGTGCCAACCCCCCTGTCCCCACCCCCCATCCCCCCACCCACCCACCCACCCACCCACCCACCACCCACCACCCATTCCTGCCCCGTGGTTGTATTTGGAGATAAGGTCTTCAAGAATTAATTGAAGTTAAACTAGATCATAAAAGATGAGTCGCCCAGTGGAACCATGGTCTTATGGCCAAAAGGAAGAATCTTAGCAGAAACCACTTCTGCCTAATTTTTACCGGGGACTTTCAGTTTCAATACTGTGAGGACTGAGATTTCTGGGTTGACATCAGTCTCTGGTATTTTGTGATGATGGTCCAAACTAAGTCAAACACAAGAGAAAATACAGATCTTTTAAAGTGATAAATTTGAAGCCAGCCGTGAACCAAACAGGTTTTTTCCAAGCATTCACTCATGACCTACCATGGAATGTGTGTGTGTGTGTGTGTGTGTGTGTCTGTGTGCATGTGTGGGTGCGTGGGTCTGTCTCTCTCTCTCTCTCTCTCTCTCTCTCTCTCTCTCTCTCTGTGTGTGTGTGTGTGTGTGTGTGTGTGTGAAGCACATAAAGCACTTAGATTTAGTGAAGAAAAGAATCACTCATCTCCTCATAACTTCATCAACCTATTCCAAATCTCTTGATCAAGAGAGAGAGAATCAGGGGTACTTTACCAAGGACGAGTGAGCTGGATGACAGCAAAATTCATTCTGAGTCCAAAGAATAAAATCTCTGAAACCTCGTCCTCTCTGCTTGAGCATGGGCGTTCTGGGATCCTTCACACTGTCTGACAAGGGCTAGAGTTGTGAACTGTTGAATTGCTGAACAAAACCAACATTAAGGAGTGGCAAGGGTTTAGAGCCAAGAGTGATTGGCCTGGACACAAAATGCAGGGCCTTCATCTCTCCGCCCTTTCCTCTCCTCAGCCACATTCCCTTTCACGTTAAGAGCGTGGTGCTCGAAGCTCAAAGCTCTCCACACGGCCTCTCTGGCGTCGCCCTTGGCTGCCCTTGCTCCCCCTCTCCTGCCCTCTTTGTCCTTTCCCTCAGCACCTCAATCCTCAGACTCCTTTCCCTCCAGCATCTCCTTCCACACACAGGCCCCGCTTCCCCACTTCCCCTCCAGCCCAGGATCCCCACTCAGACCTTTCTTTCTCACAGTTTAACCTTCGTACCCTACTTTTATATAATGATGCATACAGCCACACACCGAGAAAGGGGAAACATAGACATGCTGCTTAAAGAGATGCCTTCAACACAACATTCCATAAATAGAGATACAGACTCTCTCTCTCTCTCTCTCTCTCTCTCTCTCTCTCTCTCTCTCTGTGTGTGTGTGTGTGTGTGTGTGTGTGTGTGTCTATGTGTGTGTGTCTGTCTGTCTGTGTGTCTGTATATCTGTCTGTGTTGCTTTGTTTCTTCTTAAATTACATGGCATTCTCCTCAACTCTCTGGAATAAATTTTCCCTCTAGGGTTGCTGGGATGTGGATCTTTCCAACTGCCTGTCTCACATCTGTCTCCCTTCTTCTTTTTTTATACCCCCTTCCTCTTCCTGTCTCGCCCAGACTTCTTTTCTTACATAAAACTTCAGTTTTATGTTTCTTACACGAGTATCATACCACACAATTTGGACACACATATGCTCACGTACACATACACACACATACACACACACACACACACACACACACACGCTCACACACACATACACACACAGAGAGGGGGGGGCAAAAGCTATCATATCGTGGGGAAGAACCTAGGAGGAATGCAGCTGTGGCCTCCCCTATTCACACAGATCAACTCTACTTTTGACTCTCAGTCTTACCGTTCTGACTTGTAATATTTTGAGGAGCAAGCCTTAGAACTAAAAAAATAATAAAAATAAAAAGCTTGAGAGAGATAAGTAACCCCAACAGTTTAATAATAACTGATTTGGGGGGAAGGGCTAGGCGTTTATGCTCTGGGTCTGAGAATACGGGAGGACTGTAGCTTCTCTTCCTAACCCTGTCCCCACTGGCCCCAAGGATCTGCTCCATCGTCTTCTCATAGACCCAAGTCTTCTCTCACCAACCTGCGATGCAGCTCCTGCTATACTCTACAGCGCCCGCAGTCAGGGAAGGAGGTGGCTGCTAAGTTAGAAACAAGGAATTGCAGGAGGAATTTGGACAGGGTGCCACTTCCGCGGTGCTTAGGGAAAGGGCCGCTGGAGCCCAGCGGTAAGGACCCTGCGCAACCTTAGCGCCACGCGAGCTCTCTGTCAGCTAAACATCGACAAAAGGGGGCAACAAACTGCATTTGTTTTTTCCTCCAAAATACAAACTCATGGAGTCCCTGATTCCTTAACTCCTGACAGCGAGAAAATGTATTTCAAAGTCATATGCCATATTCCAAGACTTCCAAAATGCCCAAAGGACAGGAAAGCTAGAAAAACCCCAAAGATATGTGTGTATAGATTTCAGTACTGCCAATGTTAATGGCCCTTGACTAAGACCACTGTGATTTTAATACATTGTATTGTTTTCTTCGTACTGTATTTTAGAAGGGAACATTTCAAAACAATTAGATTAATTAAATATCCACGGGGATGCAGAAAATGTTTTCTGTCACACTTGGGGATTTGACCATGCTTTTTCAGAACTTTTAAATGACAATTCTCACCCCCACCCCCACCCCCATGGGAGGCCAGATGACTGTCATGATCTGTTGTGGAGATGCACATTCTAGTACCTGGAAAACTGCAAGACTTCTCCAGACTTCGGTTTGGCACCCGTAGCGGTTTCTTTTGGGTGAAGCCGTCCTTAGCCATGAGGGGCCACACCTTCAGACCCTGTGGCTCATTGTCTATGAATGCAAAGTGGATCGTGGTCTCGGGGAGTAAAATACAGGTTAGAAAGGTTAGAAAAAGTCACTGAGCCATTTTTATTGTCTATGTTTCATCAAGATACTGAAAGTTGAAAATTTCACCCCGTGCTAATAACACAGTATTAGTTACAGTTGACTGCTTTGCTGGAGTCAAACCAACGGCGCCTGTTCTCTCCAGCCATTCCTCGGAGCGGCTAGCTTTTGAAGAAAACAAAAGCTGCCATAATCTCTCGTATAGGCTGATGTCAAACCACAGGAGTCCTAGCAAAGACCACATATTATCATGAGGGGGAAAGATGAAAGAGTCCCATGGCATGACAAGCTCTAGGAAAGCATTTTCCTCCGCGATGTCACTGCGGTAATCAACTTGCAACCAAAAAAAAAAAAAAAAAAAAAAAAAAAAGGCTGGGAGCGGGAGCCGAGTATCTGTGCCCTCGTTCCGTGCCAAGCTGTCGTAGGACCACAAAGAAGGATTCTGTTCGTTCAAGTGACTGCACCAGGGGATTTGATCTTTGCTCCTTTTCTGAGCATTGAGGTGGCAGGGTTAGAAGGAGGGTTTTAGCGTTTCTGCTGTTGTTGCTGCTGCTGTTGTTGTTGTCTTTTCTTTTGCACGGTCTTTGATTTTGTAGATTTACAAGGCTGTCAATGTCCCATGCCAGACAATGGGGTCCACACGCTGGCTTGCTCTCTTGCAATATATTCATATTTCCTGTGTCAGTTCAGCCAACAGAAATGGGGAAGACAATGATACTTCCACTTCACAGGTCGGATGATATATGTTCATGAGCTGATACATCGGGTGCTACAAAATATCGAATTCTACCATTTGTCATCGTTCAGCTACTTCTCTTTAGTTTTTAAAAATGTGCATTTCACAGCCTTCTCCTAGACTAGTAGTAGTTGATGATCCTCATTGATGGAATTGGATTTCTAAAATGTGCATGAAATCCGAGTTCCTTTAGGATGCTTGGCAAAACCATTTCCTGACTTTAAAAAAAAAAAAAAAGATAGTTTGGGTCCAGAATTAAATTTGAACAGGAGTTTAGACAAGAAATACCAACCTGTCAGTTTCTCCCCTGCTTAGCTACAGGATTCTTTGAAATCAAGGGATCAAGATGTACTCAAAAACTGACCTAAGAAATGACAGAGGAACTCAAGGTATTAAAGAGCTGAGAAACACCAGTGTCAACGGTAGCATTTCGAAGCCATTCACTATCATTGTATCATATAACCTAGGCGGGCCCTGAACTCTCCTGTGTAGTTGAGGTTAGCCGTTTGCTTTCAAGCGTCCTCTTAGATCTCCTTTCCAAGTGTTGGGAGGCCAAGTGTATATAACCCAGAAGGCCCAACTCCCAGCCAATCACCTCCTTCCCTTGTCTCCTAGCTCCCAGCCAATCACCTCCTTCCCTTGTCTCCTAACTCCCAGCCAATCACCTCCTTCCCTTGTCTCCTAACTCCCAGCCAATCACCTCCTTCCCTTGTCTCCTAGCTCCCAGCCAATCACCTCCTTCCCTTGTCTCCTAGCTCCCAGCCAATCACCTCCTTCCCTTGTCTCCTAGCTCCCAGCCAATCACCTCCTTCCCTTGTCTCCTAGCTCACAGCCAATCATCTCCTTCCCTTGTCTCCTAACTCCCAGCCAATCATCTCCTTCCTTTGTCTCCTAACTCTCAGCCAATCATCTCCTTCCCTTGTCTCCTCCTTGACACAAACCTTGACACAAATTCTTTCCAAACATCACACGAATGCACAAATAAATAAATAAGTCCTTTAAAAGTAACAGAGCATCCTCTTTGTTCAGGCTTCTTTTCCTGCCCTGATGGAATAGCAGTGAGTCGTAGAGTCTTCCTAGCCAGGGTTACCTTTCCTCCTTCATAGAAATGCAAAATGGTCCAGTGAAGGTTTTGTTGACCTGTCCTTGTGAAGACCCAGGCTCTTATCTATAGTAATGTTTTGATAGCATACCCCTAATGGCTTATACCTCTATCTTATAACTTTGACAAAGTTATGCATTGGTTTAGTTCTCCCTCCACAAGTTGAATAAAATTTTTAGCACAGTCTCACTTTGTATTTGTCTGAGTTGTAGTTTTCCCTTTTAAAAGTATATCATCTAACAAGTATAGAGGAAAGAAAAATCCTACTAACCTAGTCTTATTTTATAAGGAAAAACATTTCTATTAGAATAGATTTACATATTCAGGTTCAGACTGAAAGATACTATCTGATGGAGACCAAAAATTTATAATGTGCATGTCGTTTTTATAAATTCCCAATGCCTCTTGAGCATTTTAGAAGAGCAGGGTATTTTAAGAGTCTTTAGAATCTCCCTGTAATCTTATGTATATTGTTCTTAAAAAAATAAAAATGTATGCTGTGGTATGGAAGACCTCAACCCAAAAATCCCAGTTACAAATTGGTGAAATCCTACTTCGATGGAGCTCTATAGGCATAAGCTGAAAGGGCAGCCATTTTCAAAGGGTTTTCTTTTCACCTAAACAAGTAGTGAGCACAAGGCAGAAGAATGAATCAGTCTGTGTGAACACATTTGATAATAAGGATTCTCTACCTCTCAGAAACCAATTAACTGTCAAAAGTTCTGTGAATTGAATGTTTATTTTATAAGTAATCAAAATTACTTCCTTAAAACACCCTCTCCTCAATCCTAGCTGCAGTTTTTATATAAACGCTTCCTCATTTAGTCAAAGTTTGCCTGCCACCAAGTACTCATTGGAGGTCAAAATATATCAGTAATTTCCATAATCTGAGTCTCTGGCATCATTGTCAAGCCAAGACTCAACAGTTACAAACACTGACACTGTGGTTGCAATGGAAACTACCCAAACCTACCTTTCAGCAGAATCTAAATCACCTGGGGCTGCAGTGCCATCACTCTGCTTTACTATATGATTTTTTAAATCTTGAACTATTCATTTAAAAATCTCCACAGCAAAATGCCTGAATCTTTCCAAATCAAGGCAATAAAAGAACGATAGCTTTTGCACTATTCTGTCCTGCCGTCCTATGAGTCGCAAGAGCATCACAGGATACTCTTTCATAACAAGCATTGAAATCATCCTATAGTTTGTCAGAGAAAAATCACCAAGCTGCTCTTTACATGATGCTATGCCACCTAAACAATCCAGAAAATTCTTTTTGTGGGAGTGTCCTTTGGCAAACATCAGACCAGCTTAATTTTTAAATAATTTTATAGCTTAAGTATTAACACTTCTTACAGCTCCTTGCGTGGATTTTGTTGCTTCAGTTCACCCAGCTCCATCCTTAAAGTAAAGATGCAATCTATTGACACTGTGAGTACAAATAAATTCTCTAGCAGAGACGTGGAGCTGTCCAATATTGGGACTCCTACACTCTACTTGCAAAGGAGAGAGACATTCCTATGGCTTTTACGGATTAGTTCGCTAGAGAATAAAGAAAATCTTGCCACTTTCCCTATGTCAGATGTAAAAATAAAAAGCGTAGAGGAGAAGAATGGGGCCATAAACTTGATGCAATGGATTGCTATACCGTTTCATCAGATAACGATGGAGACAGTTTCGATGATGCTCTTGTCAGAGAACACATGGTACGATGCACTGTCTACGTGCCAGATAGCTTCTGCACTTTCAGAAATGTCATTTCTAAAAATGTCTATCCATTTGGAAAAATAAGTATGCAATAAATCTGTAAATATTTATTATAAAGGCAATAAGAAAACAGTAAAGAATGAATGTGGTTCTGACAACACCGCGTAAACTGTTAACAGCAGACCTTTGGAGCCGACAGTTCTGTTTCTGGATCAGGGGGCCAGAGCCCAAATGTTGTAACAACTGGGGCCATGTCAATATAGCTCATCTCTACCCACTTAGCACCAAAGGTCACCCCGATCAAGATGCCAGCTCGGTGAGATTCAAGGCAGACATAAAACACACAGATCTTGTATTTCTAAATCCATATGTCTCGATCAATGAACCAAAATATGTTTAGAACTAAAAGCTGCTAGAGTTTGCTGCTGCTCTCTTTGGTTCCCAGTCTCCATCCTATGGGAATGGAGGGGCTAGCAGGTGAGGAATCAGACCCAATCTTTCAGAGAAAATAAAAGGGGAATATGCACACTTGTACAGGACTCAGATAACACCAAGGCAAGTCTCTGAAAGTAACTCTTGACTTCGGCAATGACCTTCCTGCCCCATGTACCAGCCAGGGTTTGCTCTGCTGACTGGGGGTGGGGGTGGGGGTGGCCAGGAGCTTTGGGGTAGAGGGATGGGGCAGCGATGGCCTCCTCTTTTTTACTTAGGAAATGTGAGTTCATGTTTCTTCACCTTTCCAAGAAACTGTCTTCAGGGCAACTTAACTCAACCCTTCTTGACTTAATCCATGGAATCAGAACATCTGCGCTAAATGGGAGTTTTATGGGGGGGAATTATACCTACTCCATCTACAGATTGTTTGCCTCTGATGTCATTCTTGATTAGATGATTTTGGAATTTTGATTGCTTCACATGAGATTATTATGATTTCAAAATGCAGCTTGTAAATGTATTCAGTTCATCAAGGACTATAAATATAATCTTCAACAACAGACTTCTTTCCCTAGGTCCTCTTAGATGCTCTAAGTTAATGTGAGGCCAAAAGATCTACCTTTAAGAAAAAGTGACAAATTCTACCATTAGTAACGATCTTCAAAATATCTGACCTCATAGTCAGATATTTGATAATCATGAGCCTTTCTCATAATGAAGGCTACTTCTTTAGAAAATCCAATGTGTGTGTGTGTGTGTGTGTGTGTGTGTGTGTGTGTGTAAAATACTGCTCATGCTTTATTGAGCAGAAAAAGGATGTATTTAGGTAGTAATGTTCCTCCTAGGTTTTTCTTCTTTTGTGCTTCCATTTTCAACTTCCTCTTCCAAGAAACTATCCACATTCTATTCCCAATTTGTCATTCTGGTAGACTTTGGATCCAATAATGAAACAGAGTGGGGGTGGGGAAAGGAAGAAGTCTTGAAGTGAAATCTGGCGGGTCAGTTGGTAGGGGGAAGAGAAACTAGCATCGTTATTCCCAAAGGCTGGCATTCAGGAAGGAAAGCTAACCTACCACACAGTGGTCATGTCCTGACTCACAGTGATAATTCAGCCTCTAGAGTAGCACACTACCTCCAGAACCCCCAGACCTTCCATGAGACTCTGTCTCAAAACACCAAATTAAAAAAAAAAAAAAGTTGCACCAACAGCTGAAACATGCAATCTAATTATCTGCAAAAGACGAGAAGGAAGAAGCAAATGATAAAATGAAGAGTCATAAATCCAGCGGCAGATGCGCTCTCCCAGGAACACCCAGCAAGCCAGCCTGCTTTCTGAGCTGCTCTGCTTCTGTGTGGGGCCTTTTCTGAATTTGGCAGCACCACACACTTTGCCTCCTAGATTCATATGTAAAGAGTTAGGCATCAAAGCAATGTCATGCAATAGAATATGTTTTATGCATTAACTCTGTGGAATTATTGAAGAAATATGAGAGAACAGGCTCTCAACCCACTATGTACTAGAGTCGCATCTGAGCGTGATAGGAAGGTGCCAATCAGTCCACTTTCCAGCGGATGTGGCAGTTATTTGACCAATCAGACCCATTAGAGTCTACTTAGCAATTTCGGAGAAGTCATGTCTGCTGCCAAATGGCAGTGCAGAAGTAACTTTCTGGAAGAGTGGAGGAAGTTGCTCCCCACTTCCTTCCTTGACATCCATAGCGCAGCCCCCTCCACCTCAGCCCCACAGGCTGGGCACTGGATGGTGGGAGCCACGCAGACTGTGATTAAATGACTCATCCCCTTAGCATGGCTTATTTGTAAAGGTTACCCACAGCAACATCCAGCAGGGCCCCAACTCCAGAGTGGGTATTTGTCAAAATGAGTCAAGATAATAAGGGGCCTTGGAAGGAACCCCTACAGTTGGGTAGGAGAAGGGCAGTGCTTGTGGCCCAAGGATAGTATTCAATTGAGCACTTCTATCTGCCCTCTGGAAAAATGTGACCCTCACAACAGAATCAATGCTTGCCTCACTGCCAGCCGCTCAGCTGAGACCACAAACTTGTGTCTTCCCATGACTGTGCCAATTGTCATGATGCCCAAATCTTTAACTACATCAATAGTGCCCGCAGCTCTGGTCCTTAGGTCCCCTCGTGCTGCCAATTATGACAAAGTGAGATAGAAGCATCCTGGGGTCTGTGGCAAACGAATCCCCACCCATCCAGCACTTCAAAGGGATCCAGAAGAAATAAAATGAAATAAAAACCAGTGACAAACTCAAAGCAGTGATTTTTATTTAAGGAAAAGATATCGTAAAATAAAACAAATGCAGGTTGTTACAGTCTTTAGTTGCAAAGAAAGGCTTGGAGTCATTTAAATAGGCACCCATACAAAAGTAGTAAGAAATTGTTTTTAATGTTTTCCTAAACAGTTACTAGGGACAGCTGTTATAGAGGATTATGGGGAATAGTTTTCTCATAAACTGAATAGGAACTAATTCTAAGAGAGACAAGCTCACATTTGTTGGGTGCTAATTCATTCCAGGCAGCATGTGACAATGTATATAACCTTACTTAATCCTAAAAAGCAGTTTAATAAGTACTACTATTCTTAGTTATGTAGATAGGTAAATCAGGACTCAGAAAGTTTAACTGTCCCATGCAAATATGGCAAACGGTGGTAATCACTTAACCTTTTGTGCTCCCTAACAACACACTTATTTTTAGGGATGATTCCCTGTATGCTTCTTTTTTTATTTTTAATTTTTTTTTCGACAGGGTTTCTCTGTATTACCCTAGCTGTCCTGGAACTCACTCTGTAGACCAGGCTGGCCTCAAACTCAGGGCCCGGCCCCTGTATGATGTACTACTATAAAGGCAATATTCCCTTCACTACTCAGGCCAAAGGAACTAGATAGTCTCTCTTCCCAGTAGCACACAGAACACAATTGTAGGCATAATGCTTTGCGCACTGCATAAAGTTGACTTTTGTATTATTCAAATGTTGATTTCTCCATCCCACTATCTGGTTCAATCAGGACACGGCATTGTAATGCTTATGTTATGAATCTCCTGCCTCACCTTTGTGTAAACAATGTTCATCATTTACTCTCTGCCTTGTCAGTAAAAGCTGGAAAAGCCAGTAACTAGGCAATGAGAGAGAATAGGGAAGGACTTCTGCCAGCCTGCATGGAGAGATGATTTACCACAGAGAAATACTCTTTGCTCCTACCAGGATATGCTCCATCCTCAGGATTAAGAAAAAGGTGTTCCACTGGTCCAGATGTTACCTTTAACAATACCATCCCAAGTGCCAAAAGTCAGAGCCAGTCTCAGCTCTCAAACCTAAGGATTTAGTCAATCCTCACCAAATCCTGTGGCCACTGCTTAGGATGTCCAATTACAACTTTCCCCTTCTCCCTAAGGGGTAGAGACTCTGGAATACAGGATATATACATATCATCAGCATTAGGGGAAACTGAGGCATATGAATTCTGTGTGTGTATACGTGTGTGTGTGTGTGTGTGTGTGTGTGTGTGTGTATACTTTCACATCATTTTATGGGTTGGATATTATTAAAAGCTTTGTTTAAAAAACAGGCAGCTTTAAACACTAAAGAAGGAAAAGAGGAGGAAAAGGTGCCAGCAAAGGCTTAGATAAGGAACTGCAAGAAAAAATTTTCTCCAACTTTGAAATGAGAAGCTCATCCCTATGTTTCTGCCTTCGTCTGCTCTCCATTCTTCATCCCCCCTCTCTAAACTCTAAGGGCTACCATCCCCCTGCTGACCCCAAGAGTAGGTCTACCAACAAGCAAGAGCCCACAGATGCTGAAGGCCATAGAGAGGTGTCTGCCCTCTAATCAACTGCAATGGAAGGTAAGATGTGTGCTCTTCCCTCGTTCAGCACAGCATCTGGGCATGAATGGAATACCTGGGTCTCTGCTCTGAAGAGGACTTTCACAGCAGCCCTTCTCCCTAGGTCAAATGTTAAATTCCTTTAAAACAAAAATCTTCCTAGTGCTAGCCATACATGTGTGCTATAGATGTCAAATATAGATGCTTTTTTTCAATGCAAGTAAGGGAGGGAGGATGCTAGAAAGGTGACTTAGTGGTTAAGAGCCCATGCCGTAGGAGACTAGAGTTTGACTTCTAGCACCCAAGTCACTCCAAGAGATCTGATACCCTCTTCTGGTCTCAAGGGGCATTGCACACACAAGGGCACACACACACACACACACACACACACACACACACCTACACATAAAAATTATTTTTTAAAAATGCAAGCTGAATTAAATAAATGAATGAATGCACAATGCCAATGACTTCAAACCAGAAAGGCATGGTGTGTTACTTCTATACCTTATTTGAAAACTCCCATTTTGACGCAGGGGGAAAAAAAGCAGTCTTATCAGAAGATAAATGTGGGAATAAATAATCATCCAGTGGTGCATATTACATCCCACATAAATCACTTACAAAATGAATGATGCAAGTTACATGAAGTAAACAATTATGGTAAGCTTGAGACTCGGAGGCAGAGATGAGACTGAAGCAGCATCTGCCTGTCCTCAGAAAGGAGTCCACACTGGCCCTGCTCTGCTGCGGGGCCCTTACATACTGTATGCTGACCCACATTGAGAATGGCTGCCATATAAGCGAGCCTAGGTTTTCTACCTTGCAGAATGTTAGCAGATCATTTCTATTTCCACCCAACCAATCTCCAACCTGCATATGTACATATGTGAGTTAGGTAAGATGGGAGAAGTGTCTGCAGAACCGTTAGAATATGCATTTAGAAATTCAAACTAGGAGCTGGAGAGATGGTTCAGTGGCTAAAAGTATCCACTGGCTCTTGGAGAAGACACAAGTTCTATTCCCAGTAACACATGGAAGCTCATGACCACCTGTGACTCTGGCTGCAGAGGCATCTGATGTCTTCTGGTATCCACAGACACCTATACCCACATTGAGAAAGAGGAGAGAGAGAGAGAGAGAGAGAGAGAGAGAGAGAGAATAAAAATCAATATCTTCAAAAGAAAGAAACCCAAAACTATTTCAAAGTTGTCTATTCTACTACGTGTTCCCCTTCTGCTGGGCTAGTAATGGAAAATTGTGTTGTAAAAGGAAAATAGACTATTGAGCACTGTATATTACATTTATCATATTTATTTATTCATATATTTATGCCACGGTGTGTATATGGAGGTCAGCAGGCAACTTGCAGAAATCCATTCTCCTCTTCCACCCCACAGGTCCCAGGAATCAAACTCAGGTTGATAGGCTTGGCAAGGGTCTACCTGCTGAGCCAACTCTTAGGTCCCCGTTGAAACTTCTTGATGGTTTGAGAAATCTGAAAGAAGCTCACTCTTCATCTCCTCCTCCTCCTCCTCCTCCTCCTCCTCCTCCTCCTCCTCCTCCTTCTCCTCCTCTTCCTCCTCCTCCTCCCCTTCTCCCCCTCCTCTCTTCTTTATCAGAAGAGGCAGCCACTAAGCTCAAAGTGTGATTCTGAACTGGACCTTCATAATTTAGAAGATATTATTGCAACACCTGGCAACTTGGATGACCTCAAAGGAGCAGCTGTTAGCAATTTGTTTGTTTATTTCAATGTTGTCTTAGTGGGGTTCTAGCTCAGGGAAAGTCTAAATGCCTGAGAGGGCTATTAGTATGGATCCTGGAGTCCAGTGGTAGAAGAAACTGGATAGCTGGCACTCATGGGTGGGAGAGGAGCATATCCCCCATGAGCAGAAAGACCATTCTCATCTCTGTTTTCTCTCTGAGCCCTCAACCAAGTGGATGCCTGCCCATAATGTGGGTGAGTCCATTCAGACTCACACATTCATCTCTTCTGGAAGCATCCTGACACAGACACACTTCCAAAACACATCTCCAATAGGAGCATGCCCCAGGTGCTTCTTAACCTAGTAAAGGTAACAGCTAATCATACCCTTCATGAGTGGTCCATGGCAGGATATAGGCCACAGGAATTATACTCTGAGGGATTTGGAAGGGATAGTATATCAAGTCAGCAACATACTCTCAGATTGGTTAGAATTTCAAACATTCTTTTACGTATTCATAAATATTTAAGTTTGATGGAGTCTGAGTGTGAGTCTGTGTGTATGTATGTATGTATGTATGTGTGAGTATGTGTGAGTGTGAGTCTGTGTGTATGTATGTATGTATGTATGTGTGAGTATGTATGTTTATGTGTCTGTGTGTGATTGTGTGTGTGTCTTTGTATGTATATGTAAGTGTGTGTATTAGTGTGAATGTGTCTTGTGTGAGTATGTATGTGTGAGTATGTGTGTTTATGTGTCTATATGTGTGAATATGTAAGTGTGTATATGTGTGTGAGTGTGTCTGTGTATGTCTGTGTGTGAATGTGTATGTATGTGAGCGTGTGTCTGTGTGTGAATGTGTATGTATGTGAGTGTATGCATGTGTGTGTATATGTGTGTATAGTGTGTGTGTACATATGTGAGTGTGTGAGTGTGTGTGTGTGTGTCTGTGTATATGTGTGTATAGTGTGTGTGTGTGTGTGTATGTGTACATATGTGAGTGTGTGAGTGTGTGCGTGTGTGAGACTGTATATATGTGTGTATAGTGTGTGTATGTGTGTATGTGTACATATGTGAGTGTGTGAGTGTGTGTGTTAGTGTGTGTGTGTGTCTGTGTCTGTGTCTGTGTGTCTGTGTTTCACCAAAATAAGAATAGATAGATCCTTTCTCCCCTTTACTCTGACACTGGCTTGGCTGCATCCAGTTTGATCTTTCCCATGCCCTATACTTAAAGAAGCAAAGCGTCTCATCAATACTTTCCTGTAGCTATGGGGAAGTACTCATCAGGAACCCCAGGAAAACCTGTGACGTCGAGATTTGGGTCTCTGTCTACCACCCATACTGTTTTACCCTTTTTCTCAAAGATGGCCGATTCCCACCCAGTCTTCTCTGAGAGATTGCTCTCTTTTGTAGACCTGTGTGAGTGTGTCTGTGTGTGTGTGAATGTGTGTGTGTATGTGAGTGTGTGCATGTGTGTGTATATGTGTACTAGTAGGTACTAGTAACTGCTAAGAAGTTGGTTGGCAAGGCAAACGGCCCCAAGGGGAGCTTCTATGATAAAAGAAAATGGAAGAATGGGAAAATCTGCAAAGTTCTATGGGGTTGATAGAGTCAGGTAAGGGGGCGGATAGCAGCCCTGGGCCAGCATTCATCCCACCACTAGTTGAAGGCGGAGAAACTAACGTAAACACAGGAAGGAGGGGACAGCTCTTCTGGGAAAACTGGTAAGAGGACTCTGCAAACCTAGGTGAGAGCTTGATAAATGCCTATCAGATGCAGACAGTACTGCAAAGAAAAGAAAGACTTTACAGGCGAGGGTAGGGGTCTTCAAAGCAACCAGACCAAATTCCACGAGTCATGTTCCTGGAAGAATCAACAAAGAGAGAATTAGACAAAAGGTTTAGAGCTGGGAACAAGTACAGGGATGCCCTCCCTCTTGACCGACAGCACCATTAGCTTATACCATCCTCAATATCTGTAGTGCTAATTCCAGCTTACTGAGGAAAAATAGACTCATTGGGCCCATCTGTTCTGTACATTTCAACAAGTACATTCTTTGCAGATTAAACATAATTTCTAATACAAATCCCTCTTCATGAGATACGGCATATCTATAAAAACAAACTCAGCTATACTCTGAATACATTTAATGATATTTTCTATATTGATATCTAACTAGTGAAAGTAATGACCTGGGGAAAAAAATCAGGTCAAATTTGGCCATAAACTGCCCCAGTGCTTGCATTCAGGGCGTGGACCCTTGAGTATCACATTATATTCCACACTTCTCCAGAAAACTGGTTACTTAGCAATGGAGACAAAACATTCACCCAGCCTTGCAATAATGTCTTCAGAACTCCTAGTGGATGGTGGGGTGATGGTTCAGTGAGTAGGAGCTTGATCTGTACAACCATGAAGAGCTGAGTTTGATCCCCAGCACCCATTAAAAGCAGTAAATTGCTGGACCCACTGTAACCCCAACCGACACTGTAGAGGACAGAGACAGGAGGGCCACTTAAGCCTGCTACCTGCCAGCCTAGCCCTTAGCCTAATGAAAGATCCTCTCTAAAGAGAATAAGGCAAAGAGTGAAGTGATACCAGCACCCTCCTCTGTGCTCCATGTGCACATAAGGAGCCATGAAACATCCTACACACCACACACACACACACACACACACACACACACACACACACACCTCAGCCCTTTGGACCTGAACTAATGGCACAGAGTATACTCAATCTCCAACACCTGTGTGTTCCTTGCCAAATGTTCTCACCTAAAAGAAAACCAGCATCTGCCTACCACCGCCACATCTGGTCAAGAATCAGTCACTGTCGAGCAAATTATCACTCACACTGGCACAGAGCTGTCTCTCGGCAAACTACAAAGTGCTTCCATCTATATTATTATTTCGTTGAGTCCTATGGTGACCATTTGTAACGGCAATAAATATTTGATGGGCCATATGCAAAGCCCTGTGCGGCATAAACACGTTTTAATTCATCCACTCTTCACAAGGTTGGTGGTCAGATCTCCCTTATGACAGATAGGGAACCTGAGACTAAGAGAGGTGGCATGTATAGCCTAGGGTCCCATAGCTCAGTGGCCACATCTGTCTCCCTGTGCTGAACATGGTCATCAGGTCACATCAGGTCATAAAGTTTTCTTCATCAGTCTCCCGTTAGGACTTTTTCGAAGGCTCCTCTGCAACTTAGGCATGACCACCAGGAGGACCATGGTGAAGAGACCAGCAACTTGCTAAGCATGCGAGCTGTTGTCACCTCTCAAGCTGTGGTCTGGGCGCCTACAAGAGAAGTTGTTCTAGTAAAGCAATGTGCAGAGGATGGGTGTGCTAGGCTGAGGTGTGGAGGGACACTCCTTAAGCTGTTACCATTGGCCCAGTTGTCAGCTTCATTAGAACTTGAACCCTCAAATTTACCCCATTATTCCTACCAAACACATTCGTTGTAAGAAATTATTCTAAGCAAATTGTTTACCAGCAAAATGCTATTTGCCTATTCATTTTGTTTTACTTAGTCTTTTGTTTGTATATTACTTTGTTTGACACATGGTATATCACCTAGCCCATGCTGATCTCAAACTTATTATACAAGCAGAGCTGGCTTTGAACTTCTGATCCACCTGAGATTACGGGTATGTATCACCACACTTAACAATTTGCATATTATCTAGATAGAGAATTTATACTTGACTTTGAAGGACAAAAGGAACATGGGTGACTTGAAAGGTAAGAGGAAACCATGGTCAAGAAAAATAGACACCAGGGTCAATCAGGTTTCTGTCAACTGCCCCAAAATATCACCAATTTATAAAAGAAAGTATTTTGCTTGGCTCACTGACTTTTCAGTCTGTAGTCATAGGGTCCTATTGCTGTGGGCCTATGATGAGGCAGTACATACCAGCAGGGAATATTTGGGGTGTGAAGCTGGTCACCTCACAGAAACCAGGAAGCAAAGAGAATGGGCAAGAAAATAAGCTCCTGCTATCCTCTACTGGAGCATGCTTCCAGCGACCTGATGCCTCCGACGAAGTAATATCTCCTGACAGTTCCACTGTCTCTTAATGGGAACTTGTCTAGAAACAGCAGGCTTCAAGGCATGAACTTCTGAAGGACCTAAAGCTCTCCGCCCTAATTTCATCTCTCAAGATACATTGTGTGCAATGAAACTTGAACAGAGATAGACATGCTAGGCCTGATACAATAACTTATTGTACACTGGATGACTTAACTAATAGAAATCTCTTTCCTTGGTCTGGAATCAAGGTGTTGGCAAGAGTTGGGTTGTCTGAAGGCCTCGGTTTGGCTTGGCTGTGGCTACCCTCTCCTTACCTCTATCTTGGATGTGGCTATCCTCTCTTTATATCTGTCTTCACACGGCCACTACTCGTTGTATATCTAGTCTTCAAATGTCCACTTCTTATACGGATCCCACCCACAGTGGATCAGACCCAGGCAAGGCTTCATTTTAACTTGTTTTTCTTTCAAGCTCCTTTCTGAGATGTCTGGGCCTCAAACTTCAACATGTGAAATTTGGAAGAACACAATTCTTCCTACAATAAACACCGAGCAACTCTCAGCTGCTGCTCTACCCGCCTCCCCCCAGCCCCAGCCACTACCTAAAAACAGGATGTTCTCTGTCACTAGTTAAGAGAAATATGTCCTAACAGACAATTACTAAACTGAACATGGAACAAACAACCTATTATAAAAAAAAAAAAAATTAAAGGGCCTCCCAAGGACAAGAGGCTAAATACAAAGCTGGCCAGACCCTGTCTGAATAGAAATGAGGAAAAAATTGGAGCAAGGAAAGATACCTTCCCTGAGAGCGTTCTTCAGGGAGCATGTGTTCCTCTACATGTCGTAGAATGCCTATAAAACTAAATCTTTGTAGAACTGTGCCCAGCTGCATTCTTGAAATACAGCCACTGTGTTGGTTACTCTTCTGGTCGCAGTGACAAAATATAACATTAAAAAAACTTAAAGAAGAAAGGTTTGCTTTGACTTATGTCTTGGAGGGGTGTGTGTGTGGGGGGGTCTAGTCTACAATGGAAGGGGAGATGTGGAAGCTGGAGCCTAAAAGGATAGGTCCCTCTGCATCCACACAGACAGGAAGCAAGCCAGAGGTTTGTTTTTATGACGATTCTAGATCAATCAAACGGACGATGAAGATCAACCAGGACAGCCACAGAGGTAGCTCCCACCCTACCTGCATTTCTCACACTGGTCTCAGGAGGTGGATCTGTGCCTCCTCCTTTTGAATCCCAGTTGCTTGTGACTAAGGAACCAGTGATGTTAAGTAACCTCAGATCAGTGCACATCAGGCCATTCAGCTTCCCCTTGAGCCTCTAAGGCAGGAGCTCTCAGGCTGCGGGTCGCAACCCCTCTAGGGATGACCAACCCTTTCAAAGGGGTTGCCTAAGACAATCAGAAAACACTTATATTTACATTATCATTCATAACAATAGCAAAATTACCATTATGAAATAGCAACAAAAATAGTGTTATGCTTGGGGGGGGTCACCAACACACGAGGGTCGCAGAGTTAGGAAGGTTGGGGACCACTGCCCTAAGGATGTACAGTGTTTAAGAGCTGAGCCCTTGTGTAGATTTCTGTCTGCTCTGAAGCTATGATTCTTCACAGAGAACGTACATGAAATAATCCCAAGACAACAGGAAGGAAGAAGGCTAGCCCACTGATCCCCCTGCTTCTGCTCAGCCACATATAACTGCAGTGATGTCTGTGACCCGGAGCCAAAACAGCTCAGTCAGGCTTCTCCTAAATTATTGGCCCACAGAAGCCATGAGCATAACAAAATGATTACTGTTGTCTTACATCACAAAGTTTGGGAGTAATTGTTAGGTTGTGGGGGGAAAAAATCTGAATGAAAATATTCTGATTGAGTCTTTCTGATGCTAATTTTACTTTGCTTCTCCCAAACATTAACCCAAATGAGTAAAATGATTATTTCCTCTTGGCAGGTCTATAGATTCTCTACTTGGCATCTCTTACATCGGAAAATGACAATGTGTCTTTGGTTTTCTCAATTTCCATGGATGCTGCATTTGTTGAGAGGTCAGTACGGCATGAATCCCACAAATAAACACCCTGCGCACAGCTTCTTGTTGTGTTTAGGATGGTTCACATGTAGCTCAGCCATGCTTGTTGCTAGCTGTCTGTTCCCAGGTTTCTGTTATAATTGCAGCTCTTTCCTCCTAGGGTATCTAGCTTGGAAACTTCTAGATGTCTTCTGTTCTGCAAGTGATGCTCTATATTCCCCATCTCTGTGTTCCTGAGACGATGACCTAAGACCAGGGTGAGGAACACGTTTCAAGGGTTATTTTGACTGAGACCCTAGTGATATCACCACAGGTGTGGTTTCCATATCTAGCCTGCTAGACTGCATTTCCAAACACTGAGGTGGCCACACCTACAACATGGCACTGAGATTCTCATCCCACTTCTGTTTTTATTTTATCTCTGATTAGAGTGAAGAGTCCTTCTTGGATGCCTTTCACCTAAGAGGAGTTGCAGCCTCTTTCACAGTGTGATAGTTACTGTCTATGATACAGGATTCTAAGGCTATGAGCATGCGTCTTCTTCACCAACCCAATGCCTGACACTCAAACATGAGAGACTCAGTCCTTAGAATTACACCTGGACCCAACTGATTCAGATTCTATAGATGTCTACAAATGTATTACCTACTTTTCTCACTGCTGTGTCAAAATACCTGACAAGAAGTTTAAGGACAGAAGCATTTATGTGGGCTTACAGTTCAAGAGAACATAGTCTGTCACTGTGGGAAAAGTGTAGCAACACTACACATTGCATCAGCACTCAGTTAACAGAGAGCGAATAGGAAATGGATCTTGGCTATGAAACTCCCAGTCCTGCCTCCAGTAATCTACTTCCTCCAGTAAAGCTATGTCTCCAAAAGGTTCCTTGGTCTCTTGGTTCCTCAAGCAGGCAGCATCAGCAGCTGGGCATCAAGGGTTCACAGACATGAGTCTGTGCAGGGCATTTCACATTCAAACCACAAGCCGGGCGTTGGTGGTGCACGCCTGTAATCCCAGCACTCTGGGAGGCAGAGGCAGGCAGATTTCTGAGTTCGAGGCCAGCCTGGTCTACAGAGTGAATTCCAGGACAGCCAGGGCTACACAGAGAAACCCTGTCTCGAAAAACCAAAAAAAAAAAAAACCAAAAAAAAAAAAAAAAAAAAAAAAAAAAAACATTCAAACCACAGTACTATGTGAATGAGGAAAGGTGATTGTGAAACTCTTGATGGAGCCACTAAGGATTCATTCCAAATGGTCAGGAAAGACCATGACGTTTTCTATGGAAAGGTTGAACTGCATCAATGAATCCGATATTAGCTATTGGCATTTCTAAGTTTAATACACCATTTAAGAATTATCTCAATGGCTTATGACTTTTATTAACAAATCTTATCAAAAAATGTTGGGTTTATAAAAGAAAACTATGCAGCTGGTACGATGGCTCAGAGGACACATGTGCTTACCCCCTAAGCTTACATGTAATGGATCAGATGCTCCAGGGTAGTTAAAGGAGAGAATCGACCACTGCATGTTGTACTTTGAGCTCTATATATGCTCTATTCCATGCTTGCCTGGACATACATACACACATACATACATACAATCATACATACATACATACATACATACATACAATCATACATCTCTCCAAGACCTAAGAACATAGGTTTAAAGGAGATTGTTAACCAGCAAAATAGAACATCAGGTAAAAGTACCTGGTACTAAGCTTGACAACTTGTGCTTAATCCTTAAGACTCATGTGATAGGACAGAACTCACCCCTATGAATTCTGTTCTGATCTCCACATACACACCATGGCATGTGCACACACACACACATACAATGTAAAATTTAATCATAGAAAACTCCCAGTACTATGTACAGCCAATAATATGGTGTCAAGTAATAAGACCACATAGAGCATAGGTTTCTGGAGGTGAAATATATATATATATATATATATATATATATATATATATATATATTTGTAAAAGATGAAGCTGCACTCCTCTCTCTGCCTATCACACGAACCTCTTGGACACCGTAATTTCGCACAGCCAAGCTGTAATCCCGGCGGAAGCTCTGTGATATTTATTGGGAAAAGTCTTGTATGGCAGGGCTGTCCAAGATGGAAGTCTTTGTGGGCCTCCTTGGCCGGAGATAGGGCTGAGCTGAATTTCTCATGGCAAGCTTTGTCTGTGTGACCCTTCTCTGACTTGTTCCTTTACTTACGAGATGTCCCTGATAGCCGGAGGTGCGAGCATCCAGGCGTGAGGGTTCACTGAGAGTTTATTCTTTGAGCTACAGCACTGGCCATGATTTATCTTCTAGAGATCCATTGCTTTGCTTTTTGATCAGCTATACAGTTATTACCTAAATACATCAAAGAATTAACCTCCCAACAATATATAATTTGTATGGTTAGGTGGCTTTGACACTGTGACATGGAAAGCATCAGTTAAGTAAAGTTTCAAAGTAAGCCTGAGAGAGTCTCACAAGAAGGAAGCAGGATATTAGACAAAGACTACACTAACAATACACCTAGTGGTATAACAAAGTGTTTCCAAGGACTCTTGAACTACTAGTTTACCATTAACTACAGAGGGACGCGATGGCTTTGTATGTATTCTCTAAAGTTCATACCTGATTGATTTTGTATTTCCTTGTGCCAGATACTCATGGTAACCATTCTTTGTAAACATTTCACTGGATACATTTTTTCTTCAGTAATGTAATACCAACTTGTGTGTATAAAAGTTCCTGCCTCAGAACAGTAAAGTGCATTCAGACGCATTCAGATCTTGTGTGTGTCTGTCTGTCATTTCACGCCGCGACCAGTGCCTTCCTGCATACCAAAGACCCTGATTCCCCCACGTGTGTCCCGACTGTGTCGGTCCGTGGCATCTGCCCTATGAGAGAGGGCAAGCATTGTCTTTTCCACACTAGAATCCGGCCATGCTGAACCCACGGCCTCGTACTTTCTGCCTCCAGATCAGTGAAAGGTAAACATTTGGTGTGTACAAGTCACCTGGCCTGGGGTACTTTGTTACAGCAACCTGAGCTAATCCGATTCTCTATTAAGATAGAACTCTTGGGAGTGAGTGGGTTGGTGAGCAGGGGGAAACGAGGGGAGGGGGAGAAGACGGATGGGATAGGGTGTTTTCCTAGGGGAAACCAGAAAGGGAATAACATTTGAAATGTAAATAAGGAGAATATTTGATAAGAAAAGAAATAAATTTTAAAAAAGATAGAACTCATTTTATTCTTTTCTTTTTTGAGTTTTAAATGGTTTTATGTATCCTTTGAAAAGTAATACAGGTATACAATGTGTCTTCTACTCTACCTCCAACTTCCCCCTTTATCTCCCAACATCTCTCTCAAGCCTTTGTGTCTTTTCTACTTTTTAAAAGAGGTTTATCTCGTAGTTTATTGATGTGAATGTGTGTGAATATGTGAGTTCATGCTTTGGCACCTGGACAACTCAGAAGAGGGCCTACTGTTCCCGACACCTGGGGTTGCAGGTGGGTGTGGCAGCCAGGAACCAAGCTCAGTCCTCCAGAGAGACGAATGCTCTCTAAACCCACAGGCTACCTTTCCAGCGCCACCCACTTCTTTTCAAAAGTAACCCACTCTGTACAGCCAATCCTACCTACAAGAGCACAGGTATGAGCCATCCACTGGGAGCACGGGCAAAACTGCCGAAGACCCCGTGGCTAAAGACACGTGACCATCAGCTCGCACAGAAGGCTAGATACGTAGCCCAGGTTGCCCTCAGACTTACAATCTTCCTTCTCCTTCTGAGTGTCGGGGTATAAGCATGAGCCATCATGCCCACTGGTGCCTGGATTTATCAGTCAGTCTTGGTTAATCTTGGAGGTGTTAGGTAAAGGAATTAGGGGAGTGAATATGATCAAAATATACTAATGAAATCCTAAAAAAATTAAAAGTATATATTTTGAGAAAAGAGGGTCTTTTGTCTAGTAGGTCTCAGACCCAGTTACACTGAATAACTACTCTGAAAGAGCCTCAGGGCCCTGCTCCGAGGCAGTCAGCTGGACACAGGGTGAGGGCGTCGTCGGAAACTCCATTCGCTCAGGGGATTCTAATACATACCCAGGGCCAAAGGCCAGACCTTTCCACGGGCATTCTGCATCGCATTTGAACTTGCTAGGCTAAGGTCTGTGCTTTGAAAGGAAGCATGAACAATGCCGGAAGCAAAGGAAACATCAACCCTATTTGCATCAAAGACCACAAACTGCTTAAGCACCACCTTCCCAGCAGTCTGTATTCAAAGGGAGGATGAGCTCATTTGAAGCACATCTTATCTGTCCGGTAAAGCCCTCACAGGATGCGCTCAAACACATAGGCGACTTCTACGCTCCCCTCCCCCCCTTCCTGTCAGCAGTTACTGTACAAATTTGAAAGTCACAAAACTCCTTTCCTCAAGTTAAAAAAAAAAAAAAGTCCTACAAACTTATAATATGAATACTCTACTGTGTAGCCGTAAGCAAATGTGGGAACAAAATCACGTCCGATGAAAGGAGGGGGAAGGGGAAAGGTAAAACAGCGCCAAATACAACTCCATACAAAGCGTGACCAGCAGGCAGACCGCGATTTAGTGGGAGTTTTTCCAGCAATGAGTTTCAACATAAAACTGAGATTGAAAATGATGTTTAAAGTGCCATATAACTTAAGCACATTATATAAGGCTTATTTGCCTCCTGACTAGGACATACTTAACATCAGTGTTTGCCCATTCTCCAGCCAAATGTAAAGTATTTCTGTCTCTGCGAGTTTGTCCTCCGTCTCTCTATTTAGGGGAGCCCCTGCCTGTATTTTCCTTAGAAGGGCTTAGTTCTTTGATTATATTTTTACTCCATCTGGGAAGTCCTCCTTATAGTGGCATTCCATGGTTGAATGACTCTGGAACTAGAGTCTTGCTGACCTGACAGGCTGCCGTTTAACTCCTTGGAAACCAGGGGAGCATTTCCGTTGGCTTACCAAGGTGAGGTGATATTTGCTGGATCTTCAGAAGAAGAGATGAGTTCTTGAATTGGGAAGACGGTTGGGAGATGCCAGCCTAGCGCACACGAAGTCCTGGATTTGATTCTCTGCATCCCATGAACTGACCATGGTTTCAGCAGGAGGAACAGGAGGAGGTCAAGGCCTTCCTGTTTCACAGCAAGTCTAAGGCTAGATGGAGCTACATTAGACCCTCTCTCAAAGGCAAAATTAAAAAAAGAGGAAGCGAGAAGAGGAAGACAAGGCTGTTGGTCTTTGAGCTTGGACATAATATTGGCTGCCTTTTGTCATTACAGGAAACAAGATGGAAACCTGTATCCTTCACACGTGCGTCTTCAGGAGGCATCAAGCTAGTTCTATTTTAAAAATCCTTAAGCAGCCTAGCCAGAAACCCTACATTTATTGGCAATGGAATGCATCATTTCTAAACAAAATCACTGTGATTAATTAACCTTTAATAAATAGCATGTGCTCATGTGTGTGTATAGATACATTGTACATGTATGCAATGTGGATGAAAACCATGGGTCATGTCTTCCTTGTCACGTGTCACCGCATTTTTGGAGGCAGAGTCTCTCACTGAACACGGAGCTCTCTGGTTTTGCCAGACTGGCTGGCTAAGAACCCCTAAGCACCCTATTGTGGCTGCCTCTTCAGCTCTCCGGTATTACGGACACACACTGTTGGATACAACTTTACATTGGTTCTAAAGGACTAAACTTAAGTCCTCATGCTTGTACGGCAAACACGTTATGCCCCGAGCCATCTCCCCAAACCCTAATAAATAGGTTTATTTGTTTCATTTCATTGTTAAGCTGAAAGATATCATTCATTTTAAAGACAACTGTGCCCTAAAGGTCACTTAAGGGGATTCATAAATCTGGTTCCATTTTTAAAAAAAATGCCAATCCACAATGATGCTCTTAGCATGAGAATTCGCTAAAGAAATCAAAGGGCAGCAGAAACATCCATTTCTCCTCGTTCTTCTTTGACACTGAGAAAACAAAGCCAGCACACTGTCATTCACACATGAGTAATGTAAGGACGTCTAGTTATTCCTGCCTGAAACCCAGAGCTCTTCCTCAACTCTTGAGTTGCTGTGCACTTCGTAGCCTTGGGTGAAATCAGTGAGTACCTTGCACACGTCTGTGAACTAGATCACTTACTCACTGTGTACCTTTTGCTAATCTTTAGGTAGCATGTAAGACAATGGCTTTCCCTATGACACTGCAATGCATGTGTATTCAGCATACTTTGCTCATGACTGTCCCCCACTAGCGCCCTGTGGTCTTCTTCCCTCTCTCACTGGTCCTTTTCCACCCCCATCCCAAACTGTCCCCAGCACTTTTTGGAAACCTGTGTTCCTGTGGTTAAATATAAATTAGTAATTAGCAGGAGCATACACACAATTCTTCTGCAACTTGAAGTCCGTCAGAAGGAGAAATGCCAAACTACTAATCACATAACTAGTGATCTAGTAACTATTTAGTAATTTGCAGAGAAAGGCCTAAAGCTTTCCAATTGTATAAGTTAAGAACAGGATCTTCTAAGTGGTGTGACATCTCTCTCCAGACCTCCCACACCACCCCTCTAGGGTTTTATCACTTTGATGTCAGCTCTCGCTACATCTATGTATACACTACTTTCCCTTAAAATCCCAAGCCATATACATAGCAGGTGAATTTTTGGTAGTCTATCATGAGGGCCTGGAGAGTTAGCTCAGTGATTCCAGATACTATCTTCTCTTCCAGAAGACCTAGGTTCAATAACCAGCACCCTATATAGGTGATCACTGTCTGAAACTCCAGGTCCAGGGGACATCCACTGGCTACCACATCAGTGCGGTGCACAAACATACAAGCAAAACACCCCTTCCCATCAAACCTTTTTAAAAATATTAAAATGAATAAAAGAATTGCCTCCCTTGGAGCAAGTCCCGAATCAAACCAGAGAGTGGTCTGTTACCTCTACATAACATGCCACTATTGTACCAATGGGTACATCTGACCTCACAAGATGGCTCGTAGGGTTCAAGCTGTGGAAGACCGATCTTGATACCTTTTCTCTCCCAGAAGCCTCTGCAGCACTTTTTGACACTACAGAAGCTATTCAGCAAAGGAGCATCTTGCAGCTCCATTCTAACTCATTTGCACCGTATCCTGTCATGAAGGCAATGGTGTCTTCAAGCAATCGGATCTTATCAACTAGTTCTGTTGGGCAATTAACATGTATGGCATGAGCCCAGATCTCTTGGGGACCTCAGAAGTCTCCCCGACTGACAGCTTTCGCATATGGCACCAGAATCTTGGCTTAATGACCCACGGCAATCTATTCTATTGTTCAAAGGCAGCCCACCTAAATGTGCCTTCTCTCATCTCTTGCTGCTAGATCTCTGAGGAAAGGAACAAAGTTATCCTCTTTGTCTTTCTCTTCCCGGCCTTGGAGGAACTCAGACAAGAAGGTCCTGGTTTGGGGACTGGAGAGACAGCTCAACGGTTAAGAGCACTGACTGTTCTTCCAAAGGTCCTGAGTTCAAATCCCAACAACCACATGGTGGCTCACAACCATCCGTAATGAGGTCTGATGTCCTCTTCTGGTGTGTCTTAACACAGCTACAGCATACTTACATATAATAATAAATAAATCTTTAAAAAAAAAAAAAAGTCCTGGGAGTCCCTAAAGTCCTATGGTTGTCAACTTTTGAGTTACAACCCCTTTGGCACAACTCTATCTCCAGAATCAATATTTACATAATGATTCATAACAGTAGCAAGGTTACAGTTATGGAGTAGCACTAAAAATAATTTTATTGTTGGGGATCACCACAGCAGGAGACACCATATGTATTAAAGGGTTGCGGCATGAGAACCATTGCTTGAGACCCCACTAGGAGCGAGTCCACCCAGAGTGAGAAATAACCACCTGCCCTTTAACTGTCATCATGGAAAGGGAACCTTGTTTCTCCCTTCTCCACCGGGTTTCCTTCATTGGCTTTCCAGGCAGTGAGTTCCCCCAAAGGAAGCCGTGGATTCAGCAATCTCCCTTTCCCTGGAGTCTTTTCACACGGCCAGCTATGGCCTCAACTACCCCGCCATCCGTTCCCTCTCCCCCTCCGCGTTTCAGAACCGGAAACTGCTTGTTAAACATTTGCGCCCCACACCTACCCGTGCTTCTTCTCTTATTAAGGAGGGAACGCTGTGTGTTGTTGAGATAATTTCAGTCAACCTTGAGTTTATAAATAGCTAACACTCCAATTGGTGGCGCCTGGCAGAACGGGTAACATATGCATGCCCCACTCGAGTGGGCCTAGCTTATGTTATGTTGAGCGAGGTTTTTTTTTCTTCTAGAAAGAAATAAAAAAAATTAAATTATGACAAAAATGCCTGAACTTCTGATTATTCATCTCAGACGCTGTTTTTTTAAATTACAGACTCTGAAACTTAAATCAAAATCAGCATCATTTAAAGGCAAATAGTGATTCTCTTGCCAGAGAAGGGGGTGGGGTGTTCCAAAATATCGGTGCAGGTCTTACAAATTTGGGGATCTCACTTTCCTCCCAAAACACTAAAATGTAAACAAAAATGGCAAAATAAATCCTCAAGAACTGAGAAAATGTTAATGTTAAAAGGATGTCCTTTACTTTCCTTAAAAATTATCATAAATCCTTTCCTAAGTCCAGCCAGTCTGGCTGTAATCGCTGGTGATTAGGAACAGAACCGGGCTGGACAAACAAGATGCAGCGATTCAACTCACCGTACCTGTCAAATTTAACCTCTTTTGCACACACACACACACACACACACACACACACACACACACACACACACACTAGCCAAGTTGACCGACTTTGGTGACCTTGGTCCAGTCTCAGCTCTTTGGGGAGAAGCAAAGGCATCAGAGAAGCAAAAAGAGAAAGATGGTACCAAGGCCTCTGACTACAGGCACTTGCTAAGTTCTCAAAGGGGAAGAGTGATTATGGGATGGATGAGCCGGCCGAGCAGAGAGGATGATGAGCCCCGGTAAAGAGCATGCGCAGACTTAGAGTGCCCAAACAAGTCGGAAGTTAATAAAATGGGACGGGGAGAGGGAAACGCATTACAGAGGGAAGAAATTTATTCCCACCTTTTCTAAAAAAAAAAAAAAAAAGGAAGGAAGGAAGAAAGAAAGAAAGAAAGAAAGAAAGAAAGAAAGAAAGAAAGAAGGAAAGAAAGAACCTCACACTCACAGAGCCCTTTCACTGTTCGCAGTTAGTTTATAACAGTCTGAAAGGTTGTCATGTGAGCAGGACACCAAGCCCGGAGCCGTGCAGTGGCCAGTGGCCAGCCAGGATAGGCATCCGTCCCCAGTAGAGGCTCGCCAAGCCCCTCCTGATCCTATTCGGTGGTGGCCATGTTTCCAGAGATTCTCCTTGTGCCCTAGTCATGAAGATTCTTTCCTTCATAAGGGTCTTCCCAGAATAAGAAGTAAATGGAAAAAAATGGAGAAGACAGTTTTGTAGGCAAGATATCATCCCAGAAGTCGGAGGCCCGGCTCCACCCGGCACTACAGGCTGCCTGATGAGAGTCTTTCTTCCTTGACTCTTCCATGCCCAGTTTTCAGCCTGAGCCTCCACCCTCCTCTCTCTAAGAGTGCCTGAAGACAAAAGGAACAACATTCCCCGGAACTGTTTGGTGACAGTTAATAAAATTACGATTCTTAGCATCTGGAGGCTCAAACCAAAGGACAGCCATTTTGTGCCAGAACATAAATAAAATTCAAATATAAATTCACATTATAGCTTCTTACAAAAGCAGAAGCTGGAGATCTGAGTTATTAAGGCAAAGCCATATTTTTGGTTCCAATATTTTCATGCTGAAAAGCCGTCAGTGCCCCACAGGCGATGTGCCCTCCAAGTCTGCTTTCCCAGACTCCAGTTTACGTCTGTTCTCGTCACTAACCCTTGGCTTAATGAGGGTTCCTATCTCAGAGATCTTAACACAAATGAAAACGTTGTGAAATGGGTGTAGATTAAAGGAGTGGTAATTACTCCTCAATGGATGGCCAAGTGATGGCCAAGTAGTGAAATAATACCTCAAATGATCAGCTTAACCATCGCCATGTGTTAACACCAAGTCATGTGCCCAGACACAACCTATGACTGTGCCAGTTTGTACAACTTAGTATTCGAACTTTCTGAAGGGACTCTGGCCAGCTTGTGTGGCAAGCATGGCTCTGTCAGGCCCCGCCCTTTTCTCCTCTTCCCTCTGCCTTGCTAAAAACTGTCAGATAGCATTCCTAAAGCTAGCCACCAAGGCCTATTCCCTGTGTGTCTGTTTCCTCCTCCTGAGGCTGACCCTGAGATCTAGATATCAAAGTACTGAAGTCCAGCAATCAAAAGCCCCCTTTGGCTCACCTAATTAGCATGGCCAATTAAAAGCAAATACTTCATCCAAACACAGGATGTCCCATTTGACCTTTATAAACTGCCATTTTCCTATGGGCCACATCTGTCTTCTCTCTCCCTCTCCCTTGTCCTCTTCCCTTTCTCCTTCATCCTTCTGTTTCCCGTCTTTATCCCCTACCCCTGCCCTCTGTCCCTCTGAAGCAAATTAGTCTCTTCTGTGCTAAGAACTTGGTCTTGGACTCTGGAGCAGATTCCTTTCCTTTCACTCTTATCCCCAGAAAAATTCTAAGAAATTAACAAATTAAAAACTAAACTACTTCACATCTATTTGATAAATAGATCATAAATAAATAAATCGGTATAGTATATCATAAGTAATTCTTTTCTATTCATCTTGCCCACTTTCTATTCACCTGCCCCCCCCAGCTCCATCTCCAGGTACATTGAGGGGACAGTAGTTGTTATTGCTGGTTTTAGACACAGTCTAATGTGGCCCAGACTGGCCTTAAATTCACTGTGTAGCCAAGGCTAGCCTAAAATTTCTGACCCTCCGGCCAACACCAGCTAAGTGCTGGAGTTATAGCCTAGTCCACAACACCTGGCCTATCTCCAAGTTCCTGTCCCTTCTCTGTTTTGCCTTCAAGGGGTATGTATGCCACCAGGCCTCATAGCCCAGATTCTGGTGTTGCCCAACTCTTCCTCTTACTAGGTGGTGTTGGTCAAGTCTTACAGGTGTAGCTCTCTAAGAAGTGGCAGCAACAGCAGTAGAGCACAAAGAAGCTTTCTAAGCAATGAAAATTACAGGTAAGAATACCTGCTCTGGGGAAAGCATTGAGTCCCCATACGTCACTGCGATGGCAGTATGCCCCTAGGCTCTCCCCAGCATTTGTCTCTAAGTCTCTGGGGCATTTTTGGCATTGTTGCTTAGATTTGGGGGAGGCAGGGTCTCATGTAGTGAGACTATATGCTGGCTCTGAGATCAGAGATGACCTGAATTCCAATCTCCTTGAGATGTACCTCTGTTGGTAGAGTTCTTGTCTATGGTCCTTGTCTATGGTCTATGGTCTATGGAACCACATAGACCATCTCTGAGCCATCTCCTCGTATCCTTGGAGACATTGGCAATGATTGACAACCTGACAGTGCTGATGGTTAGGGTTAGGGTTAGGGTTAGGGTTAGGGTTAGGGTTAGGGTTAGGGTTAGGGTTAGGGTTAGGGTTAGGGTTAGGGGATTTCAAATTTGGGGATTTCGGATACGCACCTTGAGGTTTATGCTCTGCTGTGGGTCAGTCCCAGGGTTCTGTGCGTGCCAGACAAGAACTCTCCCAACAGAGCTACATCTCTAGACTTCCGAAGGGATTTTCCATAACCTGCCCCTCACAAAAGCCACAGTTCTTAACTCATCAAGATGGTGGCAGCAAAGACAAAAGGGAACCACATGGACCATCTCTGAGACATCTCCTGGTATCCTTGAAGACACTGGCAATGATTGACTACCTGACAGTGCTGATGAATGCTAAAGTAATCGTTGCCAAAGCTTAACCTCCTTCACCTCTGCCTCATGCTTCTCAGATCCTGCCCCAGGCCCTTGGGCCATGACTGGGCCCTCTAACTGGACTCTCAGCCATCATCCATCCCATCCTACCATATCAACCAGATCTGACCAGAACTAGTGATTTTAGGATTGAAATAGAACATGGAGCTTTCTAATCAAGATGCTGAATCCAATGAATGCTCTGATCCATTCATAGTAAGGCCCTCCAGCTATTATTAATGCTTCTGAAGGAAGTCATTTTCCCAAGAGGCAGTGTCATGGATTGAAAGATTGAAGCTTGCTATAGAAGATCCCTTCTGCCCTTCTTCTAGAGATGGAGATAATTGGGCTGCACTGGGATCTGATTCTCCCCTTGGCCACGGAGATTAGCACAGGAAGCATTCATTTTGATTGTCTAACATATGTGGTTATATCCAGAGACTGAGGATCTTATATGACAATTATTATAATGTTGTTATTGTTATTGTTGTTGTTGTTGTTATTATTATTATTGAGAAAGGACCTCAAAACATAGCCCAGACTAGACTAGAACTCATTATGTATTATACCCCAGGTTGACATCAAACTAAAGATCTTCCTGCCTCAGCTTATTGAGCTGTTGGAATTACAGGCGTGCACCACTTATTCCAAGTTGAAAATTCTGGTAAACTGTATAGAATGTTAATTATAGAATAATAAAAGTCATCCTTTATTTCCTTTTGATTATTATTGCATTTAGTGTGTGTGTGTGTGTGTGTGTGTGTGTGCGTGTGTGTGTGTGTGTGTGTGTGTGTGTATATGGATGCATGCACCTGTCAGTTGCTGCTATGGCATATGTGTGTGTGCATGTATGTGTGTGGCATGCATGTGTGTGTGTGTGTGTGGTGTGCATGTGGTGTGAAGTGTGTGTATGTGTGTGGTGTGCATGTATGTGTGTGGTGTGTGTGCATGTGTGTGTGTGCACATGTGTATGTGTGTGGTGTGCATGTGTGTGTGTGGTGGTGTGTGGTGTGTGTATATGTGTGTGGTGTGTGTATGTGTAGTGTGTGGTGTGCGTGCGTGTGTGTGTGTGTGTGTGTGTGTGTGTGTATGTGTGTGTGGTGTGTGTGCATGTGTGTGTGCACATGTGTATGTGTGTGGTGTGCATGTGTGTGTGTGGTGGTGTGTGGTGTGTGTACGTGTGTGTTGTGTGTATGTGTAGTGTGTGGTGTGTGTGCATGTGTGTGTGTATGTGTGTGTGTATGTGTGTGTGGTGTGTGTGCATGTGTGTGTGTGCACATGTGTATGTGTGCGTGTATGGTGTGTGTGTGTGTGTGTGTGTGTGTGTGTGTATGTGTGTCTGTGTGCCTGTCAGTAGCTGCTATGGCATGTGTGTGGAGGTCAGAGGACCACTTACAGTTCTTTCTCTCCTTCTACCATGTGCATCCCAGGAATTGAACTCTCATCATCAGGCATGGTATCAAGTGTTGTAACCATTTTTATGTTTTAGTTATTATTTAGATAGAGTTGTAATAAACTAGGTAATACTCTAAAGTGGTTACTAACTAGTCTGGCTTATTTCTATTATTGCTGCTTTTTCATTCTGAAGTTTAAATGATGTTCTTCTTTGGCTCGCAAACATAAAAGCAGTAAAGCACTTTAAAGAATCACCTCTGTACATTTTTGTCGTAGGAAAGTATCCATAGCATAGGATGTTGAGTGAAATGGGTTTACATTGTGTGTTCAGTCCATTATGCATATTATAAAATCTGGAAGATTGATCCTTAGACTATCAGGACTCATCTCTAGTAGAGTAATGTTATAGGTTTTATTTCTCATCATCTCTTCCAGTGAGTTTATATACATACTGATCAACTAGAATGCATACATTTTAAACTTTAAACAAAGAAAACCCTAAAGCTTATTTCATATCACTTTTCTCATTAATCTCCTTAATTTATTTTTTTATTTGACAATTGAAAATATTTGTGGTGTACTGCTATATAAGATGTTTTGATTATATATAATATATATATGAATGATTGAATAAAGTTAATTAACATATCCATCACCTCACACAATTTTCACTCTGTAATGAAAGCATTTCAAATCTTCTCTCTAAGCGTTTTCAAGCACACAATACATTAATCTCTTTTTCAAGTCTGTTTGGAGGTATGAGTTCTGCCAACTGCCCTAAAGACCTCTGCAAGCCCGATGTTGTCAAGGAATCTTTGCCACCAAGTCACCTTCTTTTCAAGTCCTTCAAAATGAACCTCGGTAATTTATTTTTCCAACTTAATTACTTTATGTCTTCTGCCTGGAGGCAGTTACCTGCAATTCTTGTCTCTGGTGAAGAAACCCGTTTTCTCGCTATAATTGCTATGATGGCGCAGTCACTCTGCAAGCCTCAGCCTCCGTCGCCCTCTGCTGCCGTCCTCGGCCCAGGCCCACTTCAGCCCTCCACTCGATGGTTGCTTCAACAGACTGGAGACACACTGAGCACAACTTGCCTGGTTGCTCTCTTCGTTTGAAAATAAGCCCCTTGAGGACAAGGCCTGAGGTCTGAGACCAAGCTACGTCACCCATTCGGCCATTCAGCCCAGCGTGGGGGCCTCAGGAGCAACTCCAGACCTGTTGATTAGATTAATGAACTGGATCAATGAATCCGTCCACACTGCTCTCTCAGATGTTTCAAACAAACCTAGTCATAAATGACTGGCCTCTGAAAAGAGAGAGGGTGGTCACATTCTGGGATGATTAATTTTCATTGGCAGCTCGACATAATTTAGAGACAGCTAGGAGAGAGTCTCGAAGAGGGATTGTGTAGGTCAGTTGGTCCCTGGGCATGTCTATATGGGATTGTCTTGATTTTGTTAAGTTACGTGAAGTCAGAATATCCTCTCACTGTGGGTGGCACTATTCCCTAGGAAGGGGATTCTAGATTGTCTAAGAATAAAGAAAGTAAGCTAAGAGGTTGTGCACAAGCATTGATTCAGTCTTCTGGGCTCTTGATTCTTGACACTGCAATGTGACAAGCTGTTTCAAGTTTCTGCCACCTCAATTGCCCACCATGATGGACTGAATCCTGGGATTGTAAACCAAACATACCCTTTCTTTCTTAAGCTGATTTCAACTGATTATTTTACTACATCGACAGGAAACAAAACTAAGACAGAGTGACAAATCTCAAGACAAAGCCAGGATCTCAAGTGCTGACTTTATTATTTGAGACTATTATTATTGGAGACAGGTTCTCTGACTGAACTTGAACACTCATCAATTGAATAAAGTCAATGGCTGTCTTAGTCAGGGTTTCTATTCCTGCACAAACATCATGACCAAGAAGCAAGTTGGGGAGGAAAGGGTTTATTGAGCTTACACTTCCACACAGCTGTTCATCACCAAAGGAAGTCAGGACTGGAACTCAAGCAGGTCAGAAGCAGGAGCTGATGCAGAGGCCATGGAGGGATGTTACTTACTGGCTTGCTTCCCCTGGCTTGCTCAGCCTGCTCTCTTATAGAACCCAAGAATACCAGCCCAGAGATGGCACCACCCACAAGGGGCCCTCCTTCACTTGATCACTAATTGAGAAAATGCCCCACAGCTGGATCTCATAGAGGCACTTCCCCAAGTGAAGCTCCTTTTCCTATGATAACTCCAGCCTGTGTCAAGTTGACACACCAAACTAGCCAGTACAATTGACCCCTTGTCAACTTGACACACCAACATATCACTATTAAGCCTCAACCCTTACTTTCTTATTCATCCCCAAGATCTCAATAATGTAAAAAGTCCCACAGTCTTTACATATTAAAAGTTCAATCCCTTTAAAATGTCCAATATCTTAAAATTCAAAGTCTTTTAAAAATTCAAGTCTCTAAACTGTGGGCTCCACTAAAATACCTTCTTTCAAGAGGGAAACATATCAGGGCACAGTCACAATCAAAAGCAAAACTCAAACTCCAATGGTTCAATGTCTGGGATCCAACTCACGATCTTCTGGGCTCCTCCAAGGGCTTGAGTCACTTCTCCAGCTCTGCCCTTTGTAGCACACACCTTGTCTTCTAGGCTCCAGCTGCCTGTACTCCACTGCTGCTGCTTTCCTTGGTGGTCATTGCATAGTACTGGCGTCTCCAAGCCTCAACTCCTTTGCATGACCCCTTCAGTCCTGGGCCATCAATTACAACTGAGGGTACACTTTCACCAATGGCCTTCCGTGGCCTCTCAGCGTACCAAGCCTCAGCTGTTCTTCATGATGCCTTCAAAAGCAGTACCACCTGGGTGACTTACACAGTACCAAGTCCTGCTACAGCACGAGGCACAACGAGAACACACTCTCTGTGCTCTCAGAAAACACATCCCAGAAGATTTCACCTCAGTGATGCTGGTCTCTTCTTACTCACCGCTAATTTCTTAGCTCCAGCTAACCAGCATCAAAAGTCCCAGTAATACAACGGCTCACTTTAGTGATTCTGGTATCTTGTTACTCACAGCTGATTCTTCAGCCCCAGCTAACCAGAACCACAGAGTCTTCATGGCCCTGATAAGAGTCTTTAATTTTCCCTCTGAAATTTCACAAGCCAGGCCTCCATCTTCTGCACTGTTCTCAACATAATCTTCCAAGCTCCTCCACAACATCTCACAGAGGTCTCATCACTGAATGGACCATCTAGCCCAAAGTTCCAAAGTCCTTCCACAGTCCTCCCCCAAACATGGTCAGGTTGTCACAGGAATACCCCACTATGCTGGTACCAATTTGTCTTAGTCAGGGTTTCTATTCCTGCACAAACATCATGACCAAGAAGCAAGTTGGGGAGGAAAGGGTTTATTGAGCTTACACTTCCACACAGCTGTTCATCACCAAAGGAAGTCAGGGCTGGAACTCAAGCAGATCAGAAGCAGGAGCTGATGCAGAGGCCATGGAGGGATGTTACTTACTGGCTTGCTTCCCCTGGCTTGCTCAGCCTGCTCTCTTATAGAACCCAAGAATACCAGCCCAGAGATGGCACCATCCACAAGGGGCCCTCCTTCACTTGATCACTAATTGAGAAAATGCCCCACAGCTGGATCTCATAGAGGCACTTCCCCAAGTGAAGCTCCTTTTCCTATGATAACTCCAGCCTGTGTCAAGTTGACACACCAAACTAGCCAGTACAATGGCCTATAGCCCCAAAGATCCTGTTAGATTTACCTTTAGACTTCCCAAAGTCTTTGTTCGATATGTTATAATCACATACACACACACACACACACACACACACACACACACACACAGAGAGAGAGAGAGAGAGAGAGAGAGAGAGAGAGAGAGAGAGAGAGATTATCATTGTATTTAAAGCTTATTGAGTTCTTAATGTGCATCAGGTAAGCTAGGTATAATTATTTTATCTCATGTCACACTACCACAAACTGAAATTATTATCCCAACTGTACAGAGATATTAAATTGCTTATTTATTTGTTCTATTGAAACCAGATATCTCTACATAGGTATAAATATCCTGAAACTCACTATGTATATAGACCAGGCTGCCTTTCAAGTGCTGGGGTAGGTGTATGCTACCACACCTAGTGAGATTAATTACTAAAAGACATAAAGTGAACCCAATAGTATACATGATAAAGCATATATTTACACACACACACATACACACACACATACACACACATACACACATATATATACACACACATACACACACATATATATATGTATATATAATACAAAGAAATGTAGTAATGGTGGAATAGAATAGACATATTTTATATTTCATTGAAATAACAAAATAACAGGGAGCTTCTATCAAGACAGAAAAAATTCAAGATAGGTTATTAATATAGTTGACTTTCAGATAGAAAAGGACCCAGTTAGGATTCACAAGTCAGAGCTCTGGGGCCCTTTCTTCTTCTAACACAGCTAACTCCATGACCTTGGTCACATCCCAGAAGCCCAAGCTAGCAGTCTGTGAAGTTTGGATAAATTAAAAAGAGCAGGGTAGTTTGCTGAAAGCCCCATGCTCCCTTTCTCATGTGCATCTTGAATGGTCCTATCACAGAAACCGTCGTCCACACCAGAGCCAAGGAACTGCGTCCCAGGACCCACGGCCTCGGCTCACCTGCGTGAAATATATGCAGGTGTAATTGAGTTCCTCTGGAAGAGGACATTGGCTGGCTGGCATGCCCACCGAAGTGATCATATGCAAGTGTGGTGCATTGTGAGGACCTTTTAAAGCAGGGGTTCATCAACGACATATGCTTTTTCCATTTGCTAAATATACGACACAAATAAAATCATATCTAATGCCTGTTAATGCTCTTGTGCATGCAGATTTTTTTGGTTTCTTGTATTGCTTCCTTTGTGCTTGAGTGAATTTGCAAAACACATAAAGTGCTCAAAAATAGCTTCTGCATCCCTGGAAGAAGACACTGCAGGTTTAAACTTGTCCAGAAGGCTGATAGGGGACTCCGAGATGGAGGAGCCGAGAAGGGAATGAACTCCTCAGTTCTAGGATCGGTCCGATGACAGACCATAGAACGCGGCTATCTCCCTGCATCCATGCCTTGCCCACCTGCAACCTCTGCCTTTGACTACTGGACTCCTTCTCAGCGTGGCAGAAAGAGAGAAAAGAAAGAAGTGGAAACAATATTGATCAGTGTCGCTTCATGTTCACAGTGGGGAGAAAACACTTAAGAAGGAAAGGAACGATGAAAGCACTAAATATATAAAGATGTGCAGGTGGGTGAAGATCTGAGTCATCTATGCGGCTCTGAAAACTATCAGCTAGGGCTTTTCTGTAAAATAATAACTGAGACACCATTAGTCACAGACTCCTTTGTTCATGATTCTTGCTAAATATGTAATGGTTTCATACCACCTGTATTAGGTATTACCTTAGTTAGGATTTCTATTGCTGTTAAGAGACACCATGACCACAGCAACTCTTATAGAGGAAAACATTTAATTGGGGCTGGCTTGCAGTTTCAGAGGTCTTTTAGTCCATTATCATCTTGGTGGGAAGCATGGCGGTGTGCAGGCAGGCATGGTCCTAGAGGAGCTGAGAGTTCTATATCTGGATCCACAGACAGCAGGAGGGGACTGTGAGCCACACTTGGTTTAGCTTGAGCATAGGAGACCTCAAAACCCACCCCCAAAAGTGACACACTTCCTCCCACAAAGCCACGCCTCCTAGTAGTGCCACACCCTATGAGCCAAGCATTCAAACACAAGCGTCTATGAAGACCATTCCTATTCAAACCAAAAAAAAAAAAAAAGTCACTTTTGCATCATTGTGATCAAAATTGCTAACACAAACAACCCGAGGATGGAAAGGTCTATTTGAGTTCATGGTTTCAGAGGGACTTCTGTCCTTCCTGGGAGGGAAGACATGGCAGAAGGGATATAAGACAGCAACTGTTCACCCAATTGTGGACCAGGAAGCAGAGAGTTGAAAAGCAGAACCAGGAGTTGTGTGTCAACGTGACACAATCTAGAATCTTCAGAGATGAAGGAGCCTTGGGTGAGGAAATGCCTCGATGAGCATTTTCTTAATTAGTGATCAAAGGGGGAGGGCCCAGCCCATGGTGAGTGGTGTCATCTCAGGGCCATAGCAAAGCAGGCTGAGCAAGCTGTGGGGAGCAAGCCAGTTAGCAGCACCCCTCCATGGCCTCTGCATCAGCTCCTGCCTCCAGGTCCCTGCCCTGTTTGGGTTCTTGTCCTGACCTCCTTCAATAATGAACAGTGATATGGAGGTGTAAAAAAAACAGTCTCTGGATAATAGAGAAGAAAAGTGGCATTCCATTTTAAATGACAATGCCATATTTTGTCACCAAAAGCAAATTCAGAGGCTGAAAGTCTAGCGTTTGGAATTTATAACCTACCACTATCCACTTGTGGTAATCCTTGGTATCTTAGCTTCTTGTTGCTGTGATAAAATACTATGACAAAAGGATTTATTCCGGCTCCTAGTTCAAAGTGAAGTTCCCCACAGGAGGGCAGTGAAGGCAATGGGACTTTGAAGCAGCGGGTCATATCCCACCCACAATCGGAAGCAAAGGGAGATGAATGCAGGTTTCCGCCCAACTCCATTTCTCCGCTTACACAGTCCAGTGTCCAGCCAGGGGACAGTGCTACCCACAGTGGGCAGGTCTTCCCGTCTCAACACAATCAAGGTAATAATACCCTACCAGTATGCCTATTTATCTGTCTCTCAAGTGATTGCAGATTCTCTTGACAATTAACGCTAATCATCACACCTGAAGAAATGGTGGTCATGAAAAGGAAAATGGGAGAGAGACAGTGGTCAGAGGCTCCCAGAGAAACTAAAAGGTGGTCAGTGCCATTGGGGACAGTGAGGGGAGAGGACAAGGTGGAGTGAGTTCTGCAGTTCTGGTTGTGACTCTCCTATACAACAGCTTGATCAGAGAAAGATGGAGTCCTACAGCTTTGGTCATTCTGCTGTTTGCCGGGCTTGGTCAGGAACAAGAAAACAGTCCCTTCTATTCTTCTTCATGCTCCTGGAGTCCTTGTCTGACATCCTGGGTCTTCCTGTTTGAGGGAGCTCTGCACTCAGACTTTCATCTAGACCCCAGCTCTGCCACTTCCAACGTGGGACTTTAAGAGATTTCCCCAACTGTGGAATAAAAAATAATGATGTGGCCTCATGAATATAACTGTGACAAGACTTTTTTTATATATCTTTTCAAGCTTTTGTGTCTTTAACATTCTTTGTATTACAGGTGTGTGTGTAAGTATGAGTGTGTGTGTGTGTGTGTGTGTGTGTGTGAGTGTGTGTGAGAGTATATGTGTGAGTGTGTGTGAGTGTGTATGTGTGTGTATGTGTGTGTGAGTGTGTGTGTGAGTGAATGTGTATTGTAAGTATAATTGTGTATGTGTGTCTGTGTGTGTGAGTGTGTGTATGTGTGTGTGAGTGTGTGTGTGAGTGTGTGTGAGTGTGTGTGTGAGTGTGTGTGTGAGTGTGTGTATGTGTGTGTGAGTGTGTGTGTGTGTGTGAGTGTGAGTGTGTGAGTGTGTGAGTGTGTGAGTGTGTGTGTGTGTGTGTGTGTGTGTGTCCAGAGACTGATGTTGAGAATCTTCTTTCCTCATTCTTCCACCTATTCACTGAGGCCGAGTGTTCCAAGCGAACATCAAACTCGCCATCGGTGTGGCCAGCCTCAGAAGCCAGCTTACTGAATAGATTCCCCCTCCTCTGCCTTCCCCGGGCTAGAATTACAGGCAAGCTGCCATGCCCACCCGGCATTCGTGTGGGATTCTGGAGATTTAAACCTGAGTGTTCGCACTTACCCGGGGGCACTTATACCATGCAGCCACCTCTTGAGCCCCAAGAGCTTTCTGGTATGAATAAAGCATTCAGCTATTGCCAAACTTATAGGAGACATTTGGTTAGTGATGGCTACAATTGTTGGCTATTCCCTGGTTCTAAGCATTTGTGATCCAACTAGCGGTGACAATTCCCAAATAAGAACTTAATTGACTTACACAACAAGGATTCAACCCAAACTAGATTGTCTCTAGCAGTGAAACTAAACATAGACAATAGATTTAAGGACTCTTTCTATAAACCTATGTTCCTATGGGTTCAACCAGAAGTTCAAAATATCCTCAGTGACGCCTGTCCCTTATCTGACATTACGGCTCAGCTTGTGATCATAGGGGGACTGCTGGTAGCATGTTTAAGTTGAGGTTCTGTTCTCAGAGATGAGAACACATATTACATGTTCTCAAATACTTTTCTCACAAGAGCTTTAAGTTCTCATGTTCCATGTTCTACTTTGGTTTTTTTGTTGCAGGGGCTGGGGAAGACTCTCCCTTTAACCAAAAGCAACATGAAGGAAGGGATTTATTTCAGTTTAGACTTGCAGGTAACAATCTCCTCACTGTGGGAAGTCAAGGTAGGAAATCTGAAAGCAGGAACTAAAGCAAACACTGTGGAGAGTTGCTGGCTTGCTCTGGCTCATACTTAGCTAGTTTTATAGCCCAGGCCCCCCTGCTTCAAATGGTGCCATATAGAGTGGGTTGTACCCTTACAAATCAACCACCAACCAAGGCAATCTCTCACAGACATGGCCATGAGCCAGTCTAATCTAGGCAATTCCTTAACTGAAGATCCCTCTTCCCAAGTGGTTCTATACACTGTATCAAGTTGACAACAAAAGCGGATGAGTAGAATCCATCCTTTGTCTGCTTGCCACAGAAAGACATCACCGTTAAACCTTAACCTTCCCTCTCTTGTTTATCCCCCAAATTTCATGTTGATGCCATAAGATCAGTGTAACTTTCTAAATTCCTGCTATTTTTAAAAATTCCAATTCTTTAAAAGTTAAATGTCTTTCCAAAAATCCAAAGACTCCATAACTATGGGCACCTCTAAAATTAAAATGAGTTACATACTTTAATATTCTGAAAGGGAAAGAACATGTATACTCTTCTTTCTATTATACACTTCCATCCTACAGATCATGCTCATAATCATGTCAGGAGAGAGAGAGAGAGAGAGAGGGAGAGAGAGAGAGAGAAATATGAGTTGTTTCTAAAGATCCCAATTCCCTAGCTCAAACAGGATTTTGGAGTGAAAGAAAAAAGAATCTCCTGAGTTTTGTAGGATTGATTAGACCAGAACCCTGCCTCCTATACACACACACACACACACACACACACACACACAATGTCCTTACGGAACACCAGTGAGAAGCCACCTTCTTAAGGCACTCCAAGGACACAGGGGCTAAGTCTTGGAGCTCTGCTTCCTGACATGTCCTGACCAATGATTGACCAGAGGCCTGGTAAACTTCCTCCTCTTCAGAAATCTGGGATCAAAGCTGGAAAGGTCTTTTCCAGGTGTAGATGTTGTAGTGTTCACGTTGTGTTGGACTCTCAAATACCTGGTGCTGTTCAACCACAGTAAGAACAAAGTTGGATCCTAGGATCAACATGAAAGGCTCAGGCGTTACCCTCCTAGAACTTGCAGTCCAGGGCAGAAGGAGCGAGATGGCATCACCCAACCCTGCCATCTCTGTTGCTGGTCTAACATGGCCTTGATCCCTTTTGTGTTACTTGGATGTCAAGGGATTTGTTACAGGCAGAAGTGTGATCTTGAGGTTTCCCTGCTCCTTCCCTGTTCAATGATTCTCTCTCTCTCTCTCTCTCTCTCTCTCTCTCTCTCTCTCTCTCTCCACATTATATGTTAAGAAACTGACCCTCAAAGCCTGAGATCACACAAGGAGCTGGTTGCCCATTTCTCACCCCGATGGCCTTCTGTGTATGGATTAGAGAAACAGGATAACCTAACAAAAGACAGGCTGTGCACACATGGCCCTCCAGCCAATCTGAGTTCAGTTCCCTTCATAGCCTCAGGTGGTTACCTGTGCCTCTCACAGCCCTCAGGCCGCACCCCCCCCCATGGCCCCTTGCCAAAGTTCCACATCCCCCACCACCGGCCCCAGATGTTGCTGCTGTATTTTTAGACTATGGAGGGATAAAGTGTGTGTTGGGGGGGGGGGCGGGGAGACACAAATGGGCTCCTTCTACCCCTTGTCTTGGAAGCTGAATCAGAGTCCTTGAAACATTTTACAGCACTGTAAGTTTATAAGGGACAGGTGGCTGTGACTGTCTTGCAAACTGAAAAGCTGGGGTCTCTGAGACTGTTTACTGATTTGCCAAAGACCACACGGCTGGTAAGGGAGGCTCAGAACTTTAGGCAAGCTCTCTCCCACTTGGGCCTATTGCAGAGTGCTCACTGGTCTGCTGAACTATAGTGTGCAGGCTCAGATGATACACTAGCGAAACGAACCCAAAGGCTGGGAACTTTAAACCATGCATACTTTGTATCCACACATTTGAATACATGAGCAATTACTCTGCTTCCAAATCCAAGGGAGTTGGTGGGGTAGAGACAGAAATGGAGTAAATAATGGTAGAAGGACCGAGGGGACAGATCCGTCTGTAAAGCCCTTGCGGTACACCTGAGTTTGGAATCCAAGCACCCCTGTAAACACCTGTACAGATGCGGGAGCATGTACCTGTAAAGTCAGCACCGAGGAGGATGGGGAAGACCATCCAGGAGACTAGCGGGCCATTCAGTTTAGTCGGTCTGTGAGCTCCAAGTTCAGCAAAAGATCTTGCCTCAAGAAATACAGGGTGGGGTTGCTCTTGAATCCACACATCGCTCCCAGTGCACAGAGAAGTTCTTCTAAATCTTCAGGTGTCCTATCTAGCAGCTGACGTAGGGGCCAGCTGCCCCTACTGCGCACATGTTGGGCAACTCGTCTGATGAAAATAACCTCACCGTGGGGAAGACCGAAAAGCTCACATTCACGGAGGCTTTCAGTTTGTCCTTCTTCGGGGTCCTAAGCATGGTGAAGCAACCGGTGCATCCCACTATTGACGAAGTCTATGACTACAGTATGAAGCCTCCTCCGGGCCAGGGATTCTTTAGATCATGGCTCCCAGGGGACACTTCGGAGTCCCAGCTGAGAACCCGGCCTGGACTTCAGTCAAAACATCTCTGACCTTTCCCTTACAGCATTCTCATAGTCTGCAAGATAACTCAGTGGGTAATGGCACTTGCCGCCAAGCAAGCATGGTGACCTGAGTTCAATCCCATGAACCCACGTGGTAGAAGAGGACACAAATTGCCTCCTTTCCTCCACATGTGAGGAGTCACACGACCCTCACCCCCGCAAAATCATTAAATACATGTATTACAAAATAAATTATAAAGTATACAGTGGTTGATAGCCACTTCTGATCTTGATGGGTATGCGCACTCACGCGTGCACACACACACACACACACATACACACACACACACACACCAAGAATGATAGCAAAAATAAAATCAAGCCAGGCGTGGAGTCGCATGCCTATAATCCCAGCACTTGGGAGGCAGAAGCAGGTGGATTTCTGAGTTGGAGGCCAGCCTGGTCTACAGAGTGAGTTCCAGGACAGCCAGGACTACACAGAGAACCCCTGTCTCAAAAAACCAAATAAAAATAAAAATAAAAATAAAAATAAATAAAATAAAATAAATCAAAACATTTATTTGATGTACAAATCACTGCTCCCTGGATTTGAGACATTGATAGTACATTTCACAGATGAATAGATCTATTAAACATATGTCTCAGGCACTGGTGGGACTACTGCTCAGTCACCTTGGCTAAGATTATAAGGTAACAATGTCACTCTGGCTAAGGTTATAAAGTCACAACGGCAACAAAACAAACATGCAAATTCATGAGAATGGCTCTGACTTTTGGCTTTCTGGTTGGACTCCCCAAGCAGATTATTTATCGTCCATATCATTCTTTTGTCTAGGGTCATTCCAATTTGAAGTTATCCTGACCACCAGTTTAAAACACATGGCCCAAGAATCCAATATTCTTACTAATTACAAATGTGTCCCCTTTTTTACCACTAACAATCCAGTTGTGTCTTTAATCAAAAAGGAACTTATTTAAAATTATCTCCTTTTCTTGAGTTCTAGGTGGAGGCTAAGAGAAAAACTACTTTTTCTCTTTTTATCAGCATTTGATACTTAGCTCTGATGTGTATCATTATAGCCTATTGTGTGAATGGTCTACCCCTACCCAATGTAGTATGTGTGTGTGTGTGTGTGTGTGTGTGTGAGTGTGTGTGTGTGTGTGTGTGTAAAGCTCATTGATTCTTTACAGAAATAACAGACATATATTCAGAAGCAAAAAGTACATTTTTAATTCCCAAGCTTAGTAAAGTACCATATCCCTCTACACATACACTAAAATTTGTGTGGCTTCTCACTGGGAGAAAGTTCCAGAAACCACATGCAGAGTCATACCAGCTGCTGTAGAGGAAGTTGCCTGGGCCTGGAAGTGGGCTTCCACGGACTACCATACACCGATAAGATACCATGAATGAAAGTCTGCCATCCCAACCTTACACATCTGAATCCCATTTTTTAAAATGTGCTTTTTATTTTGGACCTCAGACGAATCTGCATCTCCCACATTTAATTCTGGGTGGAAGGGGGAGAAGAAATGGGTCACTTCCCAACCAGCCCCCCACCCCCACCCCGGCCTGCCCTGGGACTCTTAGCTGTCTTGTCTGATTAAGAATGCAGGTTAAGGATGGAGCAGCCTGAAGAAAGCACTGGAGTGTTCCAGATCATACCTCAGGATCACACTTTACGGGGTGAAAAAAAAGAAACAAAGAAACAGGAAACCAAAAGACTCAAATCGGTCCAGGTTTCGATGCGCGCGATTTCCTTTCCTTTTATTGGCAGCTGAAGCTCCTCTTGTACTTAGGAACATTTGGAAATTTGTTCCTGTAATGTTTTCAATTAGCTTTCTTGCATGTGATGCATCGGGGGAAAAAAACAACATTTAGATTTAGAACTAAGGTACTCCCAGAGACAAATATGATTAATGGGATAATCTTGTAGATTACAATAGTTAGAGGCAGTTCCTGCCGTTCCCCACTCTCCAAGGACTGGGTCTACACACTCCAGTACAAACAGCTGTACATTCCTGAGTACCATTATTCTCGAACGCCAGGCCGCGTTCCACATCTGAAAATTCCTATAAGAGCCGCATTTGGCCGTGTGCTATTGTGCAACTTCAGTTTCCGAAGTCGAAACTTCAAACTCCACGTGATGACTTGATAGAGTTTACAAACGGGATTGATTTTCCTTTCGAAAGAACCATTAAAGGTTGCTTACTGAGGAACGGAACAAAGAGTGCTCCAACAAGCAGAACAGCTTTTATGCAGCAGATTGAAAACATAAAGGGCAGCCCTGTCATCTGCCAGTCAGGTCCCCAGAGCCCCCTCAGGGGCAGGTGGATGTTTTTATTCCTGGTTTACAGGGGGAAAGGAGCAGCCGCTGGAACCTTAAAGAGACTCAGCCCAGAGTGGGGCGGGCTGAGGCTGGAGTTGGTGTTCAGCAGACCAGGCTCCCTCCAAGTCTCTGAGGCGCATGCTCAGCTCACCAAGCGCGTGGTTCTTCTCTAAGGCTAAGTCAGCTCCGCAATAACTCGCTGTAAAGAAGGTATATACTCCCCGGCGCCAAAGACCGTGCAAGCCATAGATAGTGTTGTTGTTTGGGATTTGATGAAAACGTTTGACTATTCTTTCTACTGTTCGGGTTCTTCAAAATCTATACTTCTTCCTTCGTCGAATGCTACTCTACCAAGTCTAGGATGCTTTCCTCTTTGGTGGCATTTGCGGGCTTCACTGGTTCACCAGCGTCTTCAGCTCTAAGCAAGGATTTTTTTTTTTTTTTTATGAATGAGGCATTTATTAACCCATTTATTAACCTGTTTAATATGTTTGGTCTTTGCCCGTTTGTTCATCTACCCAAAGCTTTCCAGCCTTATAACATTTCTCTGCAAACTGTCTCGGATGGTCACAACACAAAGATTTCTCTACCAAACTGTAACCGCCACCCCTGCCTCCACCACCCCCAAAAATTCACTCTCCCTTCTGGTTGCAGCAATATCCTTCTCTAAAGCGGGCAAGGTTCTCGCTTGGCACACCTGAACGCCAGTATCTTGAAACAGTTTTCCCTAGTGAAGGCAAGAAAAAAATAAAAAGTATGAAACTGTTCATCCTGAGATCTGTATACCTGCTGACAGCCTCCAGAAAGCTGTGTCTCCCTCCAGCCTTTAAAATTGGAAGCATAGAGCTGTTTCTTCCGGGACGTTCAGATGTACAACAGGTGGAGGGCGAGGGGTGGGCACGGGAGTCCCCTGAACTCACCGCATGCTTTAAATGGCTCAGGCACACGGAGCCACATGTTTTAAACCCCCCACCTCTTCCTCAGAAGTTTCTGGCTCAGCGGACGAGGGACTGGGCCCGAAAATGTGAGAATTTGACAAATCTCCCAAGTGGGGCCTCCAAGATGGAGAACACTTTGCAAAACTGAGTTCAGCTCTGAGTGGCGAGAAACACCATGCCGGGAAAGTCCCGGCAAGAATGGCGGGTGATACCGAGAGACACAAAAATTAAGCTTCTAAAGAAAGCCTTAGGGGCGGGGACATTGCTCAATTAGGAAAGTGCTTGTCATACAAACCTGAGGATCTGAGTTCAATTTCACAGTAACGACATTAAAAAGCTGAGCAAGGGGATCGATCCATGCTTATAATCCCAGCTCTGGAGAGACAAAGATAAGCAGACCCCAGGCACACTGGCATGTCAGCCCACGTCCCAGTGAAGATATTTGTCCAAAAAAGAATAGGTGGATGATTCTTCGTGAACAACACTTAAGTTGACCTCTGACCTCCATTGACACATACCTACATGTGCAGCCCACACACACCATAGGCATACACATTAATTATCAAATTAAGTAACTTATTAATTAAAAAAAAAACCTATAGTCCCCATCTGAAATACTAAAATGACGTCAGCAGCGCTGGGTTGGTTAAGTGGAGAATTAGGTTAAGTACGCTTAGCTTCATGGTTCCTTTCTGACCCGACCCAAACCGACCAGAAAAGGAGAGCTGGGGACAGTTTGTCAAGGGCACCTTTTCGGTGTTTATATTGGAGGATCGTTAGCCCTCCATTCGACCTCAGCTGTCACAATGGCACACAAAGAGATGTCACTCGGTGCCCAGGGAGCAAGCATGGGGAGGTTATAGATCAATACACACACCTTGAACTGCACTTGAGAGCAAAGCAAAAGCCAGGGCTGACTGCAGTGTAGAAGCCAACATGCAAGCCGCCATTTGCAAAGACCCTTTGACTGAAGTTCATCGGAGAGGACTCTCGCTTGTCCGTGGTTTTCTCCACCTCTCCCTAGAATGCTGTTGAGCCTCTTTTTCTTCCCGGCACCCCAGCCATTATTCAGGAGAGCGGTAGGATAGACCACCTGTAGACTTGCACCTCTACAAACAATCTACACACCAGAATGTTTATGGTTATACGGTAACCAGAACCTGACATTTCACGGAAAATTCATAAGTCGATGTGTGGACCCACAAAACCTAGACAGAGAAGATAATTTCAAACATCTACAGGGCTTCAATATAACGTATTTTGCTATCACCCAGCATCAATATTATGAGTGTGTTTGTCTGTGTGGGTGCAGAGAAGGTGTATATGGATAGTTGTGCTGAAAAGAAAATAGAAATATAGGTTGCCTCCTCACTTCCTACCCATAAAGGAATAGAGCATGTTACATTTATTGGGACCAATGAAAACATGCAAGATAGGTTTAAGTGTCTATAGTATGTCCTTTGGTATAACACAAAAATACATCTGAATTAACTTATAACCCCACTGCAGTTGAGTAAACCCAATCAGATTGAGAGGAACACAGCTTCTCCCCACTTAACTATTCACCAGAAAATTCCCTAAGGCACGAAGAAGCCGAATTGGCCATCGCTGCCATTCACACACACATCCAGACTTTTTGGTCAGTGTGTAAACATCTACATTTCGGTGTTTCACTTGTTACTCTAGTCTTGAGAGTGAAAGGCCTTCGGGCTGAGCAGTCTCTTAGACAGTTATAGTCTGTAATGGTTTCCCCATACAGTGGTGGGCTCTGTTTCCCAAGCTCAAAGGCATGGTATGTTCCTGGACACACAAACACATTGGAGCTCTACAGCTGGGTAGAAAACTATCAGCTCCTTTCACATGCTGTTGATAGTTTGGAAAAATTATTAATTTCCCCTGTCTAGGTTGGGAAGTGTGCGGAAGTTGGTACGTTGCTGTGTGTGGGGTTAAGGGCTTACATTTCCTCTTTAGAAACACCAACAGGTTCCCCCGAAAGGTTCCGAACTCAGCACCAGTGAGTCACTCTATGGAGACCTTCCACAGAGCCGTCACCTCCCTGCCAGCTTCCCTGAGCCAAGACTCACTTCCTTTTGGAGCAGGATTTACAATGACAACATTCTGGGCAGCCCCAAGTTGTCACGTAGTGCTTTAACACAGAATGCAGGAAACTGAACTCACTTAACCGAACAGGACCTACACTGTGCCCATCTCCATTCAAAGCATTGTGGGAAACTCAACGCTGCTGATAAAAAGGCTGACACAATGCAAAGCAGAGGAATAAGGAGACTCAGGAGTCATTACCCCACATTGGGAGGCGCCAGCTCTAAGGAAGAAAATGAGAGTTTAGTCTTAACTCTTCCCGATCCCTCTTCCTTCCCTGGGGTTTTTTCGCGTGCTTTAGAGATAGGATCTTGCTGAACAGTCCAGGCTGAGCTTCGACTTACAATTCTCCTGCCTCAGCCTTTGCTAGTGATGGGCTTCAACGTGTCAGCCGTCTGCTTAGTTCTCAGACGTTGAGGTTGTACATCAAGCAGTCTGATTGGCAATTGTTGTATTATGCGCCTGAGAATGAATGGGAAGCCACCCACAGAACGGGAAACAGGTAGGCTGACTGACTCCAGGCCCTGAGGGCTGTGAAGTTGGCCAAGTTTCTCAACTTCTCTAAACTTCGTACTCTGATATAGATACTCACCTGACAGTGTGGGGAGAGTTAAGAGGTCCTGATAAGCCCACGTCGCTGTTTATCACAGAAAGTACAAGAAGCAAGGGCTACAACCTTCAACGAGCGTGGCCTCTGGCTTTAGACAAAGAACGGTTTACCTTCCCGGCCACTGCTGTGGGCGGCACAGAAGTGTGGACAGTGGCCACCACTGTGAGCATCTTCTTCTTTTCCAGATCTCGCTGGGCTGCACATGGAGAGTACTTCTGTTCCCTCACGCCTTCCTGCCTGTCTCCTTATTACTCCGTCTAGAGCCTCTCTCTATTCTTTCTGCTCTAAACAAGCACTGCATCTTTAAAGAATGAACATTCCAAAGGGATGCCAAGTATTTCTCTTTTTAGTCTTTTTTTTACATTCACTTATTTGGGGAAGGGGCAGCCTGCAGGCCTGTACCATGGTACCCCCGTGAAAGTCAGAAGACAGCCTGCTGGAGTTTCTTTCTCCCTACCATGTGGGTCCTGGGGATTGAACTGGGGTCTTCAGCCTTGACACCAAGCCCCTTTACCCACCGAGCCATCTCACCTGCCCCAGAGTTCCTAACTTGCCAAGGCGCTTGTACGCATCACTGCTCCTAACATCTTGTAAGACGGCAAAAGTCCATCTGGAAAGCAGGACAGGAAAACACTGGGAGGTTTTCACAAGCTGCCAAAGGTCGCGACAGATGAGACTTGGACAAAGCCAAGGTTACCACCGGGTCACACTCTGGTGGTTCCACTGAAATACTAGGGTTGATGACATCGCTTCGCTCCCCGAGCGGCAGGATGTTGAGAGGAACAGAGCCGGGGAGCCTGCGTTCCTTTGTTTACTCCTTTGGTAAATATTTATAGAACGCTAGCTGCGTGCCAAACACTCTTCTAGGCACAAAACAGCAGTGAAGAAAGGAGACGATTTTTTTTTTATCCTGGTGGAGTTCATATACTACTGGAGGGAAACAGATAACAAATAAGCAAAATAAGTGCGTTCTTCAGTGATCATGGAGAGAAAATGAAGCGGGAAAGAGGGGCGGAAAGTGGGGTGTGGGGTCGGTGCACTGTGGCGGGGTGGTGGGCTTTAATTTTAGGTGGGGTGGCCAAGACGATGGAAGTGAGAAGATGACCCCCGATGAGGATGAATTTGATGTCACAGTTCGATGTGGCATCTGGGAGAAGAAAGTCTGGAGAGCAACCACAGCCAGCAGGAAGCAGGCCGGAGCTGGGAGCGTCCCTGAGCTGACTGAGACTTAGCAGATGGGCCCGTGTGTCTCTGCAAGCCAGGAGAACTGGAGACACTATCGAAGGAGCAGGGGCGTGGTTCTGGGCCAGGTCAGGGGCCCTAGGGAATCATAGCAAGGATCTGCTTTTGCTCTGACCAAAATGCGGAAGCAGCGGAAGCAGCGCAGGGGCTGGGCGGTGGCGGTTCGGTTAAATGACTTAGCAGCTGCTCCTTTGAGCACACATTCAAATGAGATGGGCCCCAGAGAGAAGTCCCTTGCAGCAGCACAACAGTTTTGTGTCACTTGTCACTCAATAGTAACCACACTTCGCGCCTATTCCTCGGCAGAGCGTGGTTAACTCCTTTAGTCGCATCGAGGATGCCAGAGTCAAGACCTTCGCCTTGTGAATAGCCATTGGTCTGAAGATCGAGAGCCAACCTGAACTTCCAGATCATAACAAGTCATTAGCTAGTGCCTGGATTCACGTCCTCCTGACACACATCACCAGGAAGATGATTCCAGCGGAAATTTACTTTCTCTGTTGGACTGGATCGGTATCTATTTGAGGGTGAAAGTTGGCTCTCTGTGCCAATTAGAATGTTGTCTACCGTGCCTGTAGAGAGGAAATGGATGAATACAAAGAGGGCTTGTTTTGTAGACAGGGTCTTTAGAAACCCGAGGTGACTGCAAAAAGCATTCAATACATCTGGTCCTTCATAGGAAAACAAAACAAAACAAAACAAAATACTGAAGTGGTTGATGACAACCGATTTTATTTACATTCTTAACTTCCAGGCAGGACAGGTCAAAAATGTGCACCAGCAGGCAAGCGACTTCTCCCTGTGCCTCAAACACACAAACCCTGGGAAGGAGCCCGTGAGATCCCCAGGGAGACACATTGGAACACCCCCTCTGTAAGCATCTATGACACTGTGGGTGGCCTTTGTCAAGGAAAGATGGAGGTGAAAGATCTCTTTTAACATCTGGTCAAGAATCCAGGTAAACAGTGGGGCTCTTAACTCTTGCATACTCTTCAGGCAACAGAAAGAAATATGAAAACCATCTAAAAAGCTAACCATGGATCATTTTACCAAACTCTAGATAGAGAAATATCATAAAGACCACTTTTACTGGATGCACATGGACCTATTTTATCTTTAAAAAAAAAAAAAAAGGGACTTGTGTACCGTGTCTCAAGGCCTTGGGTTAGAGCAAGTCAGACCACAGCTGTAATTCTCTTCTTGAGCGCACAGACTATGTGGAAATGTTTTATTTCGCTTTTATCAGTCTCCGGAGTTCATGTGATGTACTCCGAGAGCCAGCCATTCCCTGGGGCTTATGGTCTTGGCAAAAGCCTCAGCGCTAGAAGGTCAAACAAGGCCCCTTCCGCCCCCTAGACCAGCTGGGATCGTCCCTTCCCAGACCGGGCTTTTGTTCCCTGTGCTCGCCTCGCCTTGAGGCTTCGTCCTCTAAGAAAACCGCAGAACCTCCAGATGATTTCACCTGAGCTAGCCTCTGCCTGCCTTCATAGGATTGTTGTGAGGTCAGCTTTTGATTAGCAGAAGGCCAATGGGGGTGATGAGATATCCAAAGCCACACAGTCTCGTCTTCCTTGTTTTCTCCCCCGCCGCCCTACACAGCGGCTCAACTCCAACTCCCACGGCGTCCTTCGGGTCCCCAAGGTTAAGCGAACTCGACTGTTCGGTTGGTACTTCCTGGAGCACACCCCGTCCACTCTGCCTGGCCCCTTCTCCGTTGATTAAACCTTCTCTATCGAGTATAGAATCCAACAGACTTGTTCTCTTTCCTCCGAGAATCCTAGAGGCCACACAGCCCAAACTTCTACTCCATAGAGAGATTATCTCTAGGATGTGTGTCCACGGAGGGGAATTCTATTTGTACTTGAGCCAATCCCGTGATAAGGCCCTGCCCACAACACACACACACACACACACACAGAGAGAGAGAGAGAGAGAGAGAGAGAGAGAGAGAGAGAGAGAGAGAGAGAGCTCGGTAAGGCACTGGCTTAAATGGTAGGCTATTTTCTTCTCGAAAAGTCCCTGAGCGAGTCATCCTAACTCTCCAGCCTCATCCCATGTCCCGATTCCTTGATCTGGTAGAACTCGACGTCTCAGGATGAGTGTTCTCCACCTACTCCCAATACCCTTCTTCACCCTTGTTCATTTCTCTGGTCTCATTTGAGCAAAACTCCCTGTGAACACTTGGAGACCTCATAGCTGACCAGTCTGTGTCGATCTGCAAAGGAAAGAAGGTTGAGATCGCCCAAATGGAGGACTCCTCACCAGACTCCACCTGATACAGCTCTGATCCTCTGCCCAAACAGGCTATCTTCCTTGTGTGACTCCAGCTCTGTAGCTGATCGCATCTTCGAAAAGTTTCTAATATGTTACTTAAAGTTAATACACAATAAGTATTTAATACAAAATCCTCATAGGAAATAGCTACCTGACTGAATTAACTGCAAAATCAGGGAAAACTTGGACGTTTCTGTACTCGAGGCTGACTATGGCATTTAAGCAGGCTCTTACTGCCATCTAGTGGTCATAACTGGAAACACCTCCCATGTTTAAAATCTGCCGAGGTGATTCAGGGGATCACATGAGAATCCATTTGATTTTCCTCTTTGAATCTTTTATGTCGTGAATTTGCACCTTAAACTTATTACCCAGTTCGTTATGTGTATCTTTACTCTAGTTGTCACTGTATTACATCGTTTACATTGAGGCTGGCTTTCAGATGAGTCGCATCGATTTTCTCACAGATGTCCGAAAGAAACGCTATTATTCTCTTTTAGGCAGGAAAAAAAAAAAAAGCATCTCAGGTGAGCTTAAATAACTATATTTTTATCTAAAAGAAAACACACTTTTGCATAAATGTGTTCGTCTTCGGATGTAGTTTCAAGACTTTTTTCTTCGTTCCTGTGAAAGCTGTCGCTTATAGCTAACCTTGAGTGTATTGTTCCTCACAATTAGAAGTAGATAAATTTCACAGGCAGAGAAGTTGACAAGCCTTTAAGAGTTCACACTTGGTTTTCCAGGAAGAGCTGAAGTTAATTAGAAGTGATTAGACATACATTGCACATGTGTCTGTATGTTTTTCTGTTGCTGCACACAGACACCACAAAGGCCCTAAGAAGGTTTCTTTTTCTTTCTTTCTTTTTAACGTTTTAAAAATAAACGTAATCTCCTTCCCATGTGTCGCTATAAGCCGGTAAATCTAGGAAGCTCAGCGGGATTGGACCAGGTCACTGCTTGTCAGGGCTCCAAGGGGACCGGGAAGCAGCTCTGAGCAGCCAGCGACGCTGGCATCCTAATCCCTCCCCAGCGTGAGCTTCCCAGGCAGGAGGGGCAGCCAAGCCAGCACTGACAGGCACCACAGACTGAGGCCTGGTGGCTAGCCACACCCCATCTTAGCACCACACCCTACCTAGAATACCTCGTACAGTGAAACTACACCCTCACCCTTGAGCAGAAGGTGGGACCCCACCCAGCTGAGTGTGCTCACCTCTTGGATCTAGTACACAGGAAAAGAATCATAAAAGACATGTTTCTGTCTCAAAACGCAGGAGCCTTTATAGTCTTGTTACGGTTGAATTTTGTAAATATACATTTGCAGTTTGCTCTTAATAAAAATGACATATTAATCCATATATACTTAGAATTAACAAAAGCCCCAAATAGGAGATTTGTGTACACATGTACCAGTCTGCACGCACATATAGATTTGTGTGCACTCATAGATCTACTGTGATAAACACAGAGTCGGTCAGTATCACTAAAAGGTGCCTGAGAAGGTGGTGGCCCCCTGCTGGGGAGACCTGGAGATTGGGACCTGGCCCAAGGACTTGGCAGGGTAAATGCAAAGAATAACTATACCTAGTCTATTCAAATTTCATCATCAAATCGGAAAATATCTGGAAGGCAGTCAGGGTGGGTGGAAATCTACCTTACTTATATGAATCAGAGATGAGAATCGACCAGACTTCTTCAACAACCACAGAATCAGAAAGATGTCAGGGTGGAGTGTTTGATCTGGGGTGTGGCTCAGTGGTAGAGCCTAGGATTCCGGAGGCCCCGGGTTTTACAGCCCACTACTGCAAAGTGAGGGAGGCTTTTTTGATGACTTCAAAAGGCCGTGCTCCTAGAAACTGAAGATGGATCGCACTGCTTGCTCTCCACAAAAGAAGTTAAATAGAAATTCTGACCATTAGGACAAACACTTGCTGAGTAAGGAGCTTCCATTTCTTCTTTCTTTCTTTCTTTTCTTCCTTCCTTCCTTCATTCCTTCCTTCCTTCTTTCTTTCTCTCTTTCATAGTATTTTTATTGATTATTCAGGAATTTCATATCATGAACCCCAAACACCCCCACTTCCCATACCTCCCAGGTCTGCCCGGACCTAGGAAACTCCACCCCTACCCCACCACACCACACCACACCACACCCCAAAAAAAAGAAGAAAAGGAAAAAAAATCCAATTTGTGTTGCTCACACACACCTGGAGCATGGTCAAACTCCCGGGTGCCAGCCCCTCAAAGAAAACTGAGTCCTTCCTTCCCAGCCGGCATCCTCGCCGGAAGCCATCAGTTCTGGAGAGCTACACTTCCGCATCCTTATCACAAGTTTTGAGAGTTCTCTTCGACGGTTTCCCGTGTTCAGCCTTCATTTCTTACTGTGTATGCACACGGCATTGAGGACTGGGAAGGTGGCCTATGGTAGCTACAGAGAAAGCCAACCAGAAGCAGGTGCACGCGCCTCTTTTTTTTTTTTTTTTTTTTTTTTTTTTTTTCATCCTTGAAAGGAGTTTCCTGGGTCGACCTCAGAGGGGGGCTCTGTTGTAAATAGTCCTTCCATAAAGACTCACCGTGCATTATTCACCACCAGCAAAGAGGCTTCTATGGACATATGAAGAAGCAATGTTCCTAGAAGACTGGGACTTTACCCGCAGGGCTCAGCATTGGGTCTATTTGATCCCACAAAGCCTCCAGGCTCAGCGCCTGTGACTGCGAAGCCCATGGCCGTACACACTCATGCTCACCCTAAGAACCCACAGACCTTCCCGTGCTCAGTGACAAGACACCCTGACCACTGGGGCTCTGGACCAGGTCGCTGTGACCCTACGGGTTTTTGATGATCCCGATCAGTGTGGACCAGTGCTACCTGCTGACACTACTGTCGAGTCCCTGTCATCTATACCCAGTGCTCTGTCACTGTCAGTGGAATGTCCTATGCTGAGGGCAGGTTCACTGAGAACCCGTATATGCTCCCGGCTCAACACGGGATCACAGTGAACACCGTGGGGGCCTCCCAGGCTCGGTGATGGCAAACGGTGAGCCTGCATGGTTCTCCTAGGCAGAGTTCACTGCGAGCCTGAACTCATATCGCGTTTTAAGTGAGACGGCACTGGTAAATGACATGGTCTGAAAGTTCAGTCGCCGGTCACTGTGAGCATGAGTGGACGTCTCGGGTTTTATGCCAGTATCTGTAACACCCTGTGGCCTACCTGCTCGCCGTTTGACCACTATGAACCATCATGGACTCAAAGAGTCCACTGTGAATCCAAGTGGCTTCCCAGGCTCGGTGCCAGGTCACTTTGGACCTCCCAAGAACTCCTAAGTTCAGTGCTCAGTCACTTTTAAGCCCAGGGTCTCCTGGGTTTGTGGCCCGGTCATTTTGAACCTGTGTGACCTCCTGACTCAGCACTGAGTAAGTGTGAACACGGTTTGGACCAACCAGGTTCTGTGCCAGGTCGTTGTGAGCATAAATTGATATCACAATCGCCATTGGTCTCGCTGGGGAACGGCACGCGTTTCACGGGTGTTTGAGACCCACACAGGTCTCTTGCAAAATCAGAGCCAGCTCCCTGTGAACCTGCCTGGCCTGCCAGCTTACTGCTATCTGCTTTGACAAAGCACAGTTTCCCACATTCAGGTCACATGACTACGAATGCAGGAAGGCTCCGTTCTGGGTCACTCGCTGTGCACCCAAGCGACTTGACAATCTGGGAGCTGGTTGTAGCCTCACCGGCACACTGCCAAGTCAATTTAGAACCGTGTGGCCCCCTGGCTCAGTGGTCAGTGGCTGTGAATGCGTGCGGGTCGCCCAAACTCAGTGCCAGCCCACCGTGAGTAGGAGCTGATGTCCCAGTGTCATTGCAGGGATCTCTGTGAGACTTCATGATTTATCCAGCTCAGTACTGGGTCCACGGGATCCTCGTGGGCCTCATGGGCTCAGGGCTGAGTCACTGTGAACATGTACAGCATATCTTTGTGAACCACATGGGCCACCCAGACTCAGTGCCTGGTCACTACCAACCAGAATGGCTTCTAAGCTCAGTTCCGGGACACTAAGTGGCATCCCAGACTCAATGCAAACGCAGTGCTGGATCACTACAAATCCACATGTCCCTGTCCAATTTAGTGCAGAGAAGGTCTGTGATTGGGCAGGGGAAAGGGGGCGGAGCTAGGGTTGGGGGCGACAGAAAGTAAGTGGGAGAAGGAGAGGGAGCTTGCAAGAGGAAAAGAAGAACCAGCTTGGCAAATACCAGCCACAAGTGGCTACGTTTTCACAAGGTTAGAAATATGGCTAAGATCAAAAACTCAGAAGACAACAGGTGTTGGAGAGGATGTGGAGAAAGAGGAACACTCCTCCACTGCTGGTGGGACTGCAAGCTGGTACAACCACTCTGGAAATCAGTATGGCGGTTCCTCAGAAAACTGGACATGATACTTCCGGAGGACCCTGCCATACCACTCCTGGGAATATACCCAGAAGACTCCCCAGCATACAATAAGGATACATGCTCACTATGTTCATAGCAGCCTTATTTATAATAGCCAGAAGCTGGAAAGAACCCAGATGTCCCTCAGTGGAAGAATGGATACAGAAAATGTGGTATATATACACAATGGAGTACTATTCAGCCATTAGAAACAATGAATTCATGAAATTCTTAGAGAAATGGATGGAGCTGGAGAACATCATACTAAGTGAGGTAACCCAGTCTCAAAAGAATACCCATGGTATGCAGTCACTGATAAGTGGATATTAGCCTAGAATCTTGGGACACCAAAGACACAATTCACATACCAACTGATGTCTGACAAGAAGAAAGGAGAGGACACTGGTGCTGGAAAGGATCAAAGCATCAGGGTAGGGGAATACCAGAACAGGGAAGAGGGAAGGGGTGGAAGAGGGAACAGGGGGAGGGAAAAGGGCATGTAGGACCTTTGGGGGGTGGGGAACCAGAAAAAGGGAAATGAATTGTAAATATAGAATATAGCCAATTAAAAAAAAAGAAATAAGGGGATAAAGTTTTATCATTATCAATTGGCTCTAAAATTATTGTATTGATATCTTGTAAATTGTGATATTATTTATACATAAACCTGATTGGTTAATTAAGCTTTAAGAGTTTTGATTTACTTGGTTACTGGAATGTGGGTCCTCTGATTACGGGGGGGGGGGGGGGTTATGGCAGAGAGGGAACACATCTGGGATGCTGTGGGAGAGAAGAGCTCGTCGCGGGACCCCGCCCAGACAGCGGCAGGAGAGATAGCGGGTCGTTTTTTTAATATTTCCCGGAACACGCGCTTAGTACAAGGTGAATCCATGTTGCTGCTCAGGCTAGGAGCTATCCTTGCAAGCCCACAAGACTCAGTGCCATCTCATGTAAACCACTACGAACCCGCATGAACTACCAGGCTAGAAACCTGTCACTGTGAGACTAAAGAGACTTCTCGGGCTGTTGGTCACGTGATCTCTCATGCTCATGCCAGGATGGTGTGAGCCATGACAGACTCCCAGGCCCGGTCTCAAGTCACCCTGCTTACCAGCCGCTCTGCTGGGTCACTGTGAGATACACTGACCTCCCGGATTCAGTGCCACATGAGTGTGAACCTACACATTCTCCCGGGCTCAGTGCTGGTCATTATCAACCTGCAGCATTATCCCAGGGTCCATAGCATGTCGCTGTGACCTGTGTGGGCCTTACAGGCTCAGCACCTGAACCCACTCTAAAGCCACACGTCATTCCAGAGTCTGTGCCGGTCACCGTGAACCCGCATAAGTGTCCCGTGCTTAATGTCATCTGATCGCCGTGAACCACGGCTCGGTGTGAACTAAGTGTAAATGCACAAAGGCCCTCAGGTTCAGTGCCAGTTCACTGCGAACCCCACCCCTTTTCTCAGTCCCTTGCCAGTTCACTTGGTGGCCCCCAGGTTCAGAGTCGGCACACCCCACTTATTTTGGGAACATGGATTGTAGGAGCATAGGATGTCACGTCACAGTCGAGAGAGGTTATTTCCCAGGGTGGAAGTGTTCCAGAACTAGTGAGAAATCTCCTCCTCGGCGATCAGGAGGGTAGGCCGTGGGCCCAGAGTCAATGCACATCCCACTTGAACAAGGATGTCTAGCGGGTCTTTACTGAGCCTGCTCGCAAGCTGTCGCTTGGGTCATGGGAGAGGCATATTCTTGGAAGATCTGCTTTCTAATCCTAAATTTTCCTCAGCTGAAGTATTCCAGACTTTCCCTTCCTCCCAGAATACTAAGCCAACTTTATGCCCCATCCCAGGCAAGAAGGCCTTTTCTTTCTTTTTTTTTTTAATCTTCTTTTATTATTTTTATTAGATATTTTCTTTATTTACATTTCAACTGTTATCCCCTTTCCTGGTTTTCCCTCCAAAAACACCCTATCCCATCACCCCTCCCCCCACTCACCAGCCCACCCACTCCTGTTTCCCTGCTGTGGCATTCCTATATAGGAAGGCCTTTTCTAATGAGTCTCTCTCCCCTAAAGTGGCCCATTCTGTCTTGCCATTCCCAGACCCCTACCAATTTCCCTGACTATTTTAACCCCTGGAGACAGCATCTCATGAATTAATTTCTTTGGGTGTTTATCCAGAAGATTGTTAATCTTTTCCTCTCTTTTTCAGATAACTTGGGCTGCCAAGCCCAATATAGATAACGTTGAATTCCCAAGTCTTTAGTCAAGCCCTGAGTTGTCTCTGCTTGGAAGTAGGCCCGTTATTACTCTGGGGACTTTCAAGGTAGACTAAATCTGGGGGCTATTTTGGACAGCAGCACCCCCGTTGCCGCTGTGGGTTTTCTGTTTTGCACAGAAAGGTCATAGGAAACATGCCTGCTGGGAATGGGGTGTATTTGGAAATATGTCCACCAGGCAAAAGAGTGAAACCCAATTGCCAGTCTTCCTCAGGGAAGGTGTCCTACCCTGAATGCTTGGAGTTGGAGACACCTGTTTGAGGGCTTATTATCCTAACATCGATTATTTATTGGATTGTCTCCTTCAGGTCCTGCCCTTTTGCCAAAATAACGGTGTTTTCATGTCCGAGCTGATAAGTCTGATATAGGCACCGTATGCTTTCTTGTAGGATTGTTTTGGTGGAAACAGCTGCTCATTGGATATTAGCCACCATCCTCAGGGATCCCGGCAACTCCTGATCTTAGAGGCAAAGGGCATTTCTTTGGAGGAATGTTTGAGTCTCTTTGGAGTAAGCAAGAATTCCAGCTGGAAATCAGGTATTCAGTGTAAGTCAAGGCAGCTCTCTTGGCCTTAGCGTCAACCATCTTCCATCCCTTTGTCATGGGACCATTCACTATCTGATGCTTGGGATATGGGGTTACAGATACTTGGGGGGGGGTGACAAAAGGGCTCAAGAATTTCTTGAGAATGTGTTCCAGCTTTATTTAGGAGACCTCTTTCCTTCCATGTAGCTAGGTGGGCATGGGGGGGTGAGGTAGGGGTATTGGAAATCTGTCTAAATGTAGGCTCTTTTCCACTGCTGTGCTCTGAGGCTTTCATGAGAACAATTAACCGCCTCTTTGAACCCTTGAGTTTCTGGATCTTAACTCCAGCACATCAAAGCCGGTCGCTGTCCCATAGCCTGCAAATCAGATTCCTTCTTTCACAAAGGAACTTCCGCTACACTGGGAGGCTGGGGTGGGGGCTGGGGGCCTGGTGGGTGCAGGGATAACAAACTAGGGTTTTCCAGGGGTTGATCTGGACCAGCTTCATAGCTCTTAGTGAGAATCTCCTTGAAGGAGTAGAGAGGTTCCCCTTCCTCCTCTGGCAGATGAGGTGTCTGTGTTTTGGTTTTGACAAGACTTAAGAGTAACTTTTGGTCCCTCCAACACGTGAAGGCCTCATTTATAGAGCCAGCCTGCTGTCAGTCGAGTTTAAGTTTCCCTTAGCATTTAGAATGCCCCGGTGTCATAAGGCACATAAAACACAAGAGGGCGCGCAAGAATAATCTTTTGGGTTTCAGGAACCCAAAGAGGGGGCCAGCCTCATCATTTTGTCGCCTTCCAAGCCTTCCAAGCCATCTCTGCAACCTGATCTGATTCTGATACTTAGGTATCCTACACCTTGTGGAGGGCGGTCTAAGAACTGAGTAATTACCCCTAAATCTATGCATTGTCTCTCGGTTTCACACAGTTGGAACTAGGCTGAGTAGCCAATCCTGACGCAGGAGTCTCTGAGGATCACTTTATATCATGAGAAAACAGTCTCCAGTCTCTTAAGACCCAAGAGTTTTCTCAGGTTTTCGTTTACCATCCTCCTCTCTATACCTAGTTGTTTTTAGTTCAGGCCAGTAGGGGGAGCCAGCTAATCTACAGTCGCAAGGACCGATGTCAATGGGTTTCTGTGATGGTTTTCAAGTCAACCTGCCACGAATTAGAATCACTTGAGTGGGGCTCAGCAACTAAAGGATTGTTCTGATCGCCCTAACCGATGGAGGAGGAGGACCCGCCGTGAGTGTGGGCTGCACAGTCCGGTCGCAGTCCAGATAAAATGAGGGTGGCAGAAGGAAGATTGTTTCTTTGACCTACTCCACTGTCCCCTCTACAGCCAAGATGAGCTGTCCTGTTGCTGCTCCTGATTCCTTGGCAGACGCCAGCATTTCCAGGCTTCTGTCACTGACTGAGGACCAGCGCCTCTTACAGGCTTTCAGGTTCAGATCGAGACAGCAGAGGCAACCAGGCTTGGGGACTTAGCCGCTATGAGATGCCTGCAGCTGCAAAGGCATCTACGTCAAAAGACCAGGAAACTCCCAGGTCCTAAGCCTCTCCAGTGTGAGACCACCGTTGTTGGAATTTAATAATATTTAATGCAAATATTTATGTATATATACACAAATAGATAGATGCATATACATCATATGCATATTCACAAATATATATACATCATATACATATATGTATATGTACACATATATATGCATGTGTATATACATATACAAACATACATACATACATATACATTCTATATGTTCTGTTCCTATAGAGAACCCTAATACAGTTACCAAGTGGCTATAGACATGATATTCACAGAGATGAAAGGTAAGGCACTGGAAAAAAAAAATCCCACTGCTAATCAGAGACAATTGTGATTAATGGGATAAAGGTGAAAAACTCAATCTCATCAGGGGTAAAACGCATGAAGTCTCCCTGGAGCCAGAGATCAGTAATTAACTCTAAGAACTCCTGGGCTTTGGCTCCAAGGGTTGATTTGCCAGTAAGATTTTTCTGTCTTACTCATTTAAACATCAGCATTACAGCTGAAATCTAAACGAACCTCTCCCTTTCAAAGAGAAGGAAGAGATGAGACCATTCGTCCTAAGTATCCACGAGAGATGAGACCATTCGTCCTCAAGTATCCACATGACCTAAGGAATGCCGGGAAACGCCCTGATTCCGTGATAGGGGAGGGGTGCTGCCCACCAGTGGCCGCACCTTCAGGTTCTTTCACGATTTCACTTGGCCTGTACTGAATATAATTGGGTCCTGCAAGGACATCCTGGACGACACTCCCAAGACGTTCTCTAGGAGTCTGAATCAGCCTCGTTCTCTCTGCCAGTTAAAGAATCCAAATGCAGGGACTCTCATGCAGCAGCAGCAACGGGCAGCAAAGAAAAAGTAAAAGTAAGGGGAGCGGAGCGGTAAGCGGAGAAGGCGCCCTGCTCACGGCCAGGCGCCCTGCGCACGGCCCCGCTCCCACATGGGTGCATCCCCCCTCCCCTCAGTTGTATAAAGTGCTGAGAGCATGCAGACTCGGGTTTCCGGGAGAGCTATCTGTATGCTGCACCTCAGTGGAGTCCTCAGTTGGCTGCACTGGCACAGGCCCGTCCGTTTCCACTTTTAGGAGATGACTGTGGAAGGAGCCGGTGCACAGTGACCCGAATGAACTTGTTCATCTGAGGACCTGATGCCTTGGGAAACGCCCACTTCACTTGTGGGTTCTTTACCCTCTATCGCACATCTGTCACGTTGTCATAGCCGGTGTTCAGAAATCTGATACATTCTAACCGAAGCAACTGAATATTGAGGAAAACCACACACAGATATTATTTGAACTGATCTATGGATTTCTCTAGAAATGGTATTAGCTAATAGCTCTAAGCTGACTTTAGGAATAAGAGGACTTGCAACAAAATAAAAAAGTAAAAAAAAGAGAGAGACAGAGAGACAGAGACAGAGATTCCAGAAAGAGTGTGGGGGAGGTTTGAGAAACAAACTCACAGCATCAGAGGAAGGCCCAAGTAAGTGTTTTGGGTTGCAGATAAGGCCCCTCTTCAATTTTAGATTGTTGAACTTCAACAAAGAAAGAATTCTACTGGCCCACAGCTTCATGCGCTCTCAGACACTTTCACAGCTGGCTTTGAACACATCTGGATCAGTCTGGACCAGTGAAGAGGAAGGGACAGTCTTGCTTGTTAGAAAAACCACTCAGCTTTGTCTGAGGGTAACAAAGAATCCAGAAATTTGTCATCTTTACAATTTATCTGTGGCTGTTCTCCCTGTCTACCTGTCAGGAATGCTCCTAACTGCTCATTCTCCACCAGGTCAATATGAATCAGAACCTCCCCTCATAGGCTCAGGGCCTGGTCACTGTGAACCTACATGAACCTCCCAAGCTCAACTCTGCACCACTGTGAACATGCACTCCTCCCTCCCCCCCCCCCCGCCCGGCTCAACTCTGCACCAGTGTGAACATGCACTGCCCCCCCCAGGCTCAACTCTGCACCAGTGTGAACATGCACTGCCCCCCCCCGGCTCAATTCTGCACCAGTGTGAACATGCACTGCCCCCCCCAGGCTCAACTCTGCACCAGTCTGAACATGCACTGCCCTCCCCCAGGCTCAACTCTGCACCAGTGTGAACATGCACTGCCCCCCCAGGCTCAACTCTGCACCAGCGTGAACATGCACTGCCCCTTCCCCCAGGCTCAACTCTGCACCAGCGTGAACATGCACGGGTCTTGCAGACTCAACTCTGCACCAGCGTGAACATGCACTGCCCCCCCCCCCAGGCTCAACTCTGCACCAGTGTGAACATGCACGGTCCCCCCCCCCAGGCTCAACTCTGCACCAGCGTGAACATGCACTACCCCTTCCCCAGGCTCAACTGTGCACCAGTGTGAACATGCACGGGCCTCCAGATTCAGTGTCTGAACGGTGTGAACCCTCTTGAGCGACCAAGCAATGTTCTAGTTACTGCCCACGAGGGTTACATTCCCTGCTGTGGTCAGCTGTGACCCTGCATGGATTCAAGGGCATGGTGCTGAGTCACTGATAACACCCCATGGCCTCCAAGGCAGTGTGGGTTCGTTATAAACGTCCAGGGCACCCCAATCTCTTATTGGTTCACTTTGAAAACTCCTGGCCTCCAAGCTCAGTACTGGTACAGGGTGAGCCCACCTAGGAGTCCCCAGCTCTGTGTGAGATCACTGTAAGCCTGATTTATCAGTGTCCACTCACTGAAAACCACAGAGCCTTTGCACCCCCAGGATCAGCTCCAGGTCACTAGGATTCCAAGTTGCCTCCCAGGCTCAGTTATAAATCATTGAAAACCTGCATGGCTTTCCAGGCTATACTAATTACTCTTCTGTTGCTATGACAACACACCATTTCCAACGCAACTTAGAGAAGGACACATATACTTGTGTTTGTTGCTGCAGAGGAATAAGAGGACGTCATGGCTAGGAGTAATAGCAGCAGGTAGGTCTGGCGGCTCAGGCGGGAAGCTGAGAGCTCACACCCTGACCTGCAAGCATGAAACAGAGAACAAACCGGAAGCAAGGCAAGACTACAAAGTCTCAAATCTCATCCCCCAGTGTTCTCCCTCCTCCAATAAGGTTACACCTCCTAAGCCTCCCCCCCAAACAACAGCACAAACCGAGTACTAACTGTTCAGATTCTGAGCCTGTAGTAGACATTTCTCATTCAAGTCACCACACAGACTCGGGGAAAATTCGTGGTGAAGTGCTGTGACCTCTAAACTCAATGTCAGATGACTACAAATCTGTGGGTACCCCCCAGGCTGGCTGCCACTTCACTGTGAGCTATGGGACCTCCCAGGCTCAACGCCAGCTCCCAGCGAACCTCATTGTCTCCCGGCTCAGTGCCATGTCGTTGTAAAGCCACGTGGCCTCGCAGGCTCCGTGTCAACTTACTGGAAACTAGATTATTCTGTGTTTGCTCACCATGTGCTGGAGTTGCTCTCCCCATCTCAATGTGGTATTGCAGTGAACCTACATCGCTTCCCAGGCTCAATACCAAATCCTCCTCCCGAGCTACGTTCGGGTCACTGTGCGCGAAGTACAGTTCCCAGGATCCGTTCTGGGTCGTGGTGAGCCTCCCACATTCGCGGTGAGATCACTGCATAGAATGAGCCCTCCAGGGACACTGCTGGGACACTGTGAAGCCAAGTTGCCCTCTCTCTGGCTCACTGCCATATGACTGAATCGGAATGACCTCTCAAAGCTCAATGACAGATCACTGTGAACATTGTGGTTCTCCCAGGCTCCGTGACCGTGTTCACACCTAACTGTGAACCTGCAGAGTCCTCCCAGGCAGAGTCCAGGGTCACTATGAGCCCCAGTTAATATCACAGATTCTATGTGGGGGTCACTGTTAACTCACGTGGCTTCCCAGACTCAAGACCAAGATCACTGTGAATATCTAGAATATCTATTGTAATTCCCATTAAGCTGCAGAGATAGCTCAGCAGTTAAGAGCACGGACTGCTGCTCTTTCAGAGGTCCTGAGTTTCTGGTGTTTCCAAATGAAATTAAGTTCTCTTTAATTTCCGTGAAGAATTGCACTGAGATTTCAATAAGTGTTGCATTGAATCTATAAAGTGCTTTTGGTAGGATCGCCTCAAACTTTGACCCTACCTATCAAAGAGCAGAAGTCTTCCAAGCCTGGTATATTCAATGTCTTTTTCTCTAGGTCTTCAAGTTTTTGTCACACAAGTCTTTATTCAAAGATGGTTTGTTTTTGTTGTTGTTGTTGTTGTTTTTGTTTTGTTTTGTTTTTTTTAGGCTATTGTAAAGGGGATTGTTTCCCTGATTTATCTCTTGTTGGGTTTGATTTGTTATATAACAAGGCTGCTGCCATTTGTGTGTTGATTTCTACCCTGCTGCTTTGCTGGATTGTTTCTAGGCTGTGTCTATTAATTATAGGAGTTTTCTGTTCAAGTCTCTAGAATACTTTCACTTTTCTAATTTATATTCTTCTTATCTCCTTCATTTGTCTTATTCCTGTAGCTAACATGAAAGTACTATATTGAACAGGTAGGTGGTAGGAGGGGATACATCTTTGTCTCATACTTAATTTTACTGACAATCCCTTGAGGTTTTCTCCATTTAACATGGCGTAAGTTGTGTTCTCTATATCACTAGATTCTGCAGGATTTTATCCTGAAGTGATGATGATTTTGTCAAAAACCCTATGTACAGCCATCGAAATGACTATGGTTTTTGCTCTTGAATCTGTTTATGTACTAAATTGTATTTATTGATTGATGAATATCAAACCATCTTGTATCTCTGCTGATCATAACCTTTTTGACTTGCTCTTCAGAGAGATCTGCCTATAAATTCCTTCCTTCCTTTTCTCCTTCCTTCCTCCCTTCCTTCCTCTCTTCCTTTCTCTTGCCTTTGTCTGGTTTTGATATCAGGATAATATTATTAGCTTTGTAAAAAAATAATTTCTTCCTTTTCCTTTTTACAGACTAATCTGAGAAGCACTGAGGCCATTCTTTGGTGGTCTGGTAGAATTCTTCCCTGTGAAGATCTGACCCCGGGATTTTTGAGTTAGGAGATTTTAATTTCTTCTATCTCACCAGTTGGTGAGGGGTTTACATAAATGGCTTTCCTCAATATATCTAGGAGGTCATTCATTTCCTTTAGATTTTCCAGTCTACTGTAATATAATTATTAAAATATGTGCCTGCAATTCTCTGAATTTCTCTTTTCATCCCTAATTTTACCAATTTTGGTCTTCTCTGTGTATATAGTTTTTTAATTTGGCTGAATGTTTGTCAATCTTGCTGATTTTATTTTCTGTAATTGCTGGGGCTTTAACTCTGCCTAAAGCAAATATTTAATATTTTCCAGATGGATTAATGTTGGTTCTTTTCATTTTATTTTATTTTATTCCTAATATTATAATATAATGATATTATTTCCCTACCCCTCTCTAGCCGCTAAACCGCTGGTTCTCAACCTGTGGGTCTCGACTCCTTTGGGGATCAAACGACCCTTCCACAGGGGTTGCCTAACACCATCAGAAAATAGGGATAATTACATTACAATTCACAACAGTGACAAAGTTATAGTTACAAAGCACAACAAAAATAAAGTTATGATTGGGGTCACCACACCATGGGGAACTGTATGAAAGGTCACAGCGTCGGGAAGGTTGAGAACCACTGCTCTAAACCTTCCCATACATCCCTTCTTGCTCTCTTCAAACTTATGGCCTTTTTTTCATTAATTGCTGTTACATGCATATATGTATTGTGTATATATAAATATACGTATATAATATGTACATTTAGGAGTATATATAAAAGTTTAACATGAAAGACAACCAACATAGTCTGTATGATATTACTTATATGTATGTGTTCAGGGCCAGCTATTTGGTGCTGGATAACCAATTGGAATGCTTTTCCCTGGGGAAGACTCTGCCTCCATCGCTCAGCGTGCCTTAGTTGCCTGGAGTTCTTGGTGTATAGATGAGGCCTGCAGGTCTTTCCACTGTCCTTGTTAGCATGCCTATTGATGTCCTTGGTCAACTTGTCTTTGGCAGTTACATGGGTAAGATTTAACAGGAGTACCTTCAACATTACTGTGAGACCCTATCTCACAGCAAACTACCCAATCCTCTGACGCTTAACAATTTTTCTCCCCATTCCTCCACAATGTTCCCTTGGATGCAAGAACTTCTTTGCAGATAGATCCACTGGGACCGGACTCCACAACTCTGCATTTTGATTGGTTGTGGTTTTCTGTGATGGTCTCCATCTGTTGCAAAGAGGAGCTTCTTTGATGAAAGGTAAAGACTACACTTACCTGTGGATATAGGGGCAAAAGTATAAAATGCAGTTAGGTAAGTGGTGGTTGTAGGTCTTTCCCCCAAATCCATTGCTTTAGCAGCCCTGGGTGGTTGGCTAGGTTTCCAGTTCCAGGAATGACGTCCCTCTGTTGACTGAGCCTTAAATCCAATTAGAGAGAACTGAGGATTAGAGAGGTGCTCTGGATCTTCTGGGTGAAAGGGTAGACCAGAAGCCTCGTCACCGATACCTAATGATAAGAAACAGCAAAGACAGTACACACGAAGTTGTTATCCAGCAATAGGTAAGGTTTGTAATGAACCCAGGGGAAATCTCTGCAGCAAAGACAGCACAAAAGCTGGGAATTTCAGTCCCTTCCACGCCACTCCACTTCCCTTCCAATCAATCTGTCCAGGAGAGACCAGCAGAAACTGCCGGAAGCACCACTACACATGCGCACACACTCACACGCATACCCTGCCGGACCAGAAGTAGTCACAGTAGAGTTCAAGGTCCATAGGAAACACCAGCAAAGACTTTCGACCCCCCCAACCCGACAGACAGACAGACAGACAGACACACACACACACACACACACACACACACACACACACGCCAGAACCCAAGCATACTGAGGCTTCAGAGACCAAGACCCCCATTCATACCCAACCCCACTGCTCTCAGACACCACCGGGAGCTAAGGCAGCCAGAGAAATCTAAGAGCTCCACTTTTCAACACCAGCAAGTTGTTGCACGTGTGTTTTTATTTTGTATCTTCTAGCATTTAATTGCAATTCTTGCTTATATGTCTCTGTTTTGGCTTTGTTCATATGTTGTTCAGTCTAGTTTCAGGGCTATTGTTTACAACCCAGTTTGTTTCAAATCACATCTTGGGTACCTCCTCCCAATTTCTCCTGTGTTTCTTTCTCTTCCATTCTTATCCTCATCTCCTTTCTACTTCTTGGTAATAACATTCCATAGATTTAAAAATCTCTAACATTTGGGGATGCTAAAAAAAAATCCCAACTCCCCCCCCCAACACACACACACCTCATTTTCTTCATTTTCAATCCAATATTTAATCCTTATCTATGGACTCCCTACCTCAAATCTTAACTAAAATCTGAACATACATCATAGTGTTTGGGGTTGTTTATTCTCCAACAGCTATTGAAACCCAAGGGGCCACTGTTATTGGTTAACTAGTAAAACATTTGCACAGTGGTTATATCTAGCAACTATGGTTTCTCTCAAAGTTAGTATTCTACTCAGAGAAAATAGAGAGTTCGAACCCAGCACCCTGAGTTCCTGCTCTGGAGAACTACTTTCTAAACCACAAACTGTATTACACCCAGCTCCCTCATGAACATGGGAAATATTTCAAGTGACTAGACCATAGAAGAACCTCCCCACATCGAATTATGATTAAAACACTCACCATACAGAACGAAGAAGGTACATTGAAAGTGGCAAGAGAGAAACACCAAGTCACATGTAAAGAGAGACCTAGCAGAATAACAGCAGGTTAGCCAACAGAAACTTCAAAGTCCAGGACGGTCTGGATAGGATAGGTGTGTGTCAAATTCAGGAAGATAACCACCGCCAGCCCACTGACTGTTCCTAGCAAAGCTGTCAGTGACGATTGAAGGGAAAAAAAAAACTAAAGGAATTTGTGAGCACCAAGCTGCCATTGCTACAGAAAATACATGGGGAAAAATCCAGTGGATTAAAGAGATAAACAAATAATCCATGAGGCCATGGGAGAGCCCCAAGCACACTAAGATAATAGTTAAGCAAGAGAGGGAAGGGGGAGTCGACACTACACGCTATAAAATGACAGGAATAAAATAAATGTTTCAATAGTAACCCTGAATACTGACAGCTTCCATTCCTCAATCACAAGACACAGACTAGCAAATTGGATCAAAAAGCGACAACCATCTATTTTCTGTTACCAAGAAATGTGTCTCTCACGGAGGGAGGATAGATGTCACCTCAGGGTAAACAGGTGGGGGAAGATGCTCTGAGCACCTGGATCAGAAGCCACTGCCCTAGCATTTGACCAAACGGCCTTCCAACCAAGACACATGAGAAAAGATCCAGGCATTCCCACTGGTTAGCAGAACAGTTCATCAGAAGCACACCAGGAGGTGCATCGATTAGACTCAGTGGGGTCTGTGTTTTAAGGCAAGGGCATACAGGTGAGAGGGGAATGTTTGGTAGCCTTTGGATAGAGTTGTATAGGGACCCGGTGGATCTGATCAAAATACATTGTGTAAGCATGTGAAACTGTCTAAGGATAAATAAAAAGATTATCTTTAAAAGTATATTTTCACTAGGTGTAACATAATGGCAAACCCTGTGATGGATACTCAGGTTAACCCTATGTGGACCTGGTGAACAGAGCCTAAAGAGGAACTTTTCACCCTCTCAGCCCCAGCCACAGACAGCAGCCAGAAGGATAGGGGACTTCCCTCCATCACCTGGAAATCACAAAACATCCCTTGCTCCATTGCAATGTATGAAACAAAAGTAACATTATACCTAAATGCTCAATAAATGTTATCCCTTTTCACATCTAATTTTAATAAGTTGAATTCTGGTAAAAGTTACAGAAGTAATAAAAAATTGTCCAGAAGCCCTATGAACGGATGAGGTATCTTGTTGATGAACTAATTCTTCCAGTCATTTTGGAAGCTACAAAGGCTACACTCGAGGCAACAAAACCTGGTCTGGGCCTCGAAGAAAACATAAGAAATTCACATTAGACCATGAAAAGACTTTATCTAGTTGAAAGGAGGCATCTAAACAGGGCACAGGTGTGCATATACCGCTTGGTGTTTTCTTAAACCTGCAAAACTCACACACACTGACAAACCATTCGGTACAGCATCACAAACATGTTCTGCCTGCTTCCAGAGAGAGTCGCAGTTGCTAGGCAGGGAACAGAGAGCTGCTGGGGAAATTTGGATTGCCACATCTGATTCTAGTCAGAACCTGCTGTCCTTGGGGAAGCCGGTGGCCATGCAGGCAGCCAGAGCCTCTTCGGTCCTGGAGTTTGCCCATTTGTTCCTTTTGGCTCCCTGTGTGTGGTGGAAGAGGAGCAGAGACTTATCGAAATGCTTGGGCACAGAGCCCTCCACATGAGGGCTCACAGAGTTCCAAATTGCCACCGTTTCCCCACAGTGCTGGTCTGACTGTGAACACACACAAGCGGAGGCCACCAAGAATCTCCTGTGTTGCCAGGAAACTGTGGTCTAGGGTGCTTCCTGTGAGCCTATCTCTACCAGCCAAACTAACTGTCAGCTCGGCTCTGCCTTTCCTGGATAGCCTCTGGCTTCCCAAAATGCCTTGAGTAAGCACTAACAGAAATGGTTATTTGTGCCGCGGGAGGGTGGTCCAGAGGAAAAGAAGTCCAGATCCAACACGCCGACAGTGGAAAAGAGTGAACGGTGTCCTGCCTGCTGAGCATGTTTAAGAAAGAGCAAGGAGACTTGGAGGCAACGTCATGGGAAGCCCAAAACAGCTAGCCTAATTTTCTAGCACCGCTCTCCCCACCTGAGATTTTTCTTAGCATCCCAGCAAACAAATCGTGCCTGTTCTCAGCCTCCACCATCACACGCCTCCACACATGCCAGTCGCTGAGTGTAAGTGACGATCCGGGCTCCAACAGTCACAAACCCAGCAGAACCCAAAAGAGATCCAACACGGGCGCGGGTGAAGCTGAATGCCCACAGCTTGCAGCGGCAGACTCAGCAGCACGCCACTCTGAGAGACTCGTCCCCCTCGTCTTTTTTGGAACCTCTTGGCTATTGAATTTTTGTGACATCAACCTGGCAGACCTCTTTTAGTGTCAAAGGGGACCTAGTCCCAATGAGGGTTATTTTATTCTTTCATTTTGTTTTTTGGCATAAAGAGTTGAGAAGATATAAAGCTGTCCGTAGCATTTTGTAATTACAATCCTGAGTGACTCTTGCACCCTTTTGTGTTTAATTACAGCAGAACTTGTAGTCATTGATATGGAACTCTTTGTGTACACAAACAGGTCTGAGCTCCTTATTCACCCATTCGTAAGGAGTGCAACCATTCATTCAGAGGGAATGTATTCATTCCTGGGGAATGCACAGGTATATAGTTGGGGACGGTGGCGAAATGGAATTAAACTTGATCACCCCTAAACAAGACTTGAAATGCCATGCACAGATAAATGAGCCTGTATCTAGAATAGACCTTGCATCAGAAGTGTGTGTCAGAGTTCTACAGGTTCTCCAGTAAGCTGCCTATGGCTTGGAAGGGTAAGAGCATCTCAAAGCACATGCTTCTTTTCGAGAACCTCTAAATGGGAGTCCATTCTCAAAAACAGAAAGGATCAAATCCTGAGATTTTTTTTTAAAAGCAACTTTTAAAGAAAATAAAAGGCAGTACCAAAATAATGTCGGAGAGTTTGCAGGTAGGAACAACCTCTGGCCAAGGTTAACCGGCTTGCTGGTGTGCATAGGAGTTTCCTAGGTCTGCTATAGAAAAGTATCACCAAGTGGGTGTCTTCAATCAGTAGGCATTCCTTCCTTTCCAACCTGAGGGTCAGGGTTCCAAATCCAGATGTTGGCAGGGCATCTCCCCTCCTAGGGCCTGGGGAGAAGCCTCCCATGACGTTCTAGAGGCTCCTGGTGCCTCTTGGCCACGGCTGCATCTCTCCAGTTGCTCTCTTCCTCAGCAGCTGGGTGACTCTTCTTTTCTGCTTGCTTTTGATCTGTAGTCAAAGCCCACACTTAGAAAGAAATCATAAAAATTTGCTTATGCTAATAATTCACAAAATCAAAATGCATCTTCCCAAACTTCTGCAGATCAGGAGTCTTTATTTACAACATTTTCCCTCCAGCCTATGTCCTGTGTGCTATCTTGGAGCCCATCAATATTACAGCCTGTTGAGGTAACAGGCTTGGCAGAGGCTTCAAGTCCCTTCCTGTGTCCCCAGCCATGTGCTCCTCCTCCCACTCACACAATCACACACCCCATTGCTTAATGCTCAGTTCTTAGACTCACACGATGCTCTCGTGTCTGCGTCTTATGTTCTTGGTGGAGAAATCCACCAACCATTCGTTCAAGGCACTGGACATTGCCAAGCCCCTCACTCTGAAAAGTACTAGCACAATGAAAGACTTTAAAGAAAATCTTTATAAATCTTTATCTGGACAAGTCCATTATTATGTTGAACATAAAAATGCCTCAAATGGGTTAAAAAAAAAAAAAAAGAATGCCAGTACTGCCTTTTTCCATTTGATCAGTCTTTGTATGCAGAGTTTAACATCTTAGCCTTATCAGATGACAGGAAAGAACAGAAAGGCATCAAAATGACCATATTTTTTGTAAAGTTAGAGTGGTATTGTTAACAATGCAATGAGGTCTTTGGGTGGCAAAGCAAAATGACAAGAAATAAAGAAAAGTAAAAAGTAAAAAAAAAAAAAAAAAAGTGTATTCCAGTATTTCTCTTCTACCATGCACAAGGCCCTGAGTTTATCCCTAACAGTGCATAAAGAAAGAAAATAACCTGGGTGGGTTTATGAGGAATGCCATAATTTGGATCTAGTATTGCTTGAGTATATCTCCCAAAGTTCATGTGTGTGTGTGTGTGTGTGTGTGTGTGTGTGTAAGTATAAGTCATATTTGAGGCAATATCGACAAGTTAGTGTGTGTGGTGGGGCAGCAGGGCGGGAGTGTCTCTGTAAACTTCACAGTCAGCAGAACGTTGATCCATACCAGGTAAGAAGGAAGTCCTGCTCAATGCAACTCAGTAGCCAGTGGTGGTTCAAACTCCAAGAATCTGATGCCAGATAGTTTATTTCAGGGATATTTAAACATAGCACAATTTGGAAGGAAAAAAAGTTTCTTGGTGATAAGTCAATCCCATGTATACAACAAAGTTTAACATGATTACATTGAAACTCTTTGTAAAGGTGCTGGTGACCTCTTCCATAAAGGTTGGTTCTGTAGATTGACTGAGAAATAATCTTCAAGATAAGAGTCTATGGAGGCTGACTGAGATAAGCATGAGAGTCTTGGGGAGGCCATACAGGTAATGCAGAAGTTACCATGTTATCAATCACATCCATTCCCGGCCTTCTGGACAGAGAGCGGGTTATAAATCTCTTCCTTTGAAGACACAATCCCACATAACATTCTTGTATTCCCAGTGCGTAACTGTGAGCACAAGAACCCTGTGTCTGCTACAGTAGAAATACTAAGAGATGGTATCTGGTGCAAACTGGCTGAGTTATGGGGCTCTGTCTTGACAAGGAATGAGTGCTGGTCTCACAGAGAATTAGTTCTCAAGGGTAGATTCATCTATGAACTGAGGAGAGTAAAACGCTTGCTTTGTGAGAGCAAGGACCTAAGTTTAATACCCAGAGTTCGATCCACATTTTCTATATTTTTTATATTTTGAAAGTATAATGTAATCACACTGCTGTGCTCTCCCAAACTCATAGTCTCTTTTTCTTTCATTGTTGTTACATATATGTGTGTATATATTCCCAAATACATACATAAATACAATCTTCTCAACCTCTTTAATGTTACCTGTCTGTATATGATCTCAGAGATGAACATTTATTACTAGATAACCAATCATGGCAGGGGGTGGGGCTATGAGATTCTTTCTCCTAGAAATGTCAGAAAGGCTATACTCATAAAGTCTCATCAATTTGGCTGTTTAAACAGGTCCAAAACAATGCTAACAGCGATAGATATGCTAACATGAAAGGGATATGCTACCATGAGCCTTGTGGTCTCAACCCAAACCATGAACCTTGGGCAACTGGGCTCTGGGCTCACTGGCCAGCCAACCTGGACTACTGGGCAAGTGAGAGATCCTATCTCAAAACAATAAAATAAGATAAAATTTTAAAAGGATAATGACATCTGATGAACAAATTCTAATATTGCCTGGCCTTCTGGCCTACACACACCAGGACACATGGACACGCACACAGTAGGCTGTCAAAAGGCCACTCCATGAATATGACCCCTAATGCACATGGACAGTAGTACCCTTTCCATTCTCCACCAAGTTATGACACACTCAAAAAGCCCTTACTAGAATGCCCGTTTGTTTGGATCTTCCAAAACTGGATTTACCATAACTGTAAGCCAAACAAACCTTTATATAAAGTATCCACCCTCGGGTGCATTGTTACAGCAATAGAAAATGAAGCAACCCGGGTAATTTGTGGTGTAAAGATAAATTAAGAAGAGCAAAGGCTACGGGAGAGAAGCCAGGTAAGAGGCTACTGAAATTGTCTCAGTGATGTGCAGAGGTTTGAGCAAGGCTAATGCCAATGAGGAGATGAGAGCAAATGGTGAGGAAGGGAAAGACGAAAGTGTGCTGAGACTCTCTGTCTAGCTTCCCAGATATCTGGCCATTCGATGCTGCTTTGAGATTGATCGTCAGTCACCCTCCAACACTGACCAAAGGAGTTGTCTGTAGTAACTGCACCCAGGGTAAGAATCTAAGGGTCACGAGTCAGACGAGAACACTACACTGTCAAATTACTAAAGTAATACAGACTGTTGAGATGCAGGTGCTCCCAGGGTCCAGGGCAGTTGCATGAGCCTTTGGGAACTCTAACGTGCCAGATGTAAAGATGAAAGGGTTTGTCTTGAAGGATGAGCCCAGAGCTCAGGCTGGCTCTCCTTCCCCTCTCTCGGTCATGCGCATCGAGAGCTTGTCACTGGACATTGGCATCGGCCTGCAGGGCCTGAGACCTACATTGCTGGAGCTGAGCAGCCTTTAGACCCTGTAACCTGCACAGAACTGGTGAAGGAAACGCTTGTGATGCCTCCTAAGAGAAATCTGCAGCCTCACTATGCTGATAGGAGAGATGGACAGGCATTTAGGTATGAAAAAAAAATGTATTCTAAAAGAAAAAAGGGTAAAACTCATTTATGGGGTGGATAGGTATTGACGGGTTAAAGCTTGCATGGAAATCACTGGAAGATGAATGATAAAGCTATCTGATAAGATATTGGCCTGTCTACAATGTAAGGTTGACGGCATTCAGATCTCACAAATGAATAGATGCTAAAGACACACAGTGGAAAATCCTCAAGAATGGCCCTGAAAGACTTCAGCCATGAACAAGATGAACAAAGAACCACAAGTTAACCTTTGAACAGTGGTAGCAGAGGGCAGGATGAGGGAAAAAAAAGAGATACGGGATAAGAATATTTTATTCTTTGTTGTTAATAAATAATAGAGCTGTTAATAGACACCTGCAAACATTGCTAGAAATTTTTAGAATTGTAATTCTGAACGTTCTTGAGACACAGACAGATCCTGCATAATCAGATGGCACAATGAGACATGTACTAGTTCATTCTTTTGTCAGTCTGACACAGGCTAAAGTTGTCTAGGAGGAGGTAACCTCGGTTGAGAAAAAGCCTCCATCAATCAGGCTGCCCTGTGGGCAAGACTGTGGGACATTTTTCTTGATGGCTGATTGATTACTGTGGGCAGGTCCCTCTCACTCCAGGCAGCGCTCCCTCCCCAGGCAGGCAGTCCCAGATTGTGTAAGAAAGCTGAGCAAACCCTGGGAAGCAAGCCCTGAAGCGATGTTCCTGCACCATCTTTGCTTCAGTTATTGCCTCCTGGCTCCTGCTCAAACTCCTGCCCTGGCATCCCTCAATGATGGATTATGACAGGGGGTAGGGGTGGGAGGTATTTTAGTTGACATTAACACTTTTGTCCCAAGCTGCTTGTGGTCATGGAGATTTATCATACCAATAGAAAGCAAACTAAGACAGATCTCCCCTCCCACAGAAATATATAAACACATCGCTGTGTTTCATAAGTTCTGCTGGCTCAACGGAAAGTCCTTGAAAGGTATCCAGAATCATCACTGAAACCTACAGAGCCCTAGAGTAAAACCTATACTCTGAGAACACTCGAACACCCAAAGGGGACAGTTCTCCATGGCACTTTTGACCAGGTCCCTCCATAGCTCTAAAATGCTCTCCTTTCTCCCTTCTGCCCTCTGGACCACACCCATGACCACCCCCTTCTAAGCCTTTGATAGTAACCCTACCCTGAAATTTCTTATCCTCTCACAGTTTATCAAGAGAACTCCTTGCTTATCAGAGCATACAGTCAATAATATATGTTCTTAGTCTTGATAAGCATTGATGCCACTTGAATTCAATTAGCCTTCCCTGTGTGCTTAATGATGTTTAAAAAAAAATATCTATTTCAAACCAGTGAATTCCCTAAAATTAGCTTGTTTCCTCTTTACTTAGCTGGTGTTTCATGTGTATCATACAACATGGACCTCATCTTGGCCACTTTAGAAAAAGAGAGTTCTGGGAATTTATTCCCAAAATAGCTTTGGGGAGGAAAATGGAAACAAGTAGGGGGGGAACCCTAAAAAACAAAAACCAGACCGCATCTGTTTTACACAATAGTTAGTATAATTAGCTGAAACACACACACCTAATTTTGTATTTCTATATACTAATGTAGAAACTGCAGATTCTTTCTCTTTGTCCCATGACAGATCCATGAAGAGACATGGAAGTGAGAGAGGACAGAGAGCACAACAGGTTCCAGAAGGGACAGCAACACAGAGAGGGTGCTTACTTCATACATAAGTGGATAAAGCATTTGGAAAATCTAGATGACCCAAGTGTACAACAACAATAACAACGAAACCCATAAAGGTAATAATTCCTTATGATACACAGAGCCGCAAGTGATGGAGATCACCTTAGCTAAGACTACTCACAAGAGAATGAGAGTGGACACCACTGATATTCAGTAACTCCATTATCTGTCTGGTCTTGATACACAACCCCCATGCTTGTGATAAGACTCAAATTAAGAATCACAAAGAGGGAGCTAGAGAGATGGCTCCGTGGTTAAGAGCACTGGCTACTCTTCCAGGGGATGAGAGATCAATTCCCAGCACCCACATGACAGCTCTCAACAGTCTATAACTCCAGTTTTAGGAGACACACACATAGACATAAGTAGAGGCAAAACATCAATGCACATAAAATAAAAATAAATAATATTTTTAAAAGGTACACAGAGAACTGGTTAAGAACACAAGGGGTTGTGGTGCACAGAGTACTATTATTTTGGCACGTTATTTCATTTAATTTTGAGACAAAGCAGTGCAGAGTAATTTAGATTCTTATATAAGAACATGCCTCAGGAGATTTGGGAGTGTGCACTACAAAGGACCTGAAATGGGTTCCTGAAGTGGGCACGCAAAGCTGTGGGCTGTCTGTATGCTTCTGATTAAGGCACAGTGGGTTGTGCCCGAATGCCTTGTTTTTCCGGGTGTTTGTCACAAGGAAAAGTATTCTAATTGCTTTCTGATGCCCCATGATGTAATACTAACCAAAATCTACTTGGGGAGGAAAGGGTTCCCAGCACCAAGGGAAACTAGGGCAACTACTGGAACAGAGACCACAGAGGAGCTCTGCTTACTGCCTTGCTTTTCTTGGCTTGCTCAGGCTGCTTTTTTATACAACCCAGGCTTGGCACAACCTATGATAGGCTGAATCCTCTCACATCAATCATTACTTAAGAGAATCCCTCACAGTCATGCCCACAAGCCAGTCTGATGAAAGCAATACCTTCACTAAGGTGCACTGTTCCCAGGTGACACTGGTTGTGTCAAGTTGACAAGAATGAACCAGCACAATGGATTCCTTGTCACCTTGACATGGAAATGCATTCTATTAAACCATAAAATGCCTGTATTGCTGATTTCTCAAATCTCATGTTAACACCACAGTATAAAGCATGGTCTAACTTATAAGACCCCCACTATCTTTTAATTCCACGTGCTTGCATTCAAGTTCTCTGTAGATATCTAAAGTCTCATTAACTTTGGAATGCTGTACAATCAAAAATAATTTGTATGCTTTCTTACTCCAAAAAAAAAACAATAAACCAGAAAAAATATACATATACTACACACACATATCACATCATATCACATCACATATCACATCACATCAACAAAACCAAAGTCCAACAGTATAGCTTCAAACCTTGTAGCTCAGTGTCTGACATATTGGACTCACATATGATCTTCTGGGCTCCAAAATACTTGAGAAACTTCTGCCACCTTGTCGTGTAGACTCCGGCCAGCTCCACTCCATACCTGCTACTATCCTTGGCAGATGTACCATTGTCCTGACACCATCAACATTTTGAAGTCTTCACTCCAACTGAGATGTAGGTATATTCACCAATGGCCTCTCCTGTCTTCTCATGACACCAAGTTTCAGACATGTGCCATGACCCTTCAGTGTTTCAGCTTCCATGCCATAAAACATAGTAGCATGTGGGAAGCTCTTATACATTGCCAAATATAGCCATCAACTTGAAGTACAGCCTCGGACCCCTTAAAGTACAGCTTCCAGATGATGACGCAGAAGATATCTATCTCAGAATATTTCATTTAGACTTTTGAACTCAGAGGAGTAAGGACACAGGCTTACAGGCCCACAGGAGGAACACACTCCAGTCAGAGACAGCAAGACCAACTAGCACCAGAGATAACCAGAAGGCAAAAGGCAAGCACAAGAACCCTACCAACAGAAACCAAGGCCACATGGCAACATCAGAACTCAGTTCTCCCACCACAGCAAGTCTCAGATACCCCAACACACCAGAAAAGCAATAGTTAGATTTAAAATCGTATCTCATGATGCTAATAGAGGGCTTCAAGAAAGACTTAAATAACTCCCTTAAAGAAATAGAGGAGAACATCAATCAACAGGTAAAAGCCCTTAAAGAGGAAACACAAAAATCCCTTAAAAAATTACAGGATGACACAATCAAGTGAAGGAACTGAACAAAACCATCCAGGATCTAAAAGTGGAAGTAGAAACAATAAAGAAATCACAAAGTGAGACATTTCCAGAGATAGAAAACCTTGGAAAGAATTCAGGAGTCATAGATGCAAGCATCAACAACAGAATACAAGAGATAGAAGAACCTCAGGTGCTGAAGATAACATAGAAAACATTGACTCAACAGTCAAAGAAATGCAAAATGCCAACATCTAGGTAACTCCAGGACGCAATAAGAAGACCAAACCTAAGGACTATAGGTATAGACAAGAGCAAGGATTTACATCTTAAAGGCCCAGTAAATATCTTCCACAAAATTGTAGAAGAAAAGTTCCCTAACCTAGAGAAAGAGCTGCCCATGAACATACAAGAAGCCTTCCGAACTCCAAGCAGACTGGACCAGAACAGAAAGTCCTCCTGGCACATAATAATCAAAACACCAAATGCACTAAACAAAGAAAGAATATTAAAAGCAGTAAGGGAAAAAGGGCAAGCAACTTATAAAGGCAGACCTATCAGAATCACACCAGACTTCTCATCAGAGACAATAAAAGCTGGAAAATCCTGGGCAGACCTTATACAGACCCTAAGAGAACACAAATGCCAGCCCAGGCTACTGTACTCAGCAAAACTCTCAATCATCATTGATGGAGAAACCAAGATATTCCATGATAAAACAAAATTTACACAATATCTGTCCACAAATCCAGTCCTATGGAGGCTAATTGATGGAAAATGCCAACACAAGGAGAGAAACTACACCCTAGAAAAAGCAAGAAAATAATCTTCTTCTAACAAATCCAAAAGAAGATACGCACACAAGCATAAAAATTGCTACAAACCGCTGCCCCTCGTAGAAGGTTCGGTTGGAGGGGAGGAGATCCAGGATTCCTGGGCCAGGAAGGTACAAATTCGGCGGGGGGGGGGGGGGGAAACAACTCGCAGACAGCAGGTTTGGTTACATACTGGAAATATGTAATTTCTCCACTAAGGAACCCCTTTTTTGAGTACAAGATTCTGACATTAACATATTAAAAGATGTAGCTGGCCAGGCAGGAACAATTAGCATAACCATACCACACAAAGAAATGCGAAAATCAGCCAGGTAAAACGTATCAAGCTACATAGAGAAACCCTGTCTCGAAAAACAAAACAAAAAAACAAAACAAAACAAAACAACAACAACAAAACAACAACAACAAAAAAAATGTATCCTCAGTAACAAGTTTTGAAACTCAAACATAGACAGTAACAACTTTAGTCTAAATGAGTCTTTGTGAGTAAGCTCTACCCAGCTTTTGTCTGTAAAACTTGAAGTCTCCTCTATCTTTTATAAAGCAGGCAAGCCAGATTCTGAAATTTTTCCTTAGGTTCCACATAGCCTCATTAATATTTCATGAGCTGAAATCTGAGCTACACCTGGATAAGCCAAAGATGCTTTTGTGATGACTTCCTAGATGGCTGGTGACTTCCTAGATGGCTGGCATTAGCCAGACAAAGGCGGCAATTCCTGCAAACCTCCATTGAGGAAGCGCTGAGCTTAGCACCAACTCAAATGTAGATATTCTAGTCTGAGCCTATTGTTACAGACCAGACTCGAACCTGAGTATTCTGCAAAGACTTTTATCAAAATAACAAAAGGGACTCCTGCACTCCTATGATTCCCAGAAGATTTTTTACTCACAGTATTATATTTTCCATGGGACTCCTGTCTCAAACTAAATATGGCCGAAGCAAAGCATCATGGTTCCAAAAGGAGGTTATTGGCCAGTAATAATACTTCAAAGAGTGGGTTATAAATTACTCTCTCGAATCTTTTTGGTCTTGGCTACCAGGAATAAAAGAAATTTAGAAAGGAATATAAATTGCCAAAAGAAAAATTATGGCTCCTATGTTGTGGGAACTCTGCAAGCCCTAAGAGGCATTTTTCCCGCCTCAGATCTGCAGAATATTATCTTACAGAAACAATTAGGGCTACTACAAAAAATAACATCAAAAATAACAGGAAGCAACAATCACTATTCCTGAATATCTCTTAACAACAATGGACTCAACTCCCCCCCAAAAAACATAGACTAACAAAATATTTCTCATGTAAATCTTCAATTTTATCAGAAAATGTTTGTAATTCCCCTTTTAATTAATTTAGTAATTTTTTAAACAATTTTTTTTTTGGTTTTTTTGAGGCAGGGTTTCTCTGTGAAGCCCTGGCTGTCCTTGAACTCACTTTGTAGACCAGACTGTCCTTGAACTCAGAAATCTGCCTGCCTCTGCCTCCCAAGTGCTGGGATTAAAGGCGTGTGCCACCACCACCCAGCCAGTAATGTTTTTTATGTCTACCATTTTATTTGCATTATTTCTCATGATAATCTTCCATTTTAATACATCTTTCTATATACTTCCTCTAATTTATCAGAAATGTTTTCAATGTAAATCTTTGATTTTATCACAAATGTTTCTAATTCTACCTCCAATTAATTTAGGAAGAGTTTTATATCTACCATTTTATATGTAAAAATTTCCATGAAATAGTCAAATTTAACGTGTCTATTTATTTCTTGAATTTTACCAGAAATATTTTCCATGTAAATCTTCAATGTTATCTGGAAATGTTTATAATTCCCCCTCCAATCAAGTTAGAATTATCTTTATGCCTATCATTTTATCTATATAATTTCCATGATAATCTTTAATTTTAACATGTTTTTCTATATATTTCTTCAATTTTATCAGAAATATTTTCCATGTAAATCTTCAGTTTATCAGAAAATGTTTATAATTCCACCTTCAATCAACTTAGGAATACTTTCATACCTACCATTATTATATCTATATAAAATTTTCCATGATAATCTTTAGTTCTAATGTTTTTCTACATTTTTCTACAATTTTATCAGAAATATTTTTCACATAAATCTTCAATTTTATCATAAAATATTTCTATCCCATATTTCAATTAATTTAGCAATGTTTTACATGTCTACCACTTTACTCTTTAATTTTCCATGAAAATTGTCAATTTTAATGGGTTTATCTGAAATATTTTCCATGTACATCTTTAATTTTATCATAAAGTGTTTTTAGTTCCCTTTACTTCCCTTTACAATAAATTAAAAAATTTTTAAAAAAGAATATTTTATTTAAATGATGCTGGTCTCTGATTAATGGTAGCTGATGTTTTAGCCACAGCAAGTTACCATCAATTGTCTCAGTAAACAAATTTTTCACCTCAGTGGGGCTGGTCTCTTATTAATCACAGATGATTCTTCAACTACAGTTGAGGGAATCCCACGAATTCTTAATTCAAAGAAAATCACACAGGGCTGGGGAGATGGCTCAGTAATCAAGAGCATGTGTTGCTCTTGGAGAGGACCCAAGTTCGATTCCCAGTACCCACATGGTGATGATCCACAGCCATCCATAACTCTAGTTCCTGGAGATCCAGTGCTTTCTTCTGATACCCATGAACACCAAGCATACCTGTGGTGCACAAACACACACATAAAATAAGATGAACAAATCTTTAAAAGTAAATCCTTTTTAAAAATCAAACAAATGGCCCAGATAGAGTCTTTAGTGGACTCTCAAACTTCCTTCTGAGATTCCATAAGCTGAAGCTACATTTCCACATTTCTCTCTGCATTTAATTCCAAGTTTCTATAGTATCTCAGCAAACCCTGAGAACTCAATAGCTTTTCCAAGCCCAAAGTTGTGAATACTTCCTCGATCCTCTCTACTTCCTATTATTTTTATGTTATTTTTATGCTTGTGTGGGTATCTTCTTTTGAGTTTGTTGGAAGAAGATTACTTTCTTGCTTTTTCTAGGGTGTAGGCTCCCTCCTTGTGTTGGCATTTTCCATCAATCATCCTTTGTAGGGCTGGATTTGTGAACAGATATTGTACAAATTTGGTTTTATCATGGGATATCTTGGTTTCTCCATCTATAATGATTGAAAGTTTTGCTGGGTATAGTAGCCTGGGCTGGCATTTGTATTCTCTTAGGGTCTGTATGAGGTCTGCCCAGGACCTCGATCCTCTCTAAAATAACACTGTCCAATCCACCAAGGCAACATCTCACTCTCAGTGACCAATTTCTATCCTATTTCATTATCTTTTAGTGTGATAAAACACAGTGACCAAAAGCAACTTGGGAAATCAAGAGTTAATTTACACTTAGAGGCTAAGGGAAGCTAAGACAAGAACTTGGAAGCCACAACCAAAGCAGAGGCCATGGAGAAATGTTGCTTACTGGCTTGCTTTTCATGGCTGGCTCAGCCTGCTTTCTCATACAATCCAAGACCATCGGCCCAGAGGTGGCACCATCAATAGTGGGCTAGGTCCTTCCACACCAATCATTAGTCAATAAAATACTGCACAGTCCACACCCACAGACAGATTTGATGAAGGAAATCCCTCAGCTGAGGTTCCCGCTTCATGTGTGATCCTGGTTTGTATCAGCTTGGCCCAGACTAAGCAGCAAAAGGAAATGGAGAAGCTCAGCAAAAGGTTATTTTATATATAGCTAGAGGGAGATATGATAAGAAAGGGTAATTCATGAACAATTGGATATTATATTTCTCAAGCTCTAAAATGATACCCAGATAATGACTAAGATTATTCATTTATGCCTTACCAAATACATCTATACTTTTAATTTTTAAGATTATTTTGTTACTTTGTGTGGTGTGTGTGTGTGTGTGTGTGTGTGTGTGTGTGTGTGTTACCTGTAGGCATAAACATGGCCCTCTAGAGTCAGAAGATGGCATCACATCCCCTGGAAGAGTTGCAAATGGTTATGAACCACCATAAGGGTGTTGGGGATTGAGTTCTGTCCACGAGAACAGTAGCTACTTGACCACTTGAGCCATTACCTCCACCCCAGGTATACACTTTTAAATATCACTGTTGATACATATGGGAAAACTTACCAAACACATTACCTGGTAAATAGATATCTACTGTGCATTGAATAGATAACTGGGGTTTTTTGCTTTTTTTTTTTTACAATGTTCTTCATGTGACAGAATGGAACTTGTGTATAAGTAAAATTTCATAGCAACTTTTTCATTCTCAAGATTCAGAATGTCCAGGTTCTCAGCTGACCTGGATACATGTCGCTTTCAAAAGATATTCTGGCTCAGTGGTTAAGAGCACTGACTGTTCTTCCAGAGGTCCTGAGTTCAATTCCCAGCAACCACAGGGTGTCTCACAACCACCTTCTGGTGTGTCTGAAGACAGTGACAGTATACTCATATAAAAAGAAATTTCATAAACTGTTGTCATAATTACTGACCCCTAGATCTGTTTCGAAAGATCAAAATTCTCCCCAGTCTTAATTGATCATCCTGTTATTTGATTTGAATTGGTATTTAGGATTTACAGAGCTCAATTCATTTATAACCCCTTCCTTCATTTTCATAAAAAATCAATTAGCCTTTTGTAACTGCAAGACCTTGAAGGAAACAATATGAAATGAAGCACAGTTCTTGGCAAAATAAACATCCTACAAAGGGGCAGAAAGTTCCCATAGGGACACTTGGAAAGGTTGTCACAACTGGTGGGGACAGATAGTTGGCCACTCCACAACAGACACCAACCACCTGTCCCCTGTGATTGGGCAGGCTGGCCTGCATTCAAAGTAAGCAATGCTTCCTAATTGTTCTGAAAGAAGTGGAATTGGAAAATTCAAATGACTTTCCATTGTTAGAGAAGTTGAGGGGGAAGGGGACAAGAAAGAAACAGGGCTTTCTATTATTTCATCTTCTTCTGAAGAGTTTCATTCCCACAAAGCAAGGAAAGGCATTGGCAACGAAGAAATGGAAGTGAGTGGGAGGGGCACCAGCAGTGAGTCAAATCAAGATCATGCCAGTGCAAATGAACGCATCACACACCCCGACTACTCCACTTCTCCTACCCACTTTTAGTTTGGACACACCTACTTGGATCAGTAGCTTTCCATTTCAAATTCATGTGGGAGGGGTGCACACGAATGGGGGTCAGTGGATGACTTTGTGTGGTTGGTTCTCTCCTTCCACCTTTGGGTTCTAGGGATCAAATTGAGGTCGCCAGACTTGCCAGGCAAGTGCCTTTATCTGCCGGGTCATCTTGCCAGCACAGCAAAAACAATCCTATTTTTTCCTGGCCATGGGTTAAACCACTGAAGAACATGAACCCCTGTATATTTAGCCATTTCTCACAGGAACACAGGTAGGCACTTAACCTATAACCTTATAGACACGCTCATGCCACATGGTTTAATACTTCAATGATGCACTCTGGCACAAATCAGGGTTTATAGCCAAGTGAACAACAGCTTTTGCTTGCTCAGATTAATTTTTCCACCATTTTGTTTGCTCAGATTCATTTATTCACGCCATATCGCATGCATATGGGACAAGGTGCTCATTCTCAGTATTGAAATCTGACCCAGACAGTCCCTTGTTCTGTAGCTTTGTTGCCCTTATGTCACATGCCATGTTTTTTTTTTCTTTCAAGTAAGAATATTTTCCACTTGTTTCAAAGGATTCTCCTTTGCAGTAGATCACAAGTTTCAAATGAGTCAAAATCAAGTTTTATAATATGTTATTAAAATTCAAGATCATCAACATTGTTCCTAAAATATGCTCAAAACTTCTATAATATTCCTTGTGCTAGCTGACTTTTATTTTATTTTATCTTATTGTTTTTCTGACAGAATTTCTCTGTATATTTCTAGCTGTCTGAAACTCACTCTGTAGACCAGGCTAGCCTCAAACACACAAAAATCCTCCTGTTTCTACTTTCTGAGTAGTGGGATTAAAGGTGTGGAGCACCACTACTCAGCTGACTTTTTTTTATATATTTTTTTATCTTTTTTTTTAATTGGAATTTTTAGATTTATTATATGTAAGTAGCTGTCTTCAGACACACCAGAAGAGGGCGTCAGATCCCCTTACAGATGGTTGGGAGCCACCATGTGGTTGCTGGGATTTGAACTCAGGACCTCTGGAAGAGTAGTCAGTGCTCTTAAACGCTGAGCCATCTCTCCGGCCCCCTGACTTTTATTTTTAATTAACACAAGTGTACATCTAGAGAGAGTCAATGTGGTGTTTCTACAAAAGAATAAAATCCTGTCACTTGAGAGGAGGCTGAGTAAGTTTGATGCACACTACATGGTCACCTGGTGGAGCAGATGGTCTTTTCTCTGCCGGCCATGTTAGTCTGTGGAGAGTTGCAGGCAGGCCTGCCTTTGCTTTCTCTTCTCCTGGCACCAGTTAGAGTGTCCCAGTGGGAGTTCTTGAAGGCCACTTCTACAATGGCTCATTGACATTGCTGGCAGCTTTCTACAGCAGAAGAGTGTCTTCTAGAGCAGTGGTCCTCCACCTTCCTACTGCTGCGACCCGTTAACACAGTCCCTCACATTTTGACGGCCCCCAGCCATGAAATTAATATTTGTCACTACTTCCTAACTGTAATCTGGCTAAAGTTATGAATCATAATGCAAATATCTGATATGCTTCTTTAAGAAAAGAAACCCAGCTGTAACTTCTCTTGAACTCTAACTCACTTTTGTATTTTTATTGCCTGAATTAGTCATCCCAGAAATGAGAGTAAGAGACAAAAAGTTCCTGCTAGCGGAAACCTCGTGAACAAAAAGGTTTTTTTTTTTTTTCAGATTCCTTTTTTAGACATCAGCTCCTGTGATTTGCCTCCTAGCTCGAACAACCCAAATCCTTCCCACGTACAAACTGCTTACCGCTCCTCAGACCCCAGAAATCTCTAGGAAGCATCAATTCCATTTCTAGGATTTTGTGAATTAATACAAAAGATAAGCGTTCTTGATTGCTCCACTGTTGCTGTGAAAAAGCGCCAACCAAAAGAACCTGGGGAAAAGAGGGTTCGGTTAATCTTATAGCTCACAGACCATCATCAAAAGAAGCCAAGGCTAGAGCTCAAGGCTAGAGCTTGCAGCAGAAACCAACAGAATAATGTTTCCTGGCATGATATATATACATTAGATAGATAGATAGATAGATAGATAGATAGATAGATAGATAGATAGATGTTATTTATATGTTTTTCATATGTGTTCTATACATTTGTATGTTTCATATATGTTTTATTAAAAATGCTTCCCTAGAGCTTTTTCAAACATTTTAATATGATTAATCTCTCCTCTCCTATCTCCCTACCTCTTTATTATCCACCTTCCCCAGTGCCTGGCTAAAGTCTCCTCATTTCTTCCCACTCCCCTTCACATCAAGTCTGTCTGACTATCACTTTCTCTAGAGAGCTCCTGATTCGCAGTCCCTTTCTTCTTCCCTGGCTTCTATGTTTACTTTAGATTCTAAACTCAAATCTAAGGATTTGGAGTTAGAATCCACAAATAAGAGAGAACATAGTGTTTACCTTACTGGGTCCAGGTTATCTCAGTATAACATTTTCTAGTGCAATCCATTTAATTGCTGATCTCATGATTTAATTTACTTTACATCAGAATAGAATTCCATTGTGCCTGTGTACCAAAATGTCATTCTTAATCAACTGGAGAACATTTAGGTTGTTTTTATTCCCTAGCTATAGTGAATAGAGCAATAATGAACAAGTCCTACATTGAGTCCTTTGGGTATATCCCAAGGATTGGTGTGGCCAGGTCATGCTGTTGATATATGTGTGTATATGAGTGCATATGTGTATATGTATATGTATATTATATATATGTATATATATACATATACATATACATACATATATATATATATATATATATATATGATTATTCACACTGATTTCCATAATGGCTGTATCAGTTTACAATCCTGCCAATAGAGGGTTCTCTTTCCCATATTCAACCTCATCAGAACTTGTTGCCAGTTTTTTTTAATGATCTTAGGCATTCTAACTGGGATAAGGTGAAATCACAAAGTAGTTTTAATTTGCCTTTCCCTAATAGCTACTACTGTTAAACTTTTTTTTCCAGCCAGGCAAGATACACCCAATGGTGTAACAGTGACACTTTTATCTTAAGGCTAACCAATAGCTGTCTAATTAGACTCAAGTCTTCTCAGTAAGAAGGAATTTGTGTGAAAATTTACCCAAATATCCTTGGCTGAATAAGTCATGGCCCCAGTTGACTGCTGTCATTTTCCTAAACTAATAAAATTTTGAGCTGTATTTTAAGTACTTATTGTTATGTTCACAAATAAATCTAGCTCTCATCCCTCATCAAAGAAACTCCCTTTTTACATACATACATATATATATATATATATATATATATATATATATATATATAATTACTACAAGATTCAGAGCTGATCAAAATTTCAGGTGCCTATAGGTTGCCCAGCCTCAACTCATACATCCAAATGAGTACAACAAGCCCTACACTGAAGGCTTGTGGAACATTCTAGAAGAGATGCTTAAAGACTGTAAAGGCCAGAGGACCAGGATGCTTGCTGTTAAGCTGATATATCTTGTAGACATGACAGGAAAGTTGCCGTGAAATCTCAGCAATAAGGTTACTAAACAAGACCTGTATAATGACACTATCAGTTGACTTGCCAACATGGGTAGGGGTTATTTCACAAGGTTCTATTCCTAGATGAAGAGCTATAGATAATTAATGACTGCTGAGAGAGAGAGAACCAGTTCCTATCATCCAGAGACAAGAACCCTTTTACATATGTGCACATGAACACTAAGTGGACTCAGTAGTAGATAGATAGATAGATAGATAGATAGATAGATAGATACATACATACATACATACATAGATTTAATATATATTAAAGAAGAGGTCATGAATTTGAGAGAGAGAGAGAGAGGGGGGGGAGGGAGAGATATGAGAGCAGTGGGGGAGAAAGGAATAAAAATGATCTCAATATAGTAATTATTAATAGAATTCTCAAAGCAAAACAAAATTTAAATTAAAAAAAAAAGCCAGACATGAGGCTAGTGCAGCACCCTGTCTCATCTTCCGCAGGCCACTCTCCTAACAGATCGCTGAGTAACATCGAAAACCAGAAAAACAGCGCTCGACGAGATTAAGTGAACATCTCACTTTCCTCCAACCAACTCGAGGAGCTCTCTGTCTTCTCTATCCCGCTGAAAAAAAGACGAATGACTCAAGCCTGAGAAGATAAAATAGAAAAAGGAATCTATCTAGTCTGAGCCAGTCAAGTTGGTGTCATCCAATAAGAAAACAGAGAATAAAGTGTCTTAAAGAGGGGACAAAACAAAACAAAACCAAAACAAAACAAAACAAAACACAAAACCAAAGCCTGTACTGCCTAAGAGCAGTGTGCTTCGTGAAGTGTTAATATGCCAGAACCCGTAATGCTGCCAGAGCCTCAGTAAACTCCCAGCAGAGGCCAAAGGAATAAACTGCTGTCTGGCAGCGAGCTGAGCTTCTGTGCTGCCAGGGTGTTTTCTCTTTCACAAACCCTTGCTTGGTACCGCATGCTCCCTTGCATTGCCAGGGACTGAAGGAACAGCTCCAAACATGAGTGGGGCAAAGCAGTGTGGGAAAGGTCACTCAGCCTCCAGGCAAGACCAGTGTTCCGGGACAAAGGTGAGGTGCCAGGGACAGCAGTCCCAGCTCTCAGAGGGCTGGAGCAGCCAAGACAAACCAGTTACAAAATCCCCAGCTGCTGGGTAGGCTTCCAGACCGTTGCAGAAGCAGGACTCAAGCAAGCTCATTTTTATAGCAAAGAGGAGAGAAATTTGGACTTGAATGAAATGTCTGTGGGGTGTGAGATCCACACCCCAACCAGTGGACACTGCCGGGGTCATTTCAGTCCATTGACTCTCTATCTCTATCTGTAAGTCAAACTTTCTAATACCTTGGGCCCCAAGGGTCCTTCTAATCCCAGGAGCCTAAGATTTGCCAAAGGTTTCCCACTGGATGAAATACTGATCTGCCCTGTGCCTACGGGATGCCCGAGACACCACCAAACGCAGCATTTCCAATTGTGAGGAAAAATTTGAAAGCCAAACAAAATTGATGGCAAACTGATCCCAACCTGGAGAATTATTAATAGTTCTTTCAGCTTCCAAAATTCCTGGAACCTAGCTTTTTTCTTTTTCCATTTAGATGAACAGAATTCAGCTGTTTTGTGACCAATAAAACCTTTCCTTAGTGAAGGCAGTTAGTGCTAAGAGATGTAGTTTAAGCATTTGGTCCAAAACAAAGATGAGGTGCCGGGTGCTTGAGGAGTGCTTTAAGATGCTATGTGAGGTAGGAAAGCACCACTCCACACCTCTCTGCCAGGAACAGAGCGCCCTCCCTCTCCCCTCTGAAACCTCTTCAAGCACCACCCACGAGAGTCAGCCCTAAGGGCTTTTGTCACAGAGCTGTTCTGTCACTGTGTATTAAGAGAGCCGACACAACACACTTCACACCGGTTAGGTCCACAGCTGAAGATAGTATCCTTGTGGGATTAACAAAGAAGGGCCATGTCTTGTGAAAATAGGACCAATTGCCACGAAGCTACTGGGGCTTGGAAAACTGGTCCATTTTTAAGTTCAATGTAGTTAAACGGCACACTGACCGACCAAAAAAAACCCCATCCTGATCGGATCCAGTCTGTTGGGTTCTGATGCTAATTGAAACCTTGCCCTATGGTTTCTTAACAGTTTCCTGACATCTATGCCTGTTCCAAATAAAACACCTATAAGATTAAAGCTAGTTTCTACCAATAACTTAGGCAAAGCAGTGAATTTCTGGGAATTTCACCAAGCTGTTCAGCAACCTCTCACCTACCTCCCCACGGCCCCACCCTCTCGCGGCCCCAGATCTTCTGTATATAGTTCCCTTCAGCTCTGTGGTCCAGGAGGCTGGACTATTTGGATATGTCCGCAACTACCCTGCTTTCAACTCTCTGGCTTGGCTGAAGAGAGTAGAATGTATTATCTCACTCCCTGCTAATGTGCCCTTAGATCCAGGACAGCTAGTAGGCACAGCTGCCCTGGGCTCTGCCCATGTCCTCATAAAGAGCCCTTTTGTTTAAACCCCTCTCAAATAATCCAGACTGAATGAGATTTCTATTCCAGGAGACTGGCTGTTACTATATTTACAGAAGGTCCCATTTGTGAGGCACGTGAGAATACTAGAAAATCTCAGGAAAGTGAGGATAGACAGCTGGTGGTGTGAAATGGATGGCCGGTTGGTGGAGAAGGGATGGGGAAATATGGGGGAAATTCAGATGTCAAAATCCCGATTAGGAAGGCATGCCGCCTTCCTAAATTGATTAAGTTACATATAAAGAGTAAAGAAGACCTCACTTCGCAGACATGGCTGAATAGAGTATCTCAGAAAAAGAAAGAAGTTGTAGGAGCACGCTTTGAGGTCTACCAAGAAGCATCGTTTTAAAGAGCAGATAAAGAGGAGGGACCACACCCATTCCCTTCCCTTACAGAAGAATCTTTGGCCTTCGTGATTAGCCTTAAGGAGCTTCTTTGCCAATGAATAGGAAGAGCCCACAGATGGAGAAGCACTAGTCCACCTCCAACCTCAGCCAGCACCTAACCGTGCTCTCAATGGCAGCATTCTACACCATGGGGCTAAGATACAAACTATTATTTCAGAGGCTCGCCACCCTCGATCTCTGACCAATGTACCTGATGTTTATAGAAGTCTTTGCACTTGAGTGACTGGCGTCCCCACTCCCACTAAGGGCTCTTGGAGTTATTCACATTCCTCTCTGCCCACTAGTCCGGAGCTTCTGTGGCTACGATGCAACAATAAAACAACAAAAGCAGCAGTCCTGGACATACACAGACACTTCCTTTACTCTTTCTGCCCACAGTGATACCTTTATCTATTTCAATGGATCCCTCTATTTAAAAATTGGATTTCCAAAAGCTTTATCCTGTCCCTGGCACCTGGAGGTTTGTTAGCCTGTCCTGTACCTATAGTCATTGTTGCCCTGTTTAGGGTTATTCTATTTAAACTATATTTGTATGTGTATAGGTATGTATTTTATAGGATGTTTTGAAAGGTCTTTGATACTAGCTATCTTTTTCTGAATCCCTTCTTCTACCCTGCCCCCAACCCCTCACCCCATTTAATACAACTTGTTCCATTTTCCCTTTCTAACCCTTTCTACCACAATGTTCTACCTGCCTTCCCTTGAGATCTTGCAACATGGTTCCTTAACTATCTCCTGACTTCTACACCCATCCCAAATAAAATACATATATCAGAGCCGGGCGGTGGTGTCCCACGCCTGTAATCCCAGCACTTGGGAGGCAGAGGCAGGCAGATTTCTGAGTTCGAGGCCAGCCTGGTCTACAGAGTGAGTTCCAGGACAGCCAGGGCTACATAGAGAAACCCTGTCTCAAACCCCCCCAAAAAAGAAAGAAAGAAAGAAAGAAAGAAAGAAAGAAAGAAAGAAAGAAAGAAAGAAAGAAAGAAATATATCAGAATGTTCAAAGCTAACGTCTACAAATAGCAGAAATCTTGTGACATTTGTCTCTCTGGGTCTCAGTTACCTCTCTGAGAATGATTGTTTCCAACTCTATCCATTTGCCTGCAATTCTCACAATGTCATTTTTCTTAACACATGAATAATATTCCTTTGTGTAAATGCACAACAGTTTGGTCATCCATTCATCAGTTGATGCATATCTGGCATTGTGAATAAAGCAGCAAAGAGCATGGCTTAGCAGTTTTCTCTACAGTGAGTCCTTTGGGTGTATGCCTAAGGGTACCATAGCCAAGTCATGTGTTAGACCTGTTCCAGCTTCCTGAGGAACCTGCACATTGATTTCCATAGTGGCTGCACCAGTTTGCACTCCCACCAGCAATGAATACACATTCCCCTTCCCCGCAGCCATGCCAGCACTTTTCATCATATGTTTATCTTACCCATCCTGACCAGGGTAAAATGAAATTTTAAAGAAGGTTAATTTGCACTTTCTTGGTGGTAAAGGATATTTAAGACTGATATATATATATATATATATATATATATATATATATATATATATATTTCTCAGCCATTTGTATTTCCTCCTTTTAGAACTCTGTTTAGTTCCATGGCCTCGTTTTTTTTGGTTGGTTGGTTGTTTTAATATTATTACTGCATATGTTTGTATGTTTTGCCTGCATGTACATCTGTGTACAATGTATGTGACTGGCATATCCAGAGGCCAGAAAATATAGCAGATCCATTCCTAATTTTTAATTAAATTGTTTTCTTGCTGTTTAGTTTCTTTGGGTCTTTGTATATTACGGACACTAACCCTCTACCTGATGTATATGTAGTAACTATTTTCCCAGTCTTTAGACTGCCTCCTCTCTCGACTTTTGGCATCCTTTACCATACAGAAGCTTTCAAGCTTTGTACGGCCCATTCCCAAATTGCTTGTCATAGTATCTGCACTATCAGGGTCCTGTTCAGAAAAATTGTTGGCCGGTAAGCTCCCATAGACCCACGGGCATTACAGACTATTGCCAATGCTCTTGAGTGCCTTACAGAACTTGACAATAAGGCCCTACGGCTGAAGAAATTACACACTTCACAGAACATGGAGAAATCAAGCTGGTACTCATGTGAAACGTCATCCCCATTGACTATCACGGTGCTATAACGGGCTATGCATGCTACTGAGGGAAAATAATATGACCAATGTGACTAACTGTGAATCCTGTGAACACAATAATGACTAGTTTGGTAAGACATGTCTCCTGGTGCAATGAATGATTACCCACGTGTCATGGGAATAACCAACTGTCTGTTGACTAGATTTAAGGTCCACTGTTCAGGATGAAATCCATAACTGGCATTAATATCAGGAACAAGACAAGTTCCAGACTCTAGGGAAGAACCAACCACAATTATTCTGCTAAATGAGCACAGTATTAAGTGGATTTCTAACAACTTCCCTTTATACCCATAAGTTAGTGAATCCCTCTACTCTTGTCTGAGTTGTTTGTTGCAGACTTAGCAATGAACACAAAGATCCACAACTGGTTAAGGTGCAGAGGATAAGAAGCAGAGGAACACTCAACCCTAAATGGGTCATCTATATCACAACCTGTCCTCCCAAGGCTTGGGCATCACTGCAGGAAAGGGGGCAGAGAAACTGTAAGGGCCGTAGACAGTGAACTCCAAGGAGATGGTGTTTCCCACAAACAGTGGTACATATGAATCCACAGCATTTGTGACAGGATTCACAGACCTGCACAAGCTCAAACCAGACAAAATCCCAATACTGAACAGGGAAAGTAGGCATGAAGTCCCACTCTAGGCTAGGAAGCTAATAGCTAAGGAGCTGATGACTATGGGGAGAGGAAGGGTGGGGTTTCCCATGACTGAGGTTGTGTGGCCTCTGGTATACCAATCATGCTATAGTGTAAAACCATGCACCCAAGAGTGTCAGGGCAGCACAAACTGGACCTGATGAGTTAAAAACGACACAAACTTCTGTGGGTTGGAGAAGTTGTGTTGTATCTAAGAGAAGTTGGGGAAGAAATATAATCAAAGGATATAATCAAAATACAGTGTATGATGTTCTCAAAGAAACATTTTAAAATGAAAAAGAAAATTTAAAGATGGTTGTTCTACCTAGAATATACCAACGTCTGATTTTTTGATCAGGATTATAACTGTATAACTACCTATGGGTGCTCAAATTCATAAACTGTATCATTACCATTTATTTGTACATTTTGTTGGATGTTAGTTATATTTTAATATATTCTGATTATTTTAATATCATAGATAATAAAGTAGAATAAAAATAAAGGCTTTTACATTTTACTTTTAAGAGTTGAGTTTCTGTGCTGGAGAGGTGGGTGGCTCAAAGGTTAAGAGTACTGGCTACTCTTTTGAATGACTCTAGTTCCAGGGCATCCCATTCCCTCTTCTGGTCTTTATGGGTACCAGGCACACATGTAATACACTTACATACCTGTAGGAAAAACATTCATACACATAACATAAAAAACTGAATTTCCTTAAGTAATGTTAAGTCTCTTTCTAATCCAAACTATGCTGGTTAAGGTTACCACTATGACCATTGCCTACCCTGTATTGTATTTAGTTTCCCAAACTCTCATGTAGTACTCACTATGTATCAGGTGTTATATGGTTCTACCACACACTGTCAAGCAAAACAATCCTTATTGTAACACTAACTAACTGGGTGTGAATTAATTTGACATCGGAAGCCAGGTTGCAGCAACACATTGACAAAATATCAGTGTCTCAATACTCCAGGTTGTTCTCCTCATAAATGCAATATGGATCCAAGAGGAGGCTGTTTCACGTTGTCACTCAGGAACCCAGGCTTTCAGAGACTTTTGTCACTTATCATATAAAACATACAGTTTTCAGGGCCGTGTACAAGAGAAAAAAGAATGGAGAGGGGAGTCACCCTTAACAAGTTCGGCTCAGAAGTGACACTTGTCACAGTATACAATTTGCTGACCAGAACTAGTTACATCAATAGTATTTAACCTGATTATACAAGAAAAATCAAAAGCATTGATTATACTCAGTGGGATATGGATGGAACAAAAAAAAAAGAACATGACATTTGGAGGGGATGGGATAGGGGCAGTCTGGGGAGAGTTGGAGGTGTGATGAAGGGTGAAAAAATACATTGTTTTATGTATAATATGCGAATGGAGCTCTTAGAAAAGGAGTCTGGCAGTTGATGAGCATAGTGTCTCTGCAACAGACAGGCAGTGTAGTGTGCTTTTAGAGAAAAGGGAAGACAAGTCAAAGGGCTGGTAAGGTTGAGTAAGTGGATCGAGATGGCACAATTACCCCCATTTGTATCTGTGATTCACACCCACATAGCCTGCCTCAGTAGGACATTTGGTTGGTCTCCGTGATGGGCTATCCTGTTCCTGTCATCCTCTCTGTTTACTACCCACCCCAAATGGGTGCTTTCATCACTTCTTCCCTTATTTTCCTGGATTACCTTCTTTTGTCAACTTTATCTCTTAAACAGAATACTATACCTATACCCTTCATAACTTAAGCAATATAAGAAGACAGCCTTCACAAACCAGATGGAAAAAATAGGTATGTTGACCTCTAAATTCCCCCAAATATATATACTTCAGATGTAGTACCATCTTAGTTTGCTTCCATGTTGCTTTGATAAAACACTGACCCAAAGCAACTTCTGGAGGTAAGGGCTGATGTCAGCTTACAGATTACAGTCTATCATTGGTGGAAGCCAAAGTAGGAACTCCAGATAGGACTCTGGAGTCAGAATTGAAAAGCACAGACTGTGGGGCAAGGCTGTTTTCTGGCTTGATGCCTGTGGCCTGCTCAGTATGCTTTCTCAAACAGCCCATAACTATCTACCCAGGGTTGACATCATCCAAGGTGGGCCCAAACCTACCCACACCAAACATCAATCATGAAAATGCCTCAGAGACATGCTATAGGCCGAAATAAAGGAAGCATTTCCTTAATTGAGGCTCCTTCTTCCCAAGTGACTGTAGCTAGTGTCAACTTGACAAAAACTAGCAAGCACAAACACTCATCAACTGTGCTGAACACTAAGTCATAGGTGGCCCCTCCTCCTTAACTTCACACCAAACTTTTCTAGGTTGGAGATTGTGTTCTGCAAACCTCAGTTCCCAGAACCTGGCACAGTGTCAAGATATGGTTTATCAACACTACAGCTGAGAGGAAGCGAAGAGGAGATCAAGTGTCTGGTTGATCCCCACTCTGCCAGTCACTACTGCTGGGCTATTTGTGTAAACATGGATGTCCCCAAGTTTATTTTCGTATTTTCTTTAATTCTGGAAGATCAAAATAAATCTAACAGTGAACAATTACATGCCTTCTGGTTTTGTAAGCAGGAGCTAATTTCCAATCTGGATGGTATGACTTAACACGCTCATCTAATTAAACAGGGTCGTTCAAATGCTTGTAGATCAGACTAACATATCATTGCCTGTACTTCTGTGAGAGGATGGACAACTTCTACTGAGAGGAAAACATACACACACACACACACACACACATGCAGAGAGAGAGAGAGAGAGAGAGAGAGAGAGAGAGAGAGAGAGAGAGAGACGCTTTAACCTTTTACACAATGACCTGCACAAGTGTCTTGTTCCTTTTCCACAGTGCTCGGACTCATCCCTCCCTGTCTTCTCATAGTCACTCCTGCATTCTCACTAGCTGGCAGGGTCCTCCATCTGCAGAATACTCTAACATAAAAATTTACCAACAAAATCTTTTTGACGGGACTGCTGTCCTCTGCTAAGTACCAGGACTTGGTAACTGAAAAATGAGAATCCTCTGTGGTTTGTTCACTTTGTTTCTACAGATTCTCTTTAAAATCTAATTCAGAGGCTGAAGAGAGTAGGAGGTTTGTTGCAAAAGACTAGATACAAAAGCTTTCTATTATTCATGAATAAACTCTGGGAGCATAATATATAGCACAAGATTTTATACTAATTCATACTGTTGTAACATACACTTGAAATTTCCTGAAAAAAAAAAACTCACCACAATATCTCAACCCCCAATACCAGCAGGCATTCCCTAGGAATCCTCAGGCCACCTCAGTCAGGAAAGTTGGTAGACTGCCTACATTCCTTCCTCTCCTCCAAATCTAATCCCCCTGTCTCCTTCCCACTTCTGTAGCTGACTACCTGCTGGGGCTTCCCTACCTCCCTGTCCCTACCCCCTGCCACATCCCCAGACTTCCCTGGAAGCCTGCAATATGTGTCCACTAGAGCCCAGCAATCTTACCACATTAGGCTCTGAGAAACATTATGTAGCTGAATATTTACAAGACCTTAAAATAGGCGTTATGGATACATTAGAGGTCCTTAAAGAGGAAATGAATAAATCCTGTTCTAAAAAAAGCTTTGAAGGCACAAGCAAATAGTGAGAGGCAATGAAGAAAACAGTTCAGTGCCTGGAAGTGAAAATAGGGTCAATAAAGAAAACCCAAACTGAGGAGAATCTGGAAATGAAAAATTAAGAACTCAAACAGGAACCTCAGAGCCAAGCCTCACCAACAGAATACAAGAGATGGAAAAGAAAATCTCAGGCATTGAAGACAAGACAGAATAAATAGATACCTTGGTCAAAGAAAATGTTAAATCTAAATAAATCTGCAGGGAACCAGTTGAGCTGACTACAGACTGCTTCATCTCTCTCTCAGTTCCTCCAGACCCAGTACCTCAGTCTCACCCCCACCTCTGCAACAGGACACCTGCCGCAGCCTTTCCTACTTGTCTGTCCCCATCCTCTGCAGATTCCACAGTTCTTCCCTTCCTAACCTCCTTCCCACAACTTGTTGCTTTATCCTAGCCCCGAACTTCAACAGAAACTCCCAGCTAAACCGAAGGCCACTCCTCCAGAAAAAAACATAGGCTGATTGCAGATCTTCTCCTGTCCCTGGGTCCCAACTCCCCCTCTCCCCAGTCTCATTCCCAGCCCTGTAGCAAAACACCTGCCACAGTCTCTCTTTCCTCCCTGACCTCATCCCCAAGGGATCACAAAGATCTCCTAAAATCTTCTTTCCCCCAACTCAGCCCATTATTCAAGCCTCTGGTGCTAGTAGGCATTGCTGCAGCAAACAGCAGTTGAGCAAGCCAGGGAAACAGAGGAAACAGAAACCAAAGAACAAAACCACTCGCTCAACCAAGACAAGACCAGATATGAACACCTAGAATTACAATCAGTCCAAAACCAGATGCCTAGAGGCCAGCATTAAAACACAAAGCAAAAGAGCAGCAACAACATTCACATACTATCAATAACAGCCAAGAGAATGTTTCTACTAGAGCCCAGCAACCCTACCACAGCAGGTCCCAAGTTTCCAACATACCTGAAGCACACAAAGAAAACCTTAACACCACCTGTGTGAAGAGGATAGGGACCCTTAAAAGAGAAAATGAATCTATGAAAGAAATCCAGGAAAAGGCAAACACTGAGAAGAAATGAATAAATCCCTTAAAAAAATCCAGGAAAACACAAACAGTAGAAGGAAATTAATAAACTATTCAAGGCTTGGAAAAGGAAAAAGAGTGAATTAAAAGAAATCAAACTGAGGGAATTTTGACAATGAAAAACTTAGAAACTCAAATGGACACTAAAAAGGTAACTGTGACCACAGTTGAGAGATGAGAGATGAAAGAGAGACTCTCAGGCATGGAAGACAGGATAGAAGAAAACATTAAATCAAAGAAAACATTAAATCTAAAAAAGTCCAGACTTAAAACATATAAGAAATCTTGGACACTATGAAAAAAAAAAAAAAACCAAAATCTAGGAAAAATAGAATAGAAGGAAGAGGGGAAAAAACAGCTCAAAGGCCCAAAAATAATTTCAACAAAATCATAGAAGAAATTTTTCTTAACCTAAAGACTAAGATGCCTATAAATTATAAGAAACATACAGAATATCAAATTAATTAATAGGACCAGAAAACAAAGTCCCCTCAGCAATACTAATCAAAACACAAAACATACATCAAAGAAAGAATATTAAAAGCTGAAAAGAAAAATAGCCAAGTAACATATAAAGGCAAACTTATTAGAATTATATAGATTTCTCAATGAAGAGTCTAAAAGCCAGTAGGACTTGGACAGATGTCTTGCAGACTCTGACAGATGCCAGCCCAGACTACTATACCCAGCAAAACATTTAAGTATCATTGATGGAGAAAATAAGATATTCCGCAATAAAACCAAATTTAAGCAGGGTATATCTACAAATCTAGCCTACAGAAGGCACTAAAAGGACATTTCAATCTAAATAGGTTAGCCACACACAAGAAACCAATTTTAAACAAATTATATCTACAAATCCAGTATAGAAGGTACTAGAAGAAAAACTCCAACTTAGGAGATTTACTAAAACCATGGAAACACAGGAAATAAATAATCTCAGACCAGCAAAATCAAAAGAAGAGAAACACACACCACTACCACCACCACCACCAACAACAACAACAAAATAATAAGAATCAACAGTCATTAGCCATTGGATACCTCTTAATATCTATGGTCCCAAATTCTTAATAAAAAGATACAGATTGAGGCTGGGTGTGGTGGCACATGCCTGTAATCCTAGCACTTGGGAGGCAGAGGCAGGCAGATTTCTGAGTTCAAGGCCAGCCTGGTCTACAGAGTGAGTTCCAGGACAGCCAGGACTACACAGAGAAACCCTGTCTTGAAAACCCAAAAAAGAAAAAAAAAAGACACAGATTAACAGAATGAACTTGAAACTAGGACCCATCTTTCTACAGCATCTAAGAAACACATCTCAGCATAAAGGATAGACATTACCTCAGGGTAAAGGGTAGGTGAAGAAAGGCTATTCCAAAAATTGGTTCTAAAAAGCCAGCTAGAGTACACAGTTTCGTATCTAATAAAATAAACTTCAAATCAAAATTAATCAGAATACATAGGAAAGGACACCACATACTCATCAAAGGAAAAATCCACCAAGACATTTTAATTCTTAACATCTATGTGTCAAACACAAGGGCTCTCATGTTTGTAAAAGAATAACAATAGCTTAAACATATATTGACTCTTACACCCTGATAGTGGGAGACATGAATTCCCTACTCTCATCAATAGGTCATTCAGACAAAAAAATAAACAGAGAAATGCTGGAGTTAATAGATATTATGAACCAAATACCCCTAACAGAACATTTTGTCCAAATACAAAATGAATATACTTTCTTCTTACCTCCAAATTGACCACATATTCAGACACAAAGCAAGTCTTAATAGGTACAAGAAAATAGAAATAACTCCCTTCATCCTAATAGACCAGCACAGATAAAAGCTAGATATCAACAACAGAAAGCTTACAAACTCATGGAAACTGAGTAAGCTGTCTGCTAAATGAAAAACAGGTTAAGACAGAAAAAGTTTCTAATTAAAGACTTCCTAAAATTGAATAAAAATAAATACCCAAAATTATGGGACACAATGAAAACTGTTCTAAGTTTGCCTCTAAACTGAGGCAAGTTTGTAGTGCTAAGAGCCTACATAAAATACCTGAAGAGATCCAGACTAACAACTTAACAGCACACCTGAAAGCTCTAGAACAAGAAGAATAAATCATACCCAAGAGGAGCGGAGGGCAAGAAATCATCAAACTTGGACTAAAATCAATAAAATAGAAGCAAATAGAACAATACAGCCAACAAAACAAATAGGTTCCTTGAGAAAAGGAGCAAGATAGGCAATGCCTTATCCAAATTAACTGAAAAGTGGAGAGAGAATAGTCAAGTTAACAAAATCAGAAGTGAAATGGGGTCATGACAACAGACACTGAGAAAATCCAATGAATCATTAGGACATACTGCAAAAACATGTACTCCACAAAATTGGTAAATCCAAAGCAAAAATCTATTCTCTCAATAGACACCACTTACCAAAGTTAAATCAAGATCAGATAAGCAATTTAAATCGATCTATAAATCTATAACCCCTAGTGAAATACAAGCAGTCATTAAAAGTCTCCCAACTAAAAAAGCCCAGTCCAGATGGCTTTAGCACAGAACTCTACCAGATTTTCAAAGAAAAGTTAACATCAATACTCCTCAAATTATTCCACAAAATAGAAACAGAGGGAACATTACCCAATTCATTCTATGAGGCTACAATTACCCTGGTTCAAAACTACACAAAGATTTAACAGAGAAATAGAATTAGAGACCAGCTTCCCTCATGAATATAGATGCATAAATTCTCAATAAAATACTTGTAAACCAAATCCAGGAATACATCAAAAAGACCATGATCAAGTAGACTTCATCCCAGAGGTGCAGGGATGGTTCAATATACAAAAATCAATAAATGTAACCCACCATCTAAACAAACTGGAAAAAAATGATCATATTACTAGATACAGAAAAAGCCTTTGACAAAATCCAATGCCATTTCTTAATAAAAGAACTGGAGGGATTAAGGGATATAGTTCAACATAATAAAGGCAGTTTGTAGCAAGCCAATAGCCAACATCAACTGAAATAGAGAGAAAGTGTATTTTTTAGGATTATATGATTGTATACATAAGTTACCCTAAAATTTCCACTAGAAAACTCCTAGAGTTTCTAGACACAACAGGAATGGCGTACGTGAGCTCAGAGAGACTGAGACAGTATACACAGGACATGCAGAGGTCTGTCCTCTTAGGGATCCTAGAACTGAAAGAAGTGGACACCTGCCCCTTATCTCTAACTCAGAAGCTATCTCCAAAATGATAACAATTTGCAAGTGAAAATCTAGTTTTCTCCAATTTAGATTCTCACTGGTGAAACAAAGCAGTCTTGTGCAGGCCCCATGCATGACAGCAGATTGCCAACAGGAAATGAACTCAACAGCATCATTGAAGGTTATCTCACTTTATTTTTAGTGTGTGTGTGTGTGTGTGTGTGTGTGTGTGTGAGAGAGAGAGAGAGAGAGAGAGAGAGAGAGAGAGACTTGCCTCACATTTTAATTTTTTTAATCTTAGTTTATATTTTTATTTTATTTTATTTCTCCTTTTACTTTACAGGTCCTTTGTACATATATATACATACACACACACATAGACTGTGGCTTCTTGTAGTAGATGGTAATGGTAATTAACAAAGAGATACACAATTGAACAACAAGCAGATAGTAAGAGACTTTGGAGAACCCAGCCAGCCCTGCATAAGATATCTTTACCACACTCCTCACCTCAAGGTTCAGGGATCAATGTAGAAGAAGGAACCAAAAGATTATAAGAGCCAAAGAAGGTAAATTACTTTAAGGAAACAGTATTTTTCCATTTGCAGCAAGACACACATATGAACTCATGGAGACTATGACCATATGAACACGACCTAGAGAAGCTCAAGCCGGACAGCATGGGGGGTGGGGGATGGGGGAACATGAGCACACAGTCTCACAATTGATCATTGCTGGGAGAGGGGAAATAAGTCCTTCAACAGAGTGATACTGGATGTGTCATCACACTCCAGGGCCGACTGCATGCTCAAGAGTAGTTAGACAACACAAATCAGATTCCATGGTTTTTACAGTGGTCCTTCCCTCCCCCTGACCCCAGAAATTCTGTTTATTTCAGATTTTACAATCCTGATTGATTCTCTTGTCCTGAAGCATCTCATGCATTCAGATATTTCACATGATGCCTGATGTGGTCAATAATGAAAGTAGTGATAATGTTGTGGCTATACACATAACGCTCCGGCAGCCTTACGACAACCCGGATGTGCTTTTCTATGCAAGTGGCTATAAAGTTATCAGGAAGTAACTGTCCATTGGAAAGAAGCTTGCCATCTTTTCCTTGATTGATTAATGCCTCTGAATAGGAATGACTTCACAAGATAGATCACGTCATATGCCTTCCATTTACTTTGATCTGGTCCCAAATATCTATTAAAGATTTTTTCACCCCAAGGACAGAGTGCTGGATTGCACACTGACAAAGATTTGTATTTTACAGGATTTTTTCAAAGCAAAAACCAGAGATGGAGATTTCATTTTCTTTTTTCCTTCCTTCCTCCCTCCCTTCCTTCCTTCCTTTTTTAAAGAAAGGAAACAGAACTTTTGTTTTCTAGAAAGAGGAGGAACATAGGTTTATAGGAAGCAGGAAGGATTGGGTATGTATGGGAAGGAACAGGATAAAAAGACACAGGATGAAATTCTCAAAAATATATACATACGGAAAAACATACTGAGAATTTTAACACTCATAATTTTTACTCTAAGCATTTGCTTTTATTTGTAATTGTGTGTTTATATGAATGAATGTACACACATGCCTGAGGAGGCCAGAAGAAGAAACCAGATCCCCTCGTACCAGAATTATGGCTTGTGAACTGCCTGTCTTTGATGCTAGACCTCTAACCTCTAACTCCGTAACTCAGTACACACTCACAACCATTAAGCCACATCTCTAGCCCTATATTAAAAATAAAGGTGAGGGCTGGAGAGATGGTCCAACAGTTAAGAGCACCAACTGCTCTTCAGAAGTCCTCAGTACAATTCCCAGCACCCACATAGTGGCTCACAACCATCTGTAATGGGATCCGATGCCCTCTTCTGGCATGTCTGAAGACAGCTGCGTAGTTGTATAAATGCAATAAATAAATCTTTAAAGAAAAATTAAGCTGAATTGTGAAAGCTTATGTATGATTTCACCCATTTCCCATTCTCTCCTGAAGCATACCTCACAAGGATTCTACCTCTGCTGCTGTGCACCTCGATTTTTTTATCCCTGCAGTGTGTCCTCCAAAGTAGCCAAAGAAAATCTTTTAAAACTGAAGTAGGTTGAGTCACCCACTTTCTAAAGCCCAGTGGCTTCTTCTCATCCTCACAATAAAATCAGAAACGCTCATCATGGATTCTGCCTCATTAACATAGTAATGTTCACCTCACGCCTGTCGCGGAAGATTTAAAGATCTGACGCTGGGAACGGAGTTCAGGAAGGTTAAAAATGTAGTCCTGGAGATAGGAGACTTGTGGGTGCTGGGCAAGCATTCCTGAGTCACACCGCAGCCCTCATGTGCTGGAGGTGAGATGCCCTCATGTGCAATGCCCTTAGGAGAACAGTTGTAGTTAGAGCGTAGAAAGCCAAGAGCATAGAAAGCCTTATAGAAATTGTGTGCCTCCGCAGCACATACCAGCCAAAAACATTTGTCAGTCAACCTCTGATCTCCAGATTCTTTATGCTGTTAAAATGGCGTGGCTCTGTGGCTCTGTTGTTCCTCTTTCTTTGTCCCCCCACCCTGGTCTCTGCTCTTGCCTGTGCCCCGCCCCCACCTCCCCCCCCCAACCCCCCCAACCCCGCCTCCACTAGCCTTTGAGCAGGAAATTCAGACCTCCATGCTATCTCTGACCCATATCTAAGGTGGAGCTCTCAGATCAAGGTGAAGGACCTGCAGTTTCCCTGCTGAGCAAGCAGACTGGTTTTGCAGACATGTTCCTAGCTTTGGGGGGAAGGGTTTCCCGCCCACCTTTACATTTGGAGCCCCCATTAAACATCGAGCCTTGATCAGAAAACCTTGTCTTGGCTCCTCATTTCTCTTGCCCTCCTGTCCTTTTATTTCACCCCCAGCTCTCCTTCCAGGGGACCTTGGTTCCCTTGGCCACAGGCAGTTACACTTGTCTTCCTCCATCTTCTTTCTCTTCCTTTCCCATGGGGAAGACGTTAGCTTTGAATCAGGTGGTAGAAAAGATCAGCCAGCAGCTTCCTGCCTTCACTGGTTCCATCACGTCTTGAGAGGGACAGGGGTTGAGTTTTAAGTGCAGTGGTCACAGAACCTACCCGTGGGCATCTCAGTCTATAAACCTGCCCTTCCGTGCTCACAGCTAAACATCTCGTTTTGCATGGCCACTCCTTCAGCACCTTGGGGGACCACGTTATAAGACCCATGGGTCTTGGTACGTGATTTCACAGTTATCTAAGCGATTTCACAAAGCCGACCCCTACTCATTCCCAGAGCAACCAGAAACAGCGGAGTCCCGGAGCTTGCTCATCCCCTGAACTCACTCTGACACGCATCTCCTAGCTCTGTTTTATTTCTGTTATTTCTGCTGTTTCTTCCAAAATGTACTTGTTTCCTTTTCTTAAAAGATCAGAGGGAAAGGAAGGTGAAATAATAAAAGTTAGCCTTTCAGTCAACACTTAAGCAAGCTTAGCAACCTGATATCTCTGTCAGAGCACTGCACAGGGACGCTCATAGCTCCACACAGGGAGAATTCTTGAGCTGGCCTTCTCCAAGGTCCACTATCTGCTATCCTGCTCGATGCCTGTCTCTCCAGGCCTGCCTTGTTTTCCCAACCAGTTCATTGTTTCCATAGACAAGGCACAGAAGACCTCCAGATACTGCAAGTAAGAAAGTTGGACTTCGTTGTCCGCCATCGCCACTTGACTCAGTTTGACGACAACGGCTCGCCTTTGTACAGTGTCACTATTATGTGGCTCTGCTAAGGGAAAGGATGCATAAGATGCCTGAGGACCACTGTGCATAAGATGCTCGTGGACCACTGTGCATAAGATGCTGTGGACCACTGTGCATAAGATGCTGTGGACCACTGTGCATAAGATGCTGTGGACCACTGTGCATAAGATGCTGTGGACCACTGTGTAGAGCATAATTCTACAAGAGTCCAGAGAAAGTCACTGTATGAAAGTGCTTCCTCATCTAACAAACTAAACTCAGCCCTATATCCTTTCCAGACCACTTATAGATGAGCATCGTTTAATTAAAGATTCAAACATTCTTTTGTTGATAGTTTTAAAAATAGCCACTTTTTTAGGTGAGGCCAGCACCTAAAAATCCAGATCCAGCCGAAACTTGACCCAGTCCACATTTAAAATTCAGGATTGGGCTGGGTACGTGACTCGGGGTACAGGTCATGCCATGCATTTGCAGGGCCTACACTTCCAGTTGATATGGCTGATATCAAAAGCAGCCCTTCCCTGAAGACCTTGCCAAACAGAAATTAACAGGGCAGTCCCCAGAACTGAACATTTTTTTCATTAGATACAACTATTAATAATGGTTTTCAGGACAGTTTTAGTCAGAGAAGAAAGGCAAAACACGAAGATTTAGGTCTTCTTTTTTATCTTGGTCCAAGCACCACAATGTGCCCCGAAGCACACAAATCCCTCTGCTCCATTGTTTGCCTTAAAAAGATGAATAATAGGGTTATTTCCTTATTCTTAATGAGGTTAATGAGTGAAGTGTTCACAAGACGTCTTGAGAGGTCTACTGGTAACTTTAAAACAATTTCTTCCAGAATAATTTCCTCAAAATTCCTACTTATTAATGCCTTCCTTGAAAAATGAAGTGCCATTCTAAAATGGCATTTAAAAAGAAAAAGCTTTCACAATCTGCTATGGACACAATCAGAAATGTTCAAAATAATCTTATATGTAGACTCGGGACTATTGTCTTCATCAGATGCTCCCCTTTGGCCTCTCTAACTCAGAAGTATGCAGTTCGTTTCTAGTGACATTTACTCAAGGTTACAATAACAAGAAGCTGTCTCCCAGTGAAGTATATGTTCCGGTCTTTCCTGCTCCAAGGATCATTGGCTTGCTCTTCTTCAAAACTTATTTTTTCTCGGTCATCTTGGCCAGAAAGATCCTACTTCAGAGCTGAAGGTAAGCATATTTTGTCTGAATTTCTCAGCTTTTCAAGTGCTCTGGACTCTGAATAGAAAAGCTAGGAACCTACCTAAGAAAGAGTTACATCTCTTTGCTTCCAAATCCTCTTTTTTTTTTTCTTTTCTTTTATTGGAAATTTTTTTATTTGCATTTCAAATGGTATCCCTCTTCCCAGTTTCCCCTCCACAAACCCCCTATCCCATCCCCCCTCCCCCTGCTTCTATGAGGCTGCTCCCACTCCCGCCGCCTCCCTGTCTGCCCTGGTATTTCCCTACACAGGGGTATCAAGCCTTCGCCTTCGCAGTACCAAGGGCCTCTTTTCCCATTGATGTCTGACAAGGCCATCCTCTGCTATATATGTGGCTGGAGCCATGGGTCACTCCATGTGTACTCTTTGGTTGGTGGTTTAACCCTTGGGAGCTATGGGAGAGGTCTGGTTGGTTGATATTGTTGTTCTTCCTATGGAGGTTACAAACCCCTTCAGCTTCTTTAGTCCTTTCTCTAGCTCCTCCATTGGGGACCCCGTGCTCTGTCCAATGGTTGGCTAAGAGCAACTACCAAATCTTCTTAATTGTGGTTCATCCTTCTTAAGGAAGAATCTTAGTTCTTAATTAAAGTCTGACAATAAAATCTATTACTTCTTTGTCTAACTGAAACTTTCAATTTCTGTTTGTCTTCATTATACTCTATTAAATTATAAAGTCTATTAAATTATTATAAACTCTACTCAAGAATTACAGCAGAATTTGCTAATGGAACTAAGGTTGAAATTAAGATCATTCTCTTTAACCTCTTCCTGAACCATCCTTTTACCTGGTTAACCTTTCTGCCTTTTAAAAATCGTTTTCTTCCAAAAGACCAGGGGAGTTGCCACATGATGGATGTTGGGATATAAAAGAGAGAAAGGGTATTAGTGAGCCTCCCCCCTCTCTCCACCTTCCCTTCCCTTCCCTTCCCTTCCCTTCCCTTCCCTTCCCTTCCCTTCCCTTCCCTTCCCATGGAGGTATGGCATGGCGACGTGGGGGGAGGGGGATAACTAAGCGGGCCCATGCCTAGGCATCCCCTCTCCCTGAAGGACCACACACACACCAACATGGTATAGAATAGAGTTTATTTAGGGAAGAGGATGAGCGTCAATGGTATAGTGGAGGGAGGGAGAGAGAGAGAGAGAGAGAGAGAGAGAGAGAGAGAGAGAGAGAAGAAGAAGAGGAGGAGGAGGAGAGGAGAGGAGAGGAGAGGAGAGGAGAGGAGAGGAGAGGAGAGGAGAGGAGAGAAGAGAAGAGAAGAGAAGAGAAGAGAAGAGAAGAGAAGAGAAGAGAAGAGAAGAGAAGAGAAGAGAAGAGGGAAGGGAAGGGAAGGGAAGGGAAGGGAAGGGAAGGGAAGGGAAGGGAAGGGAAGGGAAGGGAAGGGAAGGGAAGGGAAGGGAAGGGAAGGGAAGGGAAGGGAAGGGAAGGGAAGGGAAGGGAAGGGAAGGGAAGGGAAGGGAAGAGAGGAGTGGAAGCCAGCCATGACCACGTGGAGAGAGGGGGGAGGGGAGCCCAAGAGGGGCAGAGAGGTGAGAGGATGAGAGGGGAAAGAGAGGGGTAAAGAGAGCGAGGAGGGGCAGGCAGCCCCTCTTATAGTGGGCCAGGCATATGGGGCGGAGCATACCTGGCTATTGCCAGGTAACTGTGGGGTGGAGCTTGGACAGAATACCAACAATGGCTCTCTGCTACTCTGAGCAACTCCACCACTAGCACACACATCTATGAAGGACTGCAGCTATTTGGGGGCCAGAGAATAACTAAGCTAAGCGTATTCATGATCATACGCTCCCCAAAGTGATCAACAGTTGGAACACGTATTCAGGGAAGACTTGGTACACTCCTAACTTTGCTTGACTAGCTGTAATGGAACATACTGAGCCCAGAGGAGATGGGAAAGGGAAGGGTACTACTCAGAGAGGGCTGAGTGAGAGAAGGGCCTTGAGCAATTCAGGAAAGAAGAGGCCTCCTTCTCTGCACTCCCAGGAGGAATGAAAGGCTCTTGCTTACTTGTCCATGCGTTGAGCAACACCGTTTACTGGATTCCTATGCACTGGCCTAGTTTCTAGTTGAAGTCGGAGTGGGGCCCGGGGGAGCCCCCAGAACGGGAACATTATGTTGTTGAAATGAACCCTCGCAGCAGCTCCTGCAAAGAATGAAGTCTGAAAGGTTGCAAAGAGCCACAAACCTTTTTTGATGGGATCCCCTCGGGCCAGGGGCAGGACAAGGGAAGCAGAAACTGGGTGAGTAGCTTCAAAAGACTCCTGCCTCTCAGTTGCAATTGTGTCCCTCCTATCACAGCAAGAGAACTGCTTTCTGTGGCCTTGCAATAACTAAAAGCAGCTTTAAAAAAAAATAACCTACTGAGACTTCTCATTAATAGCTCTAGGTCTGTTTTACATCCAGAAATTTAACTGACTTTTAAAGTCATCTTTCTAAGCAATGTTACGTAGCATTCCTTTAAGTTTTGTTGTGTTGGTTTAGTTTGGGTTTTGTTTTTCCTGCTTTGTGCTGTCTGGGCTTAGGACTAGCAGGGCAGGTCTTATCTCTGGGAACATTTGATGGAGCTGGCAATTTGCGGAAGACTGATTTAGCTCCGCTTGAACTTTGCTGAAGGACTGTGTGCTCAGAAATCTCGCCCTAGTACAAGGTACAGAGAGGCACAAAAGCAAGACCCCCTGAGAGCCGGAGGGACCTAAGAAGTGGGTGGGCAGTTTGAGGGCGGGGCATGACGACGACCAGATGCAATGGCATCTTTTGTTCTGGCTTTGAGGAGCCAGGCTATTCAATTTTGGAAGATTGGTTTTAAAGTAAGTGTTCGGCACAACGTACCAATGATAGGTGAATGACATGGAACCCAACGTGGCGGGGTGAAAGAACATAGCAAATGACCGAAACTTAAACTACATTGTACTATACAAGTGGTAGAGCCCAGCCGATAAAGGTTTATGAAGCCTTTAATCCCAGCAGGGAGAAGTGCTTGACTCCCGTGTCAGGAAAATATGATCAGAAGGGGTGGGGAGATTCTAGCTGGCCAAGGTTAAGGTCAGCCAAGGCAGAAAGGGGATAGAACGGCCCCTCAGTGGCCCTCCTCCCAGAAGTTCTCCAGACCCCAGAAGTTCCTGGGCTCTTTGTCCATCTAGCAGTAGAAAGGGAAAGCTCTCATCACTCACTCTGGCCTCGTTTCCCTGCTCTTTCTGCTCACTAAGTTGCTGTGCTTCACCCAGTATCATCGAATGCTTGCATTTCCATTCCTCTGACAGTGCAGAGAGAAAGAGGCTTCCTCAGAATTCCCCCACAGAATTCAGTGGGTGTGCACTGGCTTGGGAGCATGTGACCACTCCTTAGGGTTATAAGGGTTTATTCTGTAAAACCAGTGAGAATAGACGTGAGCTGCTCACAGGAATCCTGCACCTAGCCAAGGAAACTAGAAGCCTGTTAGAATGGCATCCTTCCTTGGAAGTTCTCCTTCCTTTAATAGAGTCTTGATTTATAATATCTATACATCTAGCTAGGCTTGGTGGCACATGCGTATGGTCCTGACATTTAGAAGATCAAGGTAGGAGAGCCAAATTGTAGATGGAATTGGGCCACATATCGGGACCCTGTCTCAAAACCAAACCAAATCCAATCCCATTAGAGTGTTCTCCTACAGTGTTATTTTAACTATTTAATCCCATAAAGCACACATAGTAGGATTAAGTTATCTGTCAATGTTGCCTCAAGGATAAAGGAAAACGTCTTTCTGGAGACAGTGCTTGGATCTAAAGAAAAGTCTATGGAAGGAGTTGGCAGGTTGTTACCAGTTTTAAGGAAGAGATATATGGTGTGTTTCAGTCAAACTCAAAATACTTGGGGATTCAGTTAAGGATGAACACTGATGGTGTGAGGAAAGACGGCTTGAAAACCCACCAACTGCTTCTCGTCTGTCCTGCAGACACTAGCTTCCTGGGAGCTGAAGGGAACATCTTCCGCACAGCTAAACAAAGGCTCCTTAGGCACCCTACTGGTTACATCTTCCTCTCCTTCGACTAAGACTTATGATCAGTGTCACAGATTAACTTGTGTATTTTTACTGAGCAGGTTCTCCCTCACTGTCTGGAAAGGATTAGCTCCAAGACCTGCTGTGGATCCCAGAATTCATAGTCTCTCACAGAATATGGTGCCATTTAATCTACATGTATCTTATTATACACGTTAAATCCTGTCTAGATTACTTGTGATAACTAAGGTAATGGAAATGTCACTTAAGTGGTTGCTAAACTTGTGTTTGAGGAATATTGACAAGAAAAAGTCTGTACATGCTCAATAGACCTAATAGTTTTTTGAAATCTCTTTTTTTAAAGTTATATTTAAATTTTTACTTGTGTGTGTGTGTGCATGTGTATGAGAGAGACAGACAGACAGACAGACAGACAGACAGAGATGAGACAGAGAATGCATGCACATATGCCGTGGCATAGGTCTAGAGATCAGAGAACAACTCACACAAGTTCTCTCTTTCCACCATTAGGAATTAAATTCAAATTATTGGGCTTGGCCACAAGCATCTTTTCCTACTAAGCCACTCCACCAGCTGTCAATATTTTAGAATATCTTCAACCAAAGCATGGCTAAATCTACAGAGAAAGAGCCAAATATAGAACTAACCATATGTCTTGAATAACAAACTCAGCTTAATAAAAGACATATTTTTGATATTTGCAACCTGACCAAGATTGTCAATGAAATTATAATTATGTTATTTTGTAGAGCAGTGGTTCTCAACCTAAAGATCACGATACATTTGGGGACTGAATGATCCTTTTATAGGGGTCACCCAAGATCATCAGAAAACACCAATATTTACATTATAACTCATAACCACATGAAAATTACAGCTAAGAAGTAGCAATAAAAATAATTTTATGGATGGAGGTCATCACAACATGAGAAACTATATTAAAGGGTCTCATCAGTAGGAAAGTTGAAAAACACTGTTGTAAACATTTGTTTACTTTAGAATTTATACAAAGAAAGCATAGTACCTAGAATAGCTAATGTAACACTAAAAAGGAACCATGCAGTCAGAAGGTTGACATTACCACTACTTTAAGACATGATAAAGCTACATTCAACCAGGCTGGGTAGTTCTGAAGAGAGAGAGCAGGAAAAGACCCATGAAGATAAAAGAGCAACTCAGGAGGGAGGGAGGGAGAGAGAGAGAGAGCTCTCCCCACAGTTAAGTCAATTAATCTGATCAAAATAATCTTTTACAGGTTATTCTAGAGTGTGTCAAGTTGACAATGTTAACCACCACAATCCTCTACCCTCAAGTAGGTATAATATTTATAGTCCATCTCTTAAGTGTGAATTGTGCCCAGTGACAATTTCTTCTAAAGCACACATTTTGGGAAGGGTAAATAGGGAAATAAATATACAGTGGGAAATCGAAAAACACTATTGTATGTAGGTCATATAACCTACATTAACCCTGAACAGTCATGTTGATGGTATGTCCCTTGATATAATATGATGAAAATGATGGTTTATCTATGTGGTCTTCCTTCTCAGACCTTTAACCCTTTAACCTCGGTCCAATCATTAGAAAAACATTAGACAGAAAAACAAAAACAAAAAAAATAACCCAACTTTGGAAAATTCTACAAAACATTTAACTAATGCTCCATTAAAATTATCAAGATCATTTAAAAAAAGAAAGACATAGAAATTTTCACAGCCAGTAGGAGCTTAATGATTTTGCTCTTGAGTAAAGTTAAAATATTAAACTAAATAAGAGATTCCAGGACAGAAATTTATAAGCCACTGAGCAAATATAAAATTCAGATTTTTAGTTGGTAATAATGTCCATTAATTGTGATATGTGGGTCACAGTAATTAAAGATGTTAATAACCAGAAACTGGGTATGAGAGTATGAAAACTCAATGACATTTATAATTTTCCATGAACTCAATTTTTTTCTAAAATAAAATACTTTAAAATAACTAATAGTTCTGCCAATCTAACTACCACTAAATTTTTCAACACTAATTCTCAGATACGCAACCTCACATATAACAGGCAATTGCTCTATAACTGAGCTATGTTCTAGCACACACCTCTAAGATTTAATGTATATCTTCTAATTTTTTTCTGTGATTTTTTTGCATGAAATAGTTACAGCCTTCTTCACTATCAGGGATACTAGAACCAGGCTCTCTAATGAATGCCAAAATCCCCAGATGTACAAATCTTTAAGTAGACAGCATAGTATTTTTCAAGAATCTATACATACCCACCTATATACTTTATGTTGCCTCTGGATTAATTCTAATATCTAATTCAATGAAAGAGCTATATTGGTAATTTTTATACTGTGCTGTTTAGGAAATATTGACCAGGAAACACGTATATGTATGTCTAGTATAGTTGCAATTGTTTTTAATATTTTAAATCCCTAGTGTATATGAAATCTGTAAACACCATGGGCTGAGTGTGTGTGTGTGTGTGTGTGTGTGAGAGAGAGAGAGAGAGAGAGAGAGAGAGAGAGAGAGAGAGAGAGAGAGAGAGATACATTCTCTGTATCACTGAACTGGAATCTTAATCACATTTTATAAATCTGGTACAGTTTATTTAATCTATCATTGATTAGAAATTATTTGTTTTAGTTTTACATTATTATAATGATAATTAAATGAACATTACATGTAAGCATTTTTGTATACATCATTGATTTTTTAGGAACCTGGAGTCACAGTCAGCCAGGATGTTAGATCTTGGAGTATGATAGTCTTGCAGTATCATGATAACCTGTATCTGTTACTTTCTGTGCACGTCTTGCTCGAGACTATTAGTGATAACAAATCTTCTAATTGAGGGACTGAAAGAATATTTCTTTAAAAGCTTTCATACTTTCTTAAACATGATGCAGAGTGTCTAACTTGTACTTATTAGAATAATGTAGTGATCTTTGTTTGGAATATTTCATAGATATAAGGTTTTAAAATGTACTTCATGTGACCCTTGAACTCACTATATTCTCAAGGCTGGCAATAAATTTGTGACTCTCCAGGTGTTCATTAGTAGTGTTGTTTTGAGACAGGACCTCCCGAGGCCAGGCTGGCCTCAGACTCTATGGAGCTGAGGATGGCCTTGAACATCCTCTTACCTCGGCCAGCAACTGCTGGGATTACAGGTGTGTGTTAGCAAGCTCAGTCTAGATGAAGCTAGGGAGTAAGGAAATCACAACTTTTAAGCATGCTAGGTAAACACTTTTCTAATTGGGCTATATCCTTAGTCCACTAAAAATGGGTCAAATTCTGGAAACAAGCACTCATGAATAATAGGGCTTCAAAAAGGACCATTTTGCACATTTTGTTAATTGTGCAAGCTACAAATTTAATTTTTGTGTTGTTTCTAAAGTTAGCTTGTTCTTAATCATTTTCATTCACACATAGCAGTCGTGCATGTTTATGGGAAATAATGTGACAATTTTTTTATTTATATAATATCATCTTCATTTACATTGCCAGTGGTAAAACTTTTCCCAATTTCCTCCCTCTCCAAAGACCACCAACCCCTCCTCCCACCCCCTGCCTCCACGTATATGCCCCTCCACCTGACCCACTCCTCATCCCTCCCCTCTGCCCCCTCGAATTCCCTTTGTTGGGGCATCTATTGAGCCTTCACCTGACCAAGGACCACTCATCCCACTGATGCCCAACAAGGCATTCCCCTGCCACACTTTTGGCTAGAACCATGTGTACCTCTTGGTTGATGGTTTAATCCCTGGGAGTCCTGGGGCGTCTGGGTGGCCGAAATCATTTTTCTTTCCATGGGGCTGTAAATCCCTCCAGCTCCTCCACTGGGGACCCAGTCCAATGGTTGGCTGCTAGCATCTGCCTCTGTATTTGTAAGGCTCTGGCAGGGACCCTCCAGAGACAACCATGGCATGCTCCTTTTGGTATACACTTCTTGTCGTCCATAGTAGTGTCAGGGTTTGATGGCTGTTTATAGGAGGAATCCACAGGTAGGGCAGTCTCTGGGTGGCCTTTACTTCAGTCTCTGCTTCACACTTTGTCTCCCTTATTGCTCCTGTGAGTATTTTGTTCCTTTCTCAGAGGAAGCAAAGCACCTTCACTTAAGTCCTCCTTCTTCTTGATCTTCCTGTGCTGGGTGAATTGTAACTTGTTTATTTTGATCTTTTAGGCTAACATCTGCTTATTAGTGAGTGCATACCATGTGTGTTATTTTGTGATTGGTTTACCTCACTTAGGATGACACTTTCTAGTTCCATCCATTTACCTAAGAATTTCGTGAACTCATTGTTTTTAATAGCTGAGTAGTACTTGATTGTGTATATATACCACAGTTTCTGTATCCATTCCTCTGCTGAAGGACTTCTGGGTTCTTTCCAGCTTCTGGCTATTATAAATAAGGCAGCTATGAATATAGTGGAGCATGTGTCCTTATTACATGTAGGAGCATCTTCTGGGTATATGCCCAGCAGTGGTATAGCTGGGTCCTCAGGTAGTACTATGTTTAATTTTCTGAGGAATCACCAAACTGATTTCCAAAGTAGTTTTACCAGCTTGCAATCCCACCAACAATGGAGAAGTGTTCCATTTTTTCCACATTCTCTCCAGCATCTGCTGTCCCCTGAGTTTTTCATCTTAGCCATTCTGACTGGAGTAAGGTGGAATCTCAGTGTTGTTTTGATTTGCATTTCCCTGATAACTAAGGATGCTGAACATTTCTTTAGGTGCTTTAGAGCCACCTCTAAAGTGGTGCTTTTGAGTTTCCTCAGTTGAGAATTCCCTGTTTAGCTCTGTACCCCATTTTTAATGGGGTTATTTGGCTCTCTGGAGACTAACTTCTTGAGTTCTTTGTATACATTAGATATTAGTCTTCTATTGGATGTAGGGTTAGTAAAGATTTATTCCCAAATTGTTAGTTGCTGTTTTGTCCTATTGACTGTGTCCTTTGCCTTACAGAAGCTTTGCAGTTTATGAGGTCCCATTTGTCAATTCTTGTTCTTAGAGCATAAGCCATTGGTGTTCTGTTCAGGAACTTTCCCCCTGTGCCTGTGTTCAAGATTGACCCCCACTTTCTCTTCTATAAGCTTCAGTGTGTCTGGTTTTATGTGTAGATCCTTGATCCACTTGGACTTGAGCTTTGTACAAGGAGATAAGAATGGGTCGATTTGCATTTTTCTGCATGCAAACCTCCAGTTGATCCAGCACCATTTGTTAAAAATGCTCTTTTTTCCACTGGATGTTTTTAGCTCCTTTGCCAAATATCAAGTGACCGTACATGTGTGGGTTCTTTTCTGGGCCTTCAATTCTATTCCATTGATCTTCCTGCTTGTCTGCATACCAATACCAAACAGTTTTTATTACTATTGCTCTGTAGTAGAGCTTGAGGTCAGGGATAGTGATTCCCCAGAAGATCTTTTGTTGTGGAGAATCGTTTTTGCTGTCCTGGGTTTTTTGTTATTCCAGATGAATTTCAGAATTGCTCTTTCTAGACCTATGAAGAATTGATTTGGGATTTTGATGGGGATTGCATTGAATCTGTAGATTGCTTTCGGCAAGATGGCTATTTTTACTATATTGATCCTGCCAATCCATGAACATGGGAGATCTTTCCATCTTCTGAGAACTTCTTTGATTTCTTTCTTGAAGTTCATGTCATACAGATCTTTCACTTGCTTCATTAGGCTCACACCTAGGTATTACATATATAGGACTATTGTGAAGGGTGTCATTTCCCTAATTTCTTTCTCATCTTGTTTATCCTTTGAGTAGAGGAAGACTACTGATTTTCTTGAGTTAATTTTATATCCAACCACTTTGCTGAAGCTGTTTATCAGCTTTAGGAGTGTCATATCATCTACACATAGTGATATTTTGACTTCTTCTTTTCCAATTTGTATACCTTCGACCTCCTTTTGTTGTCTGATTGCTCTGGTTAGGACTTCAAGTACTACACTGAATAGATAGGGAGAGAGTGGGCAACATTGTCTGGTCCCCAATTTTAGTGGGATTGCTTCAAATTTCTCTCTGTTTAACTTGATGTTGGCCACCAGTTTGCAGTATATTGCTTTCACTATGTTTAGGTATGGGCCTTGGATTCCCGCATCTCTCCAAGACTTTTATCATGAAGGGATGCTGGATTTTGTCAACAGTCTTTTCAGCATCTAATGAAATGACCATGTGTTTTTTTTTCCTTGAGTTTGTTTATGTAACGGATTACATTGATGGATTTCCATATATTGAACCATCCCTGCATCCCTGGGTTGAAGTCTACCTGATCGTGGTGAATTATACTTTTGATGCATTCTTGGATTTGGTTGGCCAGGATTTTGTTCAGTATTTTTGCATCAGTGTTCATGAGGGAGATTGGTCTGAAGTTCTCCTTCCTTGTTTGGTCTTTGTTTGGTTTACGTATAAGCATTATTGTGGCTTCATAGAATGAGTTGGGTAGTGTCCCTTGAGTTTCTATTTCATGGAATAGTTTGAAGAGTATCAGTATTAGCTCTTCTTTGAAGATCTGATAGAATTCTCCACTAAACCCATCTGGTCCTGGGCTTTTTTTTTTATGGGAGACTATTTATTAATGACTGCTTCTATTTCCTCAGAACTTATGGGACTATTTAGATAGTTTATCTGATCCTGTTTTAACATTGGCACCTGGTATGTATCTAGAAAGTTGTCCATTTCATCCAGATTTTCAAACTTTGTTGAGTATAAACTCTTGTAGTAGGATCTGATGGTTTTTTGATTTTCCAGTTTCTGTTGTTATATCTCCCTTTTCATTTCTGATTTTAATTTGGATACTGTCTCTGTGCCCTCTGGTTAGTCTGGCTAAGGGTTTATCTATCTTGTTGATTTTTTCAGAGAACCAGCTCCTTGTTTTGTTGATTCTTTATATAGTTCTTTTTGTTTCTGTTTGGTTGATTTTGGCCCTGAGTTTGATTATTTCCTGTCATCTACTCCTCTTGGATGTATTTGCTTCTTTTTGTTCTAGAGCTTTCAAATGCACTATCAAGCTGTTAGTGTAAGATCTCTCCATTCTCTTTTTGGAAGCACTCAGAGCTATGAGTTTTCCTCTTAGAACTGTTTTCATTGTGTCCCATAAATTTTGGTATGATGTGTCTTCATTTTCATTAAATTCTAAAAAGTCTTTAATTTCTTTCTTTATTTCTTCTTGACCAAGCTATCATTGAGAAGAGCATTGTTCAAAGTCCACATGTATGTGTGTTTTCCATTGTTTTTGTTTGAGCTTAAGACCAGCCTTAGGCTGTGGTAATCTGATAAGGTACATGGAATAATTTCAATATTTCTATATCTGTTGAGGCCCATTTTGTAACCAATTATATGGTCAATTTTGGAGAAGGTACCAGAGGTGCTGAGAAGAAGGTATATTCTTTTGATTTAGGGTATGTTCTATAAATATCTGTTAGATCCATTTGGTCCATAACTTCAGTTAGTTTCACTGTATCTCTGTTTAGTTTCTGATTCCATGATTTGTCCATTTTTGAGAGTGGGGTGTTGAAGTCTCCCACTATTATTGTGTGGGGTGCAATGTGTGCTTTGAGTGTTATTAAAGTTTCTTTTATAAATGTTGGATCCTGTTTACATATCCAGTCTGTTAGTCTATGTTTTTATAGGGGAATTGAGACCATTGATATTAAGAGATATTAAGGAAAAGTGATTGTTACTTACTCTTCTTAGTTAAAGGTAATATTCTGGTTATGTAGCTAACTTCTATGGGTTCGTTGAGAGATAACCTTACTGATTTTTCTACAGTGTGATTTCCTGCCTTGGGTTGGTGTTTTCCACCCATTATCCTTTGCAGAGCTGGATTTCTGGAAAGATAGTGTGTAAATTTGATTTTGTCATGGAATGTCTTGTTTTCTCCATCTATGGTAATTGAAAGTTTTGCTGGGTATAGTAGTCTGGGCTGACATTTATGTTCTCTTAGGGTCTGTATGACATTTGCCCAGGATCTTCTGTCTTTTGTTGTCTCTGGTGAGAAGTCTGGTGTAATTCTGATAGGTCTGCCTTTATAAGTTGACCTTTTTCTCTTACTGCTTTTAATATTCTTTGTTTAGTGCATTTGGTGTTTATTATGTGATGGGAGGAATTTCTGCTCTGGTCTAATCTGTTTGGAGTTCTGTAGGCTTCTTGTCTGTTCATGGGTATCTCTTTCCTTAGGTTAGGGAAGTTTTCATTTATAATTTTATTGAAGATATTTATTGGGCCTTTAAGATATAAATCCTCACTTTCTTCTATACCTATAATCCTTAGGTTTGGTCTTCTCATTGTGTCCTGGATTTCCTGGATGTTTTGGGTTACAAGGTTTTTTCATTTTGCATTTTCTTTGACTGTTGAGTAAATGTTTTCTATGGAATCTTCAGCATCCCGAGATTCTTTCTTCTATGTCTTGTATTCTGTTGTTGATGCTTACATCTATGACTCCTGAATTCTTTCCAAGGTTTTCTATCTTCAGAGATGTCTCACTTTGCAATTTCTTTATTGTTTCTATTTCCATTTTTAGATCTGTCACTTGTTTGTTTGTTTGTTTGTTTGTTTCCTGAAATTCTTTAAGGAATTTTTGTGTTTCCTCTTTAAGGGCTTCTACCTGTTGACCCATGTTCTCCTATGTTTCTTTTAGGGGTTTTTGTGATTCCTCTTTAAGGGCTTCTGCATGTTGACCCATGTTCTCCCATAATTCCCTATGGGATTTTTGTGTTGCCTCTTTAAAGGCTTCTACCTGTTGAGCCATGTTTTCCCATATTTCTTTAAGGGATTTTTGTGTTTTCCTTTTAAGGGCTTCTACCTTTTGATCCATATTCTCTTGCATTTCTTTAAGGGATTTTTGTGATTCTTCTTTAATGACTTCTACCTGTTGACCCATGTTCTCCTGTATTTCTTTAAGGGAATTATTTATGTCCTTCTTGAAGTCCTCCATCAGCAATATGAGATGTGACTTTAAATCTTGCTCTTGTTTTTCTGATGTGATGGAGTATCCAGGATTTGTTGTTGTGGGAGACCTGGGTTCTGATGGTGCCATGTTGCCTTGGTTTCTGTTGGTAATGATCTTGCATTTGCCTTTGGCCATCTCATTATCCCTGGTTTTAGCTGGTCTTGCTGTCTCTAACTTCTCTGTCCTGAAGACCTGTGTTTCTGTACTCCTAGGATTCCCTTTCTCCCAAATGCCCTGCAAATAGCTGGTTCTCCAGGAAGTATCAGGTGATGGGGTCTTCCCTGTGACAGACTTGGCAAGGGTTGAATGCCCTGCAGGCTACTAGTTCTCAAATATTCCCTGCTGCCGGTTCTCGAGTGCCCTGCTGCTGCTGGTTCTCTGGAAAGTATCCGGCAGTAGGATCTTTCCTGTGGCAGAAGTGGTGCAGGTCTACCACAGCCGATAGAACGGGGCAGTGGTGGGGGAGGAGGGAGGGTTAGAAGGGCCAGTAGGGGAATGGTGATCTGTAGGTTTCTGGGTAGTGTGTCCCAGAGTGGTTCTGGGCCTCTAGAAGTCGGGGTGGTTCTTACTGAATGCCCTGCTCCTGCCAGTTCTCTAGAAAGCATCAGGAAGTAGGATCCTCCCCGTGGCAGAAGTGGCTCAGGTCTACAACAATGTGACAATTAAATGCATGCACTACATTGTGTGCCCTGTTCAAACTGGGGTAATTAGCATGTATATTAATTTAAATATTTATGATTTCCTGTGGTAAGAATAGTCAAAATCTTTTCTTCTGGCTCTTTTGAAATATACTATTGACAATAATAATACTGATACATAGGCACCTTATCATACAAAAAAAAGGTAGAATACAGCCCTTTATCAAACTGTAACCCATTATTTGACTAAGCTCTCTTCAGTTCCTATCCTGTCACAATTCTACTACCAACTCTTCTGAAATCAGCCTTTTCAGATTCTACATAAGAGTGATATATATATAAATTTTAAATTTATCATTATTAATTACATAAATTAAGTATCAATATGCATAAAATCTTAAATTTCTAGATGTGTTTATGTGTGCATTTTGTGAAACATCTGCAATCCTAGGTTTCCACACAGCCTTTTTAAATGTCTTTAGTGTCCTTATCCCATCCGCATATCTCTTCCTCTATTCTGTCTCCCATTCCCCATTTATTTACCATTTCTTGCTCCATTATTCTCCTGTAGCCCTTTATACCACTGTATTATCTCTCTCCTCTCCTGACATCCCCTCTATGGTTCATTACTTAATCTCCTGGCCTCCATGCTATCCCAAATGGAACACATAATATCTGAAGATTCAAAGTAAAAATCTACACATAAGGGAAAATCTGCAAAGTTTATGGTTCTGGATTACCTTACAATGATTGTTTCCAGCTCCATTCACCCATAAATTTCATAATTTTGTTTTTCTTAACAGCTAAATAATGTTTCATTATGTAAATGTTCTAGTTTTTTTTAAATCCATTCATCAGTTGATGGATATCTTGACCATTATGAATAGAACAGCAACAAACCTAGATGGGCAGGTGTATTTGTGGTGGGATTTAGAGTCAATAGAAAATATGCCTAAGAGTGGTATAATTGAACTGTGTGGTATATATAGTTCTAGCTTATAAATGTTTCTATACTGATTTTTATAGTGATGAGTAAATGCCCCCCTTTCCCCATACTCACACCACCATCTGTCATCACTTTTGGGGTTTGTTTGTTTGTTTGATCTTAGACATTCTGACATGAGTGATATAAAATCTCAATGTATTTTTGCATTTCCATGGTGACTAAAGATATTGAACATTAAAAAGGAAAAACCTTTCTCAACCATTTGTATTTCATCTTTTGACAACTCTCTGTCTAGTACCATGCCCCAATTTTTAAGAGGGCTGTTTGTTTTCTTAATGTTTAGGTTTTCTTCATACTAAAATATATGAACACATATTTTAAAATTAAATGGAATTACCCCAGAAAGAGGTAACAATGCACCCTCTGGATACCACATGTTAACAAATAAAAAGTGCCAGGAACGGATTACCTCTTTTAGGAGTTATTCAACAATAAGGTCCCACAGATACCCAAATGTTAAAGGCTGTTGCCATTGCTATTGGCTACTCTAAATGTGACAATAAGACTCTGCTGCTGCTGAAGACACTGTATACTTAAGTCACTGAACACAGAGAAATCAATTTGATGCTCACTTGGAAGCTTCATCCCTACCAGATAGCTTTGTAGTGCTACAAGATGCTTCATATGCTACTAGAGGAGAAAATAGTCATGAAGCTTTCCCAGATGTGAATTTTCCAAGGTACAATAATGACCAGCATGACAAGAAGTGCATACTAGTGCAATAATGGCATCAATGTCATGGCAGGGACCAACCATTTTCTGATTAGATTTAAAGCCTGATTGCTGAAACTCATATTGCCACCATTATGCAGGCCAAGTATCTATAGCTCAACAAGTCATAGGCCCTAGGGGAGGATCTACTACTATTACTTTGCTTAAAGGCCATGGTATTAAACCATCTCCTAATGATTTATTATTATACTCAGATATTAGTGTATCTTTTAACTCTCATCAAAGAAGAAGTTTCTTTGTGCAGTAGATGGGAATTACAGAGACCTATAACTGATGAAGATGCTGAGAATGAGGAACTAAGAATTTTCATCTCTACGTGGGACTTCTACATCATGTCTACTTCTTTCAAGGCTCAGGGATCCTTATAGAAAAGGGAGCAGAAAGACTGAAAGTGCCAGAGGCAATGGAGGCCTACAAGAGAATAGTGCTTTTGAGACACAGCAGGGCAGTTGCACATATGGACTCATAGTACTCATGACAATATGACCTACACAAGCTCAAGCCAGACAAAAATCCTATTACAGAGAGGTTAAGTTACACATAAAGTCCCACCCCTACTTGAGGAGATAATTGATAACTAGTTGTTATCGATTGGCAATCAATAATTGAGGGGGAGGGAAGGAGGGAGGGAAGGAGAGAGAGAGAGAGAGAGAGAGAGAGAGAGAGAGAGAGAGATACAGTAGAGAGTCACATATCCAGAGTACCTGAGAAGCACAATTTGTACTTACTGGTTTGCTTTGGTTGATTTGGTTTAGTTTGGTTTGGTTTGAATTAAGAAGATTCAAAGTTATGTGGATCTAAAAGAAGAGAAGAATCTGGAAGGGGTTGGGGAATGGGATTAAATATGATCAAAATTAATTATACAAAATTTAAAGATCTTATTTTAAAATGAGAAAGGAAACAACAATCTCAACAAAAATGTTAAAATTTTCTACATTTATGATTTTAAAATGTTTCCTTGGCCAGCAAGCCTACCTGTCAAACATTAGTGTCAAAGTGTAGGAGGGGAACATTACTGGAAAAGTTCTCAGCAACACACCTGATTCTGTGCTTCCAAGACCCTTCCTAAGTCAGGTATGCAAATCAGCTGCTCAATATAAATAGAAATGATGGCTGAAAAATAAATAAATCATGAAGCTTCAAGTCAGGAAATCTCTCTACACTTACTTTATTGTGGCAAAAGCCACGATGGTAGAAAAATCACACCACTGCCTTTAACATCAGCACTAGGCATCCCTACAGATCAATCTGTTTACCGTGCTCACAGTAGAGAGCAGTACATGGCCTCATTCAGGGTCACCTATCAGTTAAAATGTATTGAAGTAAGAAGAACTAGAAGTCAAGTCAGGTAGTAGCTTTCATAACTTCACTCAGAACTGTCAGTGGTTTCATGTCTAATCAACTAAAAGCAAAAGCAAAACAGGAGTTAGTTGAGCTGAAATGTCATGAAAGGTAATTTCCGAAAGCCCCATCCTGTCCTTAATAGTCACACACACACACACACACACACACACACACACACTCCTTCTTTCAGCTTAGCCTGGCATAGTTGCCAGCCTGCACAAGCCTCTTCAGTTCTGCTCCTAGGAGCCTACACTGGTGCATTAAGATGGGGTGGGGGACACAAGTGTTAGCAGTCAGAAATCTGAATGCCTGATAAAGATCACACAGCCACTCAGTACAAGGAAGTCCAGTTTGTCACCAGAAGAGCAATAAAACAGAATCTTCCAGATCACAGAGGTATTGTCACATACCTTGGTTGACTTGGCTTTGAAAAGATTAAAGGGAGCCCTGGAAAGCACTAAATCTAGTTTGGGGGATAGCTAAAAGTATTATGAAAATTATTAGGACATTTACAGAGATTCTGATCACCATGAGAGGTCCTTCCTTGTTTCCTGGTTCTTGATCTTTGAGGTCTTGCTTTTGCCTTGAGACACATTCTCTTCATGCTGCTCAGGCTGGTGTTGAAATCCTCAGTTCAAGAGAGCTTCCCATTTTGACTTCCTGAGTAGTTGGGACTACAGGTGCACATCACTAAGCCCAGGTCCTAAGAGCTTTAGAAATTGAAGTAGGAAAATGTACTCTGGTTGTTGTTTAGAATGGCTCATTAAAACCCTTGTCATTAATGTCATTATCCCAGACCATACTGTCCAATCGTGGCTCAGAAAGGAAAAGTGAGGAAAAAGAAAGACCCTTAAGGTCTCATCAGTTCCCAGACCCCATCACAACCTTCAAGTTGAAGAAGATTGTGTGTTTTCTTCTCCTTTTTTATTAGTCTTTCATCCAAGGGCTCACTGGCACTCTAATCTATCCCACACAAATCATCTACAAGGCCAAGAGGGAATGGAGAAAGAGCAAAGGATACTATTTCATTATCATCTTATGGCTCAAAATTCCACATTACTCATAAGTTGGTTAATATGAGGGCTTACTAAAATGTGTAATTTAAATTACCACACTGTAGTAGTTTTTTGAAGGAATATAGTTTTCATAAAGATAATGCAACTTGCTTTTATTTATTTTTTTATTCATTCTGCAATATGTGTTCTTATGTGTTCTGTTTAACCTCAGATCCTTCCACACAAAGAAAACATTCTGAAGAACCAGTTGGGGATTTTTGTAGGTCAACTGCAAGCACCATCCCCGTCTTAACCGCCAGCAGAAAAAAAAATGAAACATATTATTAATTCGTATGAACACACCAATGACACTGCAAGAAATAACTCTGATTGTCCTGATGTAGTTTTGCCAGAAGAGATATTTTTCACCATCTCCATCATTGGAGTTTTGGAGAACTTGATCGTCCTCCTGGCTGTGATCAAAAATAAAAATCTCCAGTCCCCCATGTATTTTTTCATCTGCAGTTTGGCCATTTCTGACATGTTGGGCAGTCTGTATAAGATCTTGGAAAACATCCTGATCATGTTCAGAAACATGGGTTATCTCAAGCCTCGCGGCAGTTTTGAAAGCACAGCGGATGACATCATTGACTGCATGTTCGTGCTCTCTTTGCTGGGCTCTATCTTCAGCCTGTCTGTGATTGCAGCTGACCGTTACATCACCATCTTCCACGCCCTGCAATACCACAACATCGTGACCATGCGCCGGACCATCATCACCCTAACAATTATCTGGATGTTCTGTACAGGGAGTGGCATCACCATGGTGATCTTCTCCCACCACATCCCCACAGTGCTCACCTTCACATCGCTGTTCCCTTTGATGCTGGTTTTTATCCTGTGTCTCTACATTCACATGTTCTTACTTGCCCGCTCCCACGCTAGGAAGATCTCTACCCTTCCTAGAACCAACATGAAGGGTGCCATGACACTAACCATCCTTCTTGGAGTCTTCATCTTCTGTTGGGCCCCCTTTGTGCTCCATATTCTCTTAATGACCTTCTGCCCAAATAACCCTTACTGTGTTTGCTATATGTCTCTCTTCCAGGTCAATGGCATGTTGATCATGTGCAACGCTGTTATTGACCCCTTTATATATGCTTTTCGTAGCCCAGAGCTCAGAGATGCATTCAAAAGGATGCTCTTCTGCTACAGGTATTAGTAGAATTTTTGATCCCTGCTTTGAGTGTTGTAAAGGGACCAAATAACCCAACAGTCTGACATGTACTGATGATTCTTCTGACTAGTCTTTCCTTCTTTAACAGATGGGGATGATCCCACTGACTAGTGTCTACCATAAGCACCTTCCTTATTAACAGTCTTACTGTACATGCATTTTTATATTGTATCTAGAGAGATGAAATGATGTGATAAAATGGACAGTTTACAAAGTACACATAGCATACAAATGTGGGGAATTTGGGTTAAGCTAATAGTTGTCCTTCTGTGGGTACCTGGCAAAACTGTCCTGGGAGGCATTTCCGAGCAGGAAGCCATGGTAACCAATTCTCTAGAAGTTAAAGTACTTTTACACATCTATCTAATGATATGTGTTAGTCAGATTTCTATGTATGTGAAAATGCATGCAATGGCAAATACATGTAATCAGTCAACTTTGAAAGAGGAAATGTTTATTTTGGTGCATACATTGTTGAGGTTTTGGTTCATTGTACCTGGCTGTTGATTTGGGCCTAAGGTGAAACAGTACATCATTATGGGACCATATAGTAAAATGACTCATGGTAGCCAGAAACCCGAGAGAGAGAGAGAGAGAGAGAGAGAGAGAGAGAGAGAGAGAGAGAGAGAGAGAGAGAGAGAGATGTCCTATAGTCTTCTTTGATGGTCAAACCTCAATGAACAAAGATTTCCCACTAGACCCCATTCTGGTAGCAGCAAGCTAAAGACCAAGTCTTTACATGCAGGAATCACTTACCAAAACCACTCAAAGTAGAAACTGTAGTGTGCTTGTAAGACAAACATGCTAATTAATTGCCACAGCTAACTAGCCCATCTCTCCTGTAGCCAGCTTTGACTTCCCAAGAAGAAATGAATCTTGACAATGAGTTTTCTTTGCTCAGTCAGGATCCTACTTAGTCTTAAAATCTCTTCCTGCTTCAGTTTTCTCAAGGTTTAAAAGAAAAAAAGATGAAATCCAATTTTAACCTGTCCAAGTCCTATTCAGAAATACATAATGCCTACTGTATTAGAAGAAGGCACAGTCAGTCAAACTACTGCATTAGACAGCCAAACGTGGTTCTTCCATCCAAATGCATAAGTAATGTCCTATAAATGTATTTCATAGCAAAAGAAGAGAAAGGGAGAAGAGTGTGTAGAAGTAAATAAAGAAGAGAGGAGAGGGGAGGGGAGGGGAGGAGAGGAGAGGAGAGGAGAGGAGAGGAGAGGAGAGGAGAGGAGAGGAGAGGAGAGGAGAGGAGAGGAGAGGAGAGGAGAGGAGAGGAGAGGAGAGGAGAATATAAGATAGAAAAGTCAGAGTCAGAAACATTTTGAAGTATGGAAAAATCTAGACCAAAGCATTTCAAAAACATGCTGTTACTAGAGACCCAAGCCAAGAACGTGAGGAAAAAAGTCCAAAAGGGAGGTACATTAAATCAATGAAAATTGTGTTCTACATGTAGTAATAGAAAGATGTCCGATATTGAAAAGTAGCATTCTCAATAGTGGTAAAAGAAACAAAATTTCAAGCTTACCCGTTAACATCATAGTTGAAGAAGAGGCTGAATAGGCAGTAGGCTGCAGTGGCAAGCCCTTGCCACACTGGAGAAAGCTATCTGTGAGGAAAGGAGCCCAGAGAGCACGAGGGCTTCTCTGGTCTCCCAGGATTCACAGCATCTTCTGGGAGAGGCAGCATCTTGTCTTCTGTCTCCAAATCCTATCATATAAGAAGTTCTGAAGAAACCAAAGGAAAAGATGTGGGATAAAAATAATATGATTTATTAGGGACTTGGGAGTGTGCTAGGAGTCAGCAAAATAAAAGAAACTCATACTCAGGACAAGGGAAAGGACTTACATGTTTAGATAGAAAACTATGGGACTGATTACCACAGTGGCTGTGGAAACATTCCCATTAGCATGTTTTTCACTGATACATGCCCATTCATTGAATAAATGCATAATTTGCTGTTTTGTTATTGTGTGCTATTTAGGTTTACCCAAACTGCTGATCATACTCACAATGCTTCTATAAACATTCTTGTGTGTGAGCGTGCAAAAAAAAAAAAGTCTCCAGAATATGTTCATTCTATTGACACACTTCCATTTAACTAGAGAATTGAAAACAGTTTTCCAAAATGACCAGACCAATCATCATTCTCACCCCCTAGGACACCAAGATTCCAGTGTTTTTTCACCAATACATTATGCCCTCAAAGTCTTGGTACTCGACAGCTATCTGATGCCCAACTTCAACTACTCGTGAACCTGAAGAACCTGTCACAGTGTTTGTGTTTCATAAAAAGCTTTCTCATGAGTTTCAATGGTCTGTCTTAGAGATTCCAGGGTGAACACTGACAGATATTTGCAAGTAGAGCCCTTATTAGTTTTGTCTTTTCCCCCTGTCTTGAGTCTACAGTACAGTGGTGAAAAGAAACAAAGATTGAGGAATTCCTCATGCTTTTCATAATTTTAAGTAGAAATACATTTATTTTTTCCAATATGGGGCTCACATCTTGAAAGTTTCAAACTGAAGATATTGTTCCCCCACATAGTTTTCTAACAGCGCTTTTTATCATACATGCACATCAATTTTAACATTTTCTGCAACAGCTGATCATTTGTGAAATTATTATATTAATAGGTTTCTTTTAAAATTGATCAAAACCAAATCACAAATAGTGTGATATTACCACAATTATGAATAAAGCTAAAATGTGTCATTTGACAAGACGCATTCTGAATCATAGTTTTATATATTCAAAAGATTTTATACTAATATGACTTAGCAAATATTTTAGATGGAAAATGATGAATTGTATGAAAGAGATGACAGTAAAAAAACAATAATTATGAAGATGTCATGAATTTGAAAGCAAGTGTGAAGAACATGGGAGAGGCTGTAGGGGAAATAGGGGAAAATGTCAATATGGTACTCATGTACAAAATTCTCAAAAACAATTTAGATTAAAACATGAATAAAATTTGAGAGCTACTTTTTCCACAAATGAGGTTTTTAAAGTATATATATATTATTTAAAAAAGAAGCTATTTGTTCTGCTAATATGGCTTCTTCTTCTTCTTCTTCTTCTTCTTCTTCTTCTTCTTCTTCTTCTTCTTCTCCTTCTTCTTCTTCTTCTTAAAGATTTATTTATTTATTATGTGTAAGTACACTGTAGCTGTCTTCAGGCACCCCAGAAGAGGGTGTCAGATCTCATTACGGATGGTTGTGCGCCACCATGTGATTGCTGATATTTAAACTCAGAAGCTTCAGAAGAGCAGTCAGCGCTCTTAACCACTGAGCCATTTCTCCTACTTCTTAACTTGTAGTTGGTGAAAGGGTTTTCATCTATTTGGCAATGACCCATAGCAGTGAGAGACTTTCACTCTAAAGGAGCCAACCACTGCTTATCTGACTTCTGGCCATTAAAGAGTGGCAAACAACTATATTGCCAACATAGGAGGGGGAAAATCAGCAAAATATCACTTACTAATTTAAGTACATGTTTGTATGATAACTAAAACTTTCATAGTTTGTTGGGCATACCTTCTAAAGCCTAAAACACCTATATACTTTTTTTTTTGTTTTGAATGTAACTCTTACAATTTCTGTATCAGTTTGGGAGATAACTACCATTTCCAAAAGCCACAAAAGGAACAGACAAGAGTCCCAGTAGGGACATCACCTGCACAGGTCTTCCCAGGGTGCCTAGATCTCTGGCATTGGACTCCAGCAAGGATTATATGACACAATATTGATGTGACAGTTAGAGAGCTTTAATGTTAAGAGATTCTAGAAGAATAGGTGAATCCAGAGCAGCATGGCAGCTAGCATTGCCAGGAGTCTGTGAGTCGCTTTAAGTCAGAGGCCACCACCGCTTAACAGGAAGGCAGAAAGGCCAGTGAGGCAGTCAAAACTATGTCCCTAGATCCTAAAATCTAAAACATTCTTATCTCTTGCCCTTTAGGTGCAGTGTAAGATTTAAAACTATGTCAAGGGAGACAGGAGAAAGCTGAACTTGTATTTGAGAGTGGGCATCCATGGAACAGTCAGCTCTCTCTAGCACCTTGAAGTACATCTTTTTTTTTTTCACACTCTAAATGCTCAGATTCAGTTTTAACCACATTTCTCAAAGGTCTGTTGAAACAAGGAAAACTGGGTGCAGACAACCTTTTTAGAAATCAAAAGCACCCTCAGGAATAGTATTGCTTTGGTTTTGTTTTCTTTTAGTTATTGATAAACTTATCTAATTCAGTTCTTTTTTAATTTCACAAACTTTATTATTAGTTACTTGAAAATAAAGAAACACCAAAACTAACAAAACCCAAAGTCTATACATCTCAGTGAAGTTCTATATGTTTAGAATAGCCACTTGAAATAGAAACTTTGTAGTTTGATATTGGACTCCATATATATATACATATATATATGTATATATACACTTATATACATACATATATATATAATCAGAAATGAAAAATGTATGACAGAGTTAAAACTAGAAAACCAGTTTATATCTTTTATCAGGAAATGGGCATGTGCTATGAAAAACAGGATAATTCAGTTATTTAAAAGAGCTTTATTTTGGTAGCAGCTGTATCACATCTTGAAGTAATGAACACTAAGCACCTGTATAGAGCCTGTTAAGAGTTTCATTTTTATCTGCCCCTAATTTATCTTTCAATTTTCTAGACAATTTAGCAGTGTGGCATTTCTTAAGCAGAGATAAAGGCTTAAGTTGTAGCCTCTCCCAAATGCTGCTGTCTTCTGCCTCTTTGGTGATAACTAACCCTGAGAGAGTTAGGACACCATGAAAACAATTATCCCCGTGACTAAGATGACTAAATAACTTTATTATGTCTAGCAGAAGAAGCAAGAGCTTCCTCTTACAGAGGGTAACAAGACTTGGGAAAATACAGCAGTAAGAGTTAACACAGTGATTAAGTAGTTTTTGTCCAGTTCTTAACCTGCGATTACAACCCCTCAGGGGTCATATATCAGATATCCTATGTAGCAGATATATAAATTGTGATTTATAACAGTAGCAAAATTACAGTTATGAAGTAGCAACAAAGTAGCTTTGAAAACAGGATAATAAACAATGAGTTGGGAGTCACTGCAACATGAGGAACTATATTAAAGAGTCCCAGTATTAAGAAGGTTGAGAACTACTCGGGTAGAGAAAATAAACAAAAATAAAAGTAGAAGTTCCCATACATTCACAATATGGCCCTGTCCACTTGGATTCTGACCCCTGTGGTTTGTGACATTGCTTGCAAACATCTACAACCTAACTCCTAGTGACTCATGGATCCTTATCCAGTGGTCAATCTCAAGGAAGACAGACAGTGCTATGCATTTTGCTGTGTAACTTAAGATAGTGTGATGCTCACTTATTCATCTAGATACGACCACACATAGTTGACACATAAGACCAAGTAACTTCCTTTAGCTGAATAAAAGGTCACCTGTTCTATTCACAGAAGTGATTCTACTCCCTCAGAATATACTCACACTTCTCATAAAGTGTTTCTTCATTAAGTCCCTCCTCCTGAGCGTTCCCCTTTATGAAAACATTTTTCTAGCTGTTCTAGTCTAGTAAATACTTGTACCACTTGGCATTTAGTCAGCATTGCTGTACAGAGGTGCCATGGTGACATTTTGATCGTTCATGTGGAGACTGTTCTCTTTGCCTCCATCAGCTGTGCTCCCCTTTCTCCTAATGCTTCAGTAGTTGGATGGTTGGCCTGAAAACAGTTAAAGGTCTCTAGAGGACTGCAACTGCTCTCCCAAGAGAGCTGAAGGTGTCCTGGGCTGTGGTGCCAGACTATACCATCCTTCAGAATGAAAGCTAAGGGGTGCCTTTCTGCCTACCGCAGAACCCCTTTGCTTTATATTTGCTGAAGGGCTCTGGCCAGGGCTATTATTGGTAGAACCCAATGGCATTATAAAAAAGAATGGTCCCCAATAGTCCCTCAAGGTAAGTTCCACTTTGCCCTCTTTCTGGCAGGACTCTAACTTCTAATAGGTGATGTGGTTATCAGTGGTAGCTTATCTAGGGTAGGATCCACACACGTTCTCCCAGTCAGATCTTTTCTTCTTCTTGGCATTTGATACTGCTCTCCAGCAAAGGAGGGAACAGAGCCTGTGGCTGATGGTGTTTGTGCCCACTGTCTCCTCTCTCAGTCTGATCCAAGAAATCCACAGGTAACCGGGCTTTCACTTTCTTCAGAGCAATGGATTCTCCATTTCCCTCATGACTCATTCCTGGCCAGTTTCAACTTGCAAAATTTTCTATTTTAAGAGTTGTCTGGTCTGACCAACCAAGTGGATTTGGCTCTAGAGTGAAACTAGTTTTCACCTCCATGAGCTTGGAGAATAATTCTTTTCAGGGTGGTCATGATTTATAGCAGACCTCAGATGAGTCAGTATATAGAGCCCAGGACTCAGGGATGACAGCAGGAGAGGGCTTTTGACTTCAAAGGAGGCCATCTGGGTAAACACTGATCTTCCAGTAGGAACCGCAAAATAGGTTTTTATGTCCCTATTCCCTCTAACTGACCTGAGAGATGTACTTTCAAAAATTGGTCTTTTTGATCCATAAACTCTCAAAAGAAAAACAGAAAATAATTTTACAATAAATCTTGGCCCTGATACACACTATACTGTCAGCAATGCTTGTGCCCTGTCACTCACTGAGCTTTAACTGCATCCCCCTAACTAGAAGACAAGATGTTTCTTATCATGTAGGGACAGACTCTGAGATAGCTTATATCCAAGTCTTCACAGCCTTGTCACAGACCCTAATCTTTAAGAAAGGCTGTGAGCTGCCTTGCACTCTCCTACTCCAGTGCATCCTTCCCACACGCAGCCACAGATGAGCTCTTTGATGGTTCTCCTTTTGTGGATACTCAAGTTCGTTCTCAACCATCAGCTTCTCAGCCACTACCCATCTCTTACCTGCCAACTCTGATCCCACCCACCTCTGTAACTTTCCCTTCTTCCCCTCCTTCCTTTCCACCTGCAGAGCTCGCTCAGATTACTGCTTTAACCTACTCTTCCCCTCCCTCACTTGCTCTGGAACTTCATATAGGAAAAAAAAAAAGAATTATTCTCCAAGCTCATGGAGGTGAAAGCTAGTTTTGCTTTAGTGACAAATGGAACTCAGGAAACAAAAGCTTCTCTCCGGCTGGAGAGATGGCTCAGTGATTAAGAGCACTGACTGCTCTTCCCGAGGTCCTGAGTTCAATTCCCAGCAACCACAAGGTGGCTCACAACCATCTGTAATAGGATCCGATGCCTCTTCTGGTGTGTCTAAAGACAGCTACAGTGTACTTACACATAGTCAATCAATCAATCAATCAATAAAAAGCATCTCTCCTTCAGAGAATACCCTTCTCTTTCAGAGGGTTGCTATGGGGGCTTTATCAGGATACCCGTCCCCTTCCCTATGTCTGACCTGTCCCTAATATAATTCAAGCTAGAGTCATTTACCCAGAATCTACTTATCTTCATTAATGACTTCAGGAGGCTTTTGAGCCAAGCTGGCAAGACATCTTTAACATCCGAACCACCCGTGACAGGTATGAGGAAGAGCCCATATCTAGACCTTAGTGTGTATCTAGATTGATGAGGCTCAGGCTTGCTGCCCATTTACAGCCAGCTAGACAGCATTGCTGTACATAAAATGGAGCCCTGCTGGTCACATCTGACCACAAATGTAGGCTATGTAGAAGTAAGACCCACAGAGACCGCTTGGCCACCTGTCTGTTAAAAGACAAAACAAAACAAAATATAACTGAAAAGGGTCCTTAGCAAATACATTAAGTACAGCAAGTTATGAAAGTTAACACAGAAAGCATCTGATAACCCTCATATCTTTCCATGTAGGCTACCTAAAACATGCATACATATATTAACCTGAACCATTCTGGCTTGATTTATTAGCCAAGTTTCTATAGGTATTAGATGAAAACTTAAAAACTTAACAAGATCATAGCTCCTATCACCATCTAAAAAGACACAGATTTAAGATCTTTAATAACCAGGTGCTAATCTCAATGGCCAGAAAGGAAGAATTGGAGGAGGGAAAAGATAAATTAAAGACACAGCTTATGACCACATCAATTGCCTGTTCTCTGCAGAAAACCTGAGGATCTTGTCTAGCAGCCATCTCATTACATCCACTGCACTTACCCAGCTCCTGGCTAAAGAACTCTTCCTATTATCACTGTTGGTAGCCAGGATATTTTAACTGAGAGGAGCAAAGCCTGTGAGGTATATACCCTTCCCTAGGAGCTGTGTCCAATCTACAGAGTTGAGACCCACTGCGGTAGAAATCGCCTTCTCTCCCAAATGAGGGAAGGAGACCTCATCCAAGGACCTCATCCTTAGGTCAAACCTGAAGAAGGACCAACGCCCTTAACATCATTCCTATACTATGAGGAGCCCATTGAGGAAAGATACACATCCTTATTGAGTCAGTGTCTGTGTTAGTCAGTTTTTTGTCAACATGACACAGGCTAGAGTCATCTGGAAAGAGGAAACCTTGATAGATAAAATGCCTTCATAAGACTGGCCTTCAAGGAGAGAGGATGCAGGAAATAGGGGAGCTCTTTGGGCCAGGCTTTGGAATGAGAAGGATGCACAACCATGTAAGGTCTTGGGGCAGCCAGAACCTGCAGCCTCTGCCACCAGTAGCCACCAGCGGCCACTGGAGCCACCGGTAGATGGCTGATATAGGCTAGCTGATAAGGTTAGGGCAAGAGATTTCGGTGCCCAGCGATTGTGTTATTTGGTTGGTTCTAAAATAATAAAGCCATCTGAAGTGTTTCTGAAGAAGGAGGAGGAGGAGGAGGAGGAGGAGGAGGAGGAGGAGGAGGAGGAGGAGGAGGAGGCCTGTGGGCAAGCCTACGGGGCATTTTCTTGATTAATGATGTATGAGGAAAGCCTTAGCATATCTGAGGTAAGGCCACACCTGGGCTTATGGTCCTGGAGTCTATAAGAAAGTAAGCTGAGAAAGCCACAGAGAGCAAGGCCAGAAACTGAACTCTTCCACGGCCTCTGCTTCAGTTCTCGCCTCCAGGCTTCTGACCCACTTGGGCTCCTACCCATGGCTTCCCTCAGTGATAAATTATAACCTCGAATTATAAGATGAAGCAAACCCTTTCATCTCCAAGTTTCTTTGGGCTGTGGTCTTTATTACTGCAATAGAAGCCACAAGTAAGCCAAGGACTGATGGATTTTATCTGTATGGATAAGTTAATCCTGGATATGGCAAAGACTGATAATCCAAGATATGGCAGAGACCAGAATTATATTCTCTATTGACACTGTCCAGTTTGCTCTCCAGTTACTAGTCTATCATACTCTGATACTGATAGCCATTTCTCACCAGAATGTTTTCACTTTCATTAGCCAGTATGATAAACAAGTATCAATAGAACTCCTATCTCATCTGTCTAAGTTAGGATTTCCATTGCTGTGAAGAGACATCATAACCAAGGCAACTTACATAAAGGACAGCATTTAATTGGGGCTGATTTACAATTTCAGAGGTTCAGTCCATTATCATCAAAGAGAGAGCACGGCAGCTCTCAGGAGGAGCTGAGAGTTCTACATCTTCATCCAGAGAAAGTCAGGAACAGACTCTCTTGCATGGGACTAGGAGAAGAGTCTCAAAGTCCACCCCCACAGTGACACACTTCCTCGGTTAAGGCCACACCTATTCCAACAAGGCCACACCTCCTACTAGTGCCACTCCCTGGGCCAAGCATGTTCATATCACCACACTGCAGGTAAATATTAACACAAATTTGCCTCCTCACATCTCCTCTCTCATCCATTGACTGCAATCTTGCAAACATCAGTCTCTGAAGTAAGGCTTCCATTTGTATTAAGGTCCCATCCCACAAGGAAAAGTGTATGCTTGCAGTCACCCTTTCATCACACAACCAAGCAGTTAAGGCATGTGGTGATGGCTAGGTTGAAAAGTAGTTGGTCAGTCATTCTTAAGAGGCTATTGAAACATGAAGTAGCTAGAAGCCAAGAGTATTTCAAGGAGGGATTAAGGATTGGAGATTTGGTATTGGACCAAAAAAAAAAAAAAGTGTACTAGATAGGACAAAAACAAACCCTCTCACACACAAGCAACGCTAATTCTGAGTAACACAGAGGTTTCGGAGTCGCATGCTTGCAATATATCTGACGATACTCAAAGCCTCTGCATTTAGTCGTCCTAACTTGTCTCCTTGATGACGTTATCCCTTTTTCCACATCAGCCTTCAAGTTATCTCTTCTTGCTTTGACCAACAGTGAATTTTGTTTTGTTTTGTTTTGTTTTGTTTTGTTTTGTTTTGTTTTGTTTTGTTTTGTTTCGAGACAGGATTTCTCTGTGTAGCCCTGGCTGTCCTGGAAGTCACTCTATAGACTGTGCTAGCCTCAAACTCAAAAATCTGCCTGCCCCTGCCTCCCAAGTGCTGGAATTAAAGACATGCACTATCACTGCCCAGCTCCAACAGTGGATTTTTAATAGACCCTGCCCCTAGAAGTCCTATCTATACTGTGAAAATAAAAGTCTTGATACCCAGACTGGAAAATCTAAAAGAAACAGATACATTTCTTTTTTCTTTTTATTTTTCTTTTTCTTTTTCTTTTTCTTTTTCTTTTCTTTCTTTCTTTCTTTCTTTTGGTCTAGCCACTATTTTTTTTATTGAATATATTCTTTATTTACATTTCAAACATTATTCCCTTTCCTGGTTTTCCTTGGCCAGATAGAGTCAGCATAGAATTCTACCTGATCTTCTTCATATAAGAATCAGTGTTAGTATTTCTCAAATTATCCTGCAAAATAGAAAAGAAAAAATATTGCCTAATTCTTTGACTTTGGCCATAAGTACTTTGACACATAAACCACACAAAGATCCAACAAAAAAAGAAAATCACAGACAAATATCTCCCTTATGAACATTGATGTACAAATTCTTTATATAATACTTGGAACCCAAATCAAAGACTGCATCAAAAAGATCATCTACCACCATCAACTAGGCTTCATCCCAGAGATGTAACAATAGTTCAAGCTAATAAATTGATAAATGTAATCCTCCATATATTAAAACAATGAAAAACAAAAACAACATGATCATCTCATTATTAGGCACACCAAACATCTTTAACAAAATATAATACCCCTTGATAAAAGTCCTGGCAACACCAAGGGTACAAGAAACATACCTCTATATAATAGAGGTGATTTACAGCAAGCCCACAGCCAACATAAACCTAAACAGACAGGAATCAAAAGGCATTGCCACTAAAAGCAGGAACAAGATAAGGATGCCCACTTTTTCCATACCTAGTCAATATAGTACTTAAAGTCTTAGCTAGTAAGACCAATAAAGGAACTCAAGTAGATATAATTAGGAAAGGAAGACGTCAAAGTGTCTTTATTTGCAGATGATATAATTCTATATATAAATGACTCTGAAAACTCTGCCCAAAAACCATTCACTTTTGATAAACACCTTCAGCAAAGTAGCAGAACACAAAATTAATACACAAAGACCAGAAGCCCTCCTATATACAAATGGCAAATAGACTGAAAAGGAAACCAAAGAAACAATAGTTTTGACAATAGCTTCAAAAAATTAAATAAAGTTTCTTGGTTGTGGGTAACTCTAACCAAGCAAGTAAAAGACTTGTACAACAAAGACTTTAAGATATGGAAGAAGATATCAGAAGATGGAAAGATCTTCCATGCGTATGACTTAAAGGGATTAATATAGTAAAAGTGGTCATATTATCTAAAAGCAACCTATAGATTCAACAGAATCTCCTTCAAAACTCCAACATAACTTTTCACAGAAATTGAAAAGACAATTTCCAGCTTCATTTGGAAAAAAAATCCAGGATAGCTGAAACAACTCTGAATAATAAAAGAACTTCTAAAAAAAAAAAAAAGCATCTTCTCTGATTTCAAATTGTACTATTATACACAGAGCTATAGTAATAAAAAGAGCAACATGGTATTGACACTAAAACAGACAATTGATCAATGGAATGGAAGACCTATGTATAAGTCTATAGCCTAGAGACAAGAGATTTTTGACAAAATAGCCAGAAATACACACCATAAAAAGACAGCATCTTCACAAATGGTGAGGGTCAAACTGGGGGGCTGTATGTAGAATAATCCAACTAGATCCAGATTTATCATCCTGCATGAAATTCAACTCCATATGGATCAAGACCTCAACATAAGGACAGATACCTGAATTATGATAGAAAAGAAAGTCAGGAATAGACTTAAACTCATTGGTACAGGAAATAGGCATAAGAACAGCAATTAGTAAACAGAACTATGAAACTGAAAAAAATGTCTGTACATCAAAGGACACCATCATTAGGACAAAACAGCAGCCTAAAGAATGAGAACAGAGCTTGAACAATTACATATTGTATAGAGGGTTAATATCTTTAAAATGTAAGGAATTTTTAAAAACTAGACATCAAGAAAACAAATAACTCAACTGAAATGAGACACAAAACTAAACAGAATTCTCAAAAGATGAAACACAAATGATTAAGAAACACTTAAAGAAATGATCAACATCCTTAGTCATCAGGGAACCAAAACTACTTTGAAATTTCATCTAATACCAGTCAGAATGGACAAGATCAATAAGACAACAGCACATGCTAGCGAGGATGTAGAAGAAAGGGTAACAAACACTCATCCAATGCTGATGGGAGTGCAAAGTGTATAGGAACCATGGAAATCAGTGTGGAAGTTCATCAGGAAGCCGCTAATAGATCTACCTCAAGATACTATTCTAGGGCACATACCCAAAGAGACACTCGCTCACCCATGTTCATTGCTACTCTTTTCATAATAGCCAGGAACTGGAAACAGCCTACATGTCCATCAATAGACGAATGGATAATGAAAATGTGGTACATTTACACAAAGGAATATTACTCATGTGTTTAAAAAAAGAAATCAAGAAATTTTCAGATAAGTGGATGGAACTAGGCTCATCCTGCATGAGGTAACACAGATCCAAAAAGACAAATATGGCGTGTGTTCTCTTATAAGTGAATGTTGCATTTTAAGGCTCTTCAGTGGGTATTCTAGTATCTACAAAACCACAGAGGTTAGGTATAAAGTAAGAGACTTTGAGGAAGTGAAGGAACCCTTTAGGTAGAGGAAACAGAATATATACAGATACAGGATTTGGGGAGACTGGAACAGGATAAGTAAGTAAATCAAGGGAAGGGGAGAAGGGAAAGGGAGATATAGGGAGAGACAACTATCACTAAGGAACATTTGAGGAGTTATATGGAAACCTATTACTATATAAGCATCTTCACATACATACATACATGAACATATATACATGAAAGAAACTTAATAGAACCACCAAATACCAGGGGAGAGAAAGCACCAGCTAGACCCATCTTTCCCCTACATGAAACCTTCAGTTCCAGGAGTGGGTTACAACTAATTAAATTGTCATCAAAGGGGCTCCATGAAAACACCCAAATAACTCAGACTGTTGCCAAGGGTATTGGTCTTTCTCCACATACTGGCGGTAAAGTCCTATTGCCGAAGCCAATACCTACTATTTTTTTGAACATGGAGAAGTTGATCTGGCACCTAAATAGAGCCTTTATTCCTATTAACTAGTGAGCCTGATCACTTGAAGGTATTCTGCACGCTACTAAAGGAGAAAGGCAACCACCAACCTAGATACGACCTTTGTCATCTACAACAGTGATCTGCTTGCATGGTGTGCTGGTGCTGTTGCACTATTGTGGCACACATATTGTGGGAGTAACCAGCTTCTCTCTGGTTGTATTTAAGGACCACTCCAGGAGATAGAACCTGTGCCTGAAAGGCTTTGAATGGCCAAGGATGAGACTAGACAGTCCATGGAAGTAGGAAATACTTCCTAAGTACTAAGTAGGGAAACCCAAACACTGTTGTTCTACTACAGAAGTATAGCAATAAGATGACTCCTAACGACATTCTGCGATGACCATAAATCAGTGTCAGAATCCCAGAAGCTTCCTCCTGCAGGAGATGAGAACGAACACAGAGACCCACAGCTGGACAGGGTGCAAAGAATGATAGGTCCTGGAAAACTCAGTCTTAAACGGAATGCTTTCATCAAACTTTCTCCTCTGGCATCAGAGAGACATACGGAAGAGCCAGGGGCATGGAAGACACCAAGGAGACAGTGTCTTCCAGATACAACCAGATGAGTGCATATATAATCCACAGAGACTGTGGCAGAATGCACAGGGTCTGAGCAGGTCCGAGACAGATGGGTCCCAGAGATGGGAGGGGAAGTGGACACGAGTTTCCAGCCCTAACCCAGAAGCCATTTCCAGTTGACAACCATTCGCGAAAGAAACATTAGTGCCAAGCAATGGTGCCTTTAATCCCAGCACTTGGGAGGCAGAGGCAGGCAAATTTCTGAGTCTGAGGCCAGCCTGGTCTACAGAGTGAGTTTCAGGATAGCCAGGGCTACACAGAGAAACCCTGTCTCAAAAAAAAAATGGGGGGGAAAAGAAAGAAGGAAACATTAGTTTTCTCTAATGGAGTATCACTGGTATATTAACACTTAAGGGCCCCATAGCCTAGCCAGCAGTAGATGGCCACTATAAAATGAACCTGATGGTATTTTTGGAAACGTTTTGTCTCATAGTGCTTTGGTTCAGCATTTTTTGCTTTTTAATTTACTTGGATTTTTGCTTAAACACTGTGGTTTCCAAGTTTTGTGTTTTTATAGATTTTTTTTGTATGCACAGTATTATGCCTCCATGTGTATGTTTCTTATGCTTATTCTTTTTCTTTTGGGGGTTTTGCTCTCCTTCTCTGTTTGCTTTGTTTTATTCTGTGTTTATTTTTGATTGGTCCATTTATTTCCTAAAGAAAAAGAGGGGGAAAGGCATGGAGTTGGTTGAGGAGAAAAGCTGTGATTAGACTATACTGTAAAATAATTTTCAGCTTACAAAACGGAAAGGGAACAGTATATTTCCCTACCATTGGACTTACCATCAACATTTTACAGTCTAGAAAAAAAAAACCCCAGAAGTCACAGCTAATGCAAACTTGTTGTAATGGTTGCGATGTAAGGCATGATCTCATGTTGTTTATTATTAGAAATAATTTCATGCTTCTATACAGATCTGCAAATCAACACTTCTTATGTTTACCTGAAGGTATCAACGGTAAAAATAATTTGTTAATTAGGACCATCTGTCAAAAAATGTGCTAAGTTCTCCCATTATTTTATTGAGATCAAGCCCATTAGAAGTATTTACCTATTTAGAGGCAAAGCATTGAGGCTAAGAGAAGTTCAGTTATAGACCAAAGCACAGGCTGGTCATGAATGCAGGTCTGCCATTCTGGGAAAAGAAATCCACCAAAAGCTCGAATCTTCCTGAAAACAGTCAAAACCTCAATATTATTCAATAGTACAATTTTATCCAGTGTTCGTGTACATGGTATACTTTAAAGGTATCTTCAAAATCCCCTTTAACACATTTACACTAAGTTTGAAAAGACCAAAGCCAAAAAAATTGAAGCCATTAGTTAAATTATTAAATTACATTAAGAAGCCATAACCCAGACACTGTAACAACAATGAGTAGTGGCATTGTCTGTCAGTCTCAATTCTGGAAATCCACAGCACCTCTTCAAGGAACAGATTGTGTAAGCTGCTAAGTTCCTCTTCACAGTGCCTTGCCATACAGTAACTAATAGATTCCCTGAGAAACCCTCCCATGGGGTTGAGACACTGAAACCATTTGCCTTAAAAGTACACCTTGTAAGAGTTTGCTAGCCTGTTAATAGATTAACAATATATCCTTTAAACTCCTAACAACCATATGATTCATACACATAAATGTTTGCAAGAGATGCCTAGAGCTCACACTCACTGAAGGTGAGAAAGAACTAAATCTTATAAGATTCTGGTAATGAAACCAGCATTCTTAATTATGAAAAAGAGGAACTTTGGCCTTATTTTATAACTACACAGCGTTTTCTTGTTCATCTTTAAGGAGACATTCAGGAAAGTGTGAATGGACCTGCAGATTATTCTAGGAGATCCTGTGGCTGCTACTTCAGATGAATTTAGGTGATGTGTTCTCTAGAGACAGTAGCAATTACATCTTCTATATTTTGTTCTCAGTCTTCTACTAAGAAATATTTGTTTCAATTTTGCCACAGCAGATGGTCCAGAAATCGCATCTCCAGGATTGGAGAAACAGCTGAACATTTGAGAGCACTGGATGTCCCTCTAGAGGACCAGGGTTTGATGCCCAGCACTCGCATGAGAGCTCATTTGTAATTCCAGCGCCTGTGAATCAAATCCCTTCTTCTAGCCTGGGCACATCTAGCAAGGGCACTGCCTACATGTGGCACACAGGAAGAGATGCAGGAGAAGCATCTATATACATAAAATAAATAAACAAAATACTTTTGAAGAAAGTAAAGCAGCATCCATGTTAGAAAATGGATGAGACACAAAAGGGACAATTAGACAGTTGACAGTAGGATTCCATCACTGGATGTAACGTAGCACAATAAATGTTTAAATGGGATCCCAGACAACTCATCTTCGTTGTCACTGTAAGCTAAACAAACTTCACACAGCCACTACAATCTTCACTTTCAGATGTGACTTTCAAGTATGTACATAGTATATGAAATCTTATAGGAATACTATGCTACACGCCATCATTTTATGCTAAAGGGAATCTTGAGTGAGGTTTACGTGTTAGCTCATAGGCATGGTAGAGGTTTTAGATTAAAAAGCTTTAGATGGACTAAAAGCTGAGATTAATTTTCCATAAAAAGATGGCTGGGTGGAAGAGAATATCTAGAATATCTGAATATGGGGCTGTGAGATGGCTCAGCAGGTAAGAGCACTGACTGCTCTTCTGAAGGTCCTGAGTTCAAATCCCAGCAACCACATGGTGGCTTACAACCATCTCTAATGAGATCTGATGCCCTCTTCTGATGTGTCTAAAGACAGCTATGGTATACTTACATATAATAATAAATAAATCTTTGAAAAAAGAATATCTAAATATATCTCTTAATGGGGATTTAATAAAAAAGAAACAAAAAGCTGGGCATGGCCATGCATGTCTATAATCTAAGCACTAGGCAGGGAAACCATTGTCAGTGTGAAATCAGCCTGGACTACATAGTGACTTCAAGGCCAATCTGAGATACACAGCCAGACATTGTCTTCAAAAAGAAGATACATCGTCCACATCATCACAGCTGGGTAGAATAGTCCAAAATCTTTGGATCACAAAGCTCCAGATATCCACGATGGACTTACGGGATTTAGTGATCCGCCCTTCAGCCTCCATTCTTACTTTACTCTAATATTTTCTTGCTATGTCCCAACCCCTCCCTTCCGTATCAGGACTGTGTTATTATATAGAGGAAGCATGTAACTTGTCTGGGATGTTAGGAAGGTTCACAGTGGAGAGAATGCCTGAGGAGGAGATCGGGTGTACTTTTTGAACAGCTTTGGAAGGAACTGTTAAAGACCATGGGTATTTTTGAAGTTAGACTAAAGACATTTTTCATTTTAAGATGGCCACAAGGCTATGAGGACAGACAGTGGAAGATTATTTCTTCAGGGTCTCATATTGACTAGGAAAGGATGCGTGAGGATTAATATTATCAACACGACAAGATCTAAAACTATCTACAAGGCAATTTCTGGGTGTGTTTGTGAAGGAGATTCTAGATTAATTGGAGTGGAAGACTGGCCCTACATACCTATACTATTCCTTGGGCTAAAGTCCTGGACTTAGTGAAAAGGAGAAAACAACCGTAGCCACCAGCATTCATCTTGCACTGCTTCTTCACTGTGGACACTGTGTGATCAGCCACCTCACGCTCCTGTCACCAGATCTTCCCCACACTGATGGACCGTACCCTCAAACTGGGAGTCAAAAGAAACCCTTTCTTCCTTGCATTTTTGTTGAGTACATTATCACAGAAAGAATTTGTATATATGGTCAGCTCACCTGAGCTTAGAAGCTCATAGTTCTTTTCTATTTCAACAAGAATCCTCTTTAATCTGACTTACTCATTGAATCTCACATACTAAATCTCACATAATATAGACTGCCTATAATATTTAACATTTTAGGAAGAGTGCAAATTAAATAACTATGAGCAATGCATTTTTTCATTGAATCAATGTTTTCTATTTCATTTCTTGCAAAGCCTAATATTGAAATAATTTTTAAAGTTGCCTATGAATAATCCTCTTCTCTCTCTCTCTCTCTCTCTCTCTTTCTGTTCCCCCCTTTCCATTTTCTCTCTCCTATATAAGCTAGCTCATGGATCACAAAGAAGTGAATAATTCTTAATTCAGCAATGCTGCAATAGGAAATTCTCTACCGATTTAGCTGGGACTTCTGAAAGCTAAGAATCCTCTAATGCAAAAACTGGCTTACTCAACTAGAAGTTTTTAAATCAAAATAACTAGTGAGTTTCTTTGCCTTTTCACATTGTGTCCAAAAGCAAGTAGGAGATTATGGTGTTAGTTACCTCAAAATTCTATGGCTTCTTGCCAGGCTTCACCATTTCTTCTAGCCCATATTTCCTCTTATGGTCACAAATCCCAGCTCTTTCACCACCAGGGATTTTACAGCCACCTCAAGTGGCCCTCCAATGCCACCTTCACTCTCCTAGATTAGGGTTGTCCCCAAGCTTCTCCTGTACTTTCCAATGGACCACCACCTCTCTTACCCATCTTCTTCCTTTGGAATGTGCCATATTTCAGCCCACCAGTAACTTTCCAGGCATCCCACATAGTACGGACACCCACATTTACTAGTTGCATCCTCCTTCCTGGAATCCCTCCATTAAAGTACCCCAAGAACTCCAAAGTTGCTTGCCAGGGACAGGGACTGCCACCTCCTCTGACGTGGCTAGGAGACCCAGACCCCTCCTTCCCTTATCAAGTCACCGAAGCCTGCTTTGCTGCCTAATTCAGGCTAACCAGCTTCCCCATCTGGCATTAAAACTAAGGCATGCTGCCAGGAGAAAAATTTTCCAAGCTCCTTGACCAAACAGCTGCATGCACCAGACAATAACTGACAAGCAGAGGATTGAGCCTTAAACACTAAACAGAGGAAATTGACACTCTAAGCCTGCTATGAATTAGTCTCCTACTGAACATTGTAAAAATTCCTGCTGAAAGAAAAAAGTGACTTGGACGAAATACAGAAATAAAAACAACACAAAAAACCAAAATAACAAGTATAATTCCAAAGAACACAGATCCCATAGTAATGGCCCCTGATGAAATGACCTAAAAGAATGTCCAGAGAAAAACATAACTCAAAAGAATGATTTTACCTTCGGTCAAACATCTTGAAGAAGACAAAAATGAATAAACTAAGGAAATCAATAAAAAAAAGTTTGAATTTCTAAAAAATTCCCAAACTGAAATATTGCTACACATGAATATCTCAATAAGTCAATTTAAAAACCTCGATACCTCAATGAAAAGGTACACACACACACACACACACACACACACACACACACACAAATGGATCATGCTGAAAGCAGAGAGTCAGGGATAGAAGACACAGAAAGACAGGAAGAAAGGAAGGAAGGGAGGGAGGGAGGGAGGGAGGGAGGGAGGGAGGGAGGGAGGGAGGGAGGGAAGGGGAAATGAATTGGATTACTCATTGAGAAGCTTACAAAAAAGAAAAGATGGAACATGTTTTAGGGCATAATAAGATATAACTATAGAATTATGGGCACAAATAAAAATGACTGCCATAGCAGTGACATAGATAACATTGCCAAGAAAATCTCCAAAAACTAAAGAAAAATCCCCATCTAGATACAAAACAAAAACAAAAATGAAACCTGTAGAACACTGTACTGGCTGGTTTTGTGTGTCAATTTGACACAGCTGGAGTTATCACAAGGGAGAAAGAAGTCTCCCTTGAGGAACTGCCTCCATGAGATCCAGATATTTTCCCAATTAGTAATCAAGGGTGTGAGGGCCCATTGTTGGTGGTGCTATCCCTGGGCTGGTAGTTCTGTAAGAAAGCAAGCTGAGCAAGCCAGTAAGTAACACCCTTCCATGGCCTCTGCATCAGCTCCTGCTTCCTGACCTACTTGAGTTCCAGTCCTGACTTCCTTTGGTAATGAACAGCAGTGTGGAAGTGTAAGCTGAATCAACCCTGTATTCTGCAACTTGCTTCTTGGTCATGATGTTTTGTGCAGGAATAGAAACCCTGACTAAGACAAACACCAAATGGACAGTACCAGAAAAAATAGCCATAATATATTAGAATTAAAACATTAAAAATACAGAATAAAAAAACAGTATTAAAAGTTTCAAGAGAAAAAGATCAAGTAACATATAGAGGCAGTTACTCTAGAACAAAACCTGATTGTGTGACAGAAACCTTGAAAGCCAGGAAAGCATGCCCAGAAAGATGTACTCCAAGTTCTGGAAGAACTTAACCATCAACCCAGACTATTAAATCCAGCAAATTTATTAACATTGGAGGAGAAAAAGAAATTTTCCATGATAAAAACAATTAAATGAATTCATTACTACTAAGCCAACACGCAAAGCATATTAGAAGGAATACTTCGATCTGAAGAGAATGAGCAATACATCCAAGACATTACAGGGAACAAACCAACAGTGTCAGGACAGGTATTCAAAGGTGTTAAAAAAAACACAAACCAACAAAGTGATAGGAATTAATACAAATCTTTCAATATTAATTCTAAATATTAATGATCTCAGTTCTCCAATAAAGAGACAAGAACTAGCAGATAGGGTCAGAAAACAGGATTTATCTTTTTGCTGATTCCCAGAAACATACTTCCTCATCAGTGATAGATACCAACCACCTGGAGGTAAACGGATTTGAAAAGGTATTCCAAGAAAACAGAGCAAAGAAACAAGCAAGCAAAGCTCTTATCTATGGATAGACTTAAAAACTAGTTAGAGGAGATGAAGAATATTTCATACTCAATAAGGAAAAACAGCCTATCAACAGGATAGTACACAGGGCAAAAAATACTATTATTTTGTGAAATATTAGTATTTCACAAAAGAAATACTATTAGATCTAAAAGCACAGATTAATCATGACACAGTGACAGTAGGTGACTTCAGTACCTATTCTCACCAATAGAAAGGACGTCTGGGGGGACGTCAATATTAATAGAAACTACCAAAATTACACAAACTCATGGGAACTAAACAATACATTGCTAAATGATAATTTTTAGGTTTTTTTTTTTCCGAGACAGGGTTTCTCTATGTAGCCCTGGCTGTCCTGGAACTCACTCTGTAGACCAGGCTGGCCTCGAACTCAGAAATCCACCTGCCTCTGCCTTCCAAGTGCTGGGATCACAGGCGTGCGCCACCACTGCCCGGCTCTATAATTTTTAATTAATAAAGAAATCAAAAAAGTAACAGTCTTAGAATTGAATTTTTAAAAATCCATGAGAAACAATTAAAGCAGTCCTTTGAAAAAAGTTTCTATCAAGTGCCCATATAAAAATTTTGAGAGATCCCAAATTAATAACTTAATGATGTACTTGAAAGGCTTAAAAACACAAGGATATGATACCCAAAAAGTAGATGATAAGAATTAATCAAATTAAGGCCTGAAATTGATGAAATAAAAACAAAAAATTCAAAGAATATTGAAATAATGGATGTATTTTTGGAAAAGATTAACAAAGCTAATGAACCTATAGTCAAATTAAGCAAAAGCAAAAGAAAGACGATACAAATTAAGAAAACCAGAGATGAATACAGGAACATTACAACAGTTACCAAGAAAAATCAGAGAATTGTAATCACATAATTTTAAATCTATGTCTCATCAAACTGGAAAATCCAAAAGAAATACATGAATTTATAGATGTATATGATTTGCCAGTTAACTCAAGTTGAAATAATTTAAATATACTCATAGCATGCAAAGAAGAAACATTAAATATTCCCCAACTAAGAAAAGCCAAGTACCAGATAGATTCAACACAGAATTTTTCCAGACTTTCCAAGAAGAAGAAACACCAAATTGCTCAGATTTTCTCATAAAACAGGAAAGGAAAAACACTTACAAAATCTTTTTTTGCAAAGCCAATATTACCTTGATGCTGGAAGCAAAGGCCCAAGAAAAATACAAAAATCTAAGTCAAGTTCTTTTCTGAACACGGATGCAAAAAAAATCTAAAAAAATATTTACAAATCAAATCCAAAAATGCATCAAAAATATCATCCACTATTATCAACTAGGCTTTATCCCAGAGAAGCAAATGTAATCCACAATATAAGCAGGCTGAAAAACACAATCATCTCATGAGATTCAAAAAAAGGCCTTTGACAAAATCCAACATTCCATTATGATAAAGTTCTGGAGAGATTCTGACCGACAGTGCTGGCAGAAGACTTCTGCTCTACCAGAGGCCATGCCAGTACTAGGAAGGCCTGCCCATTGACAATCTTAGAGCCCACCCAGTGATCCCAAACAGCATCCCTGCCCTTGAGCTCCATATCCATCAGAAGACTTCTGCACTGCTGGAGGACAAACTAGTACTAGAAACCCCAGCACCAACCTAGTACCCACAATCGCAGAAGCCACACAGGTGCCTGGGACTTCAGAAGCCACACCAGTATCCAAAGCCCCAGAGGCCAGTTACTAGAATCCCAGAACCCTGCATGCATCGCAGGCACCCAAGCCTCAGATGCCACCCAGTTTAACAAAAGTCCAGTGAAGATACCCTATTGGAATTGAAGAATCTGCTCATCAGAACCACAGGATATTCAGGCTAGAAGACCCAGAGGAAAGATAAACCGAAGGGAAACCATCCACCCAACAAAGATAAAATAAGAAACTACCATCTTAACCTATAAAAACCTTAAACACAAGAGGACAGCATAGAACACAATCAATTATAGCCAGGGCAACATGGCACCACCAGACTCCAGCTATCTTACTACAGAAATAATTGTATATTCCAACACAGTTGAAGCACAAGAAAATGACCTTAAAGATAATAGAAGCTCTTAAAGCTTCTAGGAAATTCAGGAAAACATAAATAAGCAAGTGAAGGAATGAATAAAACTGTTCAAGACCTGAAAATGGAAATAGAAGAAGACAGGAAAAAAAAAGCCAACAGAATCCTGGAGACAGAAAATCTAGGTAAGCAAACAGGAACCACAGACACAAGCATCACCAACAGAATACAAAAAAAGGAGTGAATCTCAAATGTGAAAGATATGATAGAAGGAATCAATGTTAAGTCTAAAAAGTTTCTGACACAAAATATCCAGGAAATCTAGGACACTATGAAAAGACCAGACCTAAAAATAATATGAATAGAAGTAGAAGATTCCCAGATCAAAGACCCAGAAAATATTTTCAACTAAATTTTAGAAGAAAATTCTCTCAACCTAAAGAAGGAAATGCCCATAATGGCACAAGAAGCTTACAGAACACCAAAAAGATTGGACTAGAAAAGAAAGTCCTCTCAGCATTTAATAATCAAAATACTGAACATACAGAACAAACAAGGAATGCTGAAAACTGTAAGAGGAAAAACACCAAGTAACATGAGAAGGCAGACCTATCAAAATTACCCACAACTTCACAACAGAGACTCTAAATGTCAGAAGATCTTGGAAAGATGTTTTGTATACTCTAAGAGATGACAAATGGCAGCCCATACTAATGTGCCCAGCAAAACTACCAATCAATAAATGGAGAAAATATTATATAACAAATTCAAATTTATACAATTACCTATCCACATTCAGCCCTACAGAAGGAACCAGAAGGAAACTTCAATACAAGAAAATTAACTACACCCAAGAAAATACAATAAGCCGGGCAGTGGTGGTGCATACCTGTAATCTCAGCACTCTGGGAGGCAGAGGCAGGCAGATTTCTGAGTTCGAGGCCAGCCTGATCTACAGAGTGAGTTCCAGGACAGCCAGGACTATACAGAGAAACCCTGTCTCAAAAAAAAAAAAAAAACAAAAACAAAAAACAAAAAAAAAACAAAAACAAAAACAAAAAAACAAAAAAACCAAAAAACAAAAACCAAAAACCAAAAAACAAAAAACAAACAAAAAACAAAATCCAAAATATCAAAAAAAAAAGAAAAAGAAATAAAGGAAAAGAAAAAAAGAAAAGAAATAAATAATTTCACACCAGAAAATTCAAAAGAAACACACACACATACACTACCACCATCATCACTACCACCAACAAAATAATAGGAATAAACAACCATTGGTCATTACTACCTCTCAATGTCAATAAACTCAATTCCCCAATTAAAAAGACACAGGCTAACAGAAAGCAAATGAAAACAGGATCCATCCTTCTGTTACATACAAGAACACACCTCAACATCAAAAATAGATCTCAGAATAAAGGATTGGAAAAAAATTTCCAAGCAAATGGTCCTAAGAAGCAAGCTAATATAGCCATTCTAATATCTAACAAAATAGACTTCCAACCAAAATTAATCAGAAAACATGGGTAAGGACACTTCATACTTGTCAAAGGAAAAATCCACCAAGATAACATTGCAATCTGAACATCTGTCCCCCAACTGCAAAGGTACCCACATTTGTAAAAGAAACATCACTAAAGCTTAAACCACACATTGAATTCTAAGCAACCACAGTGGGGAAGGGAAACCTGGGAGAGAAAGGAGATGGGGGAGGGGAGGAGAAGGGAACATCATCAGGTATTGAGTGTGGAAAAAGGACTGAAATCCCTGAGGGCCAACAAAAAAAAATGGAAACATATAACCTCAGGAGGTAGGAGTCTGGGGGGGGACACTCTAAAATGTACCAGAGACCTGGGAGATGAGAGACTCTCAGGACTCAAAGAAAGGGACCTTAGATGAAATGCCCTACATTGGGGAGAGAGAACTTGTAGAGCCCAACTCCAGCAGAAAGACAGGGCATCCAATGAGGGATGGGGTTGCCATCCCACAGTCAAAACTCTGACCCATAATTGTTCCTGTCTTCAAGAACTGCAGGGATGGGGGGAGAGGAATTATGGGACATATGGTAGGGGGGAACTGGGAAAGGGGAAAGCCTTTGGAATGTAAACATAGAATATAGAAAATAAAAATTTAAAAAAATAAAATAAAATTAACTCAAGCAAATCAGTAGCCTTCTTGTACTCAAAGGACAAGCAGGCTTAGAAAGAAGTTAGGGAAATAACACCCTTCACAATAGCCACAAACGACATAAAAGTACCTTGGCGTAACTCTAACCAAACAAGCAAAAGATCTGTATGACAGGAACTTCAAGTCCTTGAAGAAAGAAATCAAAGAAGACCTCAGAAGATGGAAAAATATTTCTTGCTCCTGGATGGGCAGGATCAATATAGTAAAAATGGCCTTTTGCCAAAAGACTCAATGCAATCCCCATCAAAATCCCAACTCAATTCTTCATAGATCTAGAAAGAGCAATTCTCAAATTCATCTGGAGAAACAAAAAACCCAGGAAAGCTAAAACTATTCTCAACAATAAAAGGACTTCTGGGGGAATCAATATCCCTGACCTCAAGCAGTACTACAGAGCAATTGTGTTAAAAAACTGCATGGTATTGGTACAGCAACAGGCAGGTAGATCAATGGAATAGGATTGAAGACCCAGAAATGAACCCACAGACTTATGGTCACTTGATCTTTGATAAAGGAGCCACAACCATCCAGTGGAAAAAAGATAGCCTTTTCAACAAATGGTGCTGGTTCAACTGGAGGTCAACATGCAGAAGAATGCGAATTGACCCACTCTTATCTCCTTGTACTAAGATCAACTCCAAGTGGATCAAGGACCTCCACATAAAACCAGACACACTGAAACTATTAGAAAAGAAACTTGGGAAGACCCTGGAGGACATGGACACAGGGGGAAAGTTCCTGAACAGAACACCAATAGCTTATGCTCTAAGATCAAGAATTGACAAATGGGACCTCATAAAATTACAAAGTTTCTGTAAGGCAAAGGACACTGTCAGAAGGACAAAACGGCAACCAACAAAGTGGGAAATGATCTTTACCAACCCCACATCCGACAGAGGGCTAATATCCAATATATACAAAGAACTCAAGAAGTTAGACCACAAAGAACCAAATAACCCTATCAAAAAATGGGGTACAGAGCTAAACAAAGAATTTTCACCAGAAGAAATTCGGATGGCCGAGAAACACCTTAAGAGATGTTCAACATCATTAGTCATCAGGGAAATGCAAATCAAAACAACCCTGAGATTCCACCTCACACCAGTCAGAATGGCTAAGATTAAAAATTCAAGAGACAACAAGTGCTGGCGAGGATGTGGAGAAAGAGGAACACTCCTCCACTGTTGGTGGGATTGCAAAATGGTAAAACTGCTCTGGAAATCAGTTTGGCAGTTCCTCAGAAAATTGGGCATGTCACCTCCAGAGGACCCTGGCATACCACTCCTGGGCATATACCCAGAGGATTCTGCTGCATACAACAAAGACACATGCTCCACTATGTTTATAGCAGCCTTGTTTATAATAGCCAGAAATTGGAAGGAGCCCAGATATCCCTCAAAAGAGGAATGGATACAGAAAATGTGGTATATTTATACAATGGAGTATTACTCAGCAATTAAAAATAATGAACTCATGCAATTTGTAGGTAAATGGTTAGATCTGGAAAATATCATCCTAAGTGAGTTAACCCAATCACAAAAGAATACACATTAAATGCAATCACTGATAAGTGGATATTAATGAGCCCAGAAGCCCTAAATGCTCAAGGCACAATTAGCAAGTCAATGACTCCTAAGAAGAAGAAAGGAGAGGACCCTGGGCCTGTAAAGATTGGATCCAGTTTTGTAGACCCAGAACAGAGAAATCGTGTGGGGGGGGAATGATTGGGGAATAGTTGGGGGGAGAGGAATTATGGGACATATGGTGGGGGGGGGACTGGGAAAGGGGAAAGCCTTTGGAATGTAAACATAGAATATAGAAAATAAAAATTTAAAAAAAAAAAGAACTGCAGGAATGGAAATGGAGAGGAGCCTGAAGAAAAGAAGGCCCAATGACAGGCCCAAGGTGGGATCCAGCTCAAGGGGAGGTTCCAAGGCCTGACACTATTTTGAGCCTACAGAGCACTCACAAAAAGGGACTGAGCATGACTGTCCTCTGAAAGACCCAACAAGCAGCTGAGTCAGATACATATATTTGCATCCCACCAATGGACAAAAACTGCTGACTCCTGTGGCTGAATTAGGGGAAAGCTGGAAGAAGCTGAGGAGGAGGACAAGTCTGTAGGAGGACCAGCAGTCTCAATTCACCTGGACCCCCAAGATCTCTCAAATAGTGGAACACTAACCAGGCAGCATACACTAGCTGATATGAGGCTCCCATCACCTATACAGCAGAGGAAAGGCGGGTCTGGGTTTAATCAGAGAAGATGCACCTTACCCTCAAGAGACTGGAGGCCCCAGGGAGTTTAGAGGCCTGGTGGGGTGGGGGTAAGGGGTGGAGATGGGCAGGGGTATGAGCAGGGAGGAAATTTAGGATGTGGAACAGTTGAAGGGTGGACCAAGAGGGGAATAACTGGAGTTTAAAATAAATATCAAAGAAACAACCTAATTAAAAATGTGATAATGACCTAGACAGGTAGTAATAAAAAGACGAACTAAAGATATCTGAGAAACAACCCCTTAAAAGTTCATTATACTTAGTCATCACAGAAATTCAAATTACAACTACTATGAGATTTTATCTTATCCTAGTCAGGATGGCTAAGATTTAAAAAAGAAAACAAATGCTGGCATAAATGTGAAGATCAGGGAATACTCACTCTCTGTTTGTGGAAATGCCAACTGGTATACCCACTCTATCAGTGTGTAGGTTCCTCAGTAAGCAGAAACTAGACCTACCACACAATCTAGCTTACCACTCTCGGGCATATTCTCTAATGCTCTAAATTCTACAACAGAGGTGCCTGAAAATGTGGCATACTCACACAGTGGAATATTATGCAGATGTTAAAAACTGACAGCAGCAGGTTAATTGATAGAACTGCAAACAATAATCCTGAGTGAAGGAAGTAACTCTGAGGCGGATAGACAAATGCTACATGTTTTCTCTCGCTTGTAGATTTCACTCTTCAGACATGTGTGTTTTCCCCAGCATGCAATAAGGATACATGCTCCACTATGTTCATAGCAGCCTTATTTATAATAGCCAGAAGCTGGAAAGAACCCAGATGTCCCTCAATGGAGGAATGGATACAAAAAATGTGGTATATATACACAATGGAATACTACTCAGCCATTAGAAACAATGAATTCATGAAATTCTTAGAGAAATGGATGGAGCTGGAAAACATCATACTAAGTGAGGTAACCCAGTCTCAAAATAATACCCATGGTATTCACTCACTGATAAGTGGATATTAGCCTAGAATCTTGGGACACCAAAGACACAATTCACATACCAAATGATGTCTGATGAGAAGAAAGGAATGGACACTGGTGCTGGAAAGGATCAAAGCATCAGTGTAGGGAAATACCAGAACAGGGAAGTGGGAAAGGGTGGATGAGGGAGCAGGGGGAGGGAAAAGGGCATGTGGGACCTTAGGGGGGTGGGGAGCCAAAAAAGGGGAAATGAAATGTAAATATAGAATATATCCAATAAAAAAAATTAAAAAAAAAAGAAGTCAAAGAATTGGCAAGGGGCCATGAGAAAGAAGGTAGAATGCAGTGGTACAAAGAAGTAGCAGGGAATTGTGGGATAGTGAGGGTTAAATGGAGTGAGGAGGGGAAGACAGAGTGGGAGAAAGAACATAGGGAGGAGGTAACTGACATGGAAGACTTTTGAAAAAGACCCGTGAAAACCTATACCCATAGACTAGTCCATCTTTATACACTTGTCAGTGAAAGGTTTTTCTTGAAGCAAATGGTGATTAACATGTTGAACAACATTGGTCAAGACCAGAGAAAAAGGTATGAGAATGTTCAGCTATAAGTCAAGTATAGAAAGAAAGAAAGAAGAAAGGAAGGAAGGAAGGAAGGAAGGAAGGAAGGAAGGAAGGAAGGAAGGAAGAGAGAGAAAGGAAGAAAGGGAGAGAGAGAGAGAAAGGAAGAGAGAGAGAGAAGAAAACAAAGAGAAGAGAAGAAAAAAGAAGAGAAGAGAAAAGAAAAGAAAAGAAAAAAGAAAGAAGGAATATATCATATATATCATATGCTTCCTTCACTAAGGTGCAGAGATCATCACAGAATTAGATATGGAAAGAAGCAGGGTGGTAGATGACCACAAGCAAATAACATTTTCCATATACAACTGGACAGTTGAACCTGTAAACTCAGAAGGGTTGTGACTGCTTGCATATTACCTGGACAAGCGCATGTCCAACAAATTCCCAGCATGTTAAGGGAAGGTAGCTAGGAAGAGTTAGTAGCATACATGAAGAGTTATTAGCAGTTGATAGCTTGTGGAAGAAAGAGATGGAGAAAGAGTTTTCATTAAGGGTGTAACCCTGGTAAGTCAGCATTTCTCCAGTTGATGGCCTGAGGGTACAGGGGTTGCACAAATTGGACTTCATTGTTTTTAATAAAGGAAAGAAAACACAGAGCTGTCTGGATATGGAAGAGGGCATGGATCTAGAGGGAGTTAGTGAAGGGGAATGAGTATAATCAAAATGAATTATATAAACTTCTCAAAGAACTAATAAAATAAAGTGAGTAAAGTTTTAAAACAGATAAGAAGACACCATGGCCACTCTGCCTCAGACAACACCTCCCACTTCAGTCCCCCACCACCACCACCCACCCCCTGCAACACCTCCCATGGCAGACAAGCCTAACTTCAACAACAGGTGTTTCTCATTCACCAAGCTGGTGATATGCAGATGCAATGGTGAGATGCTGACTTTTCCTTGGATTTTAATTAAACACATAATTAAATCAAGATCAAAGACTTTAAAATAAACAATTTTAATAACACAATATAATACAAAAAAAATTTTCTTACTGGAGAAACACTAATTAACTGCCACTTTAAAAGGTGTTATCATTCATCAGAGAATAAAAATCGATCACAACTCCAAAAGACAGATATAAAAAAGTATTATGCTGCTCTCCAATTGACACATATATTAGTAAAGATAATCTAACAGAAAACCACTCCTAAACCAATAGTTATATAGGATGACGCAATGGCTTGTTTCTGTCTTGTGCCACCCTTGGTTCTGGAAGGCAGAAGAATGGGAAGAGGCTCTCCTCTTAGCATTCCTCCTGTCTCCACAGGCTTCCCTACCCCCTGGATTTAGGGTCCTTCCCACCTTTGCCGGCACATAGCAAATAAAATGTACATCCCAGGCTTTAAAATCTGCACCCAGATGTTATCAGCCAATTCATGTTTGCAAACAAACACGAAGAAGCTGAAAAGGCAGTGAGCCTAAGAAGGAAAGAGAATATGTATTCTCTTATACGTATTCTCTTTTGTTACATAAGCATATACATAGATATGGGTATGGACATGGCTATACATGTAGATGAGTGGGGGTAATAGGTATGGATATGAGGGAAAATGCAAGTTTAGTCGTGGCATGAAGGTCATTAAGAATGTGGATATGTGGACTGGGTATACACATACTTGCAGATACAAAAAAACAATAGTGTTTCATAAAATATTTTATCTAGATTCTGGACCAGAGAGATGGCTCCGTTTGTAAAGTACTTTCTTTGAAAGTGTGAAGATAGGAGTTCAGTTCCTACAGCTCACATAAAAGAGCTGGATGTGATAGTATTCTTTTGCAATACAGCCACTAGCATGAGAGACAAGTAGGTCACTGGGGCTCACTCGCCAGCTGGCTTAGTCTACTTTTTCAGGTCAGTGAGAGTCTCTGTCTCAAAAAATGAAGACAAAAAAAAGTGGATAATGCCTGAGAAATAACACCTGACGTTGCCCCTGATTGCCACATGCATATCATGCACATACATGCACATACAAGTACACATTAAAATGTCAGGTTTCATTCTCTTTCTATAAGACATCATCTCAGCCAGGTGCAGTGATGTACATCTGTGATCTGGGAAGGGTGAAGCAAGAGAAGTGCTTTAACCTAAGTCTTCCAGGCCAGCCTCGCACACCTTACAAAATATCTGTCTCAAAATAAAAAGCAAATGCTCTGTATCATCTTTGTCTTTCATTCATAAGTAAACAGAAATATAATGTATATGGGCTGGGAAGATGGCTCAGTGGGTAAAGGCATATGCTATGCAAGCATGAAGGCCTGCATTTGGATCCTCAGCAGCTGTGTAAAACCCAAGGCATGGCCATGCATACCTGTATCCCCAGTGCTGGTGGCAGGGGTGGTGGTGTGTGTATAAAGAAGAATGCTGAAACGTGCTGGCCAGCCAGCCTAGCCAGAAAGTGCCAAACTCCAAGCTCAGCAAGAGACCCTGTTTCAAGGGAGCACGGTCTGGAGGGTGACAAAGGAAACCACCTTATGTCCTCTGGCCTCCAAATGCATGGACAGGTATACACAGACATATGAACACACACACACACACACACACACACACACAAACTCATAATCCGTACATATGAACACACACACACACACACACACACACACACACACAAACTCATAATCCGTACACAGGTCTACAACACATGCAAACATGATGAAGAGATAGATAGATAGATAGATAGATAGATAGATAGATAGATAGATACATACATACATACATACATACATATATACATACATACATACATATGTACATACACAGGTAGATAGATAAATAGATAATAGGTAGGTAGGTAGATAGATAGATAGATAGATAGATAGATAGATGATAAATAGATGATAGAAATGATAGATGATAAATGATAGATGATAGATGATAGATAAATGATAGATAAAATAGAAGATGATATATAGATAGTTGATTGTTAGATGATAGATGATAGAAAAATGATAGATTTGATAAATAGACAATCTGGGCCGTATTCCCAAAAGGAACCCTTACTACAAAGATACTTGCACATATTCTACGCTGCTCTCTTTCTCCCAGTATCTAAGAAATGGAATCAGCTGGAGCACTCAGATCTAAGCGTGTTGTCTCTATCACACCCTTCCCCTAAAGCTCAATGATCTATGCAGAAGAGAAGCCAAAAAACTGTGAGAGCCAGAGGTGGTGGATTACTCCAATGAAACAGCATCTCCCCAACTCAACACATGATACACACACGAATTCATGGAGAATTGTGGCACTACACACAAGACCTACATAGGTTCAAACCAGACAAAATCCCAGCACCAAGAAAGGGAATCAGACACAAGTCCTACCCTTACCAAGACACCATTTCCAGTTGATACCTGCTGGGAAAGGGGAAAATCAGTTTTCTTCAACAGAGTGTTAATGGATGTAGCAACCATACTCCAGGGCAAGACCCACATCCAGGAGTAATTACACAATACAGAATGGCCTCCATGTGGTTGGGATGGGGCTTTTAGTTTCATTTTGTTTTGTTTTGTTTTTTATCTTACTGTGCTTTTGTTTAGAATTTTGGGGATGGGGAGAAAGAGAGAAAGAGACTAAGAAATAACATTAAATTAGTGAATTTGGATGGACAAGGAGGTAAGGAAGACCTGGAAGGACTTGGGGAAAGGGAAAACCATAATTAAAATATATTGTATAAAATTTTTAAATGGCAAAAATAAATGCATGAATAAATAATAAAACCCTTTTTTAAAAGAAAGGGAATTATGCTTGGCTTCCTTCAATTGATGAATAGATGATGAAAATATGTCACATATATATGTGTATATATATATATATATATACACACAATGAAATTTTATTCAGCTATTAAAAAATATACAGGAAAATAGCTGGAACTGGAAAAGCACATACTGCGTGACGTGATGCAGACCTAGAAAGTCTGACACTGTGTGCTCATTCTCAGATGCAGACCACAAGTTTGAATGCTTAGACTTGTTTGAGAATGCCTACAGATTGCTACAAGTAACAGAATCATCTGTGGTGGAAGAAAGATGAGAAGAAAGGATGCTCTCCTGCATGTAGCATGAAAATCCATGGAGGGAAGCTGGGCAGTAGTGGCTCATGCTTTTAATCCGGGTACTTAGAGGCATAGGCAGGTGGATCTCTGAGTTCAAGGCTAGCCTGGTCTACAGCGTGCATTCCAGGACAGCCAGGGCTACACAGAGAAATCCCTTCTGGAATAAAATATGAGAGAGAGAGAGAGAGAGAGAGAGAGAGAGAGAGAGAGAGAGAGAGAGAGAGATGGATGAAGGTTAACCAAAACTAAATAAACATGAAGAAGTCATAGGGAAAGTGTGGACCTGGTTAAAGCCCATGAGTTGGAAAAGTCATAAGCACTAGGGTTAAACCTACTGCTTTTATTTTGCTAAATGAACCTGTTGTTACACTGACTCCTAAATATTTATGTTTATAGTCACAGACTGGTGTTGCCCACATCCTTAATCAAAAGACCTTGTTTTTGTAATAAACTGTAATTGATGAGAAGGTTTGCAGCTGGCCAAGATACTGAGGGGAAAATGTTTATTTGGTGTTCCATCTTAACTGGGATGCCTACATTATCCCTCCATGGCTCAGAGAACAATGAGAAAGAGGAGGTGGAAAGAATGTTAAGAGCTGATGATGGGCAAGGGGGCTGTAAACACTCTTAGGGGGTGTGGTGGCAATGGCTTTTTGAACTCACGGCAACTGTGGATGAAAGCATAGTGCCTTCATAAAACTGAGCTCCTAAACTGTAGCTGCCAGCAGCTACTGCGAACTGAGTCCGTGGAAGAGAATCTGGAAATAGATGGGGGTTGGCGAAAAGAACGGAGGCCAGGACAACCCAATTGCTGATCAAGGCCCCAGTTTAATTGAGGTCTGACAATTTAAAAGTTTGGGCAAGCCGCTCCCCCCAGACTCTGGGATGAGCTCCAGGTAAGTGGTCTGACCTTTCAGTTGTTGGCTCCATTGCTCAGGCAGCTGGGCGGGTCACCTGCTTAATTCAGGAATTCATAGACCTGGAGGAACCATGAACTCCACCTTCACTCTGAGCACTCCACCCTAGGTGAAACAGGATCCTGAATAGCACAGGAATCCCGGCTCAACAAAGGCTGGGAGATGAAGTTCACCTTGATCAATGTTGAGTTCCTACCAAGTGGCATGACACCCCAATATGGCTCTATACACTAAACATTTTGTCATAGATGGGGCCCAAGAGAGCAAGTGGTAGCCAAGGGCTACTAGAGAGAGGAAGGCACTGTTGCCAGTGATATAACCACTAGTGAGTTTCAGGATCCAGTGGGTAGCTTCACACCCATGGCCATGTCAATGTTGTTAAACTTGTTAAACACATGAAGTGAAATCCAAAACAAAACAAAAAGACATTAAAATGGACCAGAGACTGGTCATGACCACTTACTCAGCCACGACAGGGGCAAGATAAAGCCATCCTCAAATTCCCCAGCCTAAAGTCCCTCTATGCTTCAGCAATGGTCCCTAAAATATTTCTATCAGCCTCAGCCATTACAATGCCTGTGTCCACTAAGCAGGCATTTATAATCGTGCTCCCCTTATTCTGGTTATATATTTAGTTTTTTTGTTGCGATAAGTTTTTCATTCATTTTACAGTTTGTTCTCTGATATTCTACAGATATAATTCATTCCAATTACTCTCCCCTACTCTCTCTTTTCTCCCTCTCATCCCCATTAAATCTCCCTCTTCCCTATTAATTCTTTTCCCAAGATTGCTTCTATTTTGTGAATCATTTGGTTTAACAAAAGCCATCTGTGTGACCATTAGATTAGAACCACCCACTGGAGTCTGGTTCATCACCAGTGGGTACATAATTAAAAGCGATGAGCCCTCTGATCCCTAAACATACTGGTATTAAATAGGCCGATGGACCCGACCCTCTGAAACTCTCCTCTAGCTATGCCCTGCTGTTGACAAATACATTATTGGACAGACATAATGCTATGAGATCAGGATTGCAGTGGTTGTGTCTTTCTTAGAAGGTGCATTTTGAGCCCCTTACCCCTGTTGTCTTAGTTAAGGTTTCCATTGCTATCACAAAACGCCAGGTACAAAGCCAACTTGGGAAGGAGAAGGCTTATTTCACCTTGTAGTTTATAAATTCATCATGAGAGCAAGAACTCAAGGCAGGAACCTGAGGGGCAGGAACCACAACGGAGGCCATGGGGGAGTACTGCTTACTGGCTTGTCCTCATGGCTTGCTCATCCAGCTTTCTTATAGAACTCACCCACAGTGACAGGTGAAAGGATGAGGGCTACAGGCTGGGAAGGTCCCTAGCATCCTTTCCCACATCACCTCCTGCGGAGAAGCTGAGGCAAGGGCAGACACCGCTGTGCCAGTCCCATACGTACGTATGTGACGCTGTGCGTAACCCTGGCGTGACCCTGTGCGTGGCAGCCACGTAAGCGGAAATGACTTAACTAGTTTATCCGGCCTCTATAGGAAACTGATTGGCTGGGAAGCTATGGAGTGGCGGGTTTTGCTGTAAATCTATAAAAAGTGCTCCGATTCTGCCCATGTGGCTCACACTCTTTTACCCTGCATGGTAAGACTGTGAACCCCAGAGACTCTGGAATTAAAATCCTCTTGCTATTTGCATCAAGACTGTTTCTCGTGAGTGATTGGGGTGACGGCTTCCAAGGCGTGGGTTACTGGGGTGCCCCCGGTTTTTCTTTTGGGTCTTACATTTGGTGCATGGGCCGGGAAGTGCAATCACCCCCCCACACACACACACACACACACACACACTTGAGAACCAACTTGGAGGTAAGGGGATCCCCTCTGAAACGTGTGTGCCGGCTGATGTCTTTGTTCTGAGTGTTTAGATGTGGCGCCGTGGTCTGTGTGTATGTGTGTGTGTCTTGGTTTTAGATTGCAACAGAGGGAGTGGATGTGGAATCCCACTCTGTGCAGCTGCCACTGGGGACCGTAAGGACACAGGGGCCATGGGAGGGGATGCCCTCGGGCCACAAGCTGCGGCCCCGAGGACACTCTGGGAAATAGGGAACTCCAAGGACACTTGGAAGGATTCCCATCTGGGTGTTGGGGAGGACACGGTAGTTCTACTGAATTGGAGAACTTACAAGCCCTCCTGACCATCTGGTTTTCTGATCTGGTTCTTTCTCGGTGGAGATGTGATACTTGTCAGCTTTGTCCTGTCTTTGTCTACAGTTTGTCCATTGGACAGGTACTGCGGTTTGTTTTGTCTGTCTCACTGTTTTGTCAAAAGCCTATCTGGTGCGGAGAGTTCGACTGGCAGTCGACACCACAGGGGTCTGGAGGACCCTGGAGAAGGCTGAGTAAGGCTCATCTCTGTCTGTATTTGGTTCCTGCAACGGGCAGGAACATTCGGTATCTGAAACTGGGTTCGTCTAGAGGCAAATTGTCTTGAATTTAGACGTCTGACAGTGGCAGGGTCAGGCTGTCTATGTGGTGATTGTTTTTCTCTGTGTTGTTTTATATCCTGTCCTGTGTTCTCGGACTTAGACGACCGACGAAACGACTGATGTTAGGAATTTAGACCGACTGAAAAGCCCACCATGTTAGGCACTGTGGTGCCAAGATCAGGTCACGTGACTCAAGCCCACCATATTAGAACAAAAAAGAGATGAAATATTTGAGCTCTGAGGCCCCCTGGTGGGGAAAATAAGTTTTAACAAGACACTCAAAGTGGCGGATATGAGAATTCTAAGTTAGATGGCTTATTTCATTTATTTTAAATTGTTTAGATTATTATAATATGATGTTAAGCTTTATGGTTTTATTGTTCCTCTGGGAAAGAGGTCAAAATAAAGGAGACCTCCAAAAGACTAGATTCTGAAACATTAAGGGAAAAATCTGTCTCGGTGATACTAAAATCTTGTTTTGAGATTTATATTACAGAAATTGTTATTATGTTCAAGGCATAAATTCTTATTTGATACAGATTTTATTTTAATACAAAATCAATGTTTTCATTGTGAGTGCTTGGGGTGATGGCTTCCAAGGCGTGGGGTACTGAGGTGCCCCTGGTTTTTCTTTCGGGACTCTTGAATTAAAATCCTCTTGCTATTTGCATCAAGACTGTTTCTCGTGAGTGATTGGGGTAATGGCTTCCAAGACGTGGGGTACTGGGGTGCCCCTGTTTTTTCTTTCGGGTCTTACACAGGGAGCAAGCTGCCCGAACCCCCAACAATCAAGAAAATGCACCACTGAACTTGCAGAGGGACCTCTTCTTGTTGGGAGCATTTTCTCAATTTAGGTTTTCCCTTCCGAAATGATTCTAGCTTGTATCAAGTTGACATAAAACTAGTCAGCGCACCTATCTTCCACTTCTTACATTATTTCTGTCTACCTGCAATTGCTGAGGCTGCAATTGCTGAGCCTTAGAGACAATGATATGGATTTATTGTTTGGAGCTTAGCAATTATTTGTCACTTCTTCTTAGCATTTTCTGCAGGCATGAGTCTCTGAGCTTACTTCCACTTCATAGAATGAGGCATCTCTGATTAAAGCCAAGAGTAACATTTGCCTACGACTATAAATATGAAAAACCTTCAGAAATCAGTTTGAAGCTATGTCCATTTAGCTAGATGACAGTATTCAGACACCCCCCATGACCTCTTCCTGACCCCGCCAGACCAGACTTACAGTAGCAGGTAGGGATTCCCTCCTATGGAGTGGGTTACCCTCCATACTATTTGTGCCAGTATTGTATAAGTGGTCACAACTTGTGTTAGAGTTTGGGTAGGACTGTTGATGCCTTGTCTCCATCTGCAGCCTCCCTTGAGCCACCTCTCACTTTTGAGAGATTAACCACAAATGAAGCATGGGTGTCATCCTCTGTCACCTTCATGGCTGAGACATCTTAGTCATGGTGTGGTTTTTCACTAAGTCACAACACAAAGGTCTTTTTTAAAAAAAAGTCTTTTTTTTTAAGTTGGATCATGTGGCCATAAATGGATAAGCCAAAGGTTCTTTAGAGGAGAGAGAGTGGGGAAAAAAAAAACCTTAAAAGCATCAATTCCCAGAAACTAGTACTCTTTAGCAGAGACCCCCACAAACTAAAGCAGATAACAGTAAATAAATGAAAGATCTGGAAGAGGGGGTTTCTTTCTGTGTCTGGGGGCTGTGTTTATATGGATGAGAGCTCATGTGTATATGTCTACAAATGTGTAACTTGTATGTGTAAAAGTCAGAAAATGACATTCAGTGTCTTTCTCAATCATGCTCCACCTTATATTTTAAGATAGGCTATCCCACAAAACCTACCACTCACAAATCGATGACTGGTGAGATCTAGAAATCCACGTGTCTCTGCACCAATCCATGTGCAAGAGTTCTAGATGCTTGTGACCCTGCCCTGGGGCGCCAGGGCTCCAAACCCAGGTCCTCATTCTTATACAGCAGGTGTGTTCCCAACTAACTGAGCCGTCTCCCTCAGCCCCCTCCTTCTGCGTGCTTGGCATACCATCTGTGAACAAAAAGTACTAGCTCAAGACTGTTTTGCATCCTGTAACTCAATGAAGGTCAAAACTCTGTGTTGCACACTCCCAGGGTTCCTTTTGGTTGTTGCCAGGCAAGAGCAACAAGTAGCAGCACTGTGCAGATTACAACACCTGAGCTAAAGATTAGTCGGTGATAGGAGATGGGGTTCATAAGGCATTAGTCTGCTCACCAGAGAAATGTTGGCTTTGATCCAAATTGACGAAGCTTTCAAACAGCGTGTAGGACCAACAAATACAACTCATTTACTAACACTAGTTCAGATGAAATTTCTAACAACTTGGCTGCCACTGTGGCTACATTTAGGCAACTGGTGTGTTTTTAGTCACTGGATCCAGTTGCAGACTACAGTAAGCAGTGTTTCCTACGTTTACAGGTAAGAACGCACATCTACAAAAATAGGGTGAAAGATTGAGTAACCTGATTGCCCTAAGGCTGCATACAGTTTGGGAGCCAGTTTTCAATGGCCAAAGGCCTGCTTGTGGTATCCCTTTTAGATGAAAGGCTGTTGGAAGTCATTCAAGGGAGTTGCCAGCAAAGAACCAGTGAAAGACCTATAAGATTCTGTGAGTCTAAAAAAAAAATTTGGGCAATTGCCTTTTTAGGAATGGAAATAGAAAAATTGCAAATGAGTTTATTCTTTCGACTTACAGAGAAATTGTTGCCACAGTCATATCTTATTCTAGATAATAGATCTCTTCTCTGGCGACTTGGAGATTTTCCATGAAATCTTTTGCAAGCTAAGGGCTGTATAAAGTAACTCTAATCTATTCCTGGATCTGCCATAGGAGAGCAAAGCAGTCCATTATCTACATATAGAACAAGAATAGGATTCCTAAGGCCTTGGCCAAAACCTAGGATGGGGGAAAAACCCCAGAACTTTAGTAAACCCCTCTGCCATTATGGTTGAAGCATGTTGATTTTTCATGATACTGACTGTCCAAAACAACTAAAGAAAGCTAAGTAAGGCTGTACCACTGGGAACCACTTGTGTATATTTATTCACAGATTGCATGCCAAGCATAAGAAGGAAGGAGATGGCTTGGTTAGTTGAACTGTGGAGTACTAGAAAAGAAAGTATTACTACAAGTATCTTTGGTGTCAATGTCTTATTTACTTCACAAATGTCTGGAACTAATCGCCAATTACCAACTTCATCTTCATCCACTATTTTTTTTTAACCTTTTAGGGTAGGAGTATTATAAGAATTAGAACAGAAAGTGAAAACCATTGTTAAGCTCACTACAACTGGCAAGAGTCCCTGAGCAGTCCGCACTCTCACAGGTAATGCAATAACTTATAAAACACCTTAGAATGGGTTCTAAAACACAGATTTTTTTTATTCTAAAACTTTGAGAAATTCATACGTGAGTACTGTATTAAATCATTTCTATCATCTTTACCCTCTCCAATTCCTCTTGGGCTTCCTCATCCCCTTTTGATTTTGAATTCATATATTATCATTATTAATTAAATTATAAGTTGGGGAGATATTTATTATTTCAATTTTTTTTTAATTTTCCCTGTTAATTCAAGAGTAAGGTTAGTGAGTTACCAACTCTGTATATATGATGAGCAGAACAAGTTAGGCTCAGAATAGATGCGGTATTCTAAAATTCTCTCTTTTTCTGAACAGACTTTATCTGACCTCTTAGGCCTGGGTAGGAGGTCCTCCTAAGAAGACATGTTATGAAAGACTGAAAATTAGCTAAGTGACAAGAGGTAGATTTAGACACAGGAGCATTATTGACTGATTTTAATCTATCACCACAGAAATGCCTGTGTTTATATGTGATGACTGGGCTTAAACAGATACAATGACTCTATATCTACCAGTACTATAGATTCTCCATTAATATTAAATCTTTTTTTTTACTTAAATGTATGATAAGAAGCAGTTAACAGATAACCCATCAGAGCGATACCAATATTGATCCTTTTCCTGGGAGCCAGATCCTGGAAAGCTTTTCCAGTGAGAAACTATCTGTACCAGGGTAAGTAGGCACAATCCAAAACCAAGTGATCAGTGTGTGTTTGTATGTGTGTTTGTGTATGTGTGTATGTGTATATATGTTCACATATACTTACATATGTATATGTATGAATATATATGAGCAACACTAAATGGACTCAGCAGGTAGTATTTATATATTATTCATTTAGACATACAAACACACACATATGTGTAGCAACAATAATTAAAGAAAAAAGCCATGAATTTGAGAAGTAGGTGAGAAGAAACATGGGAGATATCTGAACTAGGAAAAGGGGATAAAATGATATAAACATGTTACACACATATGAAATGCTTAAAAGAATAAATGTAATTCTTAAAAGTGGATAATTTCTTTTCCAGTATTTAAGTATTAATAATGAGAGCAGGTATTGTGAGATGTGTAGTTCTTTAGTTTGGAATTCTTAGTGTTCATTTAGAATATGTAAGAGGGAAAGTATGTAGAAGGGCTGATGAGATAACCTGGGGGGTAAAGGTGCTTGCTGGCCATGCTGATGTACTGAGTTTAATTTCCAGAACCTACATGGGAGTAAGAAGGAACTGGCTCCCACAAGTTATGCTGCACTCACACCACACACACACACACACACACACACACACACACAGGCAAACCACCTAAGATTAAAACTTCTACAGGGTGTCATCTGGCCCATGGCTCTCTCTGCCTTACCAAGGAGGCCAGGGGGACCACAGAAACTTCCAGGATAGACCTCTCCCCCACCAATTCCCTGCCTGCTGGGTCCACCTGAGCACAGCCAGCAGAGGTGAGCAGCAAGCTGTTCCCTGAGATCCACTGTCGGGTTCATGGTTCTGCCTTCCCTCCTAAAGAGTCCTCCTGGCATCAGGAATATCCAGTCAACACCAGGAAAAAAAACCAGATGGCTAAAGAACAATGTAGAAATACAATCAATAAGAGCCAGCAATAGAGAACCACCAAACCCCAGCTATCCTGCTTCAGCAAGCTCTGGATATCCTAACACAGTCAAAGCACAAAGATAAGATCTTAAATCTAATCTCATAATGATGATAGAGGGCTTTAAAGAGGAAATGAGTAAATCCCTTAAATAAATACGGAAAAATACAATCAAACAGGTGAAGAAAATGAATAAAACTGTTCAAGAACTGAAAATAGAAGCAATAAGAAAAACACAAACTGAGGGAATCCTGGATATGAAAATTCCAGTGTAATGGCTATTCCTGGCTGTCAACTTGACTATATCTGGAATGAACTACAATCCAGAATTGGAGGACACATCTGTGATCCAGATCTTGAGGCTGGAAGACACAAGCTTCTGACCTGGATCTTGGCATGGAGGTCTTGAGGAATAGTAGTCATGAAAAGCTTAGGCCCAAGCAAGGTAGTACATGCCTTTAATTCGAGGAGACTGAGGCAAAGAGACTGAGTTCAAGGTCAGCCTGGGACAAAGCAAATTCCAGATCCAGGCATAGTAGTATACATCTTTAATTTTGACAACACCTTCTGCTGGAGGCCTATATAAGAACATCGGAAAAAGGAAGATTCATTCTTCTTCAACTGCTTGCTCTTACATGGCGGCACATCTGTTGGAACCTACTTCTACAGAAGACCAACTTTAACAACTAGCCTCGTGGGACTAAGCAACTACCAGACTCTTGGACTTCCCATCCATAGCTGCCCATTACTGGGTTAGACTACAGACTGTACATCATTACAATAAATTCTCCCAATATAGAGAGACTTTACATAACTTCTGTGACTTTAGAGAACCCTAAATAAAACACCTAGGGAAGAGAATAGGTACTACAGATACAAGCATCACCAACAGAATACTAGAGATGGAAAACAGAATCTCAGGCATAGAAGATATAATTGAAGAAACCAATACATTGTTCAAAGAAAATGCCAAATCCAAATAGTTTATGACACAAAACATCCATGAAATTTAAGACACTATGAAAAGGCCAAACCTAAAAATAATGTGAATAGAAGGAAAAGAATCCCAGCTACAAGGCCCAGAAAATATTTTCAACAAAATCATAGAAGAAAAATTTCCCAACCTGAAGAAAAATATGCCTACAAACATTCAAGAAGGTTAAAGAACACCTAATACATTGGATCAGAAAATAAAATTCTCCCACTGTATAATAATCAAAACACTAAATCCATAGAACCAAGAAAGAAGATTAAAAGCTACAAAAGGAAAAGGCCAAGTAACATAAAAAGGCAGACATATCAGAATTACACGTGACTTCTTAACAGTCTCTAAAAACCAAAAGAGCCTGGATAGATGTCTTGTAGACTCTTAAGAGATGACAGTTGACAGCTCAGACTACTATACCCAGCAAAACTTTCAACCAATAAATGGAGAAAAAAAGATATTACATGAAAAAGTCAAATTTATACAATATCTATTCACAAATCCAGATCTACAGACGGTATTAGAAGGAAAAAATTCCAACCCAAGGAGGCTAACTACACCCCCCCCCAAAAAAAAAACACATAGAAAAAATAACCTCACACCATCAAACCAAAGGAAGGGAAACACACAACACACACACCACCACTACTGCCACTACTACCACCAACAACAACAAAATAACATGAATTAACAATCACTGGTCATTAAAATCTCTCAATACCAATGGACTCAATTCCCCAACAAAAAGAGACAGGTTAACAGAATGAATGTGAGAACACGATCCATCATTCTGCTGTATAAAAGAAACACATTTCAGCAACAAAGGTAGACATTACCTCAAAGTGAAGGGCTATAAAAACATTTTTCAAGCAAACAGACCCAAGAATCAATCTGAAGTATCCATTCCAATATCTAATAAAAGACACTTTTATTTCCAACCAAATTAATTAAAAGAGATGTGAAGGTCATTTTATACACATCAAAGGAAAAATCTACCAAGAATATGTTTCAATTCTGAACATATATACCCCAAATGCAAGGGCACCGACATCTGTAAAAGAAACATCACTAAAGCTTAAATCACACATCTAACCCCACAGAGTAAGAGTGGGAGACTTCAACACCCCACTCTCACCAATGACAAGTCATCAAGACAGAAACTAAACAGAGAAATAATGAAACTTATAGATGTTACACTTCAAATGGATCAACACTTATCTACACAACATTTCATCCAAACACAAAAGATTATACCTTCTTAATACCTCATGGAACCTTCTCTAAAATTAACCATATAGTCAGTCACAAAGCAAGCCTCAACAGAAACAACAACCGCTTGTATCTTATCAGCCCACTACAGATTAAAGTTGAAATTCAACAACAGAAACAACAGAAAGCCTTCAAACTCACAGAAACTAGTAACTCTCTATTGAGTGGCCACTGGGTAGGGGAAAACATAAAAATGAAATTAAAAACTTTATATAACTCAATGAAAATAAAGGCCCAACATACCCCCACTTACAGAACACAATGAGAGCAATAATAAGAGGAAAATTCACAGCATTAAGTGCCTTCATAAAGAAATAAGAGAGATCTCTTACTAGCAACTTAAAAGCACAAATAAAAGCTGTAGAACAAAAAGAAGGAAACATACTCTAGAGGAGCAGAAAATAATCAGGCTCAGGGCTGAAATTAATACATCAGAAACAGATCAATACAAAGAATCAATGAGAAAATGTTGAAACTTTGAGAAAATCACCAAGATTGGTAAACCTTTAGCCAAACTAGCTAAAAGGCACAGAGGCAGTACCCAAATCAACAAAATAAGAAATGAAAAGGGGACATAACAACAGAAACTAAGGAAATCCAAAGAATCACTAGGTCATATTTCAAAAGTCTATACTCTGCAAAATTGGAAAATCTAAATGAAATGTATGATTTTCTTGATAGATACCACTTACCAAAGTTAAATTAGAATCAGGTAAACAATTTAAATAGATCCATAAACCCTAAAAAATAGAAGCAGGCATTAAAAGTCTCCCAAACACAAAAGCCTGAGACCAGATGGTTTTAGTGTAGAAGTCTACCAGACTTTTAAAGAAGAGCTAATACCAATTCTCTTCAAACTATTCTACAAAATAGAAACAGAAGGGTCATTGCCAATTTTATCCCATGAAGCTACAGTCACCTTAATATCTAAACCACATAAAAAAAATCAACAAAGAGAGTTTCAGACCAATTTCTCTTAAGAATATTAATAGAAAAATACTCAATAAAAATACTGACAAACTGACTTCAAGAACACATCAAAAACATCGTTTACCATGATCAAGTCACGTGCATTTCAAGGATGCAGGAATAGTTCAATATCAAAAATCCATCGTTGTAATCTAGCATATAAACAAACTGAAAGAGAAAACACAAGATCATCCCATTGGATACTGAAAACCTTTTGACAAAATTCAACACCCCTTCATATTAAAAATCTTAGAGAGATCAGAAATACAAGGTGCATACCTGAACATAGTAAAGGCAATATGAAGCAAGCCAATAGCCATTATCAAATTAAATGGAAAGAAACATAAAGCAGTTCTACTAAAATCAGGGACAAGATACTCTCCACTTTCTCCCTATTTAACATAGGACTTGAAGTTTTAGCTAGAGTAATAAGACAACAGAAGGATATCAAGGGGATATGAATTGGAAAGGAAGAAATCAAAGTATCACTGTTCACAGATGATATGATAGTATATACATAAGTGATCCCAAAAAAATCTACCAGATACTCCTACAGCTGATAAACACCTTCAACAAATTGATTGGATACAAAAGTAACTCAAAATACTCAGCCCTCCTTTATACAAATGATAAACAGGCCAAGAAATTAGAGAAGCAACAGCCTTTACTCTAGCTACAAACAATATAAAAATATCTTGACATAACTCTAACCAAGCAAGTGAGAAATCTATATGAAAAGAAGTTCAAATCTCTAAAGAAAGAAATTGGAGACGATATCAGAAGATGGAAAGATCTCCCAAACTTATGGATCAGTAAGAATATTATAGTAAAATTGGCCATCTTACCAAAAGCAATCTATAGATTCAATCCAATTCTCATCAAAATTCCAACACAAATTTTACAAACCTGGAAAGAACAATTCTCAACTTCATATGGAAAAACAAAAAACCAAGATAATAAAACAATCCTGAACTAAAACAATAAAAGAACTTCTGGAGGTATCACCATCCCTGATCTCAGGCTGTACTAAGAGCAATAGCATATATATATATATATATATATATATATATATATATATATATATATGTGTGTGTGTGTGTGTGTGTGTGTGTGTGTGTGTGTATATATATATATATATATATATATACACACACACACACACATGGTATTGATATAAAAACAGACAGGTTAATAAATGCAATAGAATTGAAGACCCAGAAATAAACCTACATATCTAACAACACTTGTTATGAGTTAATGTTGTTCCCGGGTTTCGGCACCAAATGATGGGTTTATAAAAAGAGAGAAAAGGGTTTAGAGAGTGTGGCACTATGGTGTGGAGGAAAGGGGTGCCTATGCCGGCCCATGTCCAGGCACCTCTTCTCCCTGAGGGACCACACACACACAGACATAGTATAGAATAGATTTTATTCAGGGCATAGGATGGGAGTTAATGGTGTAGTGGAGGCAGAGAGAGGCGGAAAGAGAGAGAGTAGAGAAGTGGAGGAGTGGAGGCCAGCCATGACCACATGGAGAGAAGGGAGAGGAGAGGAGAGCCCAAGAGGAGCAGAGAGGTGAGAGTGCCAAGAGGCAAGAGTGATGAGAGATAGAGGAGGGGCAAGTAGCCCCTTTTATAGTGGGCCATGTCTATGGGGTGGGGCATACCTGGCTGTTGCCAGGTAATTATGCGGTGGAGCTTAGACAGAATACTAACAACTTGATTTTTTGTAAAGAAGCCAAAACCATACAATGGACAACATTTAATTGGGGCTGGCTTATGGGTTCAGAGGTTCAATCCATTATCATCAAGGCGGGAACATGGCAGCCTCCATGCAGACATGGTGCAAGAGGTGCAGAAGGTTCTCCATCTTGTTCTGACAGCAAACAGGAGAATACTGGCTCTCATTGGTTAGGAGGAAGAGGATCTCATTGCCCACCCCCACAGTGACACACTTCCTCCAACAAAGCCACACCCACTCCAACAAGGCTACACCTCCTAATTGTGTCACTCCCTGGGCCAAGTATATTCAAACTAACACAAACAATTAATAAATGGAACTGAAAAGTTTTTGTAAGGCAAAGAATACCATCAATAGGACAAAATAGTAGCCTACAGAATGAGAAAAAAAAATCTTCATCAATCCTACATCTGAGAGAGGACTGTTATCCAGAATATATAAAGAATTCAAGAGATTAGACACCAACAAACCAAATAATCCATTAAAAATTGGGTACAGTTCTAAACAGAGAATTCTCAACAGAGGAATATTGAATGGCTGGGAAACACTTAAAGAAATGTTCAACATCCTTAGACATCAGGGAAATGCAAATCAAAACAATTTGAGATTCCATCTTATACTTGTAACAGTGGCTAAATTCAAAAACTCAGGTGACAGTACACGCTGACAAGGATGTTGAGCAAGGGGAACACTCCTCCATTGCTGGTAGCAGAGCAAACTTGTACAACCACTTTGGAAATCAATTTGGCCATTTCTCAGAAAATTGGGACCCAGCTATATTACTCTTGAGTGTTTACCCAAAAGATGATATACTCTACCACAAGGACACTTGCTCAACTATGTTAATATCAGCTTTATTTGTAATAGCCAGAAACTAGAAACAGCCCAGATGCCCCTCAACCAAAGGATAGATAAAAAAAAAATGGGTTACATTCCTGACAATTGCTTTTATTCATGACTTTCTTCTGTTCTGTTACCATAGAAATTCATTCAACTTGCTATGCTTACACATGGCATCTGGTGCAACCTGACTCCTTGTGTTCAGGGCACCATTAGTCATATCTGACATCAGAACTGTCTCTGGTTCTCTTTATGGTTAGAGTTGTGTTTTTATATTGACATTAGTTAGTCACCTTGTTTCTAATATTTTATGACAGATGAGCCTGTGTTTATATTAAAACCTTAGGGATAAATTTTAAAACTCCTCTGCTATTTTCCAGCTCTTTTTCAGCCTACTCCTCAGAAATATCTGAGAAACAAAATCCTTGATATTTTCTTCATGTTCTCCACTCATTTTCAGCCATCCCTTTGGAGCATTCACAAGGTCTCAAGATCATAAATTGATAATGATCAGGAAGTCTGGGATCTCATGTTCCAAATAAAGATTCCAAATTATTTTGCAAGTTTCCAGGTGTTTCTCTTTGAATCAGAAAACTCTTATACTATTGTACTGAGCTAAGATTTTGACCAGTGGGGAAAAAAAAAGAAGAGTAAAGATAGTCTGATTAATAAGTTGTCATAAGGCATTTGTCATTTTTAATCATTTTAAGATAGACTTAACACTAATTAAAATGAAGTGTTTTTAATTCCCATGTACAAGTATTTTGCCTGCATGTATATCTGTACAGCACGTGCATATGTTAAAAACAAATCTGACTTCCAGACCCAATTTGGATTTGCTAGACATTTGCTAGGAGATGTCCTGGGAAATCCTCACTCCTGACATCAAGAATTTTCTGCACAGACAGCATATCATACATGTGGCCATGGCTGACTGCAAGTGCTTGAATATCCCACTAGGAAGGTAAGAAAAGAGAAACCCTTATACATATGTGTGTGTGTGTGTGTGTGTGTGTGTGTGTGTATGTTGTCCATGGAAGCAACATAAGGAAACATCTGTCAGATGATAGGTCTTTGGTGAAGGATTAGTTGGTTTCTGGTTGATAAATCCTCTAATTAGAAAATAGCTGGTGTTATATGATACATACCTGTAATCCTAGCACTGGAAAGGCAGAGAGAAGAGGGTGACCGGTTCATGGGTAACCTAGGCCTAGGCTACATAATGAGTTCCAGACCAATATAAGCTACCCAGCAAGAACCTTGTCTCAGGAGAAAAGAAGTTAGCTAGGAGTTTATGATTTGTAAGCTCTCTAGTTTCATTGTGTGTTTCCAGTTAGTTTCAAGGATCACCATCTACAACAACTCTGACCCAAGCCCCTGCCACCCAAGGATTGCCTGTTGAACTCAAGACATTGGAAGATAAGTCAAAGGTACCTTCTAAACCTACAGAAGGTCTGTTCTTGGTCTCACAGTTTACACCTATCCCTAGCTGCGCTAATACCACTTCTGACACTCCATTTACACATCAACACAGAGTGCCCTGAAACTGAATAAGTGTCTCTAGTCCATTCACCCAGGATCTCCAAACACCGGAGTCATGCTCCTCTAATACCCTTCCACCTAAAGGCTTTGTTTTTTTTTTTTTTTTTTTTTTTTTTGCAGGATGTTAACTATAGACCCTGGCTGGCCTGGAACTTGCTATATAGACCAAGATGGCTTCAAAATCACAGAGATCCACTTGCTGCCTGTCAAGTTCTGGGATTAAAGGTATGTCACACAATCTAGCCAACATTTTCTTTTTAACAGCACTGAGTGTAAGTGCTTATTGGGTCCACTGGACAACACAGAGTGGCCTGAAGACTGAATACCAGACACTGTTCAGCTAGAGTGCAACCTGGCAAATGCAAGTGCACACTCAACAAAGGCAAGACCAAATATCCACAGTAAAGACATCACCAGCAACCTAACTGCAGAAGCCTATGTCCCCATTACAAAACCCCAAGCAATGTGAGCAAGCAAGGCAGTGTGCCTCCTCCAGAATTAGTGCCTCTATCCTATGACATTTCCTAAGAATAGCGACTTGGCTGACACACAAGACAATGATGTCAAAACAGCAATTATAAATATGTTCGCAGAACTCAAAGGAAGGCAGGCGGGAGTTCCAGAAATGAAAACCACAGAAATACAAACAGCAGAAGAAATAATGACAATAAATTGAGATATGGGAATAGAATTTAAGGGGAGAATATCTCAGAGAAAATGAGCAGAAACAAAGCTTGAAATGAAAGCCTCAGGAGGTCAAACAGGAAGCTCAGAGGAAAGCCTCACCAATAGAGAGAGTCAAATGGAAGAGGAAACATCAGGTCTTGGAGGCAAGGTAGAGGAATTATACCACCTACTCCAAGAAAACATTCAGTGTTTAAAATCCAGGAATGGAACACTGAGCACTATAGCAAGACCACAGAGTTATAAACATAAAAGGAGAAGTCCAGGCCAAAGGCACATAAAATATTCTCAACAAAACTATAGAAGAAACTTCCATAATTTAAGGAAAGAGATGCCTACCAAGGTAAGCAGGGCATAAAGAACACAGACAGGACAAGAACAGAAACTCAGACAGGTGGTGGTGGCACACACCTTTAATCCCAGCACCTGGGACGCTTGAGTTCAAGGCTAGCCTGATCCACAGAGTGAGTTCAGGACAGTCAGGGATACATAGAGAAACCCTGTCTTGAAAACAAAACAAAACAAAACACTGCACATTCACATAATTATCATAACAATAACACATGACATTTCAGTGGAAATTTTTAATGACAGAAAGGCCTGGACTGATGTTTCACAATTCTTGAAAGACCATAGATGTCATCCCAGACTTTTGTACAAGCAAGACAATGAGTCATGATTGAAAGAAAAATATTCTGTGACAAATACAGATTTAGGGAATTTCTAACCATGAAGCCAGATCTATTAAAGATAGTAGAAGTAATACTTCAGTCTTAAGAGGAAATTAAACATACCCAGGAGGGCACAAAGAATAAATAGTTCAAGAGCAGTTAATGAAAAGAGGGCTAAAAAGTAAATACCACAACAACAAAACAATAAGAATTATTAAACATCCTTCAATAATAACTCTCACTATTAATGGTCTCCAGCCCCCAACAAAAGACATAGGCTAACAGATTAGATTAAAAAATAAGATACATCTTTTGCTGCCTCCAAGAAACAGATCTCACCATCAATTACAGATACCACCTTATGTTACAAAGGTGAAAAGGGGTATTCTATTTGAAAGGAAATGGGAAATAAGCAGTCATAGCTATTCTAATATCTAATAACAGATTCAATAAAACTAGTCAGAAAACATAGGAAAAGACATTCCATACTCATTAAAGGTAAAATTCAACAAGAGAATTTTTACAATTCTAAACATTTATGCACTAAAAATAAAGGCACCCAATTTCATAAAAAGAAACACTATTGGATCAGAAACCAAAGATTAAACCCAAGACAGTAATAGTGATTTCAGTAGCCAACTTTCACTAATTGACAGGCCATCCAGACAAAAACTAAACAGAAATTTTGGAATTAAATGACACAATAAATCAATAAGAGACATCTACATAACATCCAAACACTAACAAATACACTTTCTCCTCAAGCGCCCATGGAACTTGTTCCAGAATTGGCCACGTATTAGACCACACAGCAAGTTTCAAGAGATTAAATAAAATTGAAACAACATTTTGCATTCTATCTGGCCACAAAAGAATGAACCTGGAGTTCAACAAAAGTGAAAAAGACAGAAAGTACCCAAACTCATGGAAACTAAACAGTAACTAATGAGTGAAAATTGGGTCAAGAGAAAATTTAAAAAGAAATTAAAATTTTTGAGAATTAGATGCAAATGAAAACAAGATAATCTATGGGTTACAATAAAAACAGCCCTAACAGTAAAGACTATGCCACTAAGTATCTAAATTTTAAGAAAAAGGCTTGAGAGAGCTCATATTACTAGCTTAATTTTATATATCAATAGGCCTTGGAAAAAAACAACAATAAACAATACTAACAAGTAGACAAGAAGAAATAATCAAACATGAGGGCTGGCATTAATGAGATAATAACAAAAAAATACCATGATTCGATGGAATGAAGAGTTAGTTCACTGAAAAGATTAATAAGATTGGCAGACCTCTATCCAAATCAACCAAAGAAAGAGAGAGAGGACCTTCACCCAAAGAAAGAAAGATCCAAATTGGTAAAATCGGAACCGAACAGGGAAACAATGTTACAAGGTTATCCACTCTCCCACTTCTTGTTCAGCACGGACTTAAAAGTACAGGGAACACAAGATGGAAAGGAGTTAAAGCATTTGTCTATGAGATGGTTCTGTTGACCATAAAAGACCCCTCCTCCCCCAGAAAGCCCTACTGCTGACTAATGCTTTCAGAAAAGGAGCAGAATACAAAATAACACAAACAAATCAGTAGCTTTCCTAAAGAAATCAAAGAAACAATCTCATTCACAATAGCCTCAAAAGAAAAAAAAAAAAAAACTTAAAAAAATCTAGCTAAGGATGTAAAAGACTTGTATAATACAAACTTTAAGACATTGAAGGGAAAAAAAGCTGAAGAAGATACCAGAAGATGGAAAGATTTCCCATGCTCATGGATGAGTAGGATTGATATTATAAAAAAAATCCATCCTACTAATACCAATTTACATATATAATGAAATCCTGATTAAAACTCCAAAGCAATTCTTCACAGAATTTGAAAGGAAAAGAAAAACCTAAAGTTGTTTGGTCAGAACAGTCCAAACAATTCTGAACAATAAAAACACTGTTACTCATATCACCACCCCTGATTTCACGTTTTACTATAACAACCACAGTAATAAAAACAGTCTATCTCTGACATATAGGCAGACACATTTATTGATGGAATAGAATTGAGAGCACAGTCCATGCACCCACAGCAACACGATTCTTGACAAAGAAGCCAACCATACACGCTGCAGAAAAGACAGCTTTCTCAACAAATGGTGTTGGTCAAACTGGATGGCTGTGTTTAGAAAAATGCAAATAGATCCTTATCTCTCTCCCTGCATAAAACTCTAGTCCAAACAGATAAAGGATCTCAACTTAAGATCCAGTATTCTAAATCTGAAAGAGGAGAAAGAAGGGAATAGTTTTGAACATATAAGCACTGGAAAAGACTTTTTTGAATGGGACCCAGCGGTCCTTAAGAACAATTGACAAATGAAGACCACGTGAAACTAAAAAGCTTCTGTACAGCAGCAAAGACACCATCATTCTAGTGAAGAGGCAGCCTACAGAATGGGAAATAAATCTTCTGTCACCTGTAAACGCCACAAGACATTACTGTCTAGAGCATACAAAGAACCCAAGACACTAAACATCCAGAAAACAAATAATCAGATTTTAAAATGGGGCATGGAGCGAAGTGGAGGCTTCTCAGAGGAAAACAAATGACTGGGTATAGCTGTCCAGCAGCCATGGAGAACTCGGGTATACCTGAAAGGTAGGCTGGAAATGAAAAAAGGCAGGGGTGGGGGAGGGGAGGGCAAGAGATGGATGAAGCCAAGACAAAGTTTTCTGATCAAGGCTCAATTTTCAGCACTGTATTTATATAGAGGAAACCCACAGACTCATCCTTTGTTTCAGCAGGATTGACCTGCAAAGCAAGCTCAGCAGGCGGTCTGCTCCTGTAGGAAAAAGCAGGTGTGGCAGGGTGGAAGATTCTACCTTAGGTCCGCTAGGTCTGCAGAAGACCAACTGTGGCAAACAATGAAGGTCTATTTAACCTGTCCAAGAGTGGGGGAAGGGATTGGGACACATTTTCAAGATGTCCAACATCCTTAGTCATCAAGTTGATGCAAATTAAAACTGTTTTGAGATTTCATCTTAGCCCAGTCAGATTGTTAAGGCCAAAAAGACATCACAGCGAATGTTGGCATGGCTATAGAGAAGAGGGGACGCTGGTTCACAGTTGGTGGGAGTGTAAACTGCTGCTACCATGGAAATCAGTGTGAAGTTTCCTCAAAGAGTTAGAAATAAATCTACCAAACAACCCACTCACTGCTCTCAGACATGGACCCAAAGGACTCTACATCCTACAATGGAGATACTTGCTCATTGGCCATTGCTGCTCTGTTTACAGAGATGCTTGCTTATCTGTGTTTGTTGCTGCTCTGTTCACAACATTCAGAAAATGGAAACAGCCTAGATACTCACCAACTGATGAATAAATAACAAAAGTGTGCTACATTCACATAATGGAATTTAACTCGGCTATTAAGAAAAAGAAAGTAAAAAAACAAAACAAAACAAAAAAAAAAACAAAAAAAGAGGGGGGACTGGGAAAGGGGAAAGCCTTTGGAATGTAAACAAAGAATATAGAAAATAAAGAAAAAAAAAGAAAAAGAAAGTAAAATTAAGACCTTTGCCAATAAATGAATGGAATTATAAACAATCAACCCGAGTGAGGTAATGCAGACCCAGAAAGACAAACATCATATTTTATCTTCATATGCGGATGTTACTTTGACTCTTAAGTTACATATGTTTCATTTGGAATACTCATTTGTTAGAAAACAGGTAAGGGCCATTGGGAATGAATGGGATCTTCCAAGGGAGGAGAAATAAAATACAGTAATATAAAGAAGCGGAAAAGAGCCAGGCGGTGGTGGCGCATGCCTTTAATCCCAGCACTTGGGAGGCAGAGGCAGGAGGATTTCTGAGTTCAAGGCCAGCCTGGTCTACAGAGTGAGTTCCAGGACAGCCAAGGCTAAACAGAGAAACTCTGTCTTGGAAAAAAAAAAAAAAAAAAAAAGCTGGGAAGTGAAGGTCTATGCCTTTAATCCCAGCATTCAGGAGACAGAGGAAGGTGGATCTCTGTGAGTTCAAGGTCAACCTGATCTACAGAGTAAGTTCCAGGACAGCCAGAGCTATAGAGAGAAACCTTGTCTCAAAGCCCCACCCCAAACAGGAGGAGATAGAAATAATGGAAAGAGATGGATTAAATGATTAAATGGGGTGGGGGAGGGGAGGTGTGTAGCAGAGGGAATGCAGGAAGGGAGAACTAACACTAAATGCCTTTTGAAAAAGTTGTACAGAAGCATACGATTGTAGTTCTACAAACTACCTAAATATTTTTTAAAAAGTTTAGATAATAATGTTTTCATACGTTACCATACTGCAGGGAAACAATACCCAACTAGGCACTGCATGATGGCAAATAAAAGCTCCAGTACCAGAAATAGGTTACATCTTTTGGAGTTGGTGGCCTGTTTGGTCTCATAGACTCCCCCCCCACCCGCAACCCCCCAAACATTATGGGCTATGGCCAGAACCACACACTCATAAAGAGCCACTACCATGGTACAGCTGCCCTCAGAACCCTCGTGATGTCATTACTATTCTCACCCACTGTGATCCACGTCCCCTCCCGCCATTCATAAATACTGGGGAGATGCTGGAGAGGCTGTGCTGATGCATCCCTAGCAAAAGGGGCTGAGATAAGTACAGTGGCTTAAGCACAATAAACATATTGCCTGCGGGCATGTCACTCAGTAGTGACTCTGAACAGGTAACCACTGGGATCCCCTCTTATATAGTCCAGAGCTGAGTGGAGCAGTGTGGATTCTGGACAACCATGAGCTATATCAGGCTTTATACAGCCACCAACAGCACTTATTTTTTGCCAGTAAATCTTACCTGGGATTTCCCATACCCATTTCTCCCCTGCTACACCCGCGCACAGCCGTAGACATGCACAAGATAGGCCAGAATTCTGATGCGGCAGCCTAGAACACAACTGGCCCCGTGTAGCAAACAACTGGAAGCCAACATGGGCAAAGACAAGCAATGACTTAAAACAAGGCATGATGACTTTTCAAAACCCATATGCTTCAGTTTGGAGACCAGCACATGGCGGGAGTGTGATTGCAAACAAGTTGCTTAACCCCCAGGTAGAACTGAGTAATATTTATCTACTTTTTAAGGTGGGTGGAGAACTGAGTTAGTCCTTCTAAAGTGCACCGGGCATTGCAGAAGTACATTCATAACATTCTGAGAACCTTTCAAGCAATGAGAGATAGAGAATTCTCACCTGGGGCTTCTTGAGTTTACCAACAGGTGGGAGGGCTGGGTGGCGGACAGAAAAAAAAAAGAAAAAGAAAAGGAAAGAAAGAAAGAAAGAAAGAAAGAAAGAAAGAAAGAAAGAAAGAAAAACCCTATTCACTGCCACCTACTGGCATGAAAGAGTTTGACATTTAACTTTTTCAGTATGTTTTACCATAGAGTTGAAAGGATGCCTCTGGCTGGGGACCCCAAGACTGCAAACTGTGGCCTCATCTCCTCTGGCTTGATTATGCTCTTTTCTTAAATTAGCTTTTCCCTGCTTAGGATTCAGAACAAGAGAAAAGGCTGAGCAAGGTTGCAAAGACCAAACTCTGCCACCTACTTGGCGTCGGCACAGATTCCTACCAAAGGTGTGACTATAAGTAGAATCCAGGTGAGAAGGGAATCCGTACCCGGGCAGCCTCCTGCCTTACCTTTGCTCGAGGAGCAGACCATACCCTGCCAGATCGAAGCCACCTCCAAAAACCATACTTAAAAAAAAAAAAAAATCCATACAAGGAATTGAGCGTACAAAGTCAAGTACCTCTCTGCACCTCTACAAAAATGGGCTAAAGCTATAAAATGAGAGGGTTGTAAGAGGGAAGAGGCAAGGGATATCAAGAAACTAGAACTTGGAATGAATTTCTGAAGTTGGAGGTCACGTTGTGGACTGACAACCACACTCCAAGGCACAGAAGCAATTGCTGGTGACAAGTGTTGGAAGTCAGGGTAGAAAGGAGAAAACAGGTGCCTATCCACATAGTAGAGTGGCATAGCCTTCTCTACTATGTTTCATGAACTATACTCTGTAGTGCAGAATCGTGCCTCTGAGTACCAGCATGAGTGACAGCTAAGCTCGGGGGGGGGGGGGCTACCACAGCAATGCCCTTGTGCTGGCCCAGAAGAGTATGGATGCCCAGTCTGTGAGCCTGTTCTCAGTCTAAGCACCCTTTGAGTAAAGTCTGAGAGCTGATGCACCCACCCACGCGGAGTGTTACCCAACCTTTACGCTTCACCCTAAAGGGCTGCGAGGAAGCCGGCGCAACACTCAGTGAAGCACACTGGCCTTTCATTCACAAGCATTCATGTAAACTTGAGACCCACCCATCGTTTGATGGAGGTGAGTCATACGCAGAGGAAAGAGCACAGAATCAGCTGACTGGGACTCATGGGAACTTGCAGAGGTCATGGAGCCTGTAGGAGTCTGACCTTAGTCCTCTGCATATACATTATGGCTGAATAGCTTGTTGTTCTTGTGGAAATCCTAACAGTCGAAGCAGGCACTGTCCCTGACTCTTTTGCCTACTTGGGGGTAGCCTTTTCTTCCTACTATGTTGCCTTGTCCAGTTCCGATATGATGGTATGTGCCTGGTCTTATTGTTGTGCTGTTTGGTTGATGTTCCTGGGAGGTCTGTTCTTCTCTAAGGGAAGGCAGAGGGGAGATGAACCTGGGAAAGAGGAGAGGCACACGGGGCAGGGGAGGCTGGGAGGAGGGGGGAGGGGAAACTACAACATGGATGGGATATATGGGAGACGTATCTAAAAAGGAAGGAGCATTATAAATAAAATAATTGCTTTTGAAAAAGCAAGCATTTATAGTAGCAAGTCTGAATTTGCTTTAATGGGGGGTGGGATAGACAGTGTATGGATCCATGCATTCAAAAATAAATAGGGTGCTATGAAGCAGAAACAACAAGCAACAAAAGGCATATAAATGCAGAGGATTTGGGGGTTTAAAATTCAACGCAAAAGTGATTGTATACACCTGACATCCTAGCACTTGAGAGGCTGAGGCTGAAACTAGTCTGGCTTACACAGTGGTATCTAGTCTCAGCTGGAGAGAGAGAGAGAGAGAGAGAGAGAGAGAGAGAGAGAGGGAGAGAGAGAGAGAGAATAATGAATCAGGGCAATCAAACCAACACAGAAATGGGGAAAAAAGAACATAAAAGTAACCAAAGAAGAGAAGATAATGTCCATCACGAAATACTTTCTATGACAAAGCCGGCATTCCTAACCATCCCACCTTCCTTTCTAGCCTGTGATTCCATCCTGGTACAGAGCTTGAGCCATGAATTAGCCTTAAGATGAGACACCACTACATTACAGCATCCTGCTGAGGTCCACACCAGCCAGGAAATGCTTACCTCCAGACTTCTTCACTACAAAAGAGAGGTCTACTTTCCTCTCGGGTCTATCCCAGGCTGTAGAGTTTCTGTGTATATAAAGGAACAAATTCTAACTCTATACAGTGTGGCAGTCATTAACCACATGCTATTAATTGAAAAATATAAAATCCACGTCCTCAGTCGCACTGGCCTCCTTGTTAATGTCTAATTGCTGCATGTGGTTGTGGTTCCTCTAACACACAAAGCAGAGATGAGCCAGTGTGACTTCCGAAAGCACCTGCTGCCCTACTTGATAGGTCACTCCCACAAAGGTTCCAATGATCTCATAAGGAACACTTAAGACTACTCTCTGAAATAGCAGACTAGACTACAGCTGTCAATGGGGATTCGCTGACAAAAAGACATCCGGCTCACAGGAGCATGAACAGGATGCTCTCTGAAGAGCTGCAAAGTGAAAAACTCAAGTCGGGTTCAGAGGAGTCCAATGTCACCGTTGTGGAGGATGACTGAGAAATTGACGGCCATTCTGGAGATGCTTGCAGGCAAACACTGACAGAATCACCTACGAAGCCTGTCTCAATGTGCAACTTTCAAGACCAGTTTGGCCTATAGGCATGTCTTGTGTGAGGGAGTTTTTAATTGGGTTCCTCGAGGTAGGGAAGACACACCCTGAATGTGGGCAGCACCAGCTCACAGACTGGGCCTGTACTGAATGAAACAGAGAAGTGGAGTTGAACACTAGCATGAATTCATCCGTTTTCTCTGCTCTTGGCTACGCATGCTTCTTGCTTCAAGTTCCTGACATCTTGATTTCCACACAATGGTGCACTGTTAGCTACGGTTGTAAGCCCATTAAACCCTTTCTCCCCTAAGTAGCTTTTGTCAGAATACATTATCACAACAACAGGACACCGAACTAGAACTCTGTGTGTATGTATGTGTGTGTGTGTGATACTTCATAACACAATGAGGTATTATTCAGCCATGAAGAAGAATGAAGTTCTGTCCTTTATACCAAAATGGACGGCCCGTGAGAACACTACGCTAAGCGAGATAAACCACACAGAGAAAAACAAGTCCTAATGTTCTCTCATATGTGAAAGGTTAAAATAATAAGCCAACCTGAATAGTATGGTGATTACTAGAGGCCAAGGAGCAGAAAGAGTGGGTGAAAGGTGAGCTAATTTGAGTGTATATTGTATGCAAATGGAGATACCGCACTGAACCCTATTAATGTATACAAGTAATATATGTCGATCAGAGAGTGTTTTTTATTTGCTGAGTCAAAATCGCCAAAATGTACGAGATCACTGAGAGAAAAATTAGATATAAAAAAAAGTAAGGTTGCTAGAGATATGATCTCAGGACAAGCCTAAATGTGGGGCATGGAGACGAATTAGGCAAGGTTGGAAGGCTTGCATGGAGAAGAGGGTCATAGGCCAGGATAGGGCATTCTACAGAGGCCAAGAAAAGGAGTTTTCAGAGGAGACAATAGCTGTGAATGTGGTAAGATACTCAGAGACAGAGAAGACTGCGGAGATGGTGAGCCACACTCATTGATGTGGCAATGGTAAAAGAAAACTAAGCAGACAAGCTAGTGCTAAAGAAAAGCACAGTGCTTTAAAAAGCTGTTCAAAGCCACCGAAGTTGTGTCGCAAAGATCCCTGGCTCTGCTTCTCAGTGTTCATGTATTTCTAGTTACATGGCACTAACAGATATCAAGACATGCTCAAGTGTCAAGTTGGGAGCGGGGGTGGGGGTGGGGCATCACTTACAGGCTAAGCTGCCCTTCCCCCGCCACTGTGCAGAGTCTTATCACCAGGTAAGAAGGCAAACAGGAAAAATAAACATCTGGTCATGCCTTTTCTTTAGAACCGAGATCGAAAGGCTTAGCAAAGTTTATTTGTCCTTCAGTAACAGCGGTAATGCAATGAGGGAGAGAAAGAGAGAAAGAACAAGGAAGCAGGGAGGAGGAGGAAGGAGGGGGAGAGTGAATGAGGAAGGAAGGAAGGAAGGAAGGAAGGAAGGAAGGAAGGAAGGGAGGGAGGGAGGGAGGGAGGGAGGGAGGAAGGAAGGAAGGAAGGAAGGAAGGAAGGAAGGAAAGAAGGACACAGAGAATGGGGAAAACACACAGCAAGTTCCAGTGTGAAAGATCAAAAATAGATGACTTTGCATGCACAAGGGAGAAAGAACAGGATGTAGGAGACAGTCTCGGGCCTGAGCATCCTGGGCTTGAGTTCCTCTTATGAGATCTCCTGATGAAGTGGGTATCTTACTGAGACACTGCACCTTTAATACAACTCACTTCCAGTTCTCTCCATCCCTGCCACATAGCACAGCCCTGGCCCTGGCTCTCACCAGGTCCCCTAGATTCTGGTCACAGAAAGTAAAATACTTAACCTATCGCTGTAATGAAACTCCCCCATGACCAAAGCAAGCTGGGGAGGAAAGGATTGATTTGACTTAACACTTCCATATCACTTTCTTTTTTCTTTCTTTCTTTTGTTTTTGTTTTTTGAGACAAGGTTTCTCTGTATAGCCCTTGCTGTCCTGGAACTCACTCTGTAGACCAGGCTGGCCTCGAACTCAGAAATCTGCCTGCCTCTGCCTCCCAAGTGCTGGGATTAAAGGCGTGTGCCACCACTGCCCGGCCTCCATATCACTTTCACTATTAAAGAAAGTGAAACCAGGAAAGTGAAGGCAGAAACTCAGAGGCAGGAGCTGATGCAGAGGTCCTGGAGGGGTGCTGCTTACTGGCTTGCTCCCCATGGCTTGCTCACAGTTCAGTCTTGTGGAGGTATTTTCTCAATTGATTCTAGCCTACATCAAATTAACATAAAATTAGCCAGCACAATTGACCCCTCGTTAACTTGACGCACAATACTTTTTAAGACATAGCCTTGAGGGGGAGGGGCTTCATCCCCAAGACCTCAGATTAATAAGTATCACAAATATGAAACCATGTTACAAACTTAAAAGTCCCCTATTATTTGCCAATTCAAATACTTTAAAATTTTCTGTCTCTTTTAAAAATACCTTTAAAGATCAAAATCTCTATTAAAATCCAAAGTCTTTTAATGTGGGCTCCTGTAAAATGATAAATAAGTTAAATATTTTCTTACTTCGAGAGGGAAGAACCAGAGCACAGTCACAATCTGAAGAAAGCAAAACCACACTCCAAAGGTGTAAATGATTCCATTTCCAATATCTGGGACTCAGTCATTGTCCTCTGTGCTCTTCCAAGGGGACTGGGCCACTTTTCATGACCCCCTCATGCCTTCAAAACCAGTACTACCTCAGTGACTCTTTACCAAATTAAGCTTCCAGTGTGAGATACATACAACCCTGGCTGCCTCTGGAACACGGCAACTGTATGCAGTCCCTCAAGACTCTGAGAAAACACTTCCCAGAGGATTTCCTCTCGATGATGCTGGCCTCTTCTTAATCACTGCTAATTTCTTAGTGGCTGACCAGCATTCATTGTACCAGTTAAGCATTTTTTTTTTCTTTTTGGGTTCTGATCTCTTGTTAATTACAGTCAGTATTTCATCCCTACATAACCAGAACCACAGATTCTTAACTCAAACTATGCAACATCCCTGATAGAGTCTTTAAGGGACTCTCAGGCTTCCCTCCACCACCTGCCTTTCCCCCAACACACTTACCTTCCAAGCTTCCTTAGAACAGATCACCAAACTCTGAACACTCAATGACTTTCAAAGCCCAAAGTTCCAATGTCCTTCTACAACCCCCTCAACCCCCTGCAAAGTAACATGGTCACATCAGTCACAAAACTCCCTCAGAATCCTGATAGCGATTTGTCTTGGTTAAGGTTACTATTGTTGTGACAAAACACCATGACCCAAAGCAATGTGGGGAGGAAAGAATTTACTTAGCTCACACTTCACATCACTGTCCATCATCAAAAGAAATCAGGGGGCTGGAGAGCTGGCTCAGTGGTTAAGAGCACTGACTGCTCTTCCAGAGGTCCTGAGTTCAAATCCCAGCAACAGCATGGTGGCTCACAACCATCTGTAATGAGATCTGATGCCCTCTTCTGGTGTGTGTCTGAAGACAGCTACAGTGTACTCGTATAAATAATAATAAATAAATAATATTTTTTAAAAATCATGACTGGAACTCATACAGGGCAGGATCCCGGAGGCAGGAGTAGATGCAGAGGCCATGGATGGGTTCTGTTCACTTCCTTGCTCCCTGTGGCTTGCCGAAAGCCAAATAAATACTGTGGAGGCATTTTCTCCACTGGGATCCTCTCCTCTCAGATGACCCTGTTTCAAGTTGACAGAAAATAGACTACAGATCTAGTCTCTTATTTCTGGCACAATTTAGTACTCATATCCTCTCACCTTGGTTGGACCTCTCAGATGGCTTTGCCACCCCATGCTCCCCTTTCTTCTGTTTAAACTTAAACTTACATAGTCATGTCTCGTCACTTTACTAGATCTACTATGTCCTCTTTATTCCACATTAAAGGAATTCTTAATGAGAAAGGAGGAGACAACCAGGCATCTCTCGATTGCCTAGGAGCGTTTCTGGACTCACCCTAGAACTGTGCTACCTGTTCCCATGCAGTAATGTATCAAACCCTGCCTCCCAGCTGTGTGGGGTTGTGCTATGTGAATTTATAAACTATACAATGTATCCTTTTCACACACACACACACACACACACACACGATCATTACTCTTGGCCTTTCACGCTTTAAAAATATAATGACAATTCTGGTCACACGCCTGGCATTATGATATGCATAGACACTGTGAATACTGAATGTTCAGGCACATAGGAGTTCCCTGGCCCACCTAGACATGAGGAATGAAACTGAGTAAGAAAAGAAACCGTGTAAGCCAGGCATTACAGATCTTGAGCAATCTGGTCCCTGAATACCCAACTGTAAGAGGCTCTGCTGATTTATTTTTAGCATGTAGCGTGATAGAAAAGCAAGCAATAAACTGTTGTCATGTGACCTTGCTGATACTTGAGAGCCAGAGTTTTTTTAAAGTGGGATCTTGGGCTCATAGTTTTTGGGAGCTTGCTAGAAACCCGAAATCCCAGCTGGGAATGACAGCACACCCCCTGGGAGGCTAAGGTGGACTGTTTGCCTTCCCCCCTTCCCCCCCCCCCCGCTCTTCTCCTGTCGCCAGCACTTCCAGCCCCATACTGAGCTCATAATAAGTGATAGTCCCAGAATAATTATGTACTAGAACATATTTTCCAATATAGAGTCAAGTATAAAGTTTATTTTATTTGTAAGATTAATATAATTTCAAATGTCTATACTACAAGCAATAAATGCTGTCAAGTAGAATTCACCAATGCACATACATCCTCATTTCGTAATACCTACCAGAAAGTTTCCAGAAAGATTAAAGAAAAAAATCCAAATCTCACATATCCGAATGGCCAATTCAAATGTATAGTTTAGTCTATCCATTTTATTAATTGTATATATATATATATATATATATATATATATATATATTAGTATAAATTGAATCATTCTTCTGCTTTACTAACAATTTCTATGAACACATATTTTACAGCAAATACACTTCCCACAGAGACGTACAGCTTAACATACAATGCCACGTTTGACATGCATGTGTATTCTTCTTTTGTTAAGGGAACTTCAGGCAAATACATTTCCCACAAAAACAGAAAGCTAACATCCACTGCCACATGTTTGACACTATGTGAATTCTTTTTAGTTGTTGTTAAGGGAACCTCATTTCGAGGTTGGCTTATTTGCATAAATGTAGCAAGTTACTACTTGCATATATTTTCCCAAGCATGACAGCATTTGAACACAAGGGCTATTTTGTTTACATAGAGATTAAAATGCAGTTTTTAAATACCGTAATTATAGTAAGTTTTAGTACTCAGAGCAGAGAATTAGACAAGTGACAGTTGGGTGTCTAGATGAGCAGTGTAACCACCAAGATCAATGTCTCATTCTACCCCTGTGATCAGAACTAGAGTCACCTTGCTAAGCCCTCAAGGATGATAGGCAGAAGATTCGACTTGGAAATTACAAACACTGTAAGTGCTTGCTCTGTTCAGACAAGAGAGGAAGCCTGCAGGCAAACTATGTCCCGGTGACATCCATGGCAACAGTGGACTCTGCTTTTTTTAATGGTTACAATGAGAGTTTTTACTTCCTGCGTGTGAATATTCAGCAGCTATGAACAGGAAACATTTTGAAAGGCTAGAGGCTCTTTGCAAATCAGTTGCAAACAATCTGCTTGTTTTTGTAAAGATTTGGACATCTCATGCACCTTGCTGTTAACACCAGCACTATGGGTTTTGTTTTGTTTTTCTATGCCGAGCTCCTAGAGGGGTCGCTGATCATCCTCACAAGCTAATTGTGACATGATACTTGAAAGTTATTCTGCTCTTACAGTCTTCTATAGACAGGACCTATCTTACACCCACAGTTCACTGTGGGAAGATCTGTATGTCCGATACTTTATTTATATCTTTCTTTCATTTGGAAACAGCCTAGATGTCAAGTATCCAATGAAAAAAGAAAATACTAATTCCAGCACACTACTGCGAAATGGAACCTGTGAGCTGTAAGAATTCATACACTTCGCTTCAGGTGAAGATCCCAAACATGACAACATCTAAACACAAGGGCTATTCTGTGTACATAGAGATTAAAATGCAGTCAAGCGTGTTCTTAAATACCTTAATATAAAGGTCAAGATTTGTAGTAAGTCATTTTAGCACCCAGAGCAGAGAATTAGACTAGTGACAGTTGGGTGCCCGGACAAGCGGTGTGACCACCAAGACCAATGTCTTATTCTAACTCTATGGTCTTCACTGGCATCCATGTGGCTCTGCTGAGCACAGCAAGTCTCTTGGCATCCAAAAAATTGCCCCGGCCACTGACACAGGTACCCTTCCTTCTTGTTACTGTGTGTGATCCCATCCATGTGGATCAGTTCTTTTAAATAACAACAACACCGAAAATAATCCTATGTGTTTTTTCAAATTTTACAAGAAGTTCTCCCCCCCCCCCTTTTTTTCCCTAGATAGTTCTTTTGGCCATTCCGGAGAGGTCAGCACAGAGGTGGACCCTGGAGCGGAGTGAAGGACACACAGCCAGTGTCGTCAGGGTTCGTGTTTGAGCTTGCATCCCTTTCCTCCACTCCAGACTAGAGAAAATGGCAAGTCTTTGCTGTGGACCGGGCCTTTGGTGATAGCTGGAGGCAGGTTAAGATGCTGCAAAGCATCCAGTGAGGAACTGTCAGACACCAAGAGCTGCTGAATGACTATGTGAGAGAAAGCCAACTTAGTTCCACTCTGGACATGTGATAGATGGAGGGAGGGAGGATTTGTACCTAGAGTCCCCAATATGGCCGCCCCCCAAATGTCTTGGAAACTCTGAATTGAGTCAGGAATAAGACAGGGAGAGTTAGGGAGGTTTTCACAAAACACAAAGCAAGGTGTTTCGCATAGAAGTTTTACATCTGAGTAAGTCCAAAACTATGATGGACTATAGGAGTATAGGTAGTTAAGGTTGGTCCCCAGACAATTCTGAATGCAAGCCAGAAGCCAGAAGTCTAGGATATGCGAGCTATCAAGACACCCATAACAAATAAAATGGAAGTCTCAAATAAAAAGGAGCCGGATGGCTGTCTATTCCTGAAAAGAACACTAAAGGCGTATCCTGCAAACATGGATATCGGCATTAGGAAAGCTAAACCAAATGCAAAGAGCCACTCACAGTGACACGGGCCTCCACAGTGTTTCTTTCAATGACAGCTCACCCAGGAGGTTATGCATCTCCTCAGTTCACTTACCAGGCCAGGCAGAGGATGGTAAAACCTCCGAAAAATAGAACGGGGCGGGGGGGGGCGGGGGGGAGCAGAGAGTGAGCAAAGAGTAAAGAGACTTGCCACAGCCCACTCTCACCATGGAGACAGTTCACACGTGCATACGCTAAACACGCAACTACCAAACTGAGCTGCAAAGGAGATCAAGAAGAATACGTTTGAGATCCTTAGCGACCTTGCCTATGCCCTGGAGGAACCTAATTGACTGAGAAATGAGAGTCACCAAGAGGGGGAGGGAGGCGGTTAATACCCGCCAAGGAGCCTACAAGTTCGCCTGAATCCGTGACAACAGATGATCTCCTTTAAGGTCCTCCGCATCTCTTGGCTGCGGAGGGCATAGATGAGAGGGTCGATCACGGAATTGCACATGATGAGTATAAGGTACATGTTGAAGTAAGACATAAAGCAAGAGCAATAGACGTTCTGGGGGCACGAGATCATTAAGATAAGGTGAAGGAAGAAGGGAGACCAGCAGACAATGAAAATCCCCAGGAGCATGGTGAGGGTCATGGCGCCCTTCATGCTGGTCCTTTGCCTCACAGAGTTGTATCTGGGGGAAGCTGCTATCCGCTTGACATGGTTCCGGGCCAGGAGGAACATGTGTATATACAGAGACACCATGAAGAACAGCATGGTGAAGAACATGGAGATGAGGCAAATGATAACATACTTGGATTCATAGTAAATGATGAAAACAATACCACAGCTTATGCAAAAGGTCCAGATGCAGGCGATGATCACCCACGAGCGCCTGGCTGTCATGATGTAGTGGTAGCGCAAGGCATAGAAGATGGTGATGTACCTGTCCACCGCAATGGCCAGCAAACTGCACATGGAGGCCACGACGGAAATGCAGATCATGGAGTCAAACACATTGTCGATGTGACGCACGAAGGTGTCTGCTATCACCAGGTGCTTATTATTTAGCAAGTATATGGTGATGGTCTCCCAAGCGTTGGACAGGCTCACGAGCATGTCGGCCACTGCTAAGCTCCCCACAAAGAAGTACATGGGTGAGTGCAGGTTCTTGTTCTTCACTATGGCCCCAATGACCAGGATGTTCTCTAAGAGGCTGACGAGGCCCAGAGTCAGGAACACCTCCACGGCAATGCCCATGTCTTCACAGGCTGAAGACTTGTTCTTGACATTTGCTCCTAAAATGGTGTCCTCCGAGACGTTCAGGGTAAGATCCAATAAAGTCGGGCGAGACGAGTTCATTGCTGGAAGAAAATGCCCCCACTTCTTGGCATCGGGTTTACTGTAAGACAGGTTTGTTTGCCGTTGTTATTAGGATCTCAGGAAGGTAAGAATATACCACAACACAGAATGTGCTACCGTACCAAAACCAAGGGCACCTGCAAAAATGGCTGGATAGACACAAGTCTACCGGGGTTGTGGCCTTGCTGTTCCTCGCTCTGACTTGTGCTCTTGGTGCGGGGAATTCTGACCCTCTAATACAAGTCTAGTGTTTTCCCAGGCTTCTTCCACACACGCTTGGCTTACAGTGTTTTTGCAAAGCTTCCGTTTTTATGCAAAGTACAATTTCTCTTTGCATGTCTGATTTTTGGCTCCTAAATTCACTCTCAGAGGATCCCCAAACCCTATCCAAACTCCATAAAGAGTCCCAGGCAGTGTCCAGATTTTCACATGACTGGGCTACTGCATCCTATTTTGCTCAAGGGAGCCCAGATTTCTGAAGAGCATATAAACATTTCATCAAGGAAGGCAGATTTATCTGTGTTCTTATCATTAACTAGGACTTTCCTCAAATTCTCAATTCATAACTCTCCGGGGTCATAAAGGATTGTAGCAAAGGGGTCGCTTGGCTTGAGCATAAACACAAAGTTACTGTCTCCGATAGATAAGCTTACTTTGCAGTATGTTAAGTAAAGAAAAACAAAAATACTTTCCCATCAATAAATATTTTCCTAGAATTCTGAATGGTTGAATTTCACTGAGTCTGAATGCTATTTTTATAAGTTCCACACGAGTACAGTATGAGGAAATAGTTCTGAAATGTTATGAAGACATTCAGAGAGCCATTGTATTAGCAGAGAGGTAAAACCATCGGATGGTAATCATTTGCAATGCATTTTATTTACACCTATTTACATCCTACTGTTGCATTAAACGCCTTAAAAAATTCTCTAAGCACAAGTGGGCTCACCCATTCCTCTCTGCTCCGCGCAGAGGTAAGCATGGCTCCTCACAGGTTCAGGCGGTTTCTGGGAGTTGAATCTTTTGGCCGGGCAGGCTCTGGTCTTGCATCCGGGCCAGGCGTCCTCACTGGACGCTTCGCTCTGCTTGGGCACCTGATGTCCACCTGGGCGCACCTCGGCGAGAGAGTAGAGCCATCGCCAGGGCGCAGCCTCCTAGTGCCTCACCACTCTGCCTTTAAACAGCCTCTGCCCGCCCAGATCACCGCCTCTCCTCTCGGACTTGTGAGTTCAGGTCTCCCGCAACTTGAAGCCACCAGCTTGGGAGCCTAGGAGTCGTGTTTGCAGTGCCACCTACTGGTCCACCACTAGGTTGTCGCAAAGCACAGTCCTTAGCTCCGAGGTGCTTCCACTTTAACAAATCTTTCCCCTTAGGTGAGCACAGATGGATTTTTCCAGCTAATGATTCTCTTTGTCTTCCCTCCGCCCCGCCCCTTTCTTCTAACTCACTGATTAAAAATCTGCCCAGTTCAACGACCTATCTACCCTATTCTTTGTCTTTCTGCTACAGTGGCTCGCCGGTGTACTGATACTTCTTGGGAAAAGCCAGAGCCTGGAAGCTCTACTGAGATTCCGACACAGACACATACACACACAGACACAGACACACACACACACACACACACACACACACACACTGAGAGACAGAGACGGGGAGACAGAGACAGACAGAGACTGAGAGACAGAGAGACTGGGGGAGAAGCGATAGGCAGAAAATGCAGGCTTGGGGGTGGGGGGAGTCATCGTTTCTTGGGAAGAGACAATCTTTGAAATCTGTGAAGAGGTTTCCTAACTTCAGACTAATTCTCTGTACGCGCAAAAGAGACTGGCTGGCAGAAAACACCCTACAATCTAAGTATTATCCAAAGTCCCTGTCTCCGAGATCAGAGAGGGATCTGCAAAAGATGCGGGCTTCACAATAAAGTGCTGAAAGTGGAGTTTTCACAAAAGCCAGTTATCTGGTCCCCCAGGTATGGTGGGGTTGATCTGTGAGTGCAATACGCAGGTGCTGGTGGAGTTGCACTGAACTGTTTTTCTTAATCTTTTTTTTTTTTTAACTACGGCAAGTGACTGCTTTTGCAGAGGGAGAGGAAGAGAGAGAGAGAGAGAGAGAGAGAGAGAGAGAGAGAGAGAGACAGAGAGAGAGAGACAGAGAGCGAGAGAGACAGAGAGACAGAGAGACAGAGACAGACAGAGACAGAGACAGAGACAGAGACAGAGACAGAGACAGAGACAGAGATTTGCTCCTGAATTAAAGTTATTATAACTTAAAACTAGGCATGGTAATATTTCCAGAATTTTTATTTTTGGCTCAGGATTGCTTTGGCTCATCAGGGTCTCTGTACTTTCATGTTTGTTTGTTCATTTGTTTTAATCTCTGTGAAGCATATTATTGGAAATTTGATGGGAATTGCAATGAATCTATAGATTGATTCTGGTATTATAGCCATTTTCACAATATGCTGAGCTATCTTCCAGTGTCTTCAACTTTTTTCTTCGGTGTTTTAAATGCTTCATTTCATAGATCTTTTACTTCCTTGCTTAGGTATATTTTGGGGTATTTTTTTAGTCTGTTGCAAATGAGATTGTTTCCCAGGTTTCTTTATGGGATGCTTTTTACTGTTATACAGGAAGGCTGCTGGGTTTGATGTGTTAATTTCATATACTGTCACTTTGCTGTGGTTTTTTTTTTTCTGGACCCAGATTCTTTAGGATCTCTTACATACACAAGTGCATCATTTACAAACAGGATAATTTGATTGCTCCCTTAAAAAGAAACAAAACTGTATCAAGGGCTGGAGAGATGGCTCAGTGGTTAAGAGCACTGGCTTTTCTTTCAGAGGTTATGAGTTCAATTCCCAGCAACCACATGGTGGCTCACAACCATCTGTAATGGGCTCTGATGTGCTCTTCTGATGTGACTGAAGACAACTACCGTGTACTCATATACATAAAAATAAGTAAATAAATATTTTTTTAAAAAAATCTGTATCCTTGTTATGTATTTGTCTTTCTGTTTTACCTGAGGCCTCAAATCAGTATGAAATAAATATGGAGAAAAGCAGTCACTCTTGCTCTTGATTTTAATGGAAATTCTTTGAGGTTTTCCCCATTTAATATGATGCTTATATAAGCCTGTCATGTATAGCTTTTATTATGCTCATGTAGTTTCCTTGTATTCCTAGTGTCTTTAGACATTTTACTACAAAGATATTGGGGTTTCACAAAAGTCATCTGCATTTATTAAGAAAATCAACTGCTTTTCTTTGATTCTTTGAGACTATTTATATAGTATATTACACTTTGATTTACATATATTAAACCATCCTTGTATGTATAGGCATAAATAAAAAAGTATTTAGAGGGCATTTTGATACTATGTCCACTTAGTAGAATATTAGCATCAGGTCATAGTAGGACCTAACATCTATTTGGCTATGAACTCTTGACTCAATTAACATTATTACCAGGCATGAGTTCTGTCCTGTGGAGCAGACCTTACATTCAATCAGAAAGAAGTTACTAACTCCCATACTATTAGAGAAGTTACTAACTCCCATACTATTAGAGAAGTTACTAACTCCCATACTATTAGAGAAGTTACCAACTCCCATACTATTCTTGCCACCATCACACTGACGGACATGTCTTGCCAAGGTGGCTGATATCATAGCTTGCAGGACTCTCAGCTGGGTAAGAATGCTGATTATTTATCCTCTGCCAGCAGTGGTGACCAGCACCCGCTACCTTACGACAGCTAGCCAATAGGCAAGAAGCTTCCAGGTGGATGCTGGCTTGCTTTCCCCACATTTGTTCCATTACTTGAGTATGTGATGTCTTCCACATGGTCCAAATACAATGGTCTTACCATCAAGTTCCGTAGACAGAGTCAGGCTTTTAAAGTTTTGTGGGGATCTGTGAGACCCCATTGGCCAATAAGTAGAAGGTAGCACACACCTGGCATTGGATTTTGTTGTGATAGCCTATGGCGTACAGTGGAAACATTATTCCCCTATCATGCATGTATATCTTAAGAAGTTTATAAAGTAGTTGGTTTTCATGTGGCTTTTCCCAAAGGACTCTAGAGTTATTCTTTGCTGCACTCCCTCTCTGACCCTGCCATCCCATTCCTCACTCCACTTAACACTTTCTGCCTCATTGTTCCCTCTTTATGTTCCTGTGTTCTTCTCTCTCTCTCTCTCTCTCTCTCTCTCTCTCTCTCAATCCTAAGGCTCTCTAGCCTGACTTCTACAGGTGCTCTAATTTAGACACGCATATCCAAAGAAGGAAAGCTAGATCCACACAGGAAAAAGAAATCTGAATTGGCTCACTTGGTATGATTGCTTCCAGCTCTATCCATGTCCCTGCAAATTTTATTTTTCATTAAAGCCAATTAATATCCCACTGAAATAATACATTTTCATTATCTATTCACTAGTTGATGAACATTGTGGCTGTGTTTATTTCCTGGCTATTCTAATTAGCGCGGCACCCAACAGTGAGGAAGAAACATCTCTGTATAAAATGTAGTCAAGTATATAGCCAGGGAGTGTACAATTAGGTCACATCCCAGATCTACACTTAGTGCTGGCAAGCCATTCATACTAATGTCCTTAGTGGCTGCACCAATTTTCACCAACAGTGAGTATTCCCTTTACCCCACATCCACACTGGGACCTGCTCTCATGTGTTGATTCGTTTTGGTTTGTTTTAATATTAGTCAATTCTGGCTGGGGTAAAATTCTCAAGGTAGTCTTCTTACCTTTCATTTTTCTGATGGTTAAGGATGTTAAATATTTTAAGAAATTCTTACTAGCCACTCACAAGGATGCATGTTTTCTGTTTTGTTGTTGTTGTTGTTGTTTTGTCTAGATATTGAATGTCAAATGCATAGCTGGTATTTTCCCCACTCTGTAGGTTGCCAAGCCACCGTTGATAGGGTTCTTTGCTCTTCAAGTATTTCGGTTACATGAGGTCCCATTTGTTAATTGTTAAGTCTTAATTTGGGTGCTACCAGGGCCTATTCAGCAAGTCCTTAAGTGCACCCATAAATTGGAGTATATTCCCCATTTTCTCCTCTAACAGATTCAAGGTATTTTTGGCCCATTTGGTGTTGAGTTTTGTGCAGGGTAAGGGGTAACAATCTAGTTTTAATCTTCTACATCTAGCTATCCAGTTTGTCAACAATTGTTGAAGTTGATGCCTTTTCCCCCCAATGTGTTCTTTTGGACTCAAAAATAAAAAGCGAGGCACCTGTAAGATGGGCTTGTCTGGTTCCTCAGTTCTGTCCTATTACCAATGTGTTTTTTTCTGCCAGTAACACAGAGTTTTGTTACTACAATGTTCCCTCCAGCAGTTGTTCAGGATTGTTTAGCCATCTTGGGAGTTTGTATGTGTCAATATGGAATTGATAATTGTCTTTTCAATTGCTGGAGATTGTAACTGTAGATGCTCTTGGCAGACATTTTCATATTAATCCTACAAATCCATGAGTATAGGCAGTTTTTCCATCTTCTGGTGTGAACTTTTTTGCCTTTAGTTTTAAGTTTTCACTAACTGGTGTTCTAATTCTGCAATTAGGTTTTTTCAATATGGGGGTGAGGATAGAGGGGGTAGTAGCTATCTTGAATAGAACTGCTTCCCTGATTTCTTTCTTGATGTCTGTCATTGTTATCTAGGAAGGCTAGTAATTTTTGTGTTAATTTTGTATCCTACCACTTTGCAATAGTTTTCTGGTGGACTCTTGGGAGTTTATGTATGTAATCATCAAGTAAGAATATTTTGACTTCTCCCTTCCCTATTTGTATCTTTCATTATCTTCTCCTGGATTATTATTCTAACTACAATTTCAAGTACTGTCTGGAACAGTAGTAAAAAGGATGAATATCCTTTTCCAAATTTAAGTAAAAACATTTCAAGTTTTTCTCCACTTAGCATGTTGCCTGTGGTGTATTATTTGCATATTAAGCTATGCTCCTTGTATTCCTGGATTTTCCAGAACTTGTATAAGGGAGTATTAGATTTTCCCAGTGGTCTTTCTGCACCCAAGGTGTGACTCATGCCGAGTCTATGTATGTGGTACATTACATTGTTGGCTTACATATGCTTAACTACCCCTGATCTCTGGGAGTAAACTAATTATAGTGGATGCATTCTAAAATCTGGTTCATTCTTTCCAGAACTTTAGCATCTATTCTCATGAAGGAGCTAGCTTGCTCTTTAATTTTGTGTGTCTTTAGCTTAGTGTCATTCTGGCTTCATAAAAAGAATTTGGAGGTATAATATAATATCCTTGTTTCGTGGGACAGTGTAAGGAACACTCGTTTTAGTTCTTTGAGTTTCTGGTTAAGTTCTGTGGGAAATCAGTGTGGGCTTGGACTTTTTACTTTGGATGAAAGGTTTCTTGATGTTTCAGTGTCATTAGTGACACATCTAACTTAAAAAAAAATCTCTTCTTGGTTTAACTTTGGTAGGTCATGTGCATTAAGAAATTCATTCATTTCCTTAAGCCTTTCTTAGAATATGGGTCTTAATGTGTTCTTACAATCAGTGGATTTACTGATGCCCCCTTTTAATACCTCTATTAATTTGAGTCTTTAAGGAAAGACACTTCCTCCAAGGCCACACCGCCCTAATCCTTTCCATCTATTCAAACATGTATTTAAGTCTCCATTCTCATTCAAATCCCAGTTGGCATTATCAAGAATGTAGGGTAATTGAAGCGTCTAGGTAGCTGATAATGAATATGAACTGGTACATGTACTATGACTCTGGAATTTTATTCCTAGCAGGAAATGTAGATACCTACACAAAAACTCATTTCCTCGGTAACTGTGGTAGAACAGTTCCCAAGCTAAAAATGAATCAAACCACCACTGTATAATGTTGTTTATTCATACATGGAATACTGTACAATCATGAGAATGAACAATGTACACCTATTGAGAATAAGAATCTCATGAACACTGCCTAGTAAAAGCCAAAGAATGTATTTTTAATTTTATTCACATAATATACCAAGCCAGATGAAATTGGTTTTGCTTAGAACTGGACGATGGTTGTGATGACAGTAGTCAAAAGGGAACGAACTTCTGGCTTCTGTATTCATGTACGTTCTTTCTGTGAAGAATCCGAATGCCTGTATAGATACAACACTTCAACAGAGTTAAGCAAGCACATTCACATAATTAGGCCTGCCTAACTTAATTCACAGAGACAGCATCTTAAGAGACTGTCTTGCACTAATACATCCACACAATAAGGTTGGGGGAACACCATCATCTCTAATGTATACATTCCTCTGGTTAGAGGTCTCCACACCATTAAGAATAATCTCTCTCTATTCCTGCTAGGGTACCTTATTTACTAAAGCACTTTACTCAGAATTGATACACCTAAGTTAAGGCGCCTCAGTAATTAACACTCAAAGCTGCAGGAAGCACCTGTTTTACCCTTGGAAGTGTGTGAGCATGGGATTTAAGGCCCACTACAGCACACATGTTAATGGGGCTCTGATCTTGAGAAATCTCTATCCCCTTTCTGCCAGCCATCAGACAGGTCCACTATTTGTGAGTGACTCTACTCAGTCTTCTCTTGCTGGTAGGAGTCGGTCTCTGAAGTGCTTGTGGGGGTGGGCACTGAAATGGTGTGTGAGCAGCTCTGACAGGGTTGAGGATCTCTGTACAGGTTATGTTACCAGAAGGATGGGGAGGGACTGACAACTCCTCAGCTTCTCTCCACTCTACACTGGACTGTTCCCGAGTGAATTCTAGACCCAAACAATTCCATGTCAGAGTTCTAGGTCCTACTGCAGTGCAGCCGTCCCCAAGCCAACTATCTCCAGTTCAAGTTGTGTCATTCCCAAAAATGGCCCACGTGATCGTCATTTGATTTTTCTTTATGTGTAGATATCTGCATGTATGTGCAGGTGCCAGCAGAGACTAGAGTGCTGAAGTCCCTTTAATCGGAAGTACAGGTAGTTCTAAGCCATGATGTGCGTGCTGGGAACCAAACTCCAATCCTCTGATAGTTGCAAGCACTCTTAAGCTGTAAGCCATGTCTCCGGCCCCTGATCTTCATTTGGAAACAACCTGAACATACAGTGTGTGGCAGGCCTGGGCACATCTGAACAGCGCATCTGCACCATTTTCATCCCTGAACCCAAGAGAAGGGACTCTTTCTGGAAGCTGCAATAAAAAGCCACACCTTTCTCACCAGGTAATACAAGCCATGACAAAATTAAACATTTAGGTTCCAAGAATGCTGGGCAAGGTCTTATTTGTTGAAAGAAACAATGGAAAAGGTCCCCTTCCCGTTCTTGTCAAGAATCCATCCTGAGTCATGCACTTCTGCAAGGAGCGGTGGAGGGATGGAGCTTCAACAGATAAGAACACAAAGGACAGAGGCAGCTGCTTGGACTGTGTCTGCAGGGCGACATCATGGGAACTCTCCTGTCTTTGACAGTACGTATAATGACTAGAGCCCATCTCAGACCCAGACCAGTTTTCTCTGAGTCCTCAGGGAAGGGCCTAGGAACTCCACATTTCTCTTCTTGCTGCTTGGGATAGCCATCAATTAGTCCACCCTTTGAGGAATTCTTCTCTCCTAAAAATGACCCATGGGATGGAATGGAAAGGGCAGAAAGAGACTAAAAATGACGCATCACCTGGTAACTAAGATGATGAATTGTGACGAAGCTTTCTCTAAACCACATGATCAAAATACTTACTGGTACTTTCCCAGGAATAAAATGAGCCTAACTTTCTAAGAGCAAGAACATTCCTCCCCATCTCACAATCCCTGCACCAGAACCAAAGCTACCCTCTAATACTAAGAACAGTGACTATATATAAACTAGATTATGCTTTTACTTTTTTAAATAATTACTTTTATTTTATGTGTGTCTGCCTACACACTATGTATATGTACTATGTACACGCCTGGTGCCCAGGGAGGTCAAAAGATGATGTCAGATCCCCTGGAACTAGAGTTACTGATGGTTGTAAACTGCCATGTAGGTGCTAGCAACTGAACCTGGTCTTCTCCACAAGCGGCCAGCACTCTTAATTACTGAGCCATCTCTTTGGCCCTGAGCCTACTTTTAAAGCAAGTACTATAGATTCTTATCGAAAGTAGCATCTTTATATTTGCTCTTAAGTTTCTTGATGTATCTAAAGGCTGCAAGTTTCTTCAGTGTGGCCTCAGTTCTAGAAGTCAGCTCTACAACTGACAAACCAATGACAATAGTGATGACTGAGAGACGGCAAGCAAACATCGGGAAGGAGCCATGCCGACCACTATACCATTAACGCCTCAACAGCGAGTGTTTGAAAGACAATTAGACAGTGGGGTCTCCCTTGGGAGTCCTGAGAGGCGGGCAGGAGCTGTGTGTTGGGACCTGGAAGGATACAGCATTAGTGAGTGAGCTCTCTGACTGGTGAGGAGCCATCGAAAATGTCTCTCCCGTGCTGTTCCTGTTGTACATGCACACATCCACTTTGAAAACAACATGGAACAGAACTAGAACATGGCATTTTCACAAAATCTTAAAACCTAGCCATGGGATCACTGTCCAATGAAGAAAGTTAATCATACCTTAATCACAACCTCAATAATTGGATATGCTAATTGCTATGGTAAGAAATTCTAAATAGAATATCAAACCATTCCATATTAACTCTCTGCTGCCATCTAAAATTTTCTATAGAGTCTCAGAATTGCAGTGTATTAGCAAATAGTTATTTTATTGAAACACAGTCAAAATCTAGCCAGGTAGCTCTTATCACAATCTAAAATCAAAATTTAATCTTATAACTTTAGCAATATATATTGAACACTTACATTCAAGTATATAGAACACAGTCTATTAAATCTTGAAAAAACACTGTAACAAAACTTGAAATGAGTGCACAGTGGCAGCCTAGTGTTCCTTTGCCAGTTCTACAGTTATTGTAAAATCAGCTCTGTAAACACATTCAGCATATCACAGCCCTGGAAAGGTCAGTCACTCTGACATGCCTTGCTATAGTTTTGACGGTAGAGGGAAACAATTCTTACAACATTACTTAAAAAAGATCTTAAAGACAACTCATACTTATGTACACACATTATGCTAACCTGTCACAGACAATAAATGTCAAATTTATACACTGGACTTTGTTGGCAGCATCCTACACATTTAGAACTTACTATTAAAATAAACAAACAGCTGTCGAATGTCTCTGAGACGGCCCGCTCCGTCTGGAAGGACAGAGCGCTGCTCTAAAGCAGCCTGCTCACTGCTGCTTCTCAAAGGCAAAAACCAAGTAGATACCTAAGGAAGAAAGAGAAGAGTCAGTCCAGTGACTCATCCTCAGGGGACTATTCTCAGGCTGCACCAAGTAAGAAAGCATCATTAATTCTCTAAGTTCTATTATTTCAGTGGTTTGGGGGGTAGATATAGGACCACTTAAGTATATTTAAAAACAAAATTCTACTCATCCATTTAACACCACTAAGAACACTAGAATCCGATTTTAGATACTCTATCTGAAACAAAATAATTGAAAGTTCAGATACTACCGGACACTAGACAACAGTAGCAGTAAGTAGTACGTCTCAAGACTGCCAGTCTGAAGCTCTAACTTTCAACTTTCCATCTCTATCTTTCTCCTCTTCAACACTTAAAATGTCTGGCTAGCAGTATAGTTTGCTTCTGTGTTTGCTTCTCCCACTGAACTCCAGAAGTCCTTTCATATACTTTCTTTTGTAAGTCAGTGTTCAATGTTTATTAAATAGTATGTCTCTGACAGCAGGAACTGTGCTCAGATTCTCAAGACACCTATGTGAAAGATTAGAACCCTTTTATATTAACATTAAGGATCTACTAACTGAAGTCCTCTACATCACCCTGCTGCAGAAGCCTGGGACTTTGCATATCTGCCAGACTGTGCATTCTCCCCTGAAGAAAGCAGATTCGTGTCAGAATGTGTCTGTATAACACTTGTTTTCAAACACATGCTCCATAAGAGCCATCCTTACTCTGCTGTGATTACTGTTCTGTGTCCCCTCTTTCCTGTCAACATCTGAATGACCAGATTAAGTAATTTCCATGGAAGTACTGCATAAGCCAAACAATTCAACAGAATCCTGAGAAGACAGAGGCAGCTGCTTATTAACAAATATGTAGTAAAATTATGCATGCTCATGAAAGGATGTTCAAGATATTTTCTCTTGTCACTGCACAGAAGTGCAAATGGAGGTGTGTGTATGTGTGTGTATGTGATATGTTTCAATGTATCAGCATAAATATAAAATGTATCAGAAAAACTCTACCATTTTCAAGTTTTAATGGTCCCTTAAAACAAAGTCACCGAAGCCATCAGTTAACGTCACCAGTCACTAGATGATATACTCACTTGTAGCTTCCCATTCCGACTTACTTAAGGTTCCCTAGAATTACAGAAGAAAGCAAGCTTCAGACTGAATACACAAGTAAATGTACGCTTATTTCTTAATAGAGGTAAGAGGCCACAAGACCCCCTAACGTCAGTGTAAGAGCACACACTACACACAGCATTATGTGTAGACATCTAAGAACAACAGTAAGATTGAAACTTTCTGAACAAAATAAGAAAACACACATTTCCTTCCTGGAAGTTAATCTCACTGCCTAGTAGTGGTTGGGGAAGGGAGGTAAGAACTGAAATAAGTATCTACCTTACACTTGCAACTTAGAAATGAAAAACTGAGCAGTGGGCAGGGTATGTGCAGCTCTGCACAGGACACTGATTTCATAAGATCAAGTTTCAGTTCTAGAACCCAATGTAAATTTGGAGAAATTATGAGTGAAGAAAACTCTAAGACATTAAGGGAAATGCCTGCAATATTCACTGGGACTAGTATAGCTTATCTTATCATCATATACTGAATTTTTTTTTTAAAACTGAGAGCCTGTGTCTTAGTTTCTATTCCTGTACAAACATTATGACCAAGAAGCAAGTTGGGGAGAAAAGGGTTTATTCAGCTTACACTTCAACACAGCCGTTCATCACCAAAGGAAGAACTCAAGCAGGTCATGAAGCAAAAGCTGATGCAGAGTTCATGGAGGTCTGTTTCTTACGGGCTTGCTTCCCCTGGTTTGCTCAGTTTGCTCTCTCATAGTACCCAAGACCACCAGTCCAGGGATGGCACCACCCACAATGGGCCCATCCCCCTTGATCACTAATTGAGAAAATGCTTTATTGCTGGATCTCATGACGGCATTTCCTCAACTCCTTTCTCTGTGATAACTTCAACCTGTGTCAAGCTGACACACAAAACCAGCCAGTACAGCCTGTGTAAAAAGTCAATACAAATAAAAATATAGTACTCTCCCATCTCCCATTTAAGTTCACAGAGCTGGGTACTCTGCCTTTGGAACTCTGAGTTAGCGAGAATTTTGCAAACCAAGCCTGTGACTTTGACCCCCTTAGTGGCCTCATAAAAAGCTCTGTATGCTACTCAGTGAAATAAACATAGTCTATGTTCTACAGCATCAAAAGTCAGCACAACTAAGGGAAAACAGACCACTGCCTGCCAAACTTGTCATCTAGTAAGCCCAAGTCCCGTAAGCAAGCGAACTAAGCCCATGCTCCTTTGCTGTAGCCGTCGGAGCTGGGACTTACCAGAGGTAATCTCACTTGACTGTTCTTCATGTAGTCTGCCGCATGTGCGTAGTCACCCACCTTTTCAGAGGCAAGTTTAGAGTTCTCATTTGCGGGGTATGGCTATGGAAAAATGCAAATTCTACTTAATAGATCTCACAGCAATTTATAAGTCTGACAGAGTAAACACTTAAAAAAAAGCGATGGCTTTGCCACTTTCTCTGGTTGTACTCTAAGCTGACGGACCTCACACCTGAATCCCAGCAGGAGGGGGAAGAGGACTGCTTCAGGTCTGAAGGCCATCTGCTCTATATGATAAAGTCCAGGCCAACCAGTACCACAGAAAGAGACCTTGCCTCATAACAAACACAACAAAAACTAAGAAAAACAAAAACAATAGAAAAGCATATTAATATTCTAAACTACATGGACATCTTGAGTTTTGCCTGGTGTGGCTCTAGTGAGTCCCAGGCACATGCTGCTCTACAGCTGTGTAATGGCAGGGGAGGGGAGCAGCCAGTGACTGCAGCCTCACTGCTCTAGCAAGGAGTGAGGCAGCCCTGGCCTCACTGTATGACAAATTACTAAGGTGTCACCAGAGTCCTCACAAAACAAAGCTATACTTTGGTCTATGTACTTGCTCCCTAGGTCCTGGCCAGGAAGGCACTAAACTGCTGACCCAGTCATAAGAGACCTGTTGTAGACAGGGAGGTCTGCAGGGACACAGCTACTATATCAGACCTCTACTAGGCAAAGGCAGGAGTGCCGCAGATAGAGCACCAGCGCACAGGCAGGAGTCTTTCAAGTCCACAAGGCCAGTAAGTCTGAGGCTGAGAAACCTTAAAGTGGGCCTGACTACTCAGGAAACAGAACTAGATTAGAATCCCACTCGTTTGTGCACCAGGTGTTTCCTGACCACCCACTAGGGAACTCTGTATCAGCATGTCCTAGAACGCAGAGAATGATGGCAACCATAGCCTGCATTGTTCATCTAACTAGGCAATGTGTGTGTGAAGAACTCCAAAAAACACCCAGAATGCCAAACATATTCGCCATGTCCTAGAATCTTTAGACGTTGTCTGTATACTTACCTCCAGGGCTTGCATTCGTTTTAAGAGCATTTTGTTTTCATTGTTCTTAATCTTCTCTTCATAGAATTCCAGAAATGTTTTTTTATAGATTAGTTTCATATTATACTTCTTTGCCATTCTGTCAAAAAAGATTAATTAATGGAAACACTTTCAAATGTTTGTAATTTATTTTAAGAAAATTATTGTATAACACTTCTGTGCACAAGTGGAGGGTACTGGCTCTCTCTTTCCATGATGTGAATCCCAGGGACTGAACTCAGGTCACCATGCTGGGCAGCAAGTGCCTCCCCCACTGAGCCACCTCTCTGGTCCTCTCTTAGCTTACTTTTGAAGTTTACTTTTGACATCTGGGTTTAACTAAAAAAGCTATTTACTTATGTTAACTGAATAATAAAAATGAAGGATAAGTAATAGTTTTCATGCCCATGAAGAAAGAAGCAGTCTAAACATCCCTAAGCTTTCAGACAGGTCTTCCTCGAGTGTGGCAACCAACCATTTACAGAAGGGGTACACAGAGTGCTTTCCTATAAATTCTACTTTCTCTGCATCCCCAAAGCTGCAAATGATGCAGCATCTTTCCTAAAGTAGTTTCATTTCCTGCATTATCTGGTAAAATAAATATTATATTTTTATCAAAAGAATATCTTGGGTGACTTTGCAGACCATTTTACAGGTTTCCCAACTTCTAAATGCTAAGGCTTTGAAGTTTGTTCCAGATTCTATTTACTTCTCTGGATCAACCACATGGAACGTTGGAAGCGTTCTGGAATTCAACTTCTTGTGATCACTGCCCATTCGCTCTTACCCTGGCTATGTCAGACGCTCTAACTTCTCATCTGAAGGTTGACTCCTACAAGACTGCTTTCTACCTGTTTTCATCACTGCAGTGAATCCATCTACCTTATTCTATAGTCCCTGTGGTCAATACATCATAGAGTTCGCCTCCTCTTACCCGCGTGTCTGCTTCTTCCCGTATTCACTCACTGCATCCTGTACCGCGGGGCTATCTCCTGCTTCCAGTCCTCCTACCCCTCAATGAACTTTCCCAGGTACAGCCAGATTCAGCTTGCAGATATACAAGGGTGGTCATATGACTACCCTCTGCAGGCCCATCACTTGGTTCCAGGATATAATCCCAAAGCCTTCAGCACAGTCTCCAAACGATTTGGGGGTTGTGGGGGTGGGGAGAGAATACTGCCTTCTCTCCGCAGCTGTGTTTTGGTTCAGCCCCACTTTTCCTAGCTCAGCCTTTTTGACACTTCCTGGGTTTTGTAGGAACAGCCAGCCTTCCTGTCTTCTACATTCACATCCCATTCAACTTAAAAGCTGTCCTTACAGCTCTCTCCTGCCTCCTGTTAGCACACCTGCATTTGCTAAGTTTATGCCACCCTCAGCAATATGCACTAGCCTGGAGACATCACAGGTGGCGGGGAAAGGAAAGCAAATGAACATATATACAAGACAAGGCTTGAGTAGGAGGGAAGAGTTGAGGGAAGAAGGCTGAAGGGACGTCAGAGGCTCCGGACACTGGGATACTGTGGAAGACACACTTAAGACTGTATTGTTATCTGAGCTAGCCCCTCTTGCACAGACAGTATGAACATACGTACTTCTTTTATTCAAGGAAACTCAATTATAATAAATCTCCAAGACAAGTCACTAGAAACAAAAGCAAGTTATATGCAAAAAAAGGAAAAAAATTTATTAAAAAGAACCCAATTTGTGCAATTCGAATGGGCTTTTCAATAAATTAACTACATTATTGTTTTGTTTCTTAATTAAATGGCAAGAAACTAAACCTCAACATTTTTTAGATTTAACATTTAGCTCACCAATTCTTACACACATACATCTAAATGATCTATTAGGCAGTAGCCATGCATTTTCTTGGTAGAACTATTGTGCCTCTCATCCCAGGCACACTGCCCTTCCCTTGACTGAGCCCCAGAAAGGAGGAACACAAGCAGGGTTTCTGGTGTGTCTCCTCAGCTCCCCACAAGGAGAGCCATTCTCTGTGGTTCTTGCCCCTCCAATGTGACACACTGCTGGTAAGGTCCCTTTCCCACTCCCTCAACTCCAAAAGTCAGCACAGGACTGCCTACACTTCTATTAGTGTTTGGACACCTCAGCCACACCTGAACCTGTCTAGCAACCTGAAGCAATTGCACACATTGATATAATTAATCTATTGAAAAACCTATATTGGAATCAGCTGAGCATCACCAGTCAAAAGCCAAAATAGGTATTTCATTAACAGAGTTATGAGCTGCTCCTACTTAAGCTAAAATCAACCAAGTTTAGTTAACAGCAAAGGGAGAAAAAGATTCCCACTCAACATAGGTGGACTGGAAGAAACTCATATCAAACACACAAGCAACAAACTAACTCCAGCTGACTAAGTCCCAACACAAAACTCAACAGGAAAAAGCCAGGAGGGCGTGGGCAACACTAACTGGACTTAGACAGCAGCAGCAGCAGCAGCAGCAGCAGCAGCAGCAACAGAAAGGAACATGGACTTGTGAGGAGGATGCCGGAGGAACACGGGGAGAAGTGGATATGGGAGGGAGGGAGGGATTTGATCAAAACTGCAACTCCTACATGAAATTCTCAAAAAATTAATGATATAAAAATAATTCTACATTAAAGGATTAATCTATAATTTTCTGAGTTTACAGTGTTCAAGCAATCTAAGTAGAAAACGATGCACTTAGCAACAGTCTTTCACATTACTCTTTTTTTTTTTTTTTTTTTTTTTGGTGTCTACTAAAGCTACTAATTCTGTTAAGTAGAAACATCAAGCTAACATAGGAAACAAATGAAAAAAAAAAGAAAATTAATTTCTTTTATGAAATTAAAGGGCAATCTCTTTCCAAACATTTTAAAATAAAAAGCACAGATTTAAAAATTTAAAATTTTGTAAGTAGCATGGATCTGTAGCAGTGTCCAGTTTGCTCGTGTCCTGTTACCTGATTTGCTCTCGCCTTCCTCCCTCCCTCTCTCCAGCTCTCTGTTTCCTTGTTTTGAGGCAGTCTTACACTGTAGCCCAGGATAGCTTCAAGCTCACAGTAGTCCTCCTGTGAGGGTGTGCTGAGCAGGACTGAGGCCGAGCACGGCACCTAGGCTTTGCACTGACTCATGGAAGGCCCCTCTTTACTGTGTGACAAGATGGCTGAGTCTAGATTAAAATACTCAACAGCCAAAATCTAGGTAAGCAAAAGCCCTCCTGCTTCCTCAGTTAATATTCAAAATAGAAGATGTTTGCTTTTAAAAAGTACAAAATGAAATTCCATCATCTGTATACAACCTCCATCTAAGTTGGCTTTTACTATATTCTCCTGGCAGGGAATCCTGCAGATTAAGGTATACAGCACAAAGTCTTGAAGCCACATAACATGCAGCACCTTCAGTTTTTCCTGTCTGCAGCTCACCAGATTCTCAAAGAATTAATGTGCATGGGAGAAAACACCATGGAGTCAGGACTCTAATAAACTTATAGGAAGCTAGGCATGGTGGTGCATGCCTTTAACCCCAGCACTAGGGAGACAGAGGCAAATAGATCTCTGTGAGTCCAAGGCTAGCCTGGTCTACGCAGCAAGTTACAAGACAGCCAAAGCTACATACAGTCAGAGACCCTGTCTCAAAAGAAGAAAGATAAGGAAAAAGAAAAAGAAAGAAAAAACAAAAACAAAAAATAACTAGGCTATTCCATGGGCAATTTCAAAGCTATATTGAAATACAAATTTTTGATAATCTCTTTCAAAAGATGATCTTGGACTCTGAATACTCATCTTTATATTACCAAAGCTGCATTTGCTTCCCGTCGAAGCCATTATCTTCACCCTTGAGCACAAGTGGTTGGCTCCCTGCCCTTAGGAAAGAGTTATTTAAAGTGAACACCAATTCTGGAGCTAAAATTTTTTTCTTGTGGTTGCATTTAAAATATAATATGAATAGCAATATTAATTTTGTCCCCTTAGGACAGGGATGAGGGGAAAGAAAAAACAACAGATCAAGACATTCTTACTCAGTTAGCAATGGAAAATAGACCAAGAATTCGGGGACATCCACAACACCTTCCAAGTTAAAGTCGTATTTGCAGCCAAATAAAGGATAATTTCCTTTCTTCTGGAATTTCACAGTGTATATTTCATTTCCAAATGATTCTGTTTCTGAAGCTTCGAGGCGTCTTCTATTGGGTTATTCCAAAACCAAAATAAAAGAATTATAATTAATATTTTTCATCCTATCAATCATATGCATGTAAAAAACTATATGATACAATTTTAAAAGGTCCCAGACCAATTTTAACTGGATTCAAGTTACTTACATCAGTTCGAAGCTGTTGGGAGTGGTACCAATAAAGTAGCCGCCAGGGTTAAGCCTTCCGCAGGCATTTCTAAGCATCATATCAGCCTGCTCCAAGGACTCAAAGGAGTAATGGCAAGCAAACTGACAGCTGCAGATGTCAAAGTGCATTTCTGGGTCACGGAGCTTGTCAACCAGAAGTTCCTGCAACAAATGTAAATGGGTTAGTATTTCTAAACTAATTACAACATAGATCAAAAGGTGTTTTTAGCAAATTACTAGAACTTGGGGCTCTTAAAGTAGACATTCCCTGACAGTAATCAATAGTTTTCACCAATCTTGGATTTATTCTTTGTCATGTATATATTATAGCAAGGACCACTTAATAAAAGCATTCTTACTAACCCTGACCTAAAATAATCTATGGGTCTGGGTAGATAGCACAAGCGAAAGTGAGGGACAGAAGCCGTACACAGAGCTCACCGGCCAGCCAGCACATCCTCATCAAGAATCCCCAGGACCCTTCAAGAAACCCTAGCTCAGGAAAAAGGAGCAGTACCCAAGATTCACCCAACACCCACCCACCTACCCAACACAAACATATGAAAAAAAAATCAAGATTTTGATTTTCATGGTGATCTTTAAAAAGTGGGGAATTCTGAAATCATGTTAAAAATATGTGAGGCCAGAGAGATGACTCAGTAGGTAAAAGTCTCAGGCCCTGCAAGCCTGAGACCGTGGCCTTGAGATACACGTGACTCAGGGCCTGGCAGAATGTGTGAGGGGCCTGACCGTTCTTACAGTGAGACAAGGGGGACACAGGAGAATCCTCTAGAAGCTCACAAACCTGAGGTGTAAAGGACAGGAGCAAACAAGAGGGTTTCCTTCACACAGAGGGGAGGGTGAAAACTAAGCTGGGGCCCCCGACCTCCCGTGGAAGCTGTGTCACAGCTGAACCACCCCAAACACACTAGGCTCACATTAAACAAACAAACTAACTAACAAACAAATAAATAAATAAAAATGTTGCACAACATCCCAGTTGGTCTTGAGAGCTAAAATAAACTGACGTTCGGCAGTCCCGTGGGTCGCTCAGCCCTTGGCATCCCAAAGAACCGAACTTAAGCCAGTACCTCAGCTGCCACCTGTTGGGCAGCACACACATTCTCCTCGGTCTTAAGGCTGCAAGTAACGTATGACTGACTGAACTGGTCCTGTTTAAAGGTTCTTAAATATAATGCTTAGAGGATTAATTCAGTTGAGACTCTCAGAGGAACAATGGAAAGTGAAAAGCACACAGTGGTTCTGGTATGACAGGAAATCGTCCTTATCAACTACAAGGTGAACGAAAGAGGTGCTTAAGTCGGGTCTATTGCGAAATAAAGCAGCCCTTCATATCCTCAGGGTCTGTAATAGTGAAGTCAACCATGACAGATTCAAGATAAGAGGAAAATTTATTTTTTAAATGACTATGTAGACTTTGATACTTATTTCCTAAATAGTGTGACAACTAGTTACACACCATTTTCACTAAATTTGATATACATAATAAAATCATCTAAACATGCTTTTAAAGAACGCATGACTATCTGTGTAGTTCTCCCCAAATATCTGCCATTTCATATAAGGGATCTGAGCTTCTGTGGACTCTGGGACTTTAAGAACATTAAGGGATGACCATCTGAAAACAAATCTTATCCCAATCAAAAAGCAAAAGAGACTTTAAAATATCCATTTATTAAAAGTAAAAATTGCCTAAAAGTATCCCAGGATTATTATAACAGAATTTCTAATAGAAATTGAAAATGCATGCCTTAGGATTTTTAATGTTTGTCTCAAATCACAATTTCACAAATGATTGATTATCTTAAAAATGGGAGGTGCAGCATGTGGGAGGCCCTGCATTTTGATCCTAGCACTGTAAAAAGAACACACGGTAAAAGATGAGGCTGGAGAGAGAGCTCAGCAGGTAAGACCACTTGCTGCTCTGGTAGAGGACACAGGTTGGACTTCCAGAACTATGTGGCAGCTTAAAACTGTCCTTAATTCCAGTTCCAGGGTATTTAATACCTCATCAGTACCAGGCATGCATGTGGTGCACACTAACACAAACGCAGGCAAACACTGATATACATTAAAATAAATCTAAAAATTAAAACGAAAAATCTGTACCTTTGAACAGTCAGCAGTTATAAATTCTGCACTAAAAATATGCTCATTATCACGACGACATCTCATGTCTTCATAACGTTGCTGACATTGTTTCATAGAAATATCAGCGATATCTGGAAGGGTAAAGGGTGTAAATGTGAACACACAATAGCAACTCCGCTGACAAACTGTGGCGTGAGAGCAGGAGTGCGCTAAGAACAGGCTGTATGGGTCTATCCAGTTCCTTTTAAACAGAGGCTTTGTTTCCTCTGTCTGTGTAAATGTTCAACTACATTCCATGCAGACAAGGAAGCTTCTCTGTTCCTGCAGAGCTCTCTTAATGGTACTTAGCTAGCCAAGGCTAAGCTCATCAGGTGCATCATCACGGCACGTGTGGAAGTCAAAGGACAACTTTCAGGCATTGGTTCTCCCCCTCCATCATGGGGTCTTTTGCACTCTGAGCCAGGTTCTAACTATCCATTCAAATGGAGTCTGAAAACTCAGACTCCAACTTGAACTATAAAAGCTAACAGCACCTATCAGCTCATTTTGTGAAACACCAAGTCATTGTTTTCATACTGAAATGCATCTGCTCTCCTTGCTGTGAGATTTACACGTGGGACAGAAAAGCAATGGTGGGTGAAGACAGCCCTTAGTCACACATGCAGAGCAGTGGCACCGAGTGGCATACAGAGGTGCCCCGAGTTCTTCACTATCATACACCAATGGGGAAAGCCAGTTTTCACTTAGGATGTCCCCCCTAAAACAGTAGAAACTCAATCTTGACTGATCCCCATCTCTGAGCATTCCCACGGGGAAGTAAGGACAGTCTCTTCCTGTCACTAGCAGCACCCAGCATGTGAGCTGACATTGTCATGTGTTCAAAAAGAGCCACCTGAACTTGAAAGAATGGCTCTTGAACTCTAGCATACATGTATTTTTGAAGATGAACAGGGTCATTTCAAGGGACACAATGGGTAGTGCTTATTGCCAGAGAGAAAATTTGACATTAAAAAAAAAAAATCAGAATTCTGAGAAAAAAAAATTCTTTCAACCTTTGTGATTGATGATAATATTAAGAAAATGTGATTTCTTTGTGTGAGTCACATGATAACTTCAGTAAACAGTACTTTCCAGGTATTCTGAAACCATTCTGAAAATATAAGGCAGATCAACAGGTCTGAAAGGAAGGGAATGAATACACAGTGTTTGACAGAAGGCTTCAGATCCCACACCTAATTCCCCTTACAGAACTGCTGGCTGCTTGACTTCTCCCCAATGAAGAATCCACAATTATCTGAGAAAGGCTAATACCACCTTTCATTTACAACCACTTATTCACCAAAATAACAAAATGACCTGGTAAATGTAGAGACATTTCTCAAAGTCTACTTGCCAGAATTCCCATTAAACTTCATTTGTAAGACTTAAAAATCACAGTCTCAATTTCTAACATGTTCAAGAATCAACAGCTTTAGCCATACATATAAAATTATCAATTCTTCAGTAATTGTTTTAGTATATATGACTCATCAAACAAGAAAAATTAAGAAAATTACTGATTTGGGCATCAAACAGAAAGATGATACCCAATAGAATAATAATTAATAGTAACAATATGTTCTTTCTTTTGGGAAGGTCAAATTAACATTAACTGTATTACAAAACCACCAGAAAAGCCTTAACTTATTTTTCAAAACACCTATCTATGCAATGTCTAAGGAGAGAAGGTGCCTTCAGATATCTTAGCATCATATTGGCAAAGAGGCCCCTTTAATTTCCCATCCACCTAACTGACCAGAATAATTCTGATCGTTAAGGCGTGCCATCTGTTTAGTTGTTCCACTATCATTACCATCCCTGTATCCATGCATGTGTGCACGAGCAGGCGCGTGCTCCTCCCCCCCTCTTCCATGCGGGTCCTGGGGATTGAACTCAGGTGGTGAGACCTGCATGGCATGTGCTTTTACCCACCGAGCCATTACACTGGCCCCCGAACAGCTCTACATTGTCAGCGTCTCTCTTACCAGCACACACGAGCCTGCTAATTCTCCCCTTCCTCCACTTGAGCAAATCTCCACCTTTTCCACATCCCAGGTCCAAAACAGTAATGTCACGGTTTTTTCTTTGTCGTACCTTTTCTAAAATTTCCCCTAAAAGAAAGAAATCAATCATAACACATCTTCTCATTCTATTCTACAGCAACGTCTTTAAAACCTAACTCCTGTCCACAAATCATATGGACTACATCACACGTACGTATAGTTAGGATTAAGTTGGTATTCTAAAAATCTAACAAAGAGGAAGTAACATGAGCCCTTATTACTGAAGACTACACATGTCACTTTACAAGGTTAAAATGATTTCTTGAAGGTATTCAAAATGTGAATTAAGTAAGTGATATTTAAGTTCTAATTTTAAATAAAAGCTGGTAAGAGAAAAACTAACTTGCATTTCTTATACCTTTTTCTATCACTTCCCATAGCCCAGTGTTTAACTGGGACACAAACTGAGGTAGCTATGGAATGATAATGTAGACGCTTCTTATTCTTTACCATCAGCCTGAAGAACTAGTCAAACAACTACACCTTTCACCCCAAACAGGCAAAATTTCAAACAGTTTACAAGGCTTATTAATAAGTTTGACATGAATGAGGTATTCAGCCTTACTGAAACTTGATACAATAATGAATCTTACACTTATTTCCCTTATTGTTACTTGATTTAATGCTTTATAATTTGTATGGATACTATTTGGGTGGCTAAATATCCACTACCAATATTTCTGCCTTTCAATATAGATTTGAAAGTAGCTTTCATTAGAAGCACAGGTGTCCAATATTTAGTTTCTATCATGAATCTTAATATAGTCAACAATAATCACCAAAACAACAAAATGATGTGTGAAATGCAGAAGCACTTGTCAGAATTCCCATTAAACTTTATTTATATAAATTAAAATCAAATAGGAAAAAACAAAAAAACTTCACTATAAAAATCCTTAAGATATACTCTTAAAATTTCTCTAAACTTACATACAAGTCTGATTTAACTAGACAGAGAAAGCAATATTTACATTCTAAGTCATATTTCCATTTTAATTTTAAAGGTGAGTTTCCACAGAGAAAATACTAATGCCAAAGCTGTATGTCTTTATCAACCCTCAAGGTAAACATTGTCCTCAAGAAATCATTTAAGACAGACAAGCTCTGTAACCGACACCGACTCAGTAAAAGCACACAGGTAGAGTCCTACCACTGTCCTTTTCTGACATAATAAAAACTCAGTGTTCAATCCAACATGCATGTCACTAAAACTATTATGTAATAGCCTTGAGTAACATTAGCTAAAAGAATAAAGGTATTTCACTGCTGGGTGAAAGCCTGTTTAACTTAATATCAACTAAACATTATGAAAGTCCCATACAATAAACTAAAAACAAATAGTAGAATAATTTCTCCCAAGGGCCTACTTCTGACTCTCTAGCCTTTTAAAACCAAGTGTGAGCACAAAGGGGAGAGGAAATGATGGCCTTCAAAGCTGACATCTGATTAAAGCCGGGAGGGAAGACCCACAGCAGGGGAGCGGCTGTGGGTACAGTTTAGCTGCACAGCACTTCCAATGTGTGCTCCCTTGGGTTCGGTGAAAAGCAACGTACCCCAATAAAAATTAAGATAAAAATTTAAATCTCCCAATTAAAGGACAAAAAAACGATCATACCAATAAGAATACTTTTAATCCAATTATTAAAGTTTCTTAGGTAAAAAATGCGACTTTGACTACGCTTCACCAAGCCAACTTCCTGAAGCTCATTATAGTGGGCAGCCACGGCTGAGCTGTGTCCTTCCTCCAGCTTCTGAACCTGAAAGGAACAGAATTCAGGATTAGAGCACAATCTAGAAAGAAAGGAAAAGCCTCAGATCACCTGATTTTTGTTACAGACCAAGCATGCACAACTCAAGCGTGCTTAACAAAGCAATGGCTGGACCCACAGAAATAATAATCACCCCTAAGAAGGATTGCCCTGATTCTTTGTAAAAAGAATCCCCAGTTTAAGGTCTTGACTGTGACCCTCACCTATATAATTTAAGACTAAATGTTTTAAGAAAACTACTGTGCTTCAGAGTTTTGATTTATTCATCTTAATAAATTGGGCAATGGATAAACTTACTAAAAGGGAGTGAAAGAAGTAAGCTATTACATTTTAGTATCAGTAGGGAATTACTGTTATGATTATATAATGTGTACTATATATTAGTACACGTCCTAAGCATTCTATAAAAATTCCATAGTAGGTAAAGGCCTTCAGCCTCTGCCATCTTTTTCAAAGCATCTAATTCTTTATTTTATATATCAAATTTAAGGATCAAATTTTACTTGGAAAAAAAATCTTCCAGTGTAAATTTAAATACTCAAGTTTAACATATAAGACTACCTTTTCACAAGGACACTATTGGTCAAAGCCTGGCCTGCTACTTTCTCTTTCAAACCTGATAACAAAATGTTACTAACTTGCAAAGTATTCTTTCTTTCCAACCGCAGATTCAGCCTCAGTATCCTTTCCAATATGGCAAATGTTTGTTATACCTTGCTCTGCAACAGCCTCTTGCATCAACTTAACCAAAATTATGATACCTAAGTACACCAGACTAGAAGCTGGAAAATTGTATACTTTAGCATATTAGTAAAGGAGACTAAAGCTGGGCACAGGTTTGACATTTATTACTTTAAGTGACCATCTGTCTACTTGAAACACCCAATAAAAAAGGGCAAGCAGTAAAAAAAACAAACATTAGTAGGGGTTAGAAATGGCTCAGCACTGACTACTCCTCCAGAGGGCCTGAGTTCAATTCCCAGCAACAACATGGTGGCTCACAACCATCTGTAAAGGGATCCGATGCCCTCTTCTGGTATGTCTGAAGACAGCTACAGTGTACTCATATAAATAAATCTTTTTAAAAAAAATTAGTAAAAAGCAAACTATAGAAAGTAGCTTTCAAGGTTCTGGTCAAACAAGAGAACAAGGTTCACCTTAATAAAATTTTAAGAGTTAAGAGTCTATTATATTTTAAGATTATACTTATTTAAAAGCAAAACATTCCTAAACTGTTTGTTTAAATGTGTCTATAATTTCTCTACAGCTGCTCTATCCTCCTAGTTAGCACACAGAATTAAACATAAACTACCGGCAACGTACTTTCTGCGGGGGCCCAGCATCAGCATCCTGAGGCTGCAGCTTTCTCACCCTCTGGTTAAGTCCTCCAGGGGAAGGCTGGTCTTCCTCCACGTCGCCCCTTTCCAGTTTGCTTTTCTTTGAAGCACCTCCATCATCCTCAGAGTGTTTTTCCTCTAAGATGATTTCAACATCGAGTTTTTTTTTCCTGGATGGAGAATCTTGCACATAACTTGAATTTTGCTCTACAAGATCATCTTCTTTCCGGATTTTTGGCTGATCTACTTGCTGGTATGTAGGAGTCTTTTCAGAAAGCCTCTGCCCCGATGCAGCAGCAGTTTCATTAACACTTGGAGGAGATTCTGTTTCAGAATCTACAGATGCTTTTACAGAACCTTCCATCTCTGGTTACTTGAACTGACAGCAAAACCTCATGAATCAACACTGGAATAGTCAAAAAAATAAAGTATGATTTAAACATACTAATGCTAAGACTCTAAAAATAATCTGTCATGCAGACACATCTAATCTATAGCCCAAGACACTTACAGCCACTCACTATAGATAGGAATGCAGCCCAACACAAACATCACAAACTGAACAGTACACTTCTCACGCATGAGCTTTGTAATGGCATTGTTTCATAATGTCAAAAGGCTATACACACCAGAACCAAAACAATGATTATATATGCATCATATATGAAGCTATAAATATATAGTATTAATTAGAATGCCTCCAAACATCTACAATTTTATTTATAAAGTCAGTATGTACATTTAAAAAGACAAATGGAGTTAAGATACACAAATACAGGCTTAGCATCTAAGATCTAAAGTTCTTGAAGTAGCCAACAAGTATACACGCCATTACCAAGCAGCTTTGCTCAACCAAGAATTCCTTCTATGTAAAGTGTATTAATTTTTACAAAGAAATATACTTCTTAGGATATACTTATTAAATTATTGGGACTAAATTATTTAATTAATAGAACCATTAAGGCATTGCTTTGGGTTGGAAATTATTTGAATAGGAAATTGTTCCCTCACAGGCTTGGGTGTCAACTGCATGGTCCCCACCTAGTAGCGCTATTTTGGGAGATTCTGGAAATCTGAGAACATGGGGACTAGTGTGGAGCAAGCAGGTCACTGAAGAGATACCGTTGAAGGGTATGTCCATCTCGGTAACTTCGCCTCCGCCTCCTGTCCATCCCTAGGAAGCGAAGCTCTTCAGTCACACACTACTGTTGTCATGATATTCTGCCCAAGTGCAAGGAGCCAAACAACCACAATCTGAAACCTCAAAAAGTACAAGCCAGAGCAATCCTTCATCCTTTAAACTGCTTTCTCTGGCATCTGGTCAAAGTGATGCAAAAGTAAGACTAGAAGCAGAGGTGGGTGGCCATGCTGTGACTACCTGACAATGTTGTGCAGATACCAGATACCTTTGGAACGTGATTCTGAAGCAATGTGTGTATGCAGGCTAATATGTTGTGACACAGTAATCACACTTCATGTTTCTGTCCTTGATTCTCACTGTAAAGTTGGTAAGATGTGGCTACTGATAACCATATTACAGTCTGAGCATGGTCGCAGATCCTTTAATCCCAGCACTTGGCTGGCCAAGATCAAGGGATCTCTTTGAGTTGGAGCCAAGCTGACAGTGTTCTAGGCCAGCTAAGGCTACCCAGTAAGAACCCACCTCAAAAAGCAAAATCAACAAAACACCAACAGCTTGAATGTGGTCATTTCTTCTACTAGATTAACTAGTCCGTTAGCTTTCAACTCAGCCTGTGACAAAGTTTCACCGCAGAAATAAATCTTTACAAATTCTTTACCAGAGTGTAATATGAATGACCTGTAGTCCAATTCCCCAACCATCCTTGTTCCCGTCTCAGACCACGTAAGCCTGGCCTCACTGACTGCACTCCTGTTGACCTTCTAATCTTCCAAATTCCCACCAGAATTACCATGTAATTTTATTTTTACTTTACAGCGTCTCATAGCAAAGGGCCTGACTTGAGTGTCGGAAATGTTAACCTTAGTCAACAGCACTAAACTGCTAACTCTGAGAACTGGGAGCGGGCTCGTGCATTTGATTATCAAATGGTCACGGACCTTTGGGGCTGGAGCAAAAAGTGTTACTGTGTGGGAAACCCCCCCCCCACACACACACAGGTTTGTGGTGAGTGGTTGGTTGGTTTTCAGCTAGTAGCACTATGTTGGGAGATCCCAGAGACCTGAGGAGGTAAAGGCTGTTTGGAGGAAGATTGTAAAGTATGCGTGCTCGCCAGTAATTCCTTCTTGGATCCCTTGAGGTAAACTGTCACTTACACTCACACTAGCTTAATGCCCGCCTTACCAAGAGCCCGGAATGATATTCTGCCTTACCACAGGGCCCAAATCACCAAAATCAAGTAGCATGGCCCGAAATCTCCTAAATTCTGAGTTATTCTTTTCTATAAGCTGCCCCCCTTAGGTATTTTGACTACACAAAAATAATACAGGGAGTCAAGATGTTGAAATCTTTATTTCCTAATGAACCCTGTAATTACAGAGAAAGTGAAGAGTGGGACTAGCTTGAGAACAGCTTGAAGACTCACCTTTAAATCTCTTTCAAATATGTTCTGGAGCATATGTGTAATTTGGGAGGAAAAAGAAGTAATCTATAAGAAAGGAATTGTTATGGCCTACGTAGTCATTCAACTACTATGCCAACCTACTACTACAAAAAAATGCATGTGAACTATCTCCACTAAATTTGCAACTTAAAATACTTCTACGAAAATGTCAAGCTGTGTTACTGAAATAAATGGCAAACAGAAATCAAAAGTCAAAACAGTAAGAGACCCTGAAATTTCAGGTCCTAAAAGTAATGAAGACATGTGGTCTGAACAAGAATAAGCTCCATAGGCTAATATATTCGAATACTTGATCTCCATTGGTGCTACAGTTTGGCAAGGATTAGAGGCATGGCCTGGGTAGAGGAGGTGTGTCACATGGGCAGGCTTTGAAGCTTTCTAAAGGCCAGTTTATTCAGACAGCACTCTGCCTTATGCTTGTAAATCAAGCCATACTCTCAGCTGCTGCTCTAGAACCATGCTACAGGCCTGCCTGCTTGCCTACCTGCCACCATGTTTCCCTGACACTGATACTCATGGACTAGATCTAACCCTCTGAAACTATAATCCCCAGATAAAATCTTTTAAAAGTTGCCTTGGTCATGGTGTCTTATCACCTAAGACAAGAGGTTAAATTACTTTTAAAGACCCTTTGTATAAAGAAAAGATGAAATTATTTGTATGATCAAGTTAAAAACAAGTCACTGGAAACTGGTAAGGATTTCAGGGGACATTAACTTTCATTAACCAATACTCAAAGCAAAGGCAAAAACAAACAAACCAAAATGTGTCACACAGGAACAACTGAGTCAAAGAAGAAAGAAAAAAATCAACTAGGAAAATAAGTTACAGAGTAACGGCCAGGTGGTGGCGGTGCATGCCTGTAATCCCAGCACTTGGGAGGCAGAGGCAGGCAGATTTCTGAGTTCGAGGCCAGCCTGGTCTACAGAGTGAGTTCCAGGACAGCCAGGGCTATACAGAGAAACTCTGTCTCGAAAAAAACAAACCCAAAAAACAAACAAACAAACAATTCCAGAGTAACTACTATAAATCAGTATCAAGGAAAACTGGGTACAGAGTTACAAGAACTCTTACTTCCCCTCTGCCGTTTAATGCCGAGAAGAAACTTAGTTTTACAATCATAAAACCATGTGAAATGTTATCCTTTGCTGTAACTATTGCCTCAAATTAGTACTGGTGTTCAAGGGTGAATTTTATTCATACAGCCTATACTTCCAAAGATTAGCTTTCAATACTACAAAATGGTTAAGAATATCTAGAATCCTGTGACAAACGCCTCCATGATGGAACACTCTACCTAGTACACAGGAAAGCAATGGCTCTTATCTCAAAGGAGATAGAAGATAGTTTATTCTGGAGCCAAATTTGTGACAATGAGTAAGGGGCTCTGATTCAGGTAACTAAAATCCCATGTTCTAACACAGTAACCACTCCAGTAATTTATATAGTAGCAGAAGAAAGAAATCATAAATCCAGACACTTCTCAAATACATTGTTGGAACATCAGACAGGTGGGTCACAGAAAGGCAAGTTAATCTCCACTACAGGAACCAGATGCATCTGACAGAATCTTTTGCCTTTTAGTTAGTCAGAACCAGAAATCTGTACATTCTAAAGGACTTACCGTATGGTCACAAAAATGTCAGGTCAAATACAGAGCAAAATAAATGACAAGGGGACTAAAGATGGACCAAGATAATTAGGATCTGGACTTGCAACATTCCACTTTATCCAAATCACTCAAGTTCTAAAGATTATAAAAACCAAGTAACAGCTCTGTAGTGCCACCTTCTTTCCAGGAATTCTTCTTCACAAGGGCACACTCTAGGCTCTGGGTTTGATCCCTAGCTTTGTATCAACAACTACAATAATAAAACTATCAGCAACGGTAATGAAAATAATTAAAAGAGAGATGCCCCGATAGAACAATGCAGAAGGGAATTTATGGTAAAAAGTAGACTGCCAGGGAGTTCAGTAATTTTACCTGCAATTATACTGTAATTTACCTCACAGTAATCAAGATATTCTAAAGGGATACCTAGATCTCCTGAGCTGTCAAATTGTTGGAACAATGAACACCAAGATAGGAAGAGAAGGAGGGAGGGAGGGAGGGAGGGAGGGAGGGAGGGAGAAAAGGAAGGAGGAGGAGGGTGAGGAGGAGGGAGGAAAGGAAAAAATGAATATGCCCCTAGGAACTTTCTGCTGAGATGGGAAAAAGCGCGTCAAAAGGAGTAAGACCACCTTACAAGAAGCGATGGAAGCCCACGTAGGCAAGACCACACTTTGGCCAGGTTGCATTTTTCGTGCCTTCTATTTAAACCTCATCCTCATTTCAAGACCCACAAAGATGGAGGGGTTATTGAATGGGTATCTCTGTGCCACCTGCCAATGTCACACAAAATAAAATCCCCTTTTCCTGCTTTTTATTATTAACTCGACTCTTCTAACTGGCTGATTGGGGTGGCGGAAGCGTGCTTGTTGGGGGTATGCACAGGCCAGGACCCCTCCATAGTTCAGTGACGGCTCTAAAGTAAATCATTATTCTTGCTCATCTCAGTTTGTGCCTGGAGCTAATGGTCAAGCATGACCTCGACGGACCACCTTGACTGTCTACAGCGCGGTGCAAGACAACGAAAGAGAAAGGGGAAAGCAGCTCTCCGATTAAGTTCACCTGTTCCCATCCCCGGCCCAGCCTTTCACTCAACCTCTGGTTCAGGATCCTAAGGCAGTGCTCCAGACAGAACAAACCCTCTATGGCTCCCAACATGTCTCCGGCCCATCCCTCATCACAGCCCTTCGGCCCGAGCATAAAAAAAAGCACAGGAGCTTGTCACCCCGGGTTTAGTGTGATCTGGAGGAGCAACAGCACCCGCCTTCTCAAGACAAGCAGTACCCACACTGCTTCCGGCTACGGGCACAAAAAATCCCACCAAGCAAGGACCGGAGGCAGGAGGCTAACGGGGAACGAGCCCGGCCAGGAATCCCGGCGTTCGGCCTATCTTTGCTCTTAACACACAAGATTAAAGACAAAGAAGCAAGGAAAGGCCAGAACGCCGAACGCCACACTCACCCACACAGTCATCCACGATTCTGTTTGCGGAAACGCCGGCAGGAGCCACGCGTGCCTTGTTACGTCACTTCCGGGGAGTGAGCCCGGGACTAGTAATTCCAAAGCCAGGCTTGGAGCGTGGCTTCCTTCGCGTCGGAACTACGAGTCCCATGGTTCCTCGCGCGGCGGCGTGCCTCTAGCCCTGCGAGCGGGCACGGAGGGTCGGAGCACGTTGCTAGTGGGCGCGGCTGGCCTGGGCCGTGGAGGCCTAGTGTTTGCTTGAGTCCTGCGGTTCGGCACCCAGCCCTACGCTTGGCCGGGTCGTCCTGCTGTGGCAGCTCCTAACGGCCCCTTGGGCGGGAATCCGTGGAGACGTCCCCACATCCTGAGAGGTAGCCTGGGTCCATGTTTGCTGTGGGGCTTCGGGAGGGGGCTAGAGGGCACCTTCACCGCGGGCGTGTGTCTGACGGCAGCGGAGCGCGCCGCTGACGATCTACCGCGGCCTCCCTCCTGACGGCGGGAGTCGTCAGCACTGCGGACCCTCCGCTGGGAGCAGTCCACAGAAGTCACCTCGGTCCCGGATCTATCTGTAGTCCTGGCAAACCTCATTCCTCCTGGTGCCGTTTTACACCCTCTTGCGTTATGACCCTTAATGCTCTTCCGTCCTTGCTAGTTGGAGTGTCCTTTGGAAAATGACTAATAGTTTTCACCTTTGGCTGACCACTTCTGATCGCCTTGTTTTTAGTCGTGCGGCACTCTCAAGGGAGGCATACCGTTGCAGGCTTTCACCCCAAGATGAGGGTCAGAACGTAGAGTCTACCTGTGGATTAAGATAGTTTACGCGCCAACACATTTAACGTGCCTACCTCCCCTTGAAAGTTTGCAAAACCACCATCAGATTTGCAATGTATTCTAACTTTTTCTTCAGCAAATTTGGTCCTTCCAAAGCCGCTTTGAAAATAAGTTTTGCTAATCCACCTATTTGTTTGTAGGCAATTTCATTAACATGGTCTGGGGGCGGGGGATAGATTTGCAAGCATATACCAACCTCCCAGTATGATCGCTTGCAAATTGTGGAGATTAGCCCTTCCGAGGTCGTCGACCGGTTTATAAACCTTGAACTAAACGACTTCCTTTTAACAAGTATGACAAATCGATTTTAGATAACTGGGATTGTGTAATGTATTATATGCCATTATCCAGTTTGAGAGTTAATTTCAGTTCAAATGCAAAGGGATTGGTCCTAGAGCCTCAAAGCTCTGTGCATATTGAAACATTGGAGTTTGTTGTATCCAATGATTGAAGTTAGGGGGATTGGGAGGGTGCACCACCCCAGATAATTACTGTTGTCATCTTAGAGAAAATAAACCTGATCTTGACTTTAAACGACAGAATTTCAACATGTGCAGGGATTACAGACAGCCTTACCTCACCTGCCTTAAATTTTTCTCTTAAAGAATTTAAACCTTATCTACATGTTTATTCGATTTCCACAATGTATCGATGTTATCGGTAAAGATAGTCAAACTTTGTATCTTTGTCTGAGTGCTGTCTGACTTTCCAGAAATTGAGTTAAAACAATGATAGCTAATACTTTTCATATTTTTTTAGTACCAAGCTAAGTGTTTCACACATCTCTTGTTCATTTTCTTGTGTAATCCAGTAGAGTAGTTAGGATTGTTTTTTTGTTTTTCAAATGAGAATTAAATTTGTTTGTCAAAGATAATCTGGTAAATAGTAGACCCAGGATTTGGTCCCTAAACCTCTATGTTAATAATCAGACAGGGTCTAGACGGTCACTCAGAACTGAAAGTCGCCTGGCATGTAAATTTTCAAAAATATTTTCACAATTCTTAAAGTTCCATTTATCATGTTGAGTGAAAATAGCTGGTTAAGGGTGTTGCTTTGCCAGTATATGAGTTTGACCCAGACTGTAACCATTATTTTCCTCAGGTTCCTTAGACAAGTGCTACATAGTATCTTCTTAGTGAATGACTAGTTCTCTAAGGGGGTGGGGAGACCATTTAATTAATTTTTAAAAAAAAAATATAACAGGGAATTTATTTGAAACCATTTATAAAAAGGTGAATATATTTCTTAAAGGAACACTTTTTTTTCCCAAAGATTTATTTTTTTATGTATACAATACTCTGCCTGTATGCTGGCATACCAGAAGAGGGCACCAGATGGTTGTGAGTCACCAAGTGGTTGCAGGGAGTTGAACTCAGGACCTCTGGAAGAGCAGTCAGTGTTTTTAACCTCTAAGTCATCTCTCTAGCCCCACAGGTGTGCTTTTAAGGTGTGGTTTTTGTTTTTAAATTGAGTGTAGTTTTTGAAACTTGATATTGTTTATAAGATGTAGATAAGATGCCCCAGCTTCTTTTTTGTTGTTGTTGTTGTTGTTGTTGTTGTTGTTTTGGGTTTTTTTGTTTGTTTTGTTTTTTCAAGAGAGCATTTCTCTGTATAGCCCTGGCTGTCCTGGAACTCACTCTGTAGATCAGGCTGTCCTTAAACTCAGAAATCCGCCTGCCTCTGCCTCCCAAGGGCTGGGATTAGAAGCGTGCACCCCACTGCCCTGCTGGTAGCTGGCTTCCATGTTCTTTGGCGACAGTGTGAAGTCTGCCATTTACCTGCTCACCCGTCTGCCTGTGCTGAGAGCTTACATCTTCTTAAAGCACAAAAAGATTCTTTTAAAATTGTTTTCTTCTAGAGTGGCAAGGGATATTGAATTGAGGAATCTATGCGTGGTGATTATAGTACCTAATATTTAATCAAATACTAATCTCAGGGTTTGTTAGGGCATTTTGAAGGTATAGTTACCTGTTGACTTTCAGGGTGATTACTGTCAATAACAGCCTCTATCTTAACTTAGATGTAGTTATAAATGTTTCGGTCTTGTGTCTAACTTTGCTGTTGGTTTTATATTGCTGGAAAAACCTGACCATACAGATTTTGTACTGAATGTTTCCGGAGGTGACACTTAATAATACTTTTTATTGATGTAAAGTCATTGTCATTATGACGGATTCCATAGACACTTTTTAAAACTTCAGTATGTTTGACCATATTCTGTCTTTATATCCTCTACATGTTCCCCGCCCACCTGTCCCCTTCCTTTTTCTAGGATACTTCCATTTTGACTTTGATGTCATACTCTTGTTTACATACATAGATGCATTTATTCTATAAAATCTAGAATCCACACATGAGCAAAACCACAGCAATATTTGTCTTGCTTAGTCAGGCATATTTCACATAACACAGTGATCTCCAGTTGTATCCATTTCCTGGCAAAGGGAAGTATTTCATAATCTGTGTGTGTGTGTGTGTGTGTGTGTGTTGCGTTGCATTGCATATGTGAGTGCAGGAAGACATATGAAAGTCAGAATACAGCCTTGACAGTTAGCCCTTGCTTTCCACCTTGCTGGAGAGATAGTCTCTGTCCTACCAGTGGCCTGAGCGTTTGGGGATTGTCCTGTGTTCACCCATCTCATTGTAGGGTCACTAAGATTCAAGATGGGCACTGAGGGGACCAGCTTTGCCTGAGTTCTAGCAAGTCTGACTCAGGTCATCACAAACGCAGGCAGACACTTTACCACTGCGCAACCTTCCCAGCCCCATAGTGTCATTCTATTAATATAAAAGTATTAACTTCTGTGTCTATGCCACATTTCCCACATCCACTGATCTGCTAATTTACACTTAGAGTGTAACCGGAGTCCACAGTTGGCCACTGTAAGTAGTGATTCAGTAAACACGAATGTGGAAGTACCCTGTAGGGTGTGGGCTTGTAGCTTTTGTTTTGGTGAGTGTGTGTGTGTGTGTGTGTGTGTGTTGCCAGGAGTGATACCACTAAATCAATATGGTAGTTCTGGATTTTGTTTTTTCTGTACTGACTGAGCTGATTTACTTTCTCATCAGCAATGTATAAAGATTCCCTTTTCTACAAATAACAACATTTGCTATTTTTTAATATCTCAGGGGCTGGGATCTGTGTGTGTTATGTCAGTATCTGTGTTTGTGTACTGAGTAGAGTTGTGGGCATTTGGGCATCATAGGACAATCTTGGGTCTTATTTCTTGCCCTTCTACCTTTGGTTTTTAATGTTGACCCATAGATCTCACATGCTCTGCCATTCTTATTATTTTTGTCTGACTATTCTAATTCGTTTACCTTGTTTCCAGGATAATGTTCTGTCTTTGATTTGTTTTATTAGTGAGATGAGAATTTCCACTAAAATTTTTGTTTGGCATATTGAGGATTTTGAAAATTTTCTATTTTTTATGTCTATTGTTCCCTCCCCATTTGTGTGTGTGTGTGTGTGTGTGTGTGTGTGTGTGTAGTGTGCATGACTGTGTGCATACATGTTTACATTCTGTGCAGGTGAGCATGCATGTGTGTGAATGTGCATGTAGAGTTCCAAGGTTTATATTTTCATTGAGGCAGGGTCTCACTCATACCCAGAGCTCACCCATGTGAGTCTGGCTAGCCAGCTTGCTCTGAGGACCCCTCGCTCTGCCTTCCTTCCAGGGTGGAATTACAGATGGCCCACCATGCCCACCCAGCACTCACGTAGGTTCCTGGTATCTGAGCTCCAGGCCTTACAGAGTCAGCCCTCGATCCAACTCCAGTGTTGGTGTTTCTTTTTGAATTCCCTTGTCATATCCCATACTGTCTTCCTTAGTTCATTCATCCCTCTGGTTACTTATATTCTCTTTGAAATCACTGTCATCTTTCATTTTGTTATACATTCTTATAATCATTCTTTTGAATTGTTTGAGATTCCATATACATCACTCAGTGGAATTCATTACTATAGAATGAATATGTTGTGAACTAGAAACGTTGCTTTGATTTTTCGAGTTTCTTAACGTTTCTGCATTGAGAATTTTTCTGGGATGGGGTCCATGATTAGGCGTTTGAATCATCCCAATTCTTTCAAGTTGAAGTGTTTTCCATTTTGAAGCAGAGCTGGCTTATATTGGATTAGGATGTACTCAACAGCATAGCTCAGCTAAATCGTCCACTGTGTGCTCAGGACACAGCCCAATCCCCAGCCCTAGTCTAACATAGAATACTATCTGCAGGGAAAAACTGTAACTGATGAAGACACCCACTAAGAAAATGCATTAATAGGCAATTAGACACAATATTGATACTCTGTTAACTCCAGTGACTCAGAGAACAAAGGAATTGCCACAGTGTTGTGCATAAGAGGTATTCCTTACTAAGGGAAGGAAAGGAGAGAAACAAGCCTATTAAGATTGATGCTTAGTGTCAAAAAAGAGAGGAAAAATAACTGAAGGGAGAGAGAAACGGTACAGATCTTCCGTCTGTCCTTCTGACCTTTGTGGTTGTGTTTGTTTGTTTGTTTGTTCTTTTTAAGCCTGGCTTTCCCACAGAGCATAGGCTAGTCCAGGGTTATCCCAGCCTCAGTCTTCTGAAGGCAGGATTGTCTTACTTTGTCTGACTGGATTCCTAGTCTTAATCTACCTTTAGTTGGAACTGCTTTATCTCCTCCTTTCATCTGGCCAGCCTCTCCCTTCAGTTACAGGATCTAGAATCCCGTGGGAGCTGGGCCTTTGGGTACACAGTAGCTTATTGATTTCATTAATGAGTTGGAAGGCTGGTCCACTGTGGACCATTCTCTTGCTGGGATCCTTGACTGTGTAGTGGAGAAACCAGCAGCATGCAGTCATTGCTCTCCTCCTGCCTTTCTCAGTAGTCAGATAGGATCCCAGGAGGGTAGCCTCCTCCCGCCCCCGGGGTTTTCCTCCTTGTCACCATAATTCCCTGGCTTTCTGTCCTTCCTTAGAAAGTTAACTGAAGGTAGAACTCCATAATGGGGAAGACTGCAATGATGATGGTCTAGAAGAAGTGACAGAGATGTAGACAGTCGTGGCCATGAAAGAGTCCACAGTGGGATATAGCTGTTGATAATGCCTGTGGAGATGTGTGAAGTCTTTACAAAGCATGGTGGCTTTGTGAGCCACAGAATCCAGCATATGGAAGAAACGGTAATTTGCAAGGATCTTTCCATGCACTCTGTCAGTTCCAGAGATCAAATATGGATCATCAGGCTTGGCTGCAAGTGCCCTTGGGATTCATCCTGCAGGTCTCCCACCCCTTGTGGAGTTTTCATCAGATTCCAATATTGAAACTGGAGAAGTGAATAAAAAAATAGAGCTTCTAAGAGTAAAAGGGGTTTTGAGTTGGCAACTAATATTGTCAGTTACATTGACTAACCAAGTAGTTCAGTTAACATAGTTACCTATTTTAGTTTTTAGTTATTCTCTGAAGTTTTGCTGTTTATAATAGCTTCAGAAGTCTGACTTTTTTTATGTAATGCTGAAGTGTTTGGTACTTTTAGCCACACTAGTCAGGACAGGTGTTGAGCAGCCTGCCTGTGACTAGCACCCGTCTTACAGGACACAGTGAGTGTCGACCAGGACAGGTGTTGAGCAGCCTGCCTGTGATTAGCACCCGTCTTACAGGACACAGTGAGTGTCAACCAGGACAGGTGTTGAGCAGCCTGCCTGTGACTAGCACCGTCTTACAGGACACAGTGAATGTAGACTGTTGCCATTGTTCCAGGAAGCTACTACACAGGGGCTCGGAGTTCTTCAGGTGAAACTTGTGTTTCAATGTTTAGCCACAGAGGGACACAGACCAAAACAAAACAAACAACCTTTGTACTGGGTTTTATTAGTGACTATATGACCAGGAATTTATCCCATTTGAGAGGTAGAGGTTATTCATGAGATAATGCGATGCTTGTGATAATGGTTAACTTTTAAAATTAACTAGGCTTTCCCTTGAAAGAGTACAAAACTGTCTTTATTATCCAGCACTTGCAGATAACAACACTTTGGTATTGGCCCTTGAAGTCTGAAGTAGACTGTTGGAGTGTGACTTTGTAGGGTGTAGAGCCATGGTAATGACCCTCCCACACTTGCTTTCCTGAAACCCTCCTGTGTGCTTGTATCATCTTAGGATGCTGTACACTGACGCTCTGTTCACGGAGAATTAGAACTACATAACTGAGTATTCAGGGCCATAAGATACTCGCTAATGTTGTAATTGCGCTTATAGATACTTCTTAAAGATTTTTATAGGTGGGCAAATTTTATGTAATAGAATGCTATTTATAATGCATTAAAATTGGAAACTTAAGTTTATAAGAGTAAGTAATTGATTAAATCAGTTCTGGGTTTTCAAAATGAAGAAATTTCTTATCTAACTCCTTGGGCTGATAATTTGAGTAATTTTTATATATAGTATATATATATATATATATATATATATATAGAGAGAGAGAGAGAGAGAGAGAGAGTAGTTTTTTATAAACAGACTAATAATAAATAATATGTCATATCATGTAATACAGAAAACAGTAACCCCAAATTTTAAATTCAAGTCTTTCTGTTTTTTTTAATCTCTTTTTTTGTTTTTTTGGGTTTTTTTTTTTGTTTGTTTGTTTGTTTGTTTGTTTTTCGAGACAGGGTTTCTCTGTGTAGCCCTGGCTGTCCTGGAACTCACTCTGTAGACCAGGCTGGCCTCGAACTCAGAAATCCGCCTGCCTCTGCCTCCCAAGTGCTGGGATTACAGGCGTGCGCCACCACGCTCGGCTCGTCTTTCTGTTTTGTTGTCAGCAGGTTCCTGTGTACAAAACTCAAAGGGCAAAGACTGAGTGGTTAGATAATTATTTAGGACAGATCTCTACAAATAAAATATAATCTCAGGAACTACCAAGTTCATTTCCCCCATTCTACTATATTTTTTCTGAATATTGCTTTTAACATAGTATTCATAATTTCAGGTTGTTCCTTACAAATTCAAAGTCTCTTGTATTCTTTAATGCTAGCTTTAATTCTCATCACCCTTTGTTATGGTTGGAGTATTAAATATCTCCCATGGGTGCTGCATGCTTGGTGCCCAGCAGGTGGTGCTGTTTTGGGAAGGTAGTGAACGCCTTCCAGTAAAAATCGGTCACTTGAGGCCTTTGACGGTTGTGCCTGGCCCCCATGTCCTCTTCCTTTGCTTCCTGTGTATCATAGGTAAAGTCTTTCATATGCTCCTGTTGCCATTTCTCTGCCTCTCCGTGGTGTGAAAATCAATGGGCCCGAGAACTATAAGTAAATTTCTGCAACTATAGGCCAAAAATAGCACCTTGAAAGGGATCTTCCCTATGCATTCCCTGTACCTTTCCACCAGCCATTTCTGCCTGAACCAAAAATAACCATTGGCTTTATCTCCGTTGAGTCTAAGTTGTTCTCCTAAACATATCCTGGGTGATCATCACGTGATCACTAGAGTTCACACCATTTTCTTATTTTCCTTTTTGTTCCTTCCTTAATATCCAGTAGGCTTATAACTCATACTTGATGAGTGTTTCTCATATCATGGCATGTTTGCCTTTCATAACTAAATTGAAGGCAGTGACCATATTTTACACATTTGTTCTTCATGTCAAAGGGTTACAGCTCTGTATATTGTCCAGTGCTTGGTGAATAAAAACACATTTATTTAGTTTGGTTTCATGACTTTTCCTGGGGAGACATAAGCAAATACCTAAAGTAAGGACAAAGAAACAATTCTCTCCAGTCTATCTCAGTGAGGAGCCTCCAACCGTCTGAGTCAGAAGAGCTTTCTCCCTCCAGGAATGAATCTTTTAATAATAAATTAAATAGCCACAGGACATCTTATGACTATTTTGCTTTGGTATAAGAGGCTCAACAGAAAATAGTGCGCTCTGGTCCATAGACCTGGAAGGGCTACAGAACTGACACTTAAGCAGTGTGAAGCAATAGGAGATGCTTACTAAATATTTCAGGGTACTTTTCTGATAGTGACCTAAAGCAGTAGAGGGCTCTGCTGTAGGAGGTAGAGGTAGGACAGCAGCCTCTGACTGCCAGGACAGGAAAGAAGCAGGGCTGCTGCTTTGGCCAAGGATACCATCTGCTCATCTGTACCTGCTTACCTATACCAGCTAGTATTATGTCAACTTGATGTAAGCTAGAGTCATGAGAGAGGAGGGGGCCTCAATAGGAAAATACTTGCATAAGATCCAGTTGGAGGGTGATCAGTGGAGCAGCTGGGACAGAAGTCTTCCTGCTGCCATTGGCACCAGGGAGCTAGTAGACTCCACAGCTTCTGTGCACAGCACAGCAGGAGAGAGTGATCTTGCAGCAGCACTTTCACTTCTGAGCACAGAGGTGAGATCTCCACCTTCTCTCTGGAGGGGACCCAGCTAGGAGCACACAGGGCCTAAGATCAGTGGAGCAGCTGGGACAGAAGTCTTCCTGCTGCCATTTGCACCAGGAAGCCAGGGAAACTCCACAGCCTTCTGTGCATAGCCCGCCAGGAGAGAGAGATCTCCCAGGCGTGCTTTCACTTTTGAGGTCAAGAGGAGTAAGCACACAGGCTTACAGGCCCACAGGAGGAACAAACTCCAGCCAGGGACAATACCAACTAGCACCAGATGGCGAAAGACAAGCACAAGAACCCTACCAACAGAAAGCAAGGCCACATGGCAACATCAGAACCCAGTTCTCCCACCACAGCAAGTCCCGGATACCCAACACACTGGAAAAGCAAGAGTTGGATTTAAAATCGTATCTCATGATGCTGATAGAGGGCTTCAAGAAAGACTTAAATAACTCCCTTAAAGAAATACAGGAGAACATCAGTCAACAGGTAAAAGCCCTTAAAGAGGAAACACACACACACAAAAAAAATCCCTTAAAGAATTACAGGAAAAAGCAAAGAATCAAGTGAAGAAACTGAACAAAAGCATCCAGGATCTAAAAGTGGAAGTGGAAATAATAAAGAAATCACAAAGTGAGACATCTCTGGAGATAGAAAACCTTGGAAAGAATTTAGGAGTCATAGATGCAAGCATCAACAACAGAATACAAGAGATAGAAGAAAGAACCTCAGGTGCTAAAGATACCATAGAAAACACTGACTCAATAGTCAAAGAAAATACAAAATGCATAAAGCTGGTAACCCAAAACATCCAGGAACTCCACAACACAATGAGAAGACCAAACCTAAGGATTATAGGTATAGCCAAGAGTGAGGATTTACATCTTAAAGGCCCAGTAAATATCTTCAACAAAATTGTAGAAGAAAACTTCCCTAACCTAGAGAAAGAGATGCCCATGAACATACAAGAAGCCTTCAGAACTCCAAACAGACTGGACCAGAACAGAAACTCCTCCTGGCACATAATAATCAAAATACCAAATTCACTAAAGAAAGAATATTAAAAGCAGTAAGGGGAAAAGGGCAAGTAACTTATAAAGGCAGACCTATCAGAATCACACCAGACTTCTCACCAGAGACAATAAAAGCTAGAAGATCCTGGGCAGACCTCATACAGACCCTAAGAGAACACAAATGCCAGCCCAGACTACTATACCCAGCAAAACTCTCAATCATCATAGATAGAGAAACCAAGATATTCCATGATAAAACCAAATTTACACAATATCCACAAATCCAGCCCTACAGAGGGTAATTGATGGAAAATGCCAACCCAAGGAGGGAAACTACACCCTAGAGAAAGCAAGAAAGTAATCTTCCAACAAACCCAAAAGAAGATACCCACACAAGCATAAAAATAACATCAAAAATAACAGGAAGCAACAATCACTATTCCTTAATAATTCCCCTTTTAATTAATTTAGTAATGTTTTTATGTCTACCATTTTATCTGCATTATTTTTCATGATAATCTTCAATTTTAATGTCTTTCTGTATACTTCCTCTATTTTATTAGAAATGTTTTCAATGTAAATCTTTGATTTTATCACAAATGTTTCTAATTCCACCTTCAATTAATTTAGAGTTTTTATATCTACCATTTTATATGTAAAAATTTTCCATGAAATAGTCAATTTTAACATGTTTGTAAAAAAAAAAACATGTTTGTCTATATATTTCTTGAATTTTATCAGAAATATTTTCCATGTAAATCTTTAATTTTATCTGAAAATGTTTATAATCCACCTTCAATCAACTTAGAATTATCTTTATGCCTATCATTTTATCTGTATAATTTCCATGATCTTTAATTTTAACATGTTTTTCTATATATTTCTTCAATTTTCTCAGAAATATTTTCTATGTAAATCTTCAAGTTTATCAGAAAATGTTTATAATTCCACTTTCAATCAACTTAGGAATACTTTTATGCCTACCATTATTATATCTATATAAAATTTTCCATGATTATCTTGAATTCTAACATGTTTTTCTACTTTTTTCTACAATTTTATCAGAAATATTTTCCACGTAAATCTTCAATTCTGTCATAAAATGTTTCTATCCCAGGTCCCAGCCCTTTTTGAATTCCTGTCCTGGCTTCCTTCAGTGATGATCTATGATGTCCAAGTGTGAGCCAAATAAACCATTTTTCCCAAACTTGCTGTTGGTCATGGAGGACATTACACAAGTATTTTCAGGAACCAGGGATATGTTTGTACTAATTCATTTCAGACATAGTCAGATTTCACATGCAGACACATGGTGTCAATTATAGTTTAAGAAGTGCTGTAAAGTTAAAAAGACCTTCAAGCAGTGGTCAGGAAGAGGCAGACTAAGGAATACATCATGATAATGTAAATAAAAATACTGTGCAAGCCGGGCGGTGGTGGTGCACACCTGTAATCCCAGCACTCTGGGAGGCAGAGGCAGGCGGATTTCTGAGTTCGAGGTCAGCCTGGTCTACAGAGTGAGTTCCAGGACAGCCTGGGCTGCACAGAGAAACCCTGTCTCGGAAAAAAAAAAAAAAATACTGTGCAAAAGTAACATTCTTACCCTTTGTCCTAGTAAGGGTTTTATTGCTGTGAAGAGACCATGACTAAGGCAACTCTTTTTTTTTTTTTAATGATTTATTTATTGTATCTAAGTATACTGTAGCTGTCTTCAGACACACCAGAAGGAGTCAGATCTCATTATGGATGGTTGTGAGCCATTATGTGGTTGCTGGGATTTGAACTCAGAACCTTCTAAAGAGCAGTCAGTGCTCTTAACTGCTTAGCCATTTCTCCAGCCCTAAGGCAACTCTTATAAAGGCAAACATTTAATTGGGTTCTAGATCTTGATCCAAAAGCAGCCAGGAGGAGACTGCATTTCATATTGGGCAGAGCCTGACCATAGGAGATCCTCAAAGCCCATTCCCACAGTTACAGCGTCCTTCAACAGGGCCACACCTCTTAATATAGCCACTTCCCATGGACATACACTTGAGTTTATGGGGGTCAAACCTATTCAAACCACCTTATTCTACTCCCTGCTCCCCACCCCCAGACTTGTAGCCATAACATAATGCAAAGTGCTTTTCAGGTTTCAAAAGTCCCCATAGTCTATCACAGTCTCAACAATGTTTGAAGATCCAAAGTTCAAAGTTGCTGCTGAGAGATTTATGCTATCTCTAAACTATAATCTCCTATAAAGTCAGAATCAAAAAGCAGATCACATACTTCCAACATCACAGTACATTACCATTCCAAACGTAGGGAAAGGAGCACAGTGAGGAAATGCTGAACCAAAGCAAGACCAAAACCCAGCTGGGCAGACTCCAAACTCCAAGTCTCTATGTCTGATGTCAAAGCGCTCTTCAGATCCCCAGATGCTTTCAGCTTTGTTGACTGCAGCACATTTCTTCTCTTGGGCTGTTTCCACTCCCTGTTAGCAGCTTTCCTTGGCAGGTATCCCAAGCTCTGGTATCCCTAACATCTTGGGGTCTCCAAGGCAACTTTAAGTTTACAGCTTCATGCAGTGGCCTCTATGGTCCTCCATGCAGGGATACCCCTGCCAACACAGCTGGCCTCACTGGTTTTCCTTAAGTAGCAGAGGGTGATTCTATAATCCTTTCTGTTCTTGACTCTAAACCTAGAGCCATGTTGCCAAAGCTGGCAAGTTTTTCTGCTTGCTGGGACTGGAACGTAGCCCCTTTGTTCAATGACATCTTCTCCACCTTTCTGTTTTCCAAGGTTTCCTTCACTGCCTAAACTTGATTGTCCTGGAACTTGCTCTGTAGATCCAACTGACCTTGAATCTGCATGTCTGCCTCCTGAGTACTAGGATTAAGAGTATGTATCACCCTGTCTTGGCCTTAGCTGTTCTTTACTAGATTGTTATAATAGAAGCATTGCCACTGTGCATCAGGATCTGCATTGAAAGCATGTGTTGATCCAGATCAAAAGCATGCAACACCCCACATCAAGATCTGTATCAAAGGTCTGTGTCTTCCAGACTCAAGATCCGGATCATGGGCATGTTGACTTCTTGCCTCAAGATATAGTTCACAGGTGTGCCCTCCATTTCTAGATTGTAGTTCATTCCAGATATAGTCAGGTTGATAACCAAAATTAGCCATCACAATCCACCCCTTGTCAACTTGACACCTACCTCCTTATATCCAAATGAAACATGATATAACTTTCCCATACAACCACATTAGAATAGGTGGCAAAGTCCCTTGGGGAATATCCTTTTCACAAGATGGAAGCTTAGCTGGATGGGATCATGCCCCAAGGTTACTACTCCTTTAATTCCCTTTAATATCTTTAATCTGTTTATCTCACCAATCACAGGATTTAGCTACATTCCACTCCTGCCCAGTCTGACAGCTTTGCTATGTGCTTCATTCTGTTGGCTTGTTCTTCACATGGGATCTCTTTGGCCCAGTCTTGTATAAAATGGTATTAGATGATAGCAAGATGTCAAGTTTGAATTGTCTTCTCAAAGGAGATCCTTGTTCTTTTCTCTCCAGTGTTTATTTTGGTACCTGTATTAAGAATCAGATGGCCATAGATATGAAGGTTTTATTTTTGGGCTCTATTTTGTTCCATTTAGTTTTGTGGCTTGTTTCTTTTAGGCATTTGTTGTTTAAGTTTGTTTGTTTTATATGAGTGTTTTGCCTGCATGTATGTATATAGACATATGTGCCTAGTTCCCATAGAAGCCAGAGGATGTGACAATCCCTGGAACTAGTGTCAAGGTCCAGGAGTCACCATACAAACCACACTTACACCAATCTCAGTCAGACAAGGATAGTTATTGAACACATACCCTAAGACTGAGCTCAGACTCAGGAGCTGAAAGCTACAACCCCAAATGTTTTTCAGGGTCAGTTCATATAGATAAAAAAACAAAAACAAAAACATAAAAAGCTCTTAAGCAGGTAAGGGGAGGGCTGCAGGGTGGCTGGCCTTTATTTTTTTTAAGTAGTTTTTAGATATAACAGTTCAAGCTGACCTCTATTTGGTTGGTCCTGAGTGGAGCTTGTGGTGGACTATCTTAAGATTAACAAACCTGGGCTGGTGAGATGGCTCAGCGGTTAAGAGCACTGACTGCTCTTCCGAAGGTTCTGAGTTCAAATCCCAGCAACCACATGGTAGCTCACAACCATCTGTAACGAGGTCTGAAGCACTCTTCTGGTGTGTCTAAAGACAGCTACAGTGTACTTACATATATTAAATAAATAACTCTAAAAAGAAAAAAGATTAACAAACCTCATAATATAATAGGGTATGTGGTCAGCATGACCCTGCTCTGAATTAAGCTACTTTTCTGTGTCAATAACAGTATGAAATCACAGGCAGGTGTAGAACAAAATGGCTACAAGCTCTGTATGCTAGGGAAGCAGGCTTCAGCAACTGAAATAGCAGACAGTTGAGTTGCCATGTGGGTTTGGGAACATTTGGGAACTGAACCTTGGATGCTCTGTAAGACCAATCCCTGAGCCACCTCTCCAGCCTCATGGGCGGGCAAATGACTTTTAATGAAAGAATCAAGCTGTTCTGATTGGTGCAGCTCTGGATGCTGCAGCTCTCCTTCTGTTCAATATCACAGTTCCTATTTTGGATCTTACATGTTTGCCTATCAACTTTAGGATTGTACTTGAGAGCTTTTAGCGGGGAAATACTAGGCTTTTTTAAAAATAGAGATTCCACTAAATTGTTTTAAATGCTGTAGAGATTTTAACAGTGGTAATTCTGCTGGTCCTTGATAGAAGTCTTTTCTTTTGGTGTGTGTTAATTTCTTTCATTAAAAGTTTTATAAGTGTTAAGGGTTTTGTTTTTCTTCCTTCATTAAATATATTCTCAAGTTGTTTGTGAATGGGATTGTTTAGAAATATTTCAATTTTAACTTTTTTCATACAATATATTCTGCGCACAGTTTTCCTTCCTCTAGCTCTTCCCATATTCTCTCCACCTCCCTACCCACCCAACTCCCCAGCCTTTCTCTCCCTGCCGCCACATCTTTCTTGGGGGAGGAGGACAGGCAAACAAACAAACCGTGCCGGGCAGTGGTGGGGCATGCCTTTAATCCCAGCACTCAAGAGGCAGTGGTAGGCACATCTCTGATTTCAAGGACAGCCTAGACTGCACAGAGAAACCCTGTCTCATAAATACAAACCAGAATAAAGAATAAAAAGAACAAAGAGAAGGCAGAAGAAAAACAGAGACAAATAGACCTGTGTGCAAACACACACACACTACAAAAAGGGTAGCCTGGCTACCCTTAAGTGATACTACACTGGACAAAACTAATTTTTCCTTTGCAAACAGATGTCATTTGAGGATGGCTTCTTGGTTAGGGACGCCAGCTCGTGCTCATGTCCCCCTCGGAGCTGGGGCTTCATCTGGCTGGCTCCTGTACAGTCTGTGTGAGATTGTGTGTCAGTCCGGGTGGTTTTGGAGGACGCTGTGTCCTTTGTTCTGTCCTCTGGCCTCTATAACCCTTCGCCTCCACTACCTGCGTCTGTGTAGATCACGTTTATTGATTTACACATGTTGAACCATCTGTACCTCTGGAGCAAAAACTACTTGGTCATTGTAGATAATCACTTTGATATGTTCCTAGATTCTGTTAACAAATACTTTATTAATCTATTTTGCATCCATTTTCATAAGGGATATTGTTCTATAGTTTTCTTTCTTTATTACGTCTTTCTGTGGTTCGATTATTTGGGTAATTATAGCCTTGTGATAAGAATTAGGCAGGATTCCTTCAGTTTCTACTTTAAAGGATAATTTGGATAGTATTGGTGTTAATTATTCTTTGAAGGTCCTAGCTGACTCCATCTAGTCCTGGACTTTCTATAGTTTAGTTGTGAGACTTTTTTTTTTTTCATTATTTACATTTCTTTATTCCCATCCCATCCTCTTGGTTTTCAGTCTTATGGCATCTACCCTTCATATGAAATGCATCATGAACTCATGATCCTCTCAGTCAAGGAAAATCTGTTTGCCTCATCAGCCCCCAACCTCTAGACATCTTGCTGTATCTCTTTGGAATTGGTCTTTTCTCCAACAGAGTTCCTTTGAAATCAAGTCTGGCATGTGAGACTTTAATTGCTCTGTGACAGCTTTCTCTTCATCAGTCAGTAGAGTTAGCTCCAGGTTTGTTTGCTTTTGTAGTTCTTGTATCATGGTCATTGTCTTGTTCAAAAGAGCACAAATGCAGCTTTTGGTCTCTTTTTGCTCAACAGAAACTTCCTTAAAACGCGAATATAAAGCTTGATATCAAGACTTTATTGCTGATAATTCCTTTAAAATTATACCTGCATTTTTCTCTCCTGCTGAATGTGAGTGATTAGTCTTGATCTCATATTCCAGCCTATATTGAAGGTAATCCAAATCAGAATCAGCTTTCTGGAACTTCTAGGCCACCGGTGGAGAACATTAATTACCCAGTAGGCTTCCTTCACTCTCCACTCACCATCAGTTCCAGCTTATTGACCTCCGCTTCCATATTGAATAGTTCTAGTTGTGAGACTCTTAATTACAGCTACTTCATCAGGGGTTATGGTCTGTTTAATTTGCTTATCTGATCTTAATTTAACTTTGGTAGGTCTTATATGTCAAGAAATATATTCATTTATTTTAGGTTTTCCAGTTTGGTTGAGTACAGATTATTTTTTTAAAGTATGTTCTTAAGCTCTCTGGATTCCCCCGGTTTCTATTATGTTTCCCTTTATATATCTAATGTGCTTATTCGGATCTTCTCTCTTCATCTTTTAGTTAACTTAGCTAATGATTTATCAGTATTACTCAGTTCTCAAAGAACCAACTCTTCCTTTAATTGATTCTTTATATTTGTTTCTGTTTCATTTATTTCAGCTGTTTGACTGTCATGCTGTCTACTCTTTTGGGGTGTTATTTCTTTTATTCTAGAGCTTTCATGTGTGATATTAAGTTCTTAATGTGAGATCTCTCTCTCTCTTTTTTTTTTTTTTTTTTTTTTTTTGTCAGTATCTAGTGCTAGAACTTGTCTCCTAGAACAACCTTCATTGTGTCCCACAGGCTTGGCTGTGTTGTGTATTCACTTTCATTCAATTCTAGAAAAATTTTAATAGTTTTATTTCTGTCTTGACTCATTTTACATTAAGTAGTGAATTGTTCAGTTTCCATGAATTTCTATACTTTCTGCTGTTTTTAATCCATGGTCATCAGAAAGATTGCAGGGTATTTCAAATTTCTTATATCTTTTAAGACTTGAATTGTGCCTAAGGTATATGGTCAATTTTGGAGAAAGTTTGATGAGCCGCTTAGAAGGTGTTTGGGTAAAATGTTATATAAATATTTGCTTGGCCTATTTGATTTGTGATGTTAACTATGTTTTAGTTAGCTAAGTTAAATTCCTCTGTTTAGTTATTAACTGAAGGACTTGTATATTGTTGACAGTGCAGTATTGAAGTCATCCACTATCCTGGGTGCAGAGCAGCATGTGGTTTTAGCTTTAGTAGCCTTCTTGTATGAATCTGGATGCCTTGTGTTTGCTGCCTTAATGTTTAGAATTGCAGCATCCTCTTGGTGGATTTTTCCTTTGATAAGTATGTAGCGTCTTCCCCTATCTCTTCTAATTAGTTTTGAAGTTTTATTTTGTCAGGTAGGAAAATGGCTGTACCTGTTTACTTCTTGTGTCCATATGCTTCCTTTTTCCCTGAGGTGATGTCTTTCCTTGATGTTCAGGTTTCCTGTGTTTCTTGGATGCAACAGAAAGATGAATTCTGTTTTCTAAACCAGTCTATTAGTCTGTGTCTTTTTATTGGGGAGTTGAGAGCATTAATGTTGAAAGTTATCAATAATCTGTGTTTATTGATTTTGTGTTATATTGTTGTGGTATGGGTGTTCCTCCCCTCCCCCCTTACTGGTCTTTAATGTGTTTGGATGTGTTTAACCTCTTCAAACTGAAGTTTTCTTTCTAGTGTCTTCTGTAGAGCTGGATTTTAAGATAAATATTGCTCAGATTTGGTTTTATCATGTAGTATTTTTCCTCCATCATTGTGATGTATAGTCTACCCTAGCATCTGTGGTCTCATAAAGTTTGTAGTACATTTGTCCAGGCCCTTCTGGCTTTTAGAATCTCTGTTGAAAAGTCATGTTATTCTAAAGGGAGTGTCTTTATATGTTACTTGGTCTTTTTCCTTTTCAGCTTTTAAAGCTCTTTCTTTGTTCTACATATGTACTGTTTTGATTATTGTGTATTGTGGGGAATTTCTTCTCTGGTCTTGTCGATTTGATGTTCTGAGTGCACCGTATAACTTGATAAGACATCTCTTTCTTTAGATTGGAGGAATTTTTCTCTGTGGTTTTCTTGAAAATATTTTCTGTTTCTATCATTTGAAGATCTAGTCTTTTCATAATGTCCTAGATTACCCTGTGTTTTATTCCTGTTTTGTGGGTGTTGTTATTATCTGTTTCTATCATTTGAAGATCTTGTCTTTTCATAATGTCCTAGATTACCCTGTGTTTTATTCCTGTTTTGTGGATGTTGTTGTTATCATTGTTTATTTATTTTTTGTTTTGTTTTTTATTTAACATTTTCCTTAACTGAGACATCTATTTCTTTTTTTTTTTATTGTATATATTCTATATTTACAATTTATTTCCCTTTTTCTGGTTCCCCACCCCCAAAGGTCCCACATGCCCTTTTCCCTCCCCCTGCTCCCTCATCCACCCCCTCCCACCTTACTGTTCTTGTACTCCCCCACAATGATGTTTTGGTCCATTCTAGCACCAGTGTCCACTCCTTTCTTCTTGTGAGACATCACTTGATATGTGATTTATGTCTTTGGTGTTCCAAGCTTCTAGGCTAATATCCACTTATCAGTGACTGTATACCATGGGTATTCTTTTGAGACTGGGTCACCTCACTTAGTATGACGTTCTCCAGCTCCATCCATTTCTCTAAGAATTTCATGAATTCATTGTTTCTAATGGCTGAATAGTACTCCATTGTGTATATATACCACATTTTTTGTATCCATTCCTCTGTTGAGGGACATCTGGGTTCTTTCCAGCTTCTGGCTATTATATATAAAGCTGCTATGAACATAGTGGAGCATGTATCCCTATTGTATGCTGGGGAATCTTCTAGGTATGTGCCCAGGAGTGGTATGGCTGGGTCCTCCGGAAGTATCACGTCCAGTTTTCTGAGGAACCGCCATACTGATTTCCAGAGTGGTTGTACCAGCTTGCATTCCCACCAGCAGTGGAGGAGTGTTCCTCTTTCTCCACATCCTCGCCAACACCTGATGTCTTCTGAGTTTTTAATCTTAGCCATTCTGACTGGTGTGAGGTGAAATCTCAGGGTTGTTTTAATTTGCATTTCCCTAATGAATAATGATGTTGAACATTTTTTAAGGTGTTTCTCAGCCATCCGAATTTCTTCAGGTGAAAAGTCTCTGTTTAGCTCTGTACCCCATTTTTGGATAGGGTTATTTGGTTTTCTGGGGTCTAACCTCTTGAGTTCTTTGTATACATTGGAAATTAGCCCTCTGTCAGATGTAGGGTTGGTGAAGATCTTTTCCCAATTTGTTGGTTGCCGATTTATCCTTTTGACAGTGTCTTTTGCCTTACAGAAACTTTGTAGTTTTATGAGGTCCCATTTGTCTATTCTTGCTCTTAGAGCATAAACAATTGGTGTTCTGTTCAGGAATTTTTCCCCTGAGCCAATGTCCTCAAGGGTCTTCCCCAGTTTCTTTTCTATTAGTTAGTGTGTCTGGTTTTATGTGGAGGTCCTTGATCCACTTGGAGTTGAGCTTAGTGCAAGGAGATAAGAGTGGATCAATTCTCATTCTTCTGCATGTTGACCTCCAGTTGAGCCAGCACCATCTGTTGAAAAGGCTATCTTTTTTCCACTGGATGTTTTCAGCTCCTTTGTCGAAGATCAATTGGCCATAGATGTGTGGGTTCAATTCTGGGTCTTCGATCCTATTCCATTGATCCGCCTCCCTGTCACTGAACCAATACCATGCAGTTTTTAATACTACTGCTCTGTAATATTGCTTGAGGTCCGGGATATTGATTTCCCCCAGAAGTTCTTTTGCTGTTGATGATAGTTTTAGCTATCCTGGGTTTTTTGTTATTCTAGATGAATTTGAGAATTGCTCTTTCTAACTCTATGAAGAACTGAGTTGGGATTTTGATGGGGATTGTGTTGAATCTGTATATTGCTTTGGGCAAGATTGCCATTTTGACTATATTAGTCCTGCCAACCCACGAGCATGGAAGATTTTCCCATTTTCTGATGTCTTCTTCAATTTCCCTCTTCAGAGACCTGAAGTTTTTGTCATATAAATCTTTCACATGTTTGGTTAGCGTCACTCCAAGATACTTTATATCATTTGTGGCTATTGTGAAGGGTGTCATTTTCCTAATTTCTTTCTCTGCCTGCTTATCCTTTGCGTATAGGAAGGCTACTGATTTGCTTGAGTTGATTTTATAGCCAGCCACTTTGCTGAAGTTGTTTATCAGTTGCAGGAGTTCTCTGGTGGAGGTTTTTGGGTCACTTAAGTATACTATCATATCATCTGCAAATAGTGATAGTTTGACTTCTTCCTTTCCGATTTGTATCCCTTTGACTTCCCTCTGTTGTCGAATTGCTCTAGCTAGTACCTCAAGTACTATATTGAAGAGATATGGCGAGAGGGGGCAGCCTTGTCTAGTCCCTGATTTTAGTGGGATTGCTTCAAGTTTTTCTCCGTTTACCTTGATGTTGGCTACTGGTCTGCTGTATATTGCTTTTACTATGTTTAGATATGGGCCTTGAATTCCTGCTCTTTCTAAGACCTTTAGCATGAAAGGATGCTGAATTTTGTCAAATGCTTTTTCAGCATCCAATGAGATGACCATGTGGTATTTTTCTTTGAGTTTGTTTATGTAGTGGATTACGTTGATGGATTTCTGTATATTGAACCATCCCTGCATCCCTGGGATGAAGCCAACTTGATCATGGTGAATGATCGTTTTGATGTGTTCTTGGATTCGGTTGGCAAGAATTTTGTTTAGTATTTTTGCATCGATATTCATAAGAGAAATTGGCCTGTAGTTCTCTTTCTTAGTTGGATCTTTGTGTGGTTTTGGTATCAGGGTAATTGTGGCTTCATAGAATGAGTTGGGTAGTGTTCCTTCTGTTTCTATTTTGTGGAATAGTTTGAAGAGTATCGGTATCAGGACTTCTTTGAAGGTCTGAGAATTCTGCACTAAAACCGTCTGGTCCTGTGCTCTTTTTGGTTGGAAGACTGTCTATGACCCCTTCTATTTCTTTGGGGGTTATGGGTCTGTTAAGACGATCTATTTGATCCTGGTTTAATTTTGGTATTTGGTAGCTGTCGAGGAAATTGTCCATTTCCTCCAGATTCTCCAGTTGTGTTGAGTATAGGTTTTTGTAGTAGGATCTGATGATTTTTTGAATTTCCTCAGTTTCTGTTGTTATATCTCCCTTTTCATTTCTAATTTTGTTAATTTGAATACTGTCTCTGTGCCCTTTAGTAAGTCTGGCTAGGGGTTTATCTATCTTGTTGATTTTCTCAAAGAACCAGCTCCTGGTTTTGTTGATTCTTTGTATGGTTCACTTTGTTTCAACTTGATTGATTTCAGCCCTGAGTTTGATGATTTCCTGTCTTCTACTCCTCCTGGGTGAAATTGCTTCTTTTCGTTCCAGAGCTTTCAAGTGCGCCATTAAGTTGCTAGTATATGCTCTCTCCTGTTTCTTTTTGGAGACACTCAGGGCTATGGGTTTTCCTCTAAGCACTGCTTTCATTGTGTCCCATAGATTTGGGTATGTTGTGCCTTCATTTTCATTAAATTCTAAGAAATCTTTGATTTCTTTCTTTATTTCTTCCTGGACTAAGGTATCATTGAGTAGAATATTGTTCAACCTCCACTCGTATGGGGATTTTCTGTTGTTTTTGTTGATATTGAAGAACACTCTTATTCCATGGTGATCTGATAAGAGGCATGGGATTAGTTCGATCTTTTTATATTTGTTGAGATCTGTCTTGTGTCCAATTATATGGTCGATTTTGGAGAAGGTACCATGAGGGGCTGAGAAAAAGGTATAGTCTTTTGCTTTAGGGTGAAATGTTCTATATATATATATATATATATCTGTTAAATCCAATTGCTCCAAAGTTTCCATGAGTTTTTCCGTGTCCCTGTTTAGTTTCTGTTTTCCTGGTTGGTCCACTGTGGATAGTGGAGTATTGAGGTCCCCCACAATCATTGTGTTAGGTGCAATGTGTGCTTTGAGCTTTAGTAAAGTTTCTTTTACGAATGAGGGTGCCCTTACATTTGGAGCATAGATGTTTAGAATTGTGAGTTCTTCTTGGTGGATTCTTCCTTTGACTAGCAAGAAGTGACCTTCTGTGTCTCTTTTGATGACTTTGGGTTGAAAGTCAATTTTATCTGACATTAAAATGGCTATTCCAGCTTGCTTCCTGTGACCATTTGCTTGCAAAATTGTCTTGCATCCTTTTACTCTAAGGTAGTGTTTGTCTTTGACTCTGAGGTGTGTTTCCTGTAAGCAGCAAAATGTAGGGTCCTGTTTCCATATCCAGTCTGTTAGTCTATGTCTTTTTATTGGGGAATTGAGTCCATTGATGTTTAGAGATATTAAGGAATAGAGATTATTACTTTCTGACATTTTTGATGTTATTTTTGTTTTTGAGTAGTTATCTTCCTTTGAGGTTGATGGAAGAAGTTTACTGTCTTGCTTTTTCTTGGGTGCAGTTCCCTTCCTTGTATTGGAGTTTTCCTCCTATTATCCTTTGTAGAGCTGGGTTAGTGGAAAGATATTGTGTAAATTGGGTCCTGTCATGGAATATTTTGATTTCTCCATCTATGTTGATTGAGAGTTTTGCTGGGTATAGTAGTCTTGGCTGAAGTTTGTGTTCCCTTAGGGTCTGCATGAGGTCTGCCCAGGATCTTCTAGCTTTCATGGTTTCTGGAGAGAAGTCTGGTGTGATTCTGATAGGTCTTCCTTTATATGTTACTTGGCCTTTTTCTCTTACTGCCTTTAATATTCTTTCTTTGTTTAGTACATTTGGGGTTTTGATTATTATGTGACGGGAGGTGTTTCTGTTCTGGTCCAGTCTGTTTGGAGTTCTGTAGGCTTCTTGTATATTCATGGGCATCTCTTTCTTTAAGTTAGGGAAGTTTTCTTCCATAATTTTGTTAAAGATATTTGCTGGCCCTTTAAGTTGTAGATCTTCACTCTCATCTATCCCTATAATCCTTAGGTTTGGTCTTCTCATTGTGTCCTGGATTTCCTGGATGTTTTGGGTTACAAGCCTTTTGGATTTTGCGTTTTCTTTGACTGTGGAGTCAATGGTTACTGTGTTATCTTCAGCATCTGAGATTCTTATTTCTATCTCTTGTATTCTGTTGTTGATGTTTGCATCTACGACCCCTGATTTCTTACCAAGGTTTTCTATCTCCAAAGTTCCCTCCTTTTGTGATTTCTTAGTTGTTTCTACCTCTGTGTTCAGATCTTGGATGGTTTTGCTCAGTTCCTTCATTTGTTTGTTTGTGTTTTCATCTAATTCTTTAATATATTTTTGTGCTCCCTCTTTCATGACTTCTGCCTGTTGTTTCAAGTTCTCCTGCATTTCTTTAACTGATTTTCTCATTTCCTCTTTATTGGTTTCTGTCTGATGGCCCATATTCTCCTGGAGTTCTTTAAGTGTTTTTTGTGTTTGGATTGTAAGAGCTTCTACCCTATTGATGTTCCCCTGCATTTCTTTAAGAGATTTGTTTATGTCTTTTTTGTGTTCCTCTAGGAGCATCATGACCTGTGCTTTTATATCCAACTCTTGTTTTTCTGGTGTGCTGGGGTATCCTGGACTTGCTGTGGTTGGCGAATTGGGTTCAGATGGTGCCATATTGCCTTGATTTCTGTTAATAACGTTCCTACGTTTGCCTTTTGCCATCTCTTTATCTCTGGAGTTAGTTGGTCTTATTGTAGATGGCAGCCCCGCTGAAAGCACAGCGAGCCTGTCCCCAGGAGACAGTGACCTTGGCTGAGCTGCTGGTACCCGGCTCTGCCGATCTCTTTTGGCGGCGTTGTCTGTGCTGGACTATGCTAGCTCTCAGTCCAAGCCCCTGACTCCAGCTGCTAGAATTCCGAGCTGTGTCCCGAGGCAAGGTGGCCCCTTGCTGCTAGCCCGCTCAGAGAGCCGGCCCTGGCCGCCGAGACATCTATTTCTTCTGCTTGGTCTTCAACACCTACAATTTTCTTTTCATGTCTTGTACTCTGCTGGTAAAGTTTATCTCTGAGAATTTTCGTGGCCTAGTTAGTAGAGCTAATGGTTTCTAGTGAAAGCATATTGTTTTGGCTATTAATATTTCTGGTTTTTTGGGCTATTTTCTAGGCATCTTGAATTCTGATAACTAAAATGATTCTAGTGTTGATATATGATCTTATCTTGAGGTAGGAGGAGGAGTATTACAGAGCTGCAGGCTGATTATTACAGGGCTGAGGGACAGTGTAGATCATAATGGAGGACAGGAAGGATAATGTGAATTGCTGGCCTTAGTTCCAACTTGGTATGGCCACTGCGGGTTCAAGGTAGATAGTGTGTCTTGGTAACTGGGGGGTGGGAGGATGGGAAGAGGGGGTATAGGATAGGGGTTTTTTGGAGGGGAAACCAGGAAAGGGGATAACATTTGAAATGTAAATAAAGAAAATAGCTAATAAAAACAAACAAAACAAAAAAAAACAAAAAAAGAGGCTTCTGACATAATGGAATGGGAATGGGCTAGAAGGGAATGTCCACTGGAAGGAGAAGTCTGGGTCTGTGCCAAGGCTAGGGTAATTCTCAAGCAATACATGTTTTTATTGATAAAAATGGTAGACTTTGAATGTTAATTTTTGTATCGTGCAGCTTATTAAATTTGCCAGTTCTGCAAATCTGTTGGTAGACGCTTAGCTTTTTTTATGGATCATATCATTGCATCAAAGATAATTTTACTTCTCTTCATATACACATGCCTCTGATCTCTTTTACTTTCATCATTGCTTTGGCTAAAGTGCTGAACTGAAAAAGAGTAACTGTCCCTGTGCTCAGATATTAGAAGAAGCACTTTCCAGTTTCCTCATTTTAGCATGGCATTGGCTTTAGGTTTGTTATATGTAGAATTTGTGTTGAATACTGATTCTTCCATACCTGATCTGTTTGGGATATTTATTGAATACATCCTTTTCCTATATAAAGATGTCTATAAAGATAATCAAAATTTTCATTAATTTTGTTGTTAGCTCTTTTAAATTTTTATATATTGAACCATTAGTGCACCCCAGTAGTAAATTACTTATTATGCTGTATACATTTTTGACTGTATAGTTAGAATTGATTTGCCAGTATTTTTGTTAGGGATTTTAATAATGTTAGGGATTTCCTTGTTCACAAATTATCCTAGTTGCATCCTTGTCTGGTTTTAGTGCCAGAGCAATGCTAACCTTGTATAATGAAATCTAATTTTAATTGGAGTATAGCGTCCAAGTCGCCTTGAAATAGAAGATATCTAGTTGCTATCTTCTGAGGAATTATATGGTGTATGTGAGTGAGTGAGTGAGTGTGTGTGTGTGTGTGTGTGTGTGTGTGTAAGTGTAAGAAGAAAGGGGGGGTCACATATTTGGTCACAGAGTGTTGATTATGAAAGTAAGGAGAAGGGGGAACGGTGGTTTTATAATGTTACCCCTGCTCTTTACACTAAGATTTTGCTTGGGTCAATGAAGAAGGTGGCCATTGTTTGAGCAACTCAGGGGGAGAAGATGAAGAAAGGAAGCTACAATATATACTAATATACTTTAATCATCATAATAATTACTATGACAAAAATATTAGTAGCTACATTTTAAGGAAGAGGATAAAAACTAACAAAGGCCTAGAGGTTGATTATTTCTCATGAAAAGTTCGGGTTGTCATCAAGATGCTACCTGCCAAAAGTGAGTTGACTCAAAAAAAATCCATTACCCCAGAGATGGTGTTTATATGGATCCAAATAAGAGTGATGATATCATGGGAACACAGATTTAGGTTACCCAGATTACATGTCTAGTTACGAAATGGCTTCTTATTAACAGAACACAGGAAATCATAAGTCAAGACACCTTTCAAATACACTGGTAGAAACGTGTTCCTCCTGTAAATAGGTACAAACAAAGCAGGAAGTCTCTGCTATGGCCTCACGTACTCTCTGAGGACATTCACAGCCTGGTTTCTACTGGTGGTTTTTAACCTGATAGGCATAGTTTTTATTAGGTCACAAGGAATGATTAAGAAGACTAAAATTGGTTCGAGGTAAATTGTAATTAAACTCTGGAGCTGCAACTGTTACTGGTAAATCAGGACTTCCTTCTCTGTACTATTGAGGGAGTCCTTGTGGTTGTTAATCTTGATTTAAAAAAGAAGAAGAAGAATTTAAGTGTAATTTAAAAACAGGCTGAGAAAAGCTCAAGGACAGTTTTGTTTTATTTTTAAAGAATTATTTGTTTCATTTATGAGTACACTGTAGCTGTCTTCAGACACACCGGAAGAGGGCATCAGATCCCATTACAGATGGTTATGAGCCACCATGTGATTGCTGGGAACTGAACTCAAGACCTCTGGAAGAGCAGCCAGTGCTCTTAACAATTGAGCCCTCTCTCCAGCTCGGAAAATGTTATTAGTTAAAAGGACACACACACACACACACACACACACACACACACAAAAGCCCCATGGGATGGAGAGATGGCTCAGTAGTTAAGAGCTCTTACTGCTCATACAAAGGACCCAAGTTGAGGCCTCAGCACATATACTCAGAGACTTACGGCCTGTAAGTCCACCCCGAGGGCTCTGGTGCCCTTCTCTGCTCTCTGCAGGCATTCACTCACCCAGGAGGCCTCATCCTGCTTGCAGGGGCATGTGTCTACACACACAAATAAATAAATAAATGATAAGGTAAGTTTTTAAGAGGAAAACCTCTTCCACTTGCCATCTGTAAATCTTGGGAGCTGCCCAAGGAAGAAGGTGGAGAAGAGGAGGAAAGTATGTACTGTGTGAGCAGCTCCAGGAAGCAGAGGAAGGCTTCAAAGAGAGTGGGAGAAGCCCAAACGGGAGGAGACCAGCGTCTGAGAGACAGAAGAGGAGAAAGGGAGTTACACCGCAGAAAGGAGGGCAGGCTTAATAGACCTGATGGTGGTTCTATAGCAAATGCAGAGTAGGGATTCTCGGAAGGAAAAGTATTATCATTGAAGGAATAATCATTGCTCCCATCTCTTTGGCATGACTTAAAGCTTATTAGGCCTGAACGGTCCCTTGACTAGGTGATGGGGTGAGGGGTGAATTAATGAGAAAAACTAAGCCCAGACATCTCTTAAATTTTAGGTCTTACATGGTCATCAAATGGCAGGCACATATCAAACCAAGAGAGAAAATTAGGGGTGCCTATTCCTAAAGTGGACACACAAAGTCGGTCAAGTTCTGTTTGGTTACTGGAAGAAATACCCTTATGTAAACATCATCCTAAAGTTACAAAAGGTCACAGGATTTTATTGGGGAGAGGAACAGCAGACTCAAACATAAAAGATTATTAAGTGATCTTTAGTAGATTAAAAGATTCTACAAGTGAACCCAAAAATTAGTGTGAAGTAAATGGCAAAGACTTTTGGCCACGTCAGTATTGAAAAAGATTACAAGAAACCTCAACGGAGTATAACATAGATATTTCCTATCCATTCACATTGAGGCAGTGAGAGGCCAGCGATTGGAGGGGAGAGAGGAGGAGGAGGAGCTAAGAGAAGTGAGGGGCGGGGAGAGGCTGGGTGGGCCAAACTAGCAGAGCAGAGGAGGAGACATGGATAACCAGATGGCTTCAGACATATTTCTGGTGTTTCGGAGAGGTTAGAAATATTGGGATAATACTTTATCATTGTAAATTGGCATTATAAAATTGGGAATTTCTTATACATCAATATTATAACTATTCAAGTTAAGAATCATGCTTTACCGGGCATTGGGATGCAGGGCGAGATACCCCCCTCCCCCTTCCTGGGACTTGGTAAAGAGGCCTGGTGGGGCAGTACTTTCATAATTACTACCCACTACAAACCCACTAAAACTTCAGGCAAAATACCTGAAGTTAGTTAGGACAGCATTACTACAAGCATATTTCTACCCATGACTTTTACATGGGTAAAAGAGAGAACAGGACACACCGGTAATTCTCAAGGGAAGGGATAGGAAGAATGGACAGTCGAGACCTACATGGGAAGATCTCCTCTTGAGCTACTGTGTATTCAAAGGGCAAAGGACTATATAAGTAGAACACGGTCTGGAGAGAGAACTCGGCCACTGAAAGCACTTCCAATCTTCCTAGAAGACACAAGTTCCCAGCACTCATGTTTAATGACCGAAAACTGCCTGTAACTCCTGCTGCAGGATATGACAGGTTTCTTGCTTCCACAGGTATCTGCACATACATATTAAAATACAAATAAGCCTTTAAAAAATTAAGTGGAGCCGGGCAGTGGTGGCACACGCCTGTAATCCCAGCACTTGGGAGGCAGAGACAGGCAGATTTCTGAGTTCAAGTCCAGCCTGGTCTACAGAGTGAGTTCCAGGACAGCCAGGGCTACACAGAGAAACCCTGTCTCGGAAAAAAAAAAAATAATAAGTGGAATATAGGTAGGAACCAGAAAGTCGCGTAGCGTGGGATATGAAGCACATAAAACTCCTCTAGAAAAGTGTAAATTCAGAATTCTAACAAATACATACATACATACAGTGGGATACTTCTCACTTCATTTTGTAGACTACAGAACCATTGCAAAACCAGTGCTCACAAAAAGTATCCAGTAACAATGTTTGACATTTATTCAGGAGCAGGCTTAGCTTTAGCAAGAGCTAAAGCAGCAGCCTTTACAATCAGGGTATTAATGCTATGGGATACTGCCGCAGTACCCCTCAATGAAGGGAATGTATGGTGGAATTTTCAGTTACCAGATAATACTTGATGTAGAGTATCTGTGAGAACCTGGAAGGGAGTGGCGTTGATTATTAGAGAGGAAATAAGGATGATCTTATAAGCTGGATAAAAGCTTTTCATTAATAAAAGCTTTTATATGATGGCAGATTTTGCTTTCTCTGTCAGCTGTCTACTCCAGATAATGAATCTTAATGTAAAAGTAGATGTCGGGAACTATTGAATTATTATTGAAATCTTACTGACTCTTAGTAGTAATGCAACTTAAAATATAAAATCATCTGTTTTCAAAATGTTAGAAGGAGTACGTTGCTGGGATGAAGTAAGGACTATCGTAGCAGCTCTTATAATTCCATCTCCTACTGAGAAATGTGCCCTTAAAGAGGCTAATTTGCTCAAAAATACTATTAGGCTAAGGCCTTTCTTTTTCTGAAGTCTACATTCTTTTAAAATTATATCTTACCTTTCAGTAGAGTAGAGGGAGGTTAGTTATATATCTTTGCAGTATGTGTGTAAGCTGTAGGTGTAGGTGCTGGGAACAGAACTTAGGTCCTCTGGAAGAACAAGCACCCCTATCTGCTGAGCCATCTCTCCAGTCCCTTGAGTTCTTTAGACAGGATCACCCTTTGTATCCCAGCCTGGACCCCAGCCTGTGATCCTCCTGCTTCCCCAAGTATCTTGTCATTTCTGAATTCAACACTAGTTCCAAGTCAAATCATGAGACATCTTTTTTTTTATTTTTCCTTACTTGTCTCTTGATGTAGGGGTGAAAAGAAGATAAATACCAGACTGTTACCAGGCTGTTTCTTATCATCATCAATAGCGTATGTGATTTACAACTTTCTTATTACTTATTTGAAGGCTGTTATAGAATAGTTGGTACTGATCACAATTGTTCAAACCTTAATACTTGTGAAAGTAACATATACAGAGCAGCTTTATATCAGGAGTAGTACATGGTTCTATAAGAACCCTGTTAAAGTAGTCATCATTTAACTTGTTGACTTGGGCTTGGAATCTGAGAACAGAGTATATGGAATTATGTCCCCAAAACATCTGTACTCAGATTTGTGCTCCATTGAGTCTTTGTATAATAGAAAAGTTGGTACAAATATCCCGTTTGTAGTTGTAAAAGTGCTTGTTAATGTTACCCTCTGAGATGTCTGCTAAGCAGACTGCTAATGTTTAAATAATGAGTTTTATGAGGTGTTAACATCCCAGTGCCTTAAAACCATATACCTTACCATTTTTCTGCAGGTTAAGTACTAGTTTGTCTTTTTATTTCAAATGGACAATAGTTAACTTTTAAGTAGTTTGACTTAAAATGGAAGCCTGTATATAATAGAAAATTTTTTTTCTAACTCTAGTGTCTGTAGAAGCTGAAACCCATCACTGTCCTTCAAAATGCAATGGAATGTACCACGGACTATGTCTCGGCTGGCTCTCAGGACATTCTTGGAAGCACAAAAAGCCAGGCTCTTTGATCACCATTGGAGTATAAAAGGACCATTACTTGTGCATAGAGGTGAATACAGAGTGGTTTGGATACCACACCTTCGAAAGCAGTGGCTACATTTATCTGCTGTTCAGTGCCTTGCAAAGCAGAGGAATCTGTTAGATGCTCAGCCGCCTCAGCCCGGGGCCCTTCGCCACGAACGATGGGTGCAGGATATTTTATTCAAGAGGGATTTATCTTCCAGTTCCACATCCCGGGAAACGCCGTCAGAAAAGGAAGAACCAGATCCTTTGCAAGACAAATCTATTAGTCTGTATCAACGATTTAAGAAAACATTTAGACAATATGGAAAAGTTCTAATTCCTGTGCATCTAATAACTTCTGGTATTTGGTTTGGAACGTTTTACTATGCAACTATAAAGTAAGTTTTTGCTTAGTTGACTGCCTCCCACGTTTTATCACAATACTAATCTTCTTGTTTATTCTGATAGCCTTAAACAGCTTTATTTTATTACCTGTACATATATGTATATGGCAAGCATGTAGCAGTCAAAGGACTACTTCTTCTGCCTTGTGTGCCCAGAACTGAGCTCATGTCAGACTTGCAACCAAGCACCTTTACCCACTGAACCATCTCACTGCTCCTTAATTTTCTTTTAAAGATTTATTCTGTTTCTAATGTGCATGTGAATGCAAATGCCCACAGAGGCCAGAGGCATCAGCTCCCCCTAGAGATGGTATTATAGGTGGTTGTAGGTGCTGGGAACCAAACTCTGGCCCTATGCAAAAATACCATACACTCTTAACCACTGATCTCTCTCTCCGTATCCTCTCCCCCCAATGCTTTGATAGAGGAAAAGTACTTTTTATAGCTGTTTTCGCATTTTCTTGAGAATACCAAACATTTATTTATGGATACAGCTTTTAACTGCCATCTCATTTGCTCTTCCACCAACCAAATACAGTAAATAGTGCAGTTCTTCCCGCTTGTGAATGTGGAAGTGGTGTGGGTAAAGGGAAATAAACTAATTCGCTGGTAAGGAGTGGCGCCCACACTGAAATTGAGTAGGCTTGCCTGGTCTTTGAGCCATCTCCTGGTCTCATTGCTGACAGTGCTGCATGTTTAGGAGGACTCAGAAGTAAGGTCATTGTTTTATTACATTTATTTGCTGTTGGATAGATGAGTGAATGGGTGGGCCCATGAATGTGGAGTTCAGAAGATAACTTGCCGGAGTCACTAATCCACCATGTGGGTCCTGGGAACTCAGGTTTTCAAACTTAGCAGTAAGCACCTCTACCCAGTGACCCATCTCACCAACCCCATGAGTTTTGTAAGTATATTTCTGTGCTGCTTCTACATATGAAAAGATACTCTTTGCTAGGTGTATGTTATTGGTAGAACATTCACAGGATATCTTTTGCCAAAGCCTAGCTAACATGAACTCACCACAGGCTGAGACTGTGATTATTCACTTGGATTCATGGCATGGTAAGGAATTTTGTTCTAATCAGAACTGAGACTGGTTAGTGTACCCTCAGGATGTTCACTATACAATTTCTAAATGCATTTTTTGTGTCAGTTCCTGTCTTTTAAGGTAAGTTGTATTCATCACCCTGCTGGAAAGCAGGGAAGCCTGCAGTACGAGAAGCCACGTGTTAACTCTTCTAATCAGTCTAGAGTAATGTAATACTTTACAAAGTCCACGGATTTTAATGTCAGGTTATGTTTAATGGCTTCATGTTAAGGCATTAACAAAATAAGACAGTTGTGAATATGGAGTTCACCCTGTGGCATAAAAGCTGGTGAGCCTGCTGACTATAGAATAGGTGCTGGGGTGGTTAGAGTCAAAGTCTGTGCCTAGGCTTAGGCCCTGAACCACACCAAAAGGCAGGTGATGGTGGAAAGCAGAGAAAGCTGGATTACTCAGTATGACCAACATGTAGGAGAGGAACAGAGAGGTCTAGTTACCACCAACGCACACAGAGACCTGGTCCGACTCTGTGGTACTGATGCAAGGTTTAGGTTTAAATGGAAGATCGGAGGAAAGCATAACTAGTCCTGGTCGAAGTGTGGGCTCAGCGTTGACTACCATTGTGTGGCTTGCATCCGCCCTTCATCTGGTCCTTTGGCTGGCCTCTGGGCTCTAGCATTTTCTTCTAGGCAGTGACAGGCAGTTTCAGTCATTGGGGATCTCTGTCTACCAGCTGAGTGTCGGAGTACAATCACCTTCCTTCAGAGTGTCGTCCCTCCTGTGGGATGGCTACAGCCTGTCTCAAGATGAGGATGTCATGTGCTACTCCCGGGGAGTAGAGGGTTTGGACGGTCTTCACTGCAGTTCTAGAAGAACGGGTTTTCTTTATGTAATTGATGCTATTCTGTGTGTTTCTTTGCATTATCGTCTTTGTTGAAGATATTTTCTATACATGTTTTATATTTGTAGAAGTTCTCAGAACTGCGTTTTTTTGTTTGTTTGTTTGTTTGTTTGTTTGTTTTGGGGTTTTTTTTGTTTTGTTTTGTTTTGTTTTTGAGACAGGGTTTCTCTGTATAGCCCTGGCTGTCCTGGAACTCACTCTGTAGACCAGGCTGGCCTCAAACTCAGAAATCCACCTGCCTCTGCCATCCAAGTGCTGGGATTACAGGCGTGCGCCACCACACCCGGCTTGAACTGCACTATTTTTGACAGAAGGTATTTGGTTCCTAAGGCCATGTAGTCCTGCTATCCGATATGTGGCTTTTTTTTTTTTTTTTTTTTTTTTTTTTGAGCTTGGGGATTTTTGACGTTCAGTATTGTTAAGATTATATCTTCTTCCAATTTCTTTTTTTTATTATTATTTATTCTATATTCTTTGTTTACATTCCAAAGGCTTTCCCCTTTCCCAGTTACCCCCTCACCATATGTCCTATCTAAGTGTAGCAGTATTAATTTCAAATTTTGTATCAATATATAAAGATCTATCTATACCAATGAAAACCTTAAATCTATAACAGTATATAAATTCTGTACCAATGTAAGAAATTATAACTTTAATTTTGTTACCAATTATAAAGATTTTTATCAATATAAGATTATGGCTACATAATGTTTTGTCTAAGACTAAATTTAGTAATCAATCCTATCTATTTCCTCCCTGTTCAAAATTATGGCCATTTCCAAATTATCCCATAAAGTGACAACCTATCTGTAATTTATAAAATAACCATAGCCAGACACCCAGACCCACGGGATCAGGATGATGACATTCCACAACTTTGTCTTGTTGAATAGGGGTGATGGAAACTTTTTAAAGGGGTGGGAACAGATAGGAAAACTAGAAAATTTGGGTTGATTTAAAAAGGCTAGTTTTAGTATCGGTTATCTAGATTCTGTGTGTTTAGAAGGCTCAGGGTTTGATTGAAGTTTTGGGATCTGTCCGAAAGGCTGGATGAACCGAGTCCATCAGAAACCAGCAGCAGTTTCTGAAACTGTCCTGGAAGCAAGCCTGTGGACAGCATTAGGAGCAGGGGCTGGAGCAGCAGGTCATTTGTCTGTGGACAGCATTAGGAGCAGGGGCGGGAGCAGCAGGTCATTTGTCTGTGGACAGCATTAGGAGCAGGGGCTGGAGCAGCAGGTCATTTGTCTGTGGACAGCATTAGGAGCAGGGGCAGGAGCAGTGGGTCACTTCAGGGTCCTCACAGGTGGATCTTGTCAGAGCTGTCATCTCAAATTGAGTCCCTGCTCTCCTGGACATCTAAAAATATCCATGACTGCCGTCTTCACCATCCAAGGTCTGAGAGGCATCTCTGGAGAGGAAGAGACTAGAAAGGAAAGGAAATGGTGGTGTTCTGGGCCAGTTCTTTCAATTACAGATTTCATAATATATTTTTTTGTATTAAATTTCCTACATATGGTAATTATAAGTTTGTGTGGATGATTCTGTGTCCTGCTTCAGATTATCTAGAGTTATAATCAGGAAAGATAAGGATGATGGGTTATAACCAAAAGAAGCTAAAATTATAGAACTCAGTATTCCCCAATGTGGTTGCTCTCTCTACCTTCTTTTCCTCTGAGAATCTGTTTCAATTTGTTGTAATTATTCCTTACCTTCCATTTAATCTGATGATAAGCCTAAAGGCAAACTTTTAGATATGTTAAACTCACAGAATCATTCATTCTTTGCATAAGATCCTGAAATGTGAATTAGAGTATTCTAAGGAACATGGTGTTTGGGTGAGGAAATGAAGCTCTGACCCTGCTCGCCTGGTTGACTTAAAGCCATTACTTTAACTGACAGGAATGTGCAGTAGATTAACTGGGCTTTTTTTTTTTTTCTTGGTTTGTGTGGGTTTTTTGTTTGTTTGTTTGTTTGTTTGTTTGTTTGTTTTGTCCTCTAATTTCTTTCTTTTTTTTTTAATTTTTTTATTGGATATATTCTATATTTACATTTCATTTCCCTTTTTCTGGTTCCCCATCCTCCAAAGGTCCCACATGCCCTTTTCCCTCCCCCTGTTCCCCCATCCATCCCTTCCCACTTCCCTGTTCTGGTATTCTCCTATACTGATGTTTTGATCCTTTCCAGCACCAGGGTCCACTCCTTCCTTCTTGTCGGATATCATTTGATATGTGGATTGTCTCTTTGGTGTCCCAAGAGTCTAGGCTAACATCTACTTATCAGTGAGTGCATACCATGAGTGTTCTTTTGAGACTGGGTTATCTCAGTATGATGTTCTCCAGCTCCATCCATTTCTCTAAGAATTTCATGAATTCATTGTTTCTAATGGCTGAATAGTACTCCATTGTATATATATACCACATTTTTTGTATCCATTCCTCCGTTGAGGGACATCTGGGTTCTTCCCAGCTTCTGGCTATTATAAATAAGGCTGCTATGAACATAGTGGAGCATGTATCCTTATTGTATGCTGGGGAATCTTCTAGGTATGTGCCCAGGAGTGGTATGGCTGGGTTCCCCAGAAGTGTCATGTCCAGTTTTCTGAGGAACCGCCAGACTGATTTCAACAGTGGTTGTACCAGCTTGCAGTCCCACCAGCAGTGGAGCAGTGTTCCTCTTTCTCTACATCCTCGCCAACACCTGATATCTCCTGAGTTTTTAATCTTAGCCATTCTGACTGGTGTGAGGTGAAATCTCAGGGTTGTTTTGATTTGCATTTCTCTAATGACCAATGATGCCAAACATTTTTTAAGGTGTTTCTCAGCCATCTGAATTTCTTCAGGTGAAAAGTCTCTGTTTAGCTCTGTACCCCATTTTTGGATAGGGTTATTTAGTTTTCTGGGGTCTAACTTCTTGAGTTCTTTGTATATATTGGATATTAGCCCTCTGTTGGATGTGGGGTTGGTGAAGATCCTTTCCCAATTTGTTGGTTGCCAATTTGTCCTTTTGACAGTGTCTTTTGCCTTACAGAAACTTTGTAATTTTATGAGGTCTCATTTGTCTATTCTTGACCTTAGAGCATAAGCAATTGGTGTTCTGTTCAGAAAATTTCCCCCTGAGCCAATGTCCTCAAGGGTCTTCCCCAGTTTCTTTTCTATTAGTTTTAGTGTGTCTGGTTTTATGTGGAGGTCCTTGATCCACTTGGAGTTGAGCTTAGTGCAAGGAGATAAGAGTGGATCAATTCTCATTCTTCTGCATGTTGACCTCCAGTTGAGTCAGCACAATTTTTTGAAAAGGCTATCTTTTTTCCACTGGATGTTTTCAGCTCCTTTGTCGAAGTTCAATTGGCCATAGATGTGTGGGTTCAATTCTGGGTCTTCAATCCTATTCCATTGATCCACCTCCCTGTCACTGTACCAATACCATGCAGTATTTTTTAACACTACTGCTCTGTAGTATTGCTTGAGGTCCAGGATATTGATTCCCCCAGAAGTTCTTTTACTGTTGATGATAGTTTTAGCTATCCTGGGGTTTTTGTTATTCCAGATGAATTTGAGAATTGCTCTTTCTAACTCTATGAAGAACTGAGTTGGGATTTTGATGGGGATTGTGTTGAATCTGTATATTGCTTTTGGCAAGATTGCCATTTTCACTATATTAATCCTGCCAACCCATGAGCATGGAAGATTTTTCCATTTTCTGAGGTCTTCTTCAATTTCCTTCTTCAGAGACCTGAAGTTTTTGTCATATAAATCTTTCACTTGTTTGGTTAGAGTCACACCAAGATACTTTATATTGTTTGTGGCTATTGTGAAGGGTGTCATTTCCCTAATTTCTTTCTCGGCCTGCTTATCCTTTGAGTATAGGAAGGCTACTGATTTGCTTGAGTTGATTTTATAACCAGCCACTTTGCTGAAGTTATCAGCTGTAGGAGTTCTCTGGTGGAGTTTTTTGGGTCACTTGAGTATACTATCATATCATCTGCGAATAGTGATAGTTTGACTTCTTCCTTTCCAGTTTGTATCCCTTTGACTTCCTTATGTTGTCGAATTGCTCTACCTAGTACCTCAAGTACTATATTGAAGAGATATGGTGAGAGGGGGCAGCCTTGTCTAGTCTCTGATTTTAGTGGGATTACTTCTTAACCCCCAAAGAAATATAAGAGGTCATAGAAAGTCTTCCAACCAAAAAAAGCACAGGACCAGATGGTTTTAGTGCAGAATTCTATCAGACCTTCAAATAAGACCTAATACCAATACTCTTCAAACTATTCCACAAAATAGAAACAGAAGGAACACTACCCAACTCATTCTATGAAGCCATAATTACCCTGATACCAAAACCACACAAAGACCCAACTAAGAAAGAGAACTTCAGACCAATCTCCCTTATGAACATCGATGCAAAAATACTCAATAAAATTCTTGCCAATCGAATCCAAGAACACATCAAAACGATCATTCACCATGATCAAGTTGGCTTCATCCCAGGGATGCAGGGATGGTTCAATATACGAAAATCCATCAATGTAATCCACTACATGAACAAACTCAAAAAAACCACATGGTCATCTCATTGGATGCTGAAAAAGCATTTGACAAAATTCAGCATCCTTTCATGCTAAAAGTCTTGGAAAGAACAGGAATTCAAGGCCCATACCTAAACATAGTAAAAGCAATTCACAGCAGACCGATAGCCAACATCAAAGTAAACGGAGAGAAAATTAACTGGGCTTTTAACTGGACTAAGTCAACCAACTGGAGAGAGAGGCAGCAGAATTACCTGAGCACGTGCAGGGCACGAAGGGTCGAAGCCTTCTGCAGAGCCAGCTAGGGGTCTGGCTTGGTTTTTGGGTGGTGGTGGTGGTGGTGGTGGTGGTGGTGGTGGTGGTGGTGGTGGTAGTTTGATTTGGGTTTGTTTAGTTTTGTTACTGTCGTTTAGTTTTTTGAGATAATGTAGCCCAGACTGGCCTCCCATTCCTGAGCACTCAGCCTTAGGCTCTTGAGCAAATAAAATTTAATATACATTATCCAAATTTGTAGTTTATGTTTTTAGACAATCTTCTGAAAATACTGTCCTCAAAGGTTTGCTTAATCATGACTTAATTTGTGTTTGCCTTGCAGAGGTGTGAACGTCATCCCCTTCCTAGAGGTCATTGGGTTACCTGACAGTGTAGTGGACATCCTGAAAAACTCCCAAAGTGGGAATGCGCTCACAGCCTACGCCATGTTTAAGGTGGGTTCCTCACTTACCTCAGACTGCACACTCCCTGGAAAACTCACATTTTGTTCTGACTTGTTTTTCCTTTTTTTTTAATCATTTAAATATCCTATTTTCACCTATTGTATTTCTAATGAACAGCAAGTACAAGAATTAAACTCTGGCTTTAGAAAGAAGCACACTGAAAACAGGTAAGTCATCATATGCAGGATCAGGAGGCCTTGGCCCCTCCCTGACTTACTGTTGAAATGTAACATTTATATTATTGTTAGGACGGTTCATCCTGTCTCACTCAGTGGCATTCTGAAGGCTTAGTTCCCAGGGGTTCTCAACTTGCACAGCCCTGTGCTTCAGGATGTCGGCACTATTGAGTTCATATAGTTTCTACACCCGAATGTCATCGTGGAAGGGAAATCTCATTGTAAATCATTGAATTTCGCTATATTAGTCTCATTTTTTTTTTAAATAAAAGATTCCATGATATCTATTTCTAAGTGAACTTTTTGGGAAAGTAGGTGTTATGTTGCATAAAAGTATATAAAATAATGACTTAATAGTCATTCAGATGTGTTATTCTGATGTGATTTTTTTCTGTCATCTTTTTTGAATCATCTAAAATCTCAGGCAGTTTTTCTCAATACCTAATTGCTCTGTTTTTCTCACATTATGATATGTTAAATTTATAGTGTTTATAGCTATAGTAGATTAAATTTAACCATAATATATTAAGGTATATGATGGTGGTTTCAGTCATTTTTCTGACTCCTTGCCCATGTGCTAATAACGTTTCATATTCTCTGTTTTAAGTGGGTTTTCTCTAGGTGCTTATGAACTTGCAGGAGTTCAGGGGCCTGTGTTTGTGGTTTTGCTCTCTTTGGTGTACTTTTGGGTACATCAGTGCTCAGCTTATTTGGAAAACTACAAATCCTGTAGATCCCCACCCCACCCCCAAGTCCCTTTGTAGGATGAGAGATGAGTATAGTCCTGTTTTCTATAACCCACAGTATCTTAAATAGAACAGCAGAGATACCTTTTCTTCTTTAATCTCCAAGAGTACTGGGTGGCTACCTGGGCACGCCTCAGAGCTCCCTCAGATGCCCTTTAACATGCACCTATAGTTTACTAAAATATATCCAGCTCTGCCTCCATGCCGGGTGCTCTGCCGGGGACCAGGAGGGATTCACTACTGAAAACATTGCTGGGCCAGGTGTGCTGTAGCATGCCTTTTAGTGTTAGTACTTGGGAAACAGGAAGCAGTTCTCTGAGTTCAAGGACAGCCTGGTCTACATGATGAGTTTCTAAACAATAAAACCCTTTCTCATAAAAATAAAAGACAGGAAGGGAAGAAAATAAAACACTACCAAGAACCCCCCACATAAAGCATGTATCCTAGGAAGTAAGAGTGGGAGGGCCATGGACAATTGGAGAGACAGAAATGAAGGGGTTAAAAATACACACACACACACACACACACACACACACACACACCTAATGTGTGAATATTTAAATTATACTAAATGTTAAGAAAGGATATAGTTGAGATTGCTTGGCGCTCTTGCAGAAGAGCCCCAGATTCAGTTGTTGGCTCACAACCACTTGTAACTTTGGTGCTGTCCTTTGACCTCTGCCAGCAACGGCTCACAGGCACTGCATATACCTATGTGCAGGGAAAAGACTCATGCACAGAAAATAAATATTTTAAAATATTTTTTTGAAAGAAAGCCATAAAAAGAGGCGTTTTGATATGTGTTAGTTTGGGTTTATTTTTGTTTTTTGTCCATCCTGCCCCTTTCCCCTCCCTTTTCCCCCTCCCCTTCTCTCTAAGACTGCAAATTTAGATGAGAGGTGTTTTAAGCAGTTAGCAAATTGATCTGGTAACTCTTTTGGGGGTGCGGGGAGCAGGGGATGCTGTATTCCCAGCATAGGAAACCTGGAGGGCTGCAAATGCTAGATACTGTGTCTACAATGAGCAAGAGTCTTGCCAGATCGGCCTGTGAGCTACAGGGTATGAAAAGCTGTTGAGTAACTTTATGCATGTGACCTCTGTTTCAGCAAAGTCACCACAGCTGCTATGCTGAGAACCTTTCACATTAGGGCCAAATAAAAACAAAAGCCTCCGAGAAGGCTGTTGGTCATAGAGGCCTAGGCCTAGGCCTTCACATGTTCAGCACCCTAGTGCTGTCAGGAGAGCCAGAGGAGAGGATAGTGGATATGCTTTCAGGAAATAATGATATGCAGTCTTAATGATATGCATGCAAATTACGTTAAAGAAACGCATTAAGAGCTATTCATTTTGGCCTGAGCAGCTAGAAGAACAAAGTTCTCATTCCCTGTGCTGAGTAAGATTTTGGAAGAAGCAGGATTGACTGGGACAACTGAGGTCAGTGAATTTGTGCATATTAAGTTTTAAAGTGGATTCAGATATGCAAGTGAGGTAGGTAGTAGCTATACATTATTAGAATTCAGGAAAGGGGTTCAATATGAAGATGTAAATGAAGAATTCTTAAGATATAGATGACGTGGGCAGGCCAACATGGGGGTGAGACAATGGAGAAGAGTCTACAGACGTTGATGGACAGCTAGAGTGAAGTGGCCCGTGAGCCTGAAGCCAGCTGGGCCATGCCTGGCACCAAGTGCGGGGGCCCAGGCTGCTCCTTGGGGAATGGTGTGTGTGGTTCTAAGAGCAAGCTGGTGGGACGAGAGGAGCAATTGTGGAAGACTGAGGGCGCATGCCCGGTGCTTTCCAAAGGCTGCTGTGTAGCAGGCCTCCTTGAGCCCCTGGTCCCATGGGGCCATCTGCTTCTGCGAAGCTCTTCCACTGCTTCAATCTCTTGATTCTTTGTTCTTTTCTGATCAAAACATAGAAGGCCTGACCGTAGCTAGGGAGCGATCAGCTCCAGACCCTGTCGTGTGGGACGGAACATCCATGCAGAGAGCAGAGGAACAGGGTTTGTGAGTCGAGCAAAAACAGGTCCAGCAGCGAATGACTTGCTCAGCCCCTCCCTCCCACTGTTGGACCCTCAGCTATGCAGTGAGTGGCAGAGACCTTAGGGCACGGCAGGTGCACCTGCACCACTGTGCGCAGACCCACGCCCTCTTTCCGCCGCGTGGACAGACTCGCCCCGTGCTTATTCGCATTCAGTAAGGGGGTCAGTGCAGCTGTCTGTGGTAACCCTGAAATCTGAAGTGGTGTCGTCTGCAGGACAGGTAGTCTTTCTTTAAAAGACAACAGGGCGATGTACTTACCTCAAACAATAGTCTATGCTGATTATTACCAAAAGTTTAAATTTCAACTTAATTGTCTTTAGGCCTACTCAGATGTTGATCCACCTGTTTGCCTTTCTTTCCCCTTAAGATTGCAACGCCTGCCCGCTACACTGTGACCCTGGGAGGAACGTCCTTTACCGTGAAGTATCTGCGCAGTCATGGCTACATGTCCACCCCACCACCTGTCAAGGAGTATTTGCAGGGCAGAATGGAGGAGACCAAGGAGCTCATCACAGAGAAGATGGAGGAGACAAAGGATAGACTCACTGAAAAGTTACAAGAAACCAAAGAAAAAGTTTCTTTTAAGAAAAAAGTGGAATAAGGGTGACTTATTACAGAAAATCCTACACTTTAACCCTCTAGACCCTGGGCAAAGAACATGTTTCTGATTTTTTTTTTTTTCTTTTTTTGGTTACTTGCCTAAATGTATTCATTCTCTGAGGGTTAAAGAACAAAGATAGTATTTTTTTTTTAAGTTAAATAACAATAGGGGGGGAAAATCAATGTTTTCCAAAATGAAGAAATGACCCTAGCATACAAAATTTTTATGAGTTGCAGCAATAAGAAGTAGTTATGTCCTAGGAATCAGAGTTCTTTTTGCTTCATTTCTCTGACATCTGCAGTAAGTGTGTGCTGGTCAGTCCACTCCTAGAGGAAAAGTCATTAAGTGCCCAGTTCTGTGGGGATGAACATACACCATTCAGACTCTGGATGAGGAGACTAGAGACGGTCCCTCCCACTTGCCATGCAGACCTTATTTCAAGGAGGTCATGTAACAGTCTTGCATTTATAAATAAGATATATTGTCTATATACTGAAATAGATCTTTAAAATGGTTTTAACTGGAGCTTGTCAACTTCACATTTTTTTAAAGCTGATTCCTTTTTGATCTTGACTGTGCTTGGTGGATGGTCACATGGACTGCCAGACATCCTTGTAACATGTCTTCTCCAACTAATCTTGGAGAAAGTGGAAGTTTTATACTATTATTGCCGTCACATACATCCGCAAGTCAGGTTCACTGTTCGTAACTGCATCAAACTTTGAAAGACCACTGCTGATTTTGGTAGGAGCAAAAGTCTGTGACAGACTATGGACAAGATGGATGCTCGTGGGCGGTGCTTGTAGATAACCAGAGGGCAGCGCTCCACGTGGTTCATTGTTTCCGAGCTCTCTCCTGCTGCTTCAGCTCCTTCGGATGTCAGTCTTTATCTCTGATCAAAACAGAAGAGGCCTGTCTGTCATGAGTGCCATTAGTGTTGTGGCTTAGGTTTCTCATATTGGAAGGGGAAATTACTCCTTAAATATTCTGCTTGATTTTTTTATAGCAAAAAGCTCACTGCTTGTAATCGTTCAATGGCTGTAAGGCAAGTCCCATGACTGTAGTGTCTTTCTGTTTGTGTGTCTTTCCTTCAGGTCTAACCCTTGATTGGACACTGGGGCAAGAAATGCCTCTTTAGAGAGCATTGGCTTTGACTTAGCACCAGGAAAGTGTCTGAGGCCTTGCCACATTGCTATCCCAGTCAGTCCCTGCTTCACGCCAGAGTTTATGTCAAATGCTGAATTTAGCCAAATTTAGGAAATGGAGGAATAACTTCACACTTGAGGCACTCAGTCATTATATTGAAACACCATTTAAGTAAAAATGCTCTGGTTGAAGTCTTTCTGGGTTGGAAGAATTACAGAGGGGAATTTGTCCTGTTCTTCTGTTTGTTGGCAGCATGATTAATCTGAGGCAGAGGTCACTGAGTGCACTGCTACAAACTGACTTTCAAATACAATATAAACCTGGCACCACATCGAAGCATGCTTATTAAATAGGAAGATACTAAATCCTGGTGTGCTCACATTTCCTCCCTTTTAAGCCACCAAGAATGCTATGCTAACATGTGGTGTTACATAGAATTGTTTCTCCTAAAACCTTTATCTGTTGTAGCGCATAATTGGAGAGCTCTTAAGACATTGCTAATAATCATAAGACTGCAACTTTCTTGTCCTGAGTTGATATCTTCTGCCTAGTCTTATCACCATCCAGTTTTATGTCTGGGTCGTGTGTACTCATTGAGAGCAGATGAGGAAATGCTTGTGTGTGCATTTAAATCCAATGGAAACATTTCTAAAGATTTGAGAAGTTACATTGTTACAATTTGGCATCAGTTATGTCATAAAAATACTGTTGCCAGTGTATTATCTTTAAGACAACCCTATAATGTGTTGATATCAGACAACAGTAACATCAGCTTATCAAAATGTATAATGTATATAGATTTTTGTATATGCTGAACTACATTTTATTTAAAGTGGATTTTACATTTCTCTGAGCTGCAAGGGAACCCAGACAGCTCCATGCCTGGTGAGCACATCCATCCTTTTGAAAGATACGCTCATGTCATAAATGGAGCTGTGACTGAGATTTAATGGTTTAAATATGAACAAAAGGCATTTGTATAGCAAATTAGGTTCAAATGAAGGCTTAGTCCGATGAATAAAGCAAAAAAACAGCCTTTTAGAATATCACATCATTACTGAGAGCCTTTTATAGAAAATGGGGTGCTGTTCAATTTCACCAAAGGGAAAAGATATATTTTGGAATTAGCTGTCTCCCACAGTGAAATACTAAAACTAAGCCTTCCAGTATATCCCCCCTCCCCCCCCCCAGTTTTCCATTGTAAATCTGCCTCCATCATCTTCACAGAGGAAAGAGCTACATTCTTTATGCTCTAGGGAAACTAGCTGGTTAGTTCCTTCTTTCTGTGGTCTTCAACCACGATTCTAGGAACTTTAAACATATTTATACTTTGGGCAGAAGAGGTGTTTGAAGAAAAGGAAGCTGTATTTTAGACACATTGCTTCTTTTACTATTCTCTGCACTGTGTGCAAATCTTCAGGATTTCACAATGGCTTCAGATAGAAAACAAACTATTATAGATGGTAACAGCAGGGAGGGGCTAGAATGACTTTACAAATCAGGGGGAAGTGGGAGCTCACCTTTTCTAGTTCTTTGCGAAATAGAGAATTTTTTTTTTTTTTTTTTTTTTTTTTTTTTGCAGTATACACACACATTTTTTAATTACTAAAGGGCTTCTAAATAGAGGTTGTTATAGAATTAAAGGAATAATTTTCCTGGTAGCTGCAGCTCATTTGCTTGTGTATTGTTTCAGATTTTCAAAACTTGAGTCTGCATAAGACCACAAATATGGTAAATTTAAATGGCCGAAAGTTCTCCCTGACTCTACACCATTTAGTTGTGGCATCAAGAACTTACTGTTTAGTTGACTTAAGCAAGGACTTGGTGTCAAGAGGCAGGCAGGCCTTGGCCTCGGGCCTGACAGGCACACAGGCATGTGGGGAGGGATATGTGGGTCTCGGAGTTGGAAATTTGCAAACAGGGTCAAGGGAAGCAGTGAGAAGGGTGTCATGCTTTCTTCAAATAGTAACTGTGCTTGGTCTCCATTGGCCCATGTGTACGGTATTTGCCAATTTTTAATTGAGTAGGGTATCCATTAAAAAAGAGAAAGGGAAGGAAAGAAAGAAAATCCATATACCCAAAGGACAGCAAAGTCTGGACCCCGGGTCTTTCCTGATGATTGGAATGGTCTCAGGACACTTCTTTCCCAGAATTCCTTTTTCACCATGAACTTTGGCATGGCCTTTTAAAGAGACCATTCTCTTACACTCTGAGCTCTCACCGGAGAATGCGGAGGTAGGCTCTCTGACTTGATTTTCCCTCAGAAGTTTGCTTTTTCTTTCCCTTTGTGACATCTGTGTCCTTTGTTAGTTCTAACCAGTCAAAACATGTTGATATCTCCTGTGTCTCCAGGATTGAGCTTTAAAGATTAAGCTGTATTCTTCCCTATACATCCCTGATAGTTGCTAACAGTAATTATAGATCCTGAGTATCCGGTGGCATTTATTTGGTTATTTTGATAAGAATGATCCTCTTAGTAGGAAGAATACACCCTGACTGTAGAACCCTGGAGGGCAGAGTGGGACTGGGCTTATTCTGAGGATTTGCTTAAATGGCCTTGATAAGAAATAGATATCAGTCTCAGAATGAGGCTCCATAGGGAGCGAGGTGTGGGGAAGTACAGCACAGCTGTTTTCTCTGGGAAATCAGTCTCAGAACAAACCCCAGGACCCCAGCGTGTGGCTCACTGCCACAGCTCTGCCTCTTCCCTACTCTTGGCTACCTCCCTTTGTTCAGTCTTTTCTGTCTTGAATTTTGCCCAATTTAAATATTAGCAAACGGTTCCTGAACTGAGGAGGACACGTGCAGGGAGTGTCCCATGAAAGTCTGCTCAACAGGGCTGAGAAGCTCAACTCCTGAGGCCTCCTATTGCAGTCTCTAAGGCAACAGCACTGAAACCTAACTTTTTTATTTTAACATACATACAGTAAAAGGCACTTCTTGTCAGCTTTTGACAATTCCATAAAGATGCTACCCAAACTAACAACATCTCTGCATCATCCTTTTCCAGTGAAATATTTACTCTTAGTCCTGGATTTGATTTTAGGAAGGGTAACGGCATGTCTATGTGAGCACAGGGTAGCTCTTGCCTTGTTTGTACCTCTGAGTACAGGATTGAAGATTCTCTAAGTGTTGTCTTTACTCATTTGCCTTCATGTTTCCTTAGACTCTTACTATGGTGGCCAACTTGTCTCTCAGTTACTTCATTTCTCTCACACAAAGGGGTGCTAGGTGTCCTTACCTGCTCGGTATCTGGCGATGGCAGCCTAGAGTCATGGGGCCCTGTTACCCGGGATCTCAGTCAGCGTGTACATTGCTTCCTTGGAGAAGCGGAGGCAGGTTACTGCAGACACAGCTTGTACTCTTTACCTCTTCTGACAGTAAGAAACACGTATGCATTAACCCAAAGCAAAAAATATTGTCAAACAAGTCTGTCTACAAAACCTGATGCAGTGTTTGTTGAACGAGCAAGCACCGTCGCTGGTTGCACTTTAGGGAGGGGCATTTTAGATTGTTGCCTTTTACTTCTGTTCATACCCCGATAACTCCAACCCTGGGCTAAGGGAGCTGTAGAATTTGACTCTTGAGTAGGTCATGTTAAGACACTGAAGCCATGTTTTAGTTGAAGAAACAAACACCAAGACCTGGGTCTGAAGTTCAGCCTGTCACTACTCCTGTGGTCCCTTCCCCCTTGTGGCAGGTGCTTGCGTATGCCATGTAAGGGACAGTAGAGGTCAGGCCAGTTCCTTGTTTGTCCGTAATGCACAGCCTGGCACTGACGCTGATGCCCTCCATCTTTTGGAGTCGAACTTTGCGCCTTGCTTTCTTCAGCCTCGACTCTGTTCGTCTTATTTTTAGAGTGGCCTGAAAGGGAAACAGTTAAACTATCCTGTGACCTTACTTCAGCTTCATTTTCCCTTTATTGTGGGGTTGTGATGGGTGGGCGTGAGAGGCTAAAGGTCCAGTCTTACTCTGCGCACTGTCACCACCTAGTGACGCCAGCCTTCGCAGAGCATTAAGTTGCAGTTTTCATACAACTAACACACAACCTGTCCATGAGACTCTAGTTTCTCTTCCGGTCATAAAAACACCTTTTTGCCTTTTCCTAAATCCGCATTTGAGAGCAATGAAAGAGAAAACCTCAATCAAATCTAGATTTTATACATATAAATAACATTAAATATTTCACATATCATGGAACGTTTGGCCTCAAGAAATTTTCAGTGTCTACTTGGTTCAAAATGAGTCCACCTTTTTCTTCCTGCCCGTGTGTAAGACCAGTCAGTGGCCATGGTGTCTGAAGCTTTGTCATAGCCCGCTTGAAGCCAGCTGAGACTTATTTTTCCATTTAATTGCTGCCAATTGCCAGAAGATTGGAAGCCACTGGAAACTGATATTTATGGAAGATTTTGGTATAGTGAAGTTCAAGATATCCTCAGGAAATACTAGGTTTCACCAAAAGAGAGTGTTTTCCCTCTGTGAGTCCCATGAAAATGAAGTTTAAAGCCTATGATGCATTTATCAAGAGGGCAGACTCCTTGTGAAGTATTCCCAGTACCATAAGACGCAAACAGGACTGTGTGCAGCAAAGCATGTGTGTTCTTCACCGCCTCGGCAGATGTGTGCCTTGTGCACAGGGGACAGCATCCGCCAGACCTGCACCTAGGAGACAGTGTGTGGCTAATGTGCCCATTCCTTCAGGTTGGAGAGCAGGAACGATGGGACCTCACTGGCTAGCAGTTGTCACTTCACGTGGACACTGAGGATGTGGTGGGCTGCTGCCTCTGGCTTAAGTGGCCCCCGGCTCTGCTTGACTGGAACAAACGTACATGCTTTGTAAATGAGAGTTTGGAACTACCCCCAGCCCGGGACATTATCTGAGGAGAGCTCTTGAACCACCTAAAGCCTGCTGAGCCCAAGGTCTGAGCTGCTCTTTGCTGAATGTAGGAAGTGTTTACGAAACCAAGCCAGCTCAGAACCCCATGCCAAAGATGCTGAGGCAAATAGCATGTCCCAACTTACCTCACGGTAGCATGAGATTCTCAGCACATGAGGACCAAGGTGGGCTGGCGGTCCCGGAAGAGTGGGGTGGCATGGCTGTGCTTGGCTTTCCCGCCACACTTGGCCATTCATCCAGGCGATTGTTTTATACTCACCAGTGGTTGACAACTGGAGAGGTGCTAAGTGAGAACATTACCTGACGGGTTAAATTCCAGGAGCCACTGAACAGAAGTGCGGTGGCCTTGAAGGGTTTAAGAGAATTCTCAAGGCCTTTGGGGTGTGCAGTGTAGTTATCACTGGTGCGGTCACATTAGCAGAACCAGCTTTTACTCTTACTTTTTTTGGAAGTAAAACAGAGCAAATGAAATTTGCGTTCTTGGGGCAAAAGTTAGCCTTGACAAAAATACAGCATTTGAAACTGAATTTCCAAATACAAGGAAGGGCCTTACTTTAGGGGCTGACGCTTCGAAGTGTGTGTTTTAATTAGAATCTATGTAAGCCAAACAGATGAAGACATTATAATGAGGAAAATGTAATGTGTTTTAAATAATGTAATTTAGGTAATGGGTTCTTATAAACTTAATGCAAGAGTTACCACCAAGAGACAGAATTTCTCTTTTCAAAGGCCAATGTGAGCTACTGTCTGAACAATCTGTTTTCTGCATCACGTCTTACCAGAGGTCCTCAGAGCTTGCTAGGTCCTCAGCCAGGAGACATGGGCAGAAGAGAGTCTCACAAGGCACGCTCCATTGTGAACTGGAGTCCCAGCCTCCTGCTCTAGGGCTTAGCCTTCCTGTTGTGTCAAAACCTGTTACTCACCAGTGCCTCCTGGTATCATCCTCCTTTTCCTGAAGCAACTGAGAACCTGGGTTGGATGTTTTTTCTTTGAGAGGAACTCAAGTCTGCCAGTACTGAAGTGGTCCATACCAGTGGCAGACGGAAGGGAGAGCCTGACACCTGTCCTCCATCGCTCGCAGCGGTGTTAGCTTTGGGAGCTCTGGAGACAGTGCCCCCGTGAGCTGCCGAATTGAGAGATTCCCTGATAGCATAGCATGGTTTTACTGGTGACTAAGGATGAGAGGCCCTATATTTGCTTAAGTTTTGTAACCCCCTCACCAAAATAACCTCACTCTGAATCTAAGAGGATGTTAGGACTAGTATTTGGGCCCAACCACTATTCCAGTAAGGCCGTGGAATTTTGTTTGTTCATTACAAATTTACAGAAATGGAAAAAGCATTCTATTCTAATGCTAAATTCACCTTTTCTCATTGGGTGGCAGGTTGTGTGGGGTTAGTGCGTCCTTGTGTCATCTGGAATCAGTACCCTTACTCGGAGCGCACATCAGTACTCTCCTCTCAGTGCAGGTCACAGCACATCTGAAAGCCTCCACCGTCAGGGAATAGTAAGCGTTTTTGGACAGGCCTACTTAGCTTGCTGTGTGATGGCCATCTAAAGCCCCTTTGGGGTCGATGCTCTCAGGAACCCGTTCTGAATGTCTCGTGTTAGAACTCAGGATTGAGAACCTGTGATTCTATCCAGGTTTCTAACACACAAGAAAGTCCTTTTAAACAGTCAGTGACAGTCCTGTGAGAAAAGGACTGAAGGCGTTCACTGCCAAGAATGCTCTTGGAAGTCATGTGGCAGACAGACCTAACTCGAGCAGGCAGTCCTCACCACACGTGAGCTCTGACACATGCACACATATATGTGTGCGGACACTCATAGAAATATTTTAAAGCCAGTAATTAGGGAATGAATGTTCAGCAGTATGCTTTGGGTTGGTGTGTAGCCTAAGGAAGAGCTCTTGCTTGGGTTCTATCTCCAATACCACAGACAACAGGTATTTTCTGAGACTGGTCATACACACATCAGTTTTTATGTGTTGTATCTGAGAAGTGAACAAACAACCCCAGGGAACAGATTACTTGTCACTGATTATTTTTTTAATGATTTTGTGCTATGATTTGACCATGGCATTAAGAACAAGCAGAAAACCTGATTTCATAACTAACAAACAGCACTTGTGCAACATCTTTCATCAAAAGTATTGCAATTACAGACCTGAGGTCTAAACCACATCGCCGCCTGAGCAAAAGATGCAGGTGGATGACAGTTGTGAATCACTTCCCATATATAAGCAGGAATTATGTTAGAGAGTAAGCATATGGTTGTTTAAGCACAAAAGGACTCCGACTTCTGATCACCATAGCTCACAGAGATCGGAAGGTTCAAATACAATTGTATTTTTTTAGTAGATTGCTTTATAATAAAAATTAAATGAACTAAATGCTGTGGATACTGTTGTATATATTTTAAAACAACTTTAAACTCAACAAGGATATGAATTGAAATTGATATTTTTGAAAAGGCAAGCACATCAGACAGAACCAGCATCATTGAGAGGCTGGGTCTGTAGAAAGGAATCTGGTTGGTCACACATCTTACTACTGAGTCCAGAACATTGACAATCACTAGAGTGCCCATTTTCTGACAGTGACTGCCCCTCAGGCCTTGACCGTGGGACCCTCAGGGTGTGCCCTGTAGTAGAGACATTACCTTGGATTTGGATGAGACATAGGAGGTACCCACTGTCACATTTGCTCCCCTCAGTCTGTCAGGAAGTGTTAAAGAGCAGAGTCAGCATTGTCACACCGTAAGCATAATTAGTACTAGCTTGGACCTTTTTTCTTCCTTTTTTTTCCTGATTGGGGGATAGTTCTGTTTCTGACTTTCAAAATCAGAGCACATACCACAGAACAAAGAAAATCCTGAAATTACTCAAACGATCACCCGACGACTTAACTGGATTAGCTTGGACTGAACGGGCAGGATTCCATGGATTGCCTTTATGGATAGCACTTAGTATCCATGGTGGTTTAACGGACACCAAAGCTTCTGTGCTTAAAAAAAGAAAAAAAAAAATAGACAAAAATGCCAAAGCGACAATTGCATAATAAAGACTACGCTGGGAGAGGTATGACTTGACATGCACCTTAACATGAAACCTGATAATTTAACCTAATTGTCTTAGGAATCAGGACTACCACAGAACACAACAGAGAATGGACCAGATTCTATTCTCAACTGACAGTTCCCTAATGACAACTCAAAACATTTTTCCTACCCTAACCATCTTCCCCAATGGGTCTTTTTTTTCTGAGACACTCCCTACAAATTCCAGACAGTTCATTGGCTCCACAGCTTCCATTTACAAGACAAGGCACTGAGAGACACGGGACACAAATGGTCACCAGTGCCCTTAGGCTGAATAGCCTCCTCTACAGGTTACTCACTGTCCCGACACCATGTGTGTCATCAAAGATTTGCACATCCCACTGAGGCCTGACACTGATAAATACATCGAGGGAAAAGGCCTGCGCACAGAGCAAGCTCAAAAGCAACTTTCCCCCCATGACTAGAATAGAACCAAACTGGTCTAACTATTTCTAAAGGGATTAAAATAAAAATATCTTAGAAATTGCCAAAGTGTTTTCAGAGCAAAGGTGCAACTTAATTCCTATGTATTTGCTGGTCATAAACGGCTACTTCCTTGTTCCAACTTCATTCCATGGTGTTAATACGGTATTTAATAGGAAAATAAACTACATAGATTTTATCTGTAATCATTTGCAAGTTTCCTTACAAAAGATGGAGTACATAGGCATTCACAAATTCTATGCCATTTGAGTTAAAACCGGTATCTGTACAATATATTACAGTATTAATTTCTTGTTCTACCCATTGGGTAGAGTATGTGCATATGTTCAACGTATATACAGCACCTTACAAATAAAAGCAAACCGTTGAAGAAGCACCATTTCAAGTGAGGCACAACAGAGGTGAGCACTACACGCTGGGGCTGGGGCCCTGTACCTCCTGACATCAGAACAAGGCACCTCAGCTACTTAGAGGTGGACTTACCGAGCTAGGGACCGAGAGTGACTGTGCAGCTGCATCCCTGACTAGTGCTAACCTTGTCACGTTACGGTATCTCCAGCATACCTAGATGGGGTGTGGGGAGAAGCCCCTTGCTCAGCAGATGTCCCTGGGCTGTGACATCAGCCCTGTGACAAAGCCAGCTATTAAGTGACATCTTTATTCCTAAAACCTATGGACTAAGGGGGGGGGGGGCTGAGAATGCTGCCATGATTTGTTCCTGTCTCCAAGGCCCATGAACAAGGCCCTGGAAGCCATAGAACAGGGCTTGTTGCAATCAGTCCAGTCTTAAGCCTTGAAGCTGCTTGTGATTTTGGGGTGCAAGCAAGTCTTGATGGGCAACTGACATGGGAGAAAAGCAAAAGGTGACAAAGCAAATATCCCTTGCGGTTTGTTCCCCTCGCCCCTACTGCTGGGAGATTTAGGAGGCCTAGAGCTGCCATTCTAAGCAAAACTCTGGAAGCGCTATCAGCGTGTATACTGTGTCTCTGTGGCCCAACCCCTGGAGTCCAGGAATGCCCGTGTTCTGTCTAGCAGAGTGTCAGCAGACCTCAACAGAGGCCACATGGGTTTCCTCAATAATAATAGCCTAAGGGCATCTTAGGGATCTACCCCAGGAGCCTAAAAAGAACAGTTGGGTAAGAGATGTAAAGCCTACACCTTCGGGGAAGGCTGGCCTATGAATGGATTCTCAGATCAAAGCAGCTTTCTGAGTACTTCCTTTTGGTCCTGATAAAGATCAATTGGAGCTACTTAGAATTTAAAAAAAGAAAAATACTATTTTTTATATATACCCAAGTCCCATGTTTGTGTGAAGAGAGAGTCATCCCAGTTTATCCTCATCCTTGGCTCTCAAGTTTGAGCTAAAAATTACTAAGGAAAAGTGTAATTCTCACAGTACACCTGTAAGCTTGAGTCACTGCCACCCCATGACCTTGTGGGTTAGGTGTGTGTGTCTATGGTGGTGAAGGCATGGGGTGTGCTTTACCCAGTAAGCATAATTGGGTGAGCCATTGGCTTCATAATCTCTTCTATTAAATATTGCTTCCATGTTTATAGAATTTGTGAAGAAGCAAATAGCTGATCTCCAGGAGATGGATTTGCCGGCGTTATGTTTCATAGTCCTGGAAATCTGTGAGACAGACAACGGATGAATGATCTGCCCAGGACTGCTGCTCCTAAGAATGTAAACCTTTCCTCTGCCCCGTGGGGTAATCTGTCAGTATAACCTACAGTCAGTTGTAGAAATTCACTGCTTTCCAAACTAAACACTAGACTTGTAAGCACTCAGCTTCTTGAACGACAACAGGCCCCACTGTCTGAGCTGTGTCTTTACAGTAGCTGCTTAGTCAGCATCTTACAGCCAGGAGATAGCATGGCCTGGACAGTCAGCTAGAAGGCTGCAACCTAAACCGTGCTGAGAGAAATGGACTAATTCTTATGACCTTTGTGTTGGCTTTTATACTAATTCCTTAAAGTGGCCCAGCTTCAAAATCGTGTGTGTGTGTGTGTGTGTGTGTGTGTGTGTGTGTGTGTAATAAGAAAGCAGCTTCTCTTTTGAAATGTAATTAAATATACATGAATTGTTTTGCCTATACTATTGGCATCTACAAAATATCTTTGTGCTTGCCAAGTTCCAAAGTTATTTACAAGTCTCTGATCTCAGTTCATTCTCACAGCTGGTAGAAAAGGAAGGAAGGAGAAAAGGAAGGACTGAGAAGCCGTTTGTAGCTGAAACTCAGAGCTGGATGGCCAGCGTCACCAAAACCTAGTTAGGATTTGGAATGACAAAACCATAACTTCCCCTTCCCCTGGTAATCCTCCATGCCAAGTCCAACCAGTGGGGTCCCAGAGGACCTCTCCTCTGCCACTGTGCCTCAGGGAACCATTCAGGCCACAACCTGAAAGCATAGGTCTCCAGGAGCCAGAACCTTCTCAGGAGGCCACAGAGAAGTGGAAAAGGTCACCTTCGGCCTGCTTACCCTGTGGCCTGAGAGGCCACTGACTGTCACCAGACAAGACAGAAGCACAGTCCCTAGTCCCAGGGACCCTCACAAGTACATCCTTCCAAGCAGCGTTTAAGACAAGCTGTCGACTGCTGCCTATCTGCTCTCTCTTCCTTTGGCTGTGAATATTCCTGTGGATGCTACGGTGTAGAATGGGGGAATCCAATGGAGATTTCGAATCTCAAACCAAGCAGGCGGCCTGCCTACTAAGACAAGCAGAAATGAGGCCTGGGGTCAGACAGGACTCGAGCTTTGAACAATTTAGTTCTCAGGTAAGAATACAGAGTTGCTTCACGAAATCACTTCTAAAAACAGCAACACACCACAGGGACAGAGAGATTGATTTAGTGTTAAAGCTGCCACCGAATTTCCATTCCTGTTCATTGTGTCACATGCAGAGGCCAGACTTCCAGAAAGCCGGCCTGCCGCTGCAGACGCCTGCCTCAGTGCAGTTTTGTAAGCCAGCTCTTATATCTATCAGAAAGCTGTTGGGTATTTTCAATTCTACATAAGAAATATTAGAAATCATAAACGGACTTCAAATACTAAGAAGCCATTTTCCAGATGCAACTTGGCCTGCCATGCCTGTCCTGAGTCCCACACCCTGACCCACCGCCTCTAACCTCTAACTTACCACGGTACAAACACTGGCTATGCAGAAGAGAATCTTTGGCATGAGCGTTGGTAGGTCTGTGCCGGATTCCGCTCACATGCAGCACTGGAGATATGTAAGTGGCTTATTATGCCAAACTTGTTCCTTTCTCAAGCCCAGGGGCGTATTAAACATAAAGAACCATTGCCAGCACAGCACTTAGAAAGCCAAGTGGCCTTGGGGACAACTGCTGGTGCCAGGTGCTGAACGGAGTACCCTCGCAGAACTCAACAGAGCTGCCTAGGAAGGGGGAGGGGCAACGGACTCGCTGTGACCCACAGTTCAGCAGTACACAAAATAGCCAGCTTGCATTTTAGATGATTTATTGCATAAAATAGGGTTATGTATCTGAATATATTTCATGCTACAGTGAAAAAAAGTCTAAATTGCTGACCCTGCTGGGAATAAGACTAGCTCTGCATGGCACTCGGTACACAATGCAAGTGTCCTTTTCGCTAACCTCTCCAAATGCCTCAGTAGTACACTGCTTCTGGCTGCAAATTCTTGCGACATAACCACTTTTTAAATGTTAACTTGGTAAACCCCAGGGTACATTCCCAAAGGCCTTTCTTGGATGACTCTGGACACTCTCAGGAGTGCTCCTTGGGCATGGCAACCAGCCATAGGTGACAAGACAAGCTACGGAACTTGACAGGGCACGGTTCCCTCATCCATCTTTTAAACATTGAGATAGTGCAACTCTGAAAACATACCATCACAACATAAACCACTCCCTCTCACTCGTCTAACTTCTCCAACTTTAAACCTTGGCACACAAAACAGGAGTTTTGACTCATATTTTTAAAACAAAATAAGCTTCACACCTTTGGAGAAAAAGCAAACTGGCTGATTCTTCCCCAGGATAATATATAATAATTCTCTTCCCTCTTTATTCAGTTAATTATAAAACAGGCCACTGTGGCCTCATTTACCCCCGCAGTCTCCTTTTGGAATTAAATATGTCAAAAATACCTCTGTGGGTCTTACTTTCATGATGTCTTCAAAGCAGCCTTTTCGGTTTTCTCTAACACCCCTCCCTCAAGCCCAATACCATCTCTAGCCCTGGCTCCACCCCTGCCCAAGATGAACACTGTTTGTGGTCAAACCGGATGGAAGTTTATATCGTGTTTCAGTCTTGTTTGCATGCAATTCCCGTGAAAGGAATCGGAAACGAAGACCGCGTTTGCACATTTGGTTTTACTCAGCCGTACCACGTAAAGCTGGACATCACTGCGGCAGTGGGGCCAGCGGGCCTCTCTCTCCCTGCTGAGGTTTCTCTCCTTGAAAAGTGCACTCTGGAGGGAATCAGACCAGGTCCCCAGGCTTCCTGTCTTTGCCCTTGATGGGTACTATTGTGCCCTCTGAGTTGTTCGGCTGAAACTGTGCTCTGCTGCCCCTGTGTGCGTTGCTGTGCTGGTGGTGGAAGAAGGAGGTGCCTGGGTAGTGGCCCATCACCTCGCTGTAGGTCGGGGGCGGCCCCTCCATTCTTCCGTTACTGCTACAGGTAGCTGCGCTGATGCCCGAGTGGCTGCTTGGCGGGCATGGTCCCCCGTTGTACATAGAAATGTCTATCAAGTCACTGTCAAAAATGGTTCGGTTGGGCGGGGCCCTCACGGACTCTCGGTTGAGTTCCATCTGCTGCTCGGGGTCCCGGAGCTGGAGAGTGCAGGGTCCTTGGTACGGAGGCGGCTCCTCCCCGTCTGACAGGGAGATGGTGGGAGGCAAGTCAATCTCGTGCTGCACATAGGGGTAGGTGGGCTGGAAACGGCTGAACGGATCCCGCTGGATGAAAGATGGCGTAGTAAACCTATCCCTGCCCCGTGGGGCACACATGATCTGCAAGGAGAAGAGGAAAGGTCTGAGGACATTCTCAGTACAACCGTGACTGACAACAGCACAGACTGAGGGAAACTCAAGCTTGCTCTGTGTTCCCACCAGTTTTCACACACACACCCCTCACATTATTTCCTACACAAAACAGAAAGAACATGTCCAGTGTGGTGGTTTGAAGATACTTGACCCAGGGAGTGGCACTACTAGGAGGTGTGGCCTTGTTGGAGTGGGTGTGGTCTTGTTGGAGGAAGTGTGTCCCTCTGGGGATGGGCTTTGAGACCTTTCTCACAGCTGCCTGGGATATAGTCTGCTCCTAGCTGCCTTCAGAACAAGATGTAACTCTCGGCTCCTCCAGCGCCATGCCTGCTTGGAAGCTGCCAGGCTTCCCACTGTAATGACAATGGACTGAACCTCTGAACCTGTAAGCCAGCCCCAATTAAATGCTGTCCTTTATATGAGTTGCTGTGGTCACGGTGTCTCTTCACAGCAATGAAACCCTAAATATGACACAGATTCATTTTGTGAAAGAGAAAGTCAGAATGACAGGAAATAGACATTATCCCAAAGACAGACAAAACTTCAGAAATCCACAAATGATGTCAAAAGAAGAGGGGGAAAGGCAACATGGGGAAGTAAGCTGAACACAGCCCCAGCTGCTTGGTTTCCTGGCTGGCACAGGAGGGAAGCTAGAGGAAGACTGGTGTCACTACCCTCAGGACAATCCTCAGCCCCGGCAGGCCACAGGTGCGGTCGCAAGCTTTGCCGAGCTGTGGATTCCTCAAGTGGTCAGATCATCAGCAGAGAAAAGTCCCCACTCTGTCACACTTTATGACTCAGGGGACAGCACTGCTACCACGCAGAGATAGGATCTATTGTTTAAAATGGAGCTGCCCCTGGAAACCAAGACCAGGGGACAACTGCAGGTCAGCCAACCTCAGTGTGACCTGACATAGGCCCTGGATGCGAGAAGACACAAACAAGCAATTGTGGACATCAGGATGGGTAGACAGTGGCAGGGAGGGTGGTAACATAAGGTTAGGTTCATGCTAGGACGTATAAAGAAAGAGACCGTTTTGCCCTAGATACCTGAAACTCTCTCTCTCACTCTCTCTCTCTCTCTCTCTCTCTCTCTCTCTCTCTCTCTCTCTCCTCTCTCTCTCTCTCTCAGTTTTTGGAGACAGGGTTTCTCTGTGTAGCCCTGGCTGTCCTGGAACTCACTCTGTAGACCAGGTTGGCCTCGAACTCAGAAACCCTCCTGCCTCTGCCTCCCAAGTGCTGGGATTAAAGGCGTGCGCCACCACCGCCCGGCTGAAACAGATATCTTGATGTCAAGAGCCATAATGGAACAAGCTAATCACTAGCAGGTGTTGAGAACAACCTTAGAATGTGATCGTTCTGATCACGAGGCAAGTAAATGGATAAAATGCTGGATCCACCTATCTGCCCTTGACTGCTAAAAAGTTGCAGAACTCTGATGTTACAGGGGTGTACCTGACACTACAAGCTGCAGCCTTCCAGCAGGGTGAGGACCAGGAGATCTTGAATGTAGAGAACATAGACCCTCCACCCAGGGTCAACCTCAGTATTCTTGTTCATTTTCCTCGATTTCAGAGCACTGGGGGGGGCACACCCCAGTTAAAACATCTAGCCACCCTAGGGTTATGACCAGAGACCGGGGTGGGGTTATAGCCTGCCCAGCCCTCCACTACAATGCTAACTATGGCCACCAGAGACTCCCGGTAAGTAAAGGAAAACTGCTAAGATAAAGCCAGCCCTGTCGGATGTCCTACACGTGTCCAGTGCAGACTCAGCTGCCCCTGCCCCTCCGTGCATCTGACTGACGGGCTCCAGTTTTCAGGGACCCAGAAACACGCTCTAGCGCCTTCTCTTTAGTCACCTTTGGGATTCTTTTTATAAGTCAAAAAATATAAATTTCATTTATTTTTGGGGGGAGCAGTATGTGGACCTCGGCACATGTGTGGAGACCAGAGGACATCTTGGGGGAGTGTGTTCTCCCCTTCCACCATGCAGGGTCTGGGAATGGAAACAGGAATCAGGCTTGACAGCAGACACCTTTCCCCACCATGCCATCTCACTGGCCCATGGTTCCCCTTTATCACTACACACACCAGGGTTTTTATTTGTGTTGTGTTTTAAAAATGTCCCATGCTTTTATTCCTCCCCTACCTATGCTCATTTATTTTACACGTCTTTCAATTATTGAAAATGTTTTCTCTTTCCTTTAATTTCCTTTTATTTTTCTTGTTCAAGTTTCTCCCTTCCCCACTCTATATTTAATAGTAGTTTGACGTCATACTATTTTAACAGTTTTAAAGTTATTACATTCCCATTACGTGCATACGCTCTTGTTTACACACAGTCAAGGGTGTAACAAGAGGGAGGGGTCAAGAAAGACACTTAGCGGGAGTCGGTTCTCTCCTTGCCACGAGGGTTTTTGAGACTGAACTCAGGTCATCTGTCTTGGCAGCAAGCACCTCTACTCACTGAGGCATCCTGTCTGCCCTTAAACCAGTGACCCTTTTAGGTGTTGAACAACCTAGTCATAGGGGTCATATGTCCTATGTCCTACATACAGATATTTACATTATAATGTATAACAATAGCGAAATTACAGTTACAAAGTAGCAACTAAATAAGTTTACAGCTGGAGGGTCACTACAGCATGAGGAACTGTATTAAGGGTCACAGCATTAGGAGGGCTGAGAAGCACTGCTAATCACCTCTTCTCCCTCCCCTTGCACTTACCTGAATTGGGTTTGAACTTATGCATTACTGAGAAATCTATATTTTCCTCCTTCTATTCCTCCTCCTCCTCCCTTGTCCTTTAATAACATTTTTTCTCACCTCTCCTCTCCTTCCTCTTTTATTTGATCTAGCTTCCTCTGGTTCTTCCTTCTCCCTGTCTCCTTCCTCTGCCTCACACACTTACCATTTCTGTATTTACCCTAAGGAATTCTAAACCCATAGCACACTCATACTGTAAAGTTTTACTATTTTAGCTTCATGGTCATATATATGTGGTCCTTAAAAAAAAAAAAGACATAATCTCTTTTCATAGCCCCAGCTGTCCTGAAACTCACAGAGATCTGACCACCCCTGCCTCCCACGTGCAAGGATTAAAGGCGTGCACCACCACGCTCAGCTTATATGTGGTCCTCTCAGTGATATACTAGAAAGCTAGCAGAGATGGTAAGTGTCTTTCTATATCGAGTATGACACGTTACAACAGGTTTTGGTTTTGTTTTCTCCTGAATGGTGCTGGGGGTTGAACTCTCAGGAATGGGTTGTTTGATGATGACAACACAATTTTCCGCAATGGAAATAACATCTAAACTAATGTTTAGATGAAAAAAGCAAGGCAGCACGATTCCACAAAAGATTTTAACTCATCAACTGCAGAACTCAAGGATACAGAAATACACAAAATGCTGGAATGAAGACTTTTAAAATTTTTCTGTTAAAAGGGAATGAAGACAAGAAGATTAACTCATTCTAGAACCTGGAAAGGAAAGTCAGCATCATAGAGAAAAAAGTCAACAAGGTGGGCAAGAAAATCGATATATATTTGTAAAAAGTCAACAGTGTAGAAGAAAACTTCACAAGGAAGCTGAACATTGGGGAGGATAAAAAAGCTCCTAAATGATGGAAAAATCCAAGAAAACAAGCGAAACAACACAGTAGAAATCTTTACCAATAAACTCATTCAAGCAAAAGAAAGAGATCAGGACAAGGTTGATGAAAAACTACTTTCAAACATAAATAAGATGGAAAAAAATGAACAAGCAAGACAATAGCTAAGAAATCTAGGAAAAATCCAGACTCTCCAGGATAGAAAAGATCTGAATTGAACACTAAAAGCATAGAGTATTCAGAGAAACAGAAATTGTCCAAATCTGGATAAAGAGACAAACATTCAAATAGCACAGGCATTGAGAACTCAAAACAGACATGACCAGAGAACTCCAGATATTTTATAGTCAAGACAGCAAAAATGCAAATTAAGGAAACAGCATTAATGGGGCTAGAGAGATGGCTCAGCAGTTAAGAGCACTGACTGCTCTTCTGGCGGTCCTGAGTTCAAATCCTAACAACCACATGGTGGCTCACAACCATCTGTAATGAGATCTGATACCCTCTTCTGGTATGTCTGAAGACAGCTACAACTACAGTGTACTTACATATAATAAATAAATAAATCTATTAGAAAAAAGAAAAAAGTAAAGAAACAGCATTAAAAGCTGCAAGGGAAAGATACAAACTCACCTACAAAGGCAGGAACATCAGACTAACATCAGATGTTTCCAGCAACCCTACAAGCCAAGAGAGTGTAGGATAATAGAGTTCATTCCCTGAAAATAAAGAACGGCAGATTGGTATATCCAGAAGAGCTATGGTTTAAGATTGCCAGAGAAATAAGCACATCTCAAGACAAGTACAAACTAAAGCAGTTCGGATCTTTAAGCCAAACTACAGAGAAGACTTAAAAGGAATGTTATGACAGAAGAGGAAGAAACCACAGAAAAGAATAAGCATCATGAGAACCAACAATAACTAGCTTAAACAACAACAGAAATGGTAGTCAGGAATTAGTAAACATCTCCCAATAACAACCTTAAATGTAATTTATTTAACTAATAAAGAGGTAAAAACAAATATGGAGATAGATAGATAGATAGATAGATAGATAGATACCCAAACTTCTCTCATCTCCAAGCAACATACCTCACAAGTGAAGGCACTCACACATTTCAAAGCTGAAGTCATTTTGCCATGCATATGGAAATCAAAAGCTGGTGTAGCTATTCTAATGTATGGTAAAACAGACTTCAAATCAAAATTAGAAGAGATAAAGTCATCATTAATAAAGGAAATATTAATCAAGAAGATATAACAATACAGGGGGTTCCTAATTTCATAAAACAAACAAAAATCAGAGATTGTGATGCATTTCTTGATGATTTCAATACACCACTTGCATCTCCAGATAGGGCATCTAAACTGAAAATCAACAAAGAAACCTCAGAGTTAAAGTATGCCACAAATCAATAGCCCATGAAACTGATACAGAATACGCACTATTTCAGGAGTACAAGAAATCTGCTCTTGATAGACCACATTATAGGTTACAAATACTAAGGAACTGAAGTAATTTGTTTCTTACTAGATCATAATACCATGAAAAGGGAAAGCAATAGCAAGAAAAACTACAAAACACACGCAAATACATGAAAATTCCTCTTTCTCATTCTTTCAAAGAAAAGCTAACATCAGTGCTCCTCAAACTGTTCCACAAAATAGAAAAGAACACTACCAAGCTCATTCTGCAAGGCAAGAAATACCCTAAGAGCAAAAGTATATAAAGACACAACAGAGTAAATAAACTATAGACCGATTTCCCTGATGAACAAGGATGCAAGAATTCTCAATGATATTCTGACAAGCCAAGTTGATTTCATGGCAGAGACACAAAGTTAGATTAACAAATGCAAATCAGGACATTTAATTTAGCACATAAATAGACTTGAGGACAGAATTACATCACCTCACTAGATGCAGAAAAGGCCTTTAACAAGATCAACATTCCTTCATGGCAACAGCCCTGCAGAAACTAGAAATGGAAGGACCATACCTCAACATAATAAAGGTTATATATGACAAACCTACAGCCAACATACCAAGCAGGGAAACACAGAGAACATTTCCTCCAAAATCTGGAATGAAGCCAAGGTGGCCACTCTTTGAACTTGTATTCAATATAGTGTTCGAAGTCTTAGCTAGTGCAGTAAGACAAGAGAATGAAGTAAGAGAGATACAAACAGGAAAGAAAGAAGCTAAGTTACTCTTACTTGCAAACAACATGAGCTTGTACTTTTAATAAACAAAACAGAAAATTCCATAAAGAAACCTCTGAGACTTGGTAAATACTTCCATCAAAGTAGCAGGATATAAAATCAACATACAAAATATTAGCATATATATGTATGTGTATTTGTATATGTGTGTGTGTGTGTCTGTGTGTGTGTGTGTATATATATATCACCCACTACCACAGTGACTCCACCCCTCACCTAGGACCACCTGCATAATTGAGGTTGCCTTCCATAGATTTCTGGGAGCCTGAAGGTTCCAGGAAAGTCAGCTAGCTCTTATGCTCAGAAGCAAGCCCTAACCCTAGCCCCCAGGTGATCTGGGACCCCATTTACATACATATCAACACCTCGTGGTCCTAAGACTAAACTCCAAACACCATTCTGCTGATCTATAAGCTGACAACTTAGGGTAACAGCAAACAGAGATCCAAATGTCTACTCAACAAAGTTAGGGCAGATGCATACCAAAATCAAGACAAAACAAAGAAACAAAGAAACACTACCAACAGCCTAATTTTAGGTACCTGGGTTCCATTGCAAAGCACAAATACCAGAAATAAACAAGATACTATGTCTCCTCTAAATCCCAGCATTCTCATAATTATGTTCCCTTGGAAAGAGAAACTTTTTTCAAAATAATAATTATGAACATGTTCAAGACTGACTCAAAGGGGATATGCATAAAATATCAGGATGAAATCTTATCAGAGTCACAAAAACACAGTTGACTGACACAAAAAAAAATTCAAAATATGAAAATGTAGTCTAGTAAAGAGCATTTCTGAAGACCCAGAACGGATAAAATGTGAAATGAAAAATTCAGTAAGTCAAATAAAAAACTTGATGGAAAGCCTTTCCAACAGAATGATCTATTAGAAAGGAGAATATTAGTGCTTGAAGAAAAGGGTAAGCAAATCAATCCTGAGCAATAAAAGAACTGCTGGAATTATCACCATCCAGATTTCAAATGATACTACAGAGCTATAGTAATCGAAACAGCATGCCACTGGCATAAAACCAGACACATCAATGTGGAGAGCCTTTGGTGGGGGCCGCTTGGCAGGAATCTGCCACTGGCCAAGGACAAGGATTCTGTGTAGGCCACAGAGTACTAGAGACCAGAAGGGGAGCCACCAGGATACCCTTAGTTTTCTACAGATGGATACTGGAAAGTTCTCCTGAGAGAGATTTGGTTTAGTCTGACTGCCAATACCTACGTTGGGTCCCATAAATTTCATTTTTTCATGATCTTTGTACATCTAAGTTTTGTTATTCTTAAATTTAGACTGAAACACTTAAAAATTCAGATGCTCGGAGAACATTGTGGCACATGCTTTCACCCCAGCTTGGGAATCAGAAACTGCTGTATCTCTGTGAGTTCAAGGCTGGCCTGATCTGCATCACAAGTTACAGGCCAAACCAGGGCTACGTGATGAGAACTTGCCTCAGAAAACTCATATTATTAAACTGTATATGTGTGAATAATCCATGCTCTTTGCTATGTATAAACCATGCCTATACTTGTAAAACTCAGTTGGTAGCTCTAAGAGAATCCAATGTTCAGCAATTTTTAACCTATTCTCTGTATAAAGTTTAGACACATGATTCTAAGGGGAAATCCTTATGTCCCTTGTAAGCAAAGTTACAGACAATGACTTCATCCTAAAGTTGATTTCGAATCCAAGGCTGTGGCCATGACTTCTCCCCCCAGCCTCCATCTTACCTCTGAAGCCCCTGGCCGCTGCACGGAGCTGTCAGAAGGCCACAGGGACCCTTCCTGGGGGTGGAAGGAGAGAAGAGAGGAACATGAGTTAGGAAAATCATGTTTCATAAGAAAACGATGTGCAACAGCAGTAGTAACCCCGCAAAACTTTAAACTCAATTTTTTTAAACAAAAATGACTTTGCTCTTTGGACAATAATAACCCACTTGTCTAAAACACAGAACAGGAAAGAGCTGATCTCATTGTATGCCTCACATCGAAGAGGAAGGTTGTAACCCAACAGCAAAATTAAAGACCTTAGATCCTGGTCTAATGAATTTGAAGTCACAAATACTGGTTCATCTATGTAACCATGTGTTCAAATGGCCATAGAACTACACAATTGGTGCCTACACTTGGATAGTCCCTGGGTTAGACCAGCCTTAAGAGGTCTCCTCAAAGGAATGTATCATCATGGCATGCCAGGACCAAATGCCATCCCCACGCAGCCTAAAGTCTGTGGCTGCCACAGAGACATTACCCCCAATGCAGGTCAGCTCTCAACATTAATTGCAGTTTTCAAAGCCTGGATGGCCTCCCAAGGTCTTCTATTGACTTTATTTTTTAGCCTGAATATTCACATAGTTTGATAAATAGGAGCTGTCTGAGAAGTATGTGGCAAGGGCTAGCCAAGATAGGACAACATTTACTGCTAAGCTTGAAGACCTGAGTCAGGTTTCCAGAATCCTCCACACATGCACCAGGGCACACAAACATGCATGCATACATACATGCATACATACATACATACATACATACAAGAAAATTTTAAAAATTGTTTGGCTAAACTATCAAGGTGACAAGCATTCATTATTGGGCAGCTATTCTCCTACACCATGTTTATAAAGCACTCCACAGTGATATGCCTTTTGAGTTCAAATTATTGGCTATTCGCAAGAGTTTCCCAGTTTGTTGTCACTGTCATTGTCAGAGTAAGATCTTCTGTAGGGGAAGACGCCTGTGCTTTTGGACTTCTGGGGATATGTATACTTGGTCTCTGGAGATCTCTGAGTTTCCCCAAACTGCAGAGTCCTAAGTAAAAACCGCCACGGTGAAATACCCAGACCCTCAGATGAAAGCGCGCGCTGTTCTTTCCTGTGGCCAGTGTTCCCACAGAGATACTCACTTCATTGCCAACCACATTGTTTTGTCCAACACATAAAACCCGTTCCTAAGATACTCCCAGGACATCATGGACTCAGGAGCAAAAATATCAGCTGACCCAGCTGCTCGGAGGAAGTGTGGGCACAAGGGTCTGACTATAAAATTATGTAACAAACCATTACAGCTTGTGTCTGGCAGCAGGCGAAGAACCAGACTTAAATCAAACGGTGTGATTGATCTATCCCTGCCCCAGGTACAGCCAAGAAGTGAGTAGCACCAGATTCCATGGCACCAAGTCCACGGGTGTTTCTGAGACCCTCTAGCCACTCTGCTCTGAGCCACTGCCGCCTCTCTTCCCTCCCACAATGCTTAGTGCTGTCCAGCTCGTCATCGAGAACTCAGGAATGGGGGCTCAAGAAGTCTCAATGGCAATGATTACTCCTAGTGGCTTCATTTTCCTGAAAATTGTCAGATCTGACCAAAGTGCTTGCGGGAAGGAGCCCCTAGCAGCCTCTCAACATCCCTCCGTACTTGCCCAGTCACTGTAGGGGTTTGTTAACCTCTGCACTGGAATTACTTAGTGGGGTCACTACCTGGGGCTCCCACCTATGAACCCCAGTGGGTGCCTAATAACATGCTGACAGAAGGTCAAAGAATCTGCTTTTCTAGCCTCGATCCTCGCTCCATTCACCCTGCCTAATCTTCTGCAACCATGGCCTCCTCTGTCTCTGAGGGTGAATGTGGCCTATCTAACACAGGGAACTCAATGGCTCCTCCTCATGGTAGACATTCATTCCTGCATGCACCTTTCAGAGCCTCAGCTGTCCACTAAGGATAACCATGGCCACGGGCCTCAGTGTGGCGTCTGCACCCATGCAAAGCTCCTGAAAGCATGGGACAGTGGACAAGGTCAGCTCCAAACATCACCGCCACTTTGGGGCTTATGGTGTGCTTTTTTGTTTTCTGGGATATTTTCCTATAAACAAATCTGCACTGTGAATGAACACATTATTTTTTCTTCTCTAGATAATACGGTGAGACAGTTCCTCACCATTGCTCACCAGAGTAGGAGAACAGTTTTCTTCCAGGTCTACAAGGCTCTGTGGGGGGAGAGCCTAGACAGTTATAAACACACTAAATGAGAAGCTTTCCTGTAACAATGCCTCTCTGTCTATGTTTATAAAAGGCCCATGACAGAGATGTGTGTGTGTGTGCATGCCTGAGACAGACAGACAGACAGACTACTTTCTGTGCATAGATACAGCCTATGCTACTGTTTGAATGAAAGATGTCACTCGCCAGGCGGTGGTGGCACACGCCTGTAATCCCAGCACTCTGGGAGGCAGAGACAGGTGGATTTCTGAGTTCCGAGGCCAGCCTGGTCTATAGAGTGAGTTCCAGGACAGTCAGGGCTATACAGAAAAACCCTCTCTCAAAAAACCAAATCCAAAAAACCCAAAAAAAAAAAAAACCAAAAACCCAAGAAAGAAAGAAAGAAAGAAAGAAAGAAAGAAGGAAGGAAGGAAGGAAGGAAGGAAGGAAGGAAGGAAGGAAGGAAGGAAGGAAGGAAAAATGTCTCTCATAGACTCGTGTATTTGAACACATGCTGTCCAGCTGGTGGCACTGTTTAGGAAGGTTATGGACCCTTTGGGAGGTAAAGCCTTGCTGGAGAAAGTATCCTCACTTGACTTCTTGTTCCTTCCCTCTGCTTCCTGTGTGCAGATGAAATGTGTTCTACCAGCTCATCCTCTTACCACCATGCCTTTCCCAGGATTACAGACCCCCTCACGGGAACCATGAGCTGAGCATTGTCTTCCTTAACCTACTTTTGGTCATGGTATTTTATGAAAGCAACAGATAAATAACTAATCCAGGTTATACTCTATAGTTTACATATAATAAGCTATATATGTATGTGTGCATCTGTGTGTGTGTGTGTGTGTGTGTGTGTGTGTGTGTTAAGCACATGTTGAATTGCTCTAGAACAGTGATTCTCAACTTTTCTAATGTTGCAACCTTTTAATACAGCTTCTCATCTTATGGGGACCACCCCCCCACCCAACCATAAAATTGTTTTGTTGCTGAAAACCTAGAACTTTAGCTAAGCCCCAGAACTTGTCTCCATGGACAATCTCACGGAGCACAGCGTGAAGACTGGCTCATGAGGGCATCCTGGGACTTTGGACTTTTTATTCACATTCACTGTGAATAAAAAGATACAAGAAGTTTGCAGGCTTAAAGACACACATCTACTTTCTCCTTTATATTTGAGAAAGCAGTTTCATGTTTTCTTCTTTCTGGTTGACCTCAAAACAGAAAACAGCCATACCATTCCCCAGATCCCATCTGTTAGACACAAAAGTCTCAGCATCAGAGAAGATGGTTATCTGATCTTTCAGATCTATGTCTTTATTATTAGAAGAATAAAAATGTGTCATTTGTAGATCTGGAGCCCAAAGACTAATTTTTCCCCCATCTGACACATTTTGGATGGACTGTGAAGAGGTAAGAAAAGTTCCCAGTGTGGTGGTATTTGGAGAAGCAGAGACAAAAGTCAAGAGAATGGGCTCATTGTGAACACACAATCAGTTGTCTTATAAGAGGTCAGAGAGCTAGCAAGCTCTCCTGCCCAATACAAGAAATTATCCACCAGTCCAGAAGCAGGCGACACTAAGAGCCTGACCATGGTACAAGTTTCACAGTACTATGAACTCTGACATCCAATGCCCAGGACTGTGGTAAAGGAATGTCAATTGTCTAAGCCATGGTGGTGTTTTACAGCAGCCAAACCAAGACAGAATTTTAAAGTTTTAGCTCTAACGTTTACATTGTTTAGAAACACATTTCAATCTTTAGATGTGCTGTATGATTAGGGCTCCTTACTACTGTTCTGCACGTGGAGATCCAGCCTCCAACTTTGGTTTTGAAAAGCCTGTTCGTTTCTAATTGAGAGCTTGTGGCATCCCTGTTGGCAGTCTCTTGGCCATCTTCGGAAAAGTTTGCTTCAGAGCTGTCCAATCTACCTCACTGAAGTACATATCATCATCCTTTATCCTAGTATCACACTGTTTTGATTACTGTCTCCTTCGTATTGATTTTTAAGGTCAAGAATTATGAGGCCAGCTCTTGGATTTGTTGTTCTTTAAAATCGTTTTAGCTATTGATGGCCCTGAGGGATATCATGGAAGTTGTCAGATGGATTTTTTAAATTTCTTCAGAAAAGATTGTAGTTATCCATGGATACTAAAGATTTTCAAGGGGGCTGAAGAGATGGCTCAGTGGTTAAGAGCACTGACTGCTCTTCCAGAGGTCCTGAGTTCAATTCTCAGCAACCACATGGTGGCTCACAACCATCTGTAATGCGATCTGATGCCCTCTACAGACAGCTACAGTGTACTCATATAAAAATAATACATCTTTTAAAAAAAGACTTTCAAAACTGTCAAGACGTCAGTATTTTATTCATCTATATGGGGTGCCTTTCCATTTCTTTGTGTCTTGTTTACATTTTCGGCAGCAATCAAAATCACTGTGAATTGATGGGGTTATAGACAATCTTACTAAAGAATACATCTTTAGTCTCTTCTGTTAATTCTACTTTGAACTATTAGTAAGTATATTGTAAATGGAAATGCTTTCAAAATTTCCTTATAAAACAGACTATCCAGTGTTAAAGAAATGGGGCTGATTTATGAGCGCTAATTCTGTATCCTGCTACTCTGCCCGATTTTACTTATTAGTTACAGCGTTTTCCTCCTTGTCTCGGTAGACTCAAGGTTTCCTACGGATGAGATCATGTCATCTGATAACAGAGAACCTTTCTTCGGGATGCTGTACTGGCTATGTTTTATATCATAGTGGCACAAGCTAGAGTCATCTGGAAGAAGGGAACTTCCATTGAGAAAACACTTCCATAGGATCAGGCTGTTGGCAAGCCCACCGGGTATTTCAGACTTAGTGACTGACAGGGGAGGGCCCAGCCCATTGTGCATGGACCAGCCCAGGTGCTATGGGAAAACCATGAGCAAGCTATGAGGGAAGAGCCTACAAGCAGCTTCCTCCGTGGCCTCTGCATCGGCTCCTGCCTCCGGGATCCTGCCCGGACTTCTTCAGTGATGAACTGTGAAATATAAGTGTAAACAGAACAAAACCTTTCCTCCCCAAGTCACTTTGGTTATGGGTGCCTCAGCACAGCAATAGTAGCCCTAACGAAGACAAACGTCTTTTGTTTCTCCTGGCCAACTTTAGCCAGAACTTCCAACAAGTACTATGTTAAATAGATAAGGCAAAAGCAGCCATCTTTATCTTGTTCCTGATCTTAGAAGGAAATTTTAGTATTTTACTACTGATTATGATGTTGTCTGTGAGCTTCTCATAGATCAACAGAAGTTAAGGTGTTGAAGTTTCCTTTTCCCGATTCACTTCATCAAGTAATTTTTATGTAAGGATATTGAAACTTATCAAATAATTCCTCTGCATCGACTGAGATGATCATGGGTGTTCTTTCCGGCCTCTTCATTCTGTTGATGGGGTATTTAATACTGACCGATTTTTATATTCTTTTAAAAAATTATTTCTTTTTTTATTCTATATATTCATTTACATTTCAAATGATATCCCCTTTCTTGGATACCCCCTCCCCAAAAGTCCCATAAGCCCTCTTCCCTTCCCCTGTTCCCCAATCACCCCCTTCCCATTTCCCTGTCCTGGTATTCCCCTACACTGCTGCACTGAGCCTTTCCAGGACCAGGGGCCTCTCCTTCCTTCTTCTTGGGCATCACTCGGAATACTCAAGAAACAATTCACATATCAAATGATTTCTATATTCTAAGCCAGCCTTACATTCCAGAAATAAACCACATTTGGTCATGGTGTAAAGTTCTTTCGAAATGATGCTGAAGTCAAGTTTCTGTTATTTTATTGAAGACTTTCATGTCAGTATTCATAAAGGACACTGGTTTATGGCTTTCTCTTTGCTTTGTGTTTTCTTTGTCCTTCTTCAGTACTGGGACTGCTGGTATCTTAGACTGAGTCAAGAGACTGTGCCTACTTTTTCAGTTCTTTGCAGGGATTTGAGAGGAGGTAGCAAGACTTTCATATTTGGAAGAGCTTCCCAGTTTATACATCTGACCTTCCCTTGTTAGGAAGGGATCTTAATTAAGAATTCCTATTGCTACAATAAAAAAAAAAAAAAGACCAACGGCTACTGTACTGGCTGGTTTTGTGTGTCAACTTGACACAAGCTGGAGTTATCACAGAGAACTCCCTTGAGGAAATGTCTCCATGAGATCCAGCTGTAAGGCATTTTCTCAATTAGTGATCAAGATGGAAGGGCTTATTGTGGGTGCTGCCATCCCTGGGCTGGTAGTCCTGGGTTCTGTAAGAAAGCAAGCTGAGCAAGCCAGGGGAAGCAAGCCAGTAAGTAACATTTCTCCATGGCCTCTGCATCAGCTCCTGCTTCCTGACCTGCTTGAGTTCCAGTCCTGACTTCCTTTGGTGATGAACAACAGTGTGGAAGTGTAAGCAGAATAAACCTTTTCCTCCCCAACTTGGTTCTTGGTCAGGAATGTGCAGGAATAGAAACCCTGGTCACTTTGTGCAGGAATAGAAACCCTGTCTACTTTGGAAGAGAGGAGTTTATTTCAGCTTCTAGTTCCATATCACAGCCCATCACCGAGGGCGGGCAAGGCAAGAGCTCAAGGCAGAACCCCAGAGACAAGCACTGGTGCAGAGAACACCCAGAGGTGCCTCTGCCTGGCTGCTCCTCCTGTCTCAGTCTGCCTTCTTGTAGCACCCACCACCAGCCCAGGGGTGGCACCACTCATGGTGAGCTGGGCTCTCCTAAATCAACCATCAGTCAAGAGAACGCACCACTGGCTTGCCCGCAGGCCAATCTGGTGGGACTGTTTTCTCAACTGGAATTCCTTTTCCCCAAATGATTCTAGAGTGTGTCAGGTTGACATAAAATTATCCAGCATCAGAAGTGTGTTTGTTGTTTTCCTTGGCTTAAAGAAACTCGAGGAAGAAAGATGTACTTTTGGCTTGTGCTGTAAGGGGAAGCACCCACTATAGCAGGGAAGCTATGACGGCAGGGTCAGCCCATGCCTACGTCAGTGGGAGCTGGTCTGTGCTGGGAAGCTCAGAGACGGGCCCAAGCAAGTCTAGGCTATAAAATTCAAGAACCACCCATAGCAAACCACTTCCTCTTTCTAGGTCTCCCCTAAGGAGTTTACAGCCTCCTGAAAGTATCACCAGACAGAGACCTATTGCTTTAGAGCACCAGGCAGACCACAATAGGAGGCTTCTACTCATCTCTCCCATCTTCTTACTACTTAGAGGTATGTTCCGATTTCTTCTTTCTTCACAAGGCAGTTTTGGTAAGGTGCCTATAACCATTTGTCTGTTTTATCTAGAGAGTCCTGGTTGTGGCTTCATAGTTATTCATTGTCCCTTGTCATTCTCTTCATCTCTGTACATCTTGGATGACGCTGTAAACCAGGAGAAGGCGGTCTGTGGTTGTTTCTTGCCTTGGGCTGTGGGTCAGAGCCTGCTGCTTGTGTCCATGCGTGCTGTGACCCCGTGTGGGGACAACCTTGGACTTGCCTACTCCTGTGTTCTCAGCTAACTTCTCGCCATCTGCAGAGAGCAATGGGAACCACCAGTGAGAACACTGCTTGGCACTCTGGCTTCTTTCTGAGGCTCCTTACGGTGATCGAGTGTCCATAAGGTTTCACATCAATGCACATCTATTTTCCTATGTGTTTGCTCCACGGGGAGAATTTCAAAGCAGAAGTAGAAGTGGTCTTCAGATAGTCAGCCACATCTTTACTTTCTGATAAGATGCATTCTTCCTGTATTTTTCCCCCATAGAACTTTCTGCAATCCAGATAGGGCCATACTGCCTTTTCCCCTCTAGGGGGCAGTAACAGCTTAGAGCTCAGCACCTCTACACAGCCACGCGTATTCTGGCAGCCACAGACTCCTTCATTCCTCCTTGGGAATCTATCATCAGACTTCTTAAGACTCCTAACTCTATTCAATGTAGGGCACATCCCTTAAGAGAACAGACAGATCTTCCAGGAAGATCTGTTGGGAGGAAGAGAATGTGGATCCTCCCCATTTGTAGAATAATGCAGTGGATTGAGAAAAGAAGTCACCAGGTGCTTTCCCCACCCTAGAGAGGCGGGGGCGGGGTGGGAGGGGGAGGACCACCACCCTCCAATAAGATCCAGCCAGAAATAAGAAAGCTTAGGGAACAGGAAGACTTTTTGGCTTTGGCAGGCTTCCAGCTCCAGTCCCTTCTTTGCCCAGAGGGGAACGTTTCACTCATGGCCCAGAGCTGGCATCGAGTTAACTTCTAGCCAGAAACCAGCCCTAGCATGGAGGGCTCTTCAATAAAGGCCACCTAGAATTTCAAAATAATTGAGAGACCTTTGAGACCTTTGAGACCTTTCCTACAACCATACCAAGAAAAAATTATGGCAATACCTTATAAACTTAAAAGGTTACTAAAATCTTGTTTTTAATTGGGGGGGGGCGGGTGTCAAGTGGCTCAGTGGGTAAAAGGGCTTGGTGTGCAGGTGTAAGAAGCCAAATCCTACCCCTGAAACACATAGTGGCAGGAGAGAACGACTTCTGAAAACTGTCCCCTCACTTCTACTCATGTGTCGTGGCATATGATCCTGCCTATAATAATAAATAAAATTTTAGACTTTCACAAGTATCCCTTTAACATGTTATTTTTGCATACCATTGCACCATGGCAAACCAATGCCAAACTAGTTCCCTGGGATCTAAAGATGATCAGAACAGTATTGGATTTGCCTTCATCTTTTGTTATATGAAAAGAGGGTTTTTAATTTTTAAAAGAAAGGGTCTCTGTGTGGACGTCCGGTTGGTCTAGAATTCATCATACATACATTTCCCATCATGGCTGGCTTTAAGATTTCTTTTTACTTTTATTGCGCGTGCTCGCGCACTTGTGTGTGTGTGTGTGTGTGTGTGTGTGTGTGTGTGTGTGTGTTGGGGGAAGTGTATACCTTATATGTACAGGTAAGTAGATGCCAGAAAAGGGTATCAGATCCAGGGTGTTGGAGTTACAGGCAGTTTTGAGCCCTGCTTTGTGAGGGCTGGAACCAGAACCCAGCCAGGTCTTCTGAAGAACAGCAAGTGCTATTAAGCCCTGAGGCTCTTCCCAGCCCTCGTCACGGGACAATGCCGCTGAATTGTCCCCTTTGCCTTCCAGGAGCAGCGTGAGTTTGTGGTGGGTCCTGTCTGACCCTTGTGTGGCTCACCTCGTGACTTGGAGAGCATCATCTTCCTAAGTCACCTGGCTTCGAACCAACATGGTACCTGGCACCATCACACGATCATCCACGGGACTTGTTCTAAATGGATTGTAGGTGATACCAAAGCTCAAATCTATCCTCAGAAAACAAACAGAAAAATGAAGACTTGCCATCATGGAGAAGAGGAGGAAAAGAGTTTTCCTTGATATGAAAACTAAAGACCTGTAAGCCCTAACGGTAATGCTAAGGCTATTCTGAGCAATGGTGTGTTAAGAGGAGGGTATGAGCTACTCACGTGGCTTTCAAGGTAAAGCAGGACATTAAAATGTCCATGTAAGCTGCTTCAGAGGGGAACACGCTCCATCCCCACCACTCTCAGCTTTGTACCCTCCCATACTTGAAGGGATACATTGTGACTTTGAAGTAATCTGTTCTAGGGCTCCAGACAGATAGACCAAACGGTAAAACCCTTTCAGTGGCCACCTGAAGCTCTTCCTGCCAGACAATGTAACTGGAAAGGAAAGCGGAAGCTGGTGCTGAGAGTGCCGGGTAAATGCTGTCATGCCCTGCCTCATACCCTGCCTACCTGCTGCTTAGAGAGCGGAAAATAGAGACTGGACCACATGGACACCAGCTCCATCTGGTTTAAGGGTGCAGGGATATCCCTGTCATCATCTTCCATCCCATCAACTCCACCAGACCGTCCTCCACCTCACTTTTTAGGACTGTAACAATGGCACCATTTAGTGAAGATCCTACGGAAAATAGTTTCTTCCTTCAGTTTGCGAATATTTTTCTAAACACGGTCTAAAGTAGGTTGAAAAGGAGGAAGCATTCTTTGGTCACTTTGGGGGAAAATAGAGATGTGGCAGCCAGCCCCCCACTCCCTGTTCCCTTCTCTGGAACAGAGCATAGTCTATAGGTTCCCAATATCCCTATGGGTATGGGACCCGCCTCAGAGCCTCTGCCTAGGGGGGAATGACCAAAACGCCGGCACAAGCAGGCTGAAACAGGCGCCTGCCATGTGGAGCATGCCTGGGAGGTCCTGCTACGGTGACTGCTGCGCCCCAGAGCTTTGAGACACACTGGGCTGTTATCTACCGTCCAGCACCTCTGCCTTCCATCCACCTCTACTTCCAGAGGCTGCTGTGGCAGGATGAGCTGCAGGCAGCCCCACGAGCCCACAGCCAGTCCTCTGTTCTCACCCACAGGCTCTAGCCACAGAGGGGGAAGGCCCTGTCCCAAGAAGATGACTAAATGGCCCGTCAGGACAGTCACGGGACATACCGCACTCTGTTGTCACAGACACCGCTTCACTCCGGAAAAAGCAGAAATGGCCTTTACCTTCACAACAGCATATGTGCCGTTTCACTTGTTTTTGTTTCTGGAAATCAGAAGCCCTCTTAATTCATTTTTTTTTTGTTTTCTTCCTGTGTTAAACACTGTTTTCTTTAAAACAAAATAAACAAACAAAAAATAGCTCCCATGTCAGGGGTGGCGACTCATGCCCATGATCCCAGCACTTGGGAGGTTGCGGCAGGGGCGTGAGCTCAAGTCCAGACTGGATGGCAGGCAGTGTGAGAGCCTGTCAACAAATAAGCGTTGAGGACCAGGAGAGAGAACTCATCGTTTCAGAGCACTTGATGCTTTTACAGAAGACCAGAGGTCAATTTTGAGCACCTACACGGTGGCTTACAACCATTCACAACTCCAGTTCCAGTTCGCCCCCTTATCTGACTTCCATTCACACCAGCCACACACAGGCGTGTATATATATTAATATATATAATATCTATAATCATATTATAGATATTATATATATTATATATAATATATGTGTGTATATGTATATGTATGTATATGTATATGTATGTATATACGTATATATTATCATGTTTATGAGTATTTGCCTGCATATATATGTATATGTGTGTATATATATATATGTATATGTATATATATGCAGGCAAATACTCATAAACGTATGATAAAAAATGTTTTAAAAACACTTTTTAACATGCCCTACGCACACACCTACCACAAGGCTGCAAGCCAGTAGGTAGCTACGGCATGGCCACAGGACTCAGGATCCAAATCCCAAGCAGGATTACAACCATAAGTGTACACTGCCCCGTTTCCCGGGGCATCTGCTCTGGGGCCCATCCTGAGAGGCCAGGGTGGCCCAACATGCCAGAGAAGATTTAAATTCCACGATTTGTGTGATATCGCCTAATTCTTAACAATCGGGTCAACTTTTGTCAGAGGGGCAAATGGCAGGCACTGACCATGCTGCAGGTCACATATATAATATCCTCAATGTATAGACCTACCCCACAGCAAGGTGCTTGGGGGCCGAGGCGCATTGTGTTGACAGAGGCCTACAGAGGCCTGCTTCTCTTTCCCAGCACCCAGAGAGACAAAAGAAACAGCCTCCAGGAAAGTTGGACTGGTAGGACTGCCTGTCCTTCCCAAGCTGCTGGTGCAAAGTCTCTGTGCCGAACCCCAGACATCTGACTCTGGACAGCTGATCCAGCCCCTGTAGCAGCTGGTAATGAAGAAATGTGTGCCGTAACCCTTCTCATTAACTTTTAAATTGGAATTTATGTTTTTGCAAGTCAAGAGTGGTTCGGTATATATTATCTCATATGACTCAAGCTGAGTAAAACTCCTGTCCCTACTCTGAAGCCAGCCACAAACCCTGGGCTGCCCGGATGTGGTTAGCAGGACACACCGGGCAGGAGAGCAGCTGTCAGAAAGGACCCCTCAGACCTCTCCAGCTGGAAAAGCCTAGACCAGCAGTTCTCGACAACAAAGGTCATGACCCCTTTGGGGATCGCATACCAGATATTTACATTATGATTTATAACAGTAGCAAAATTATAGTTATGAAGTCTCAATGAAATAAGTTATTGGGGGGGGGGGTGTCACCACAACATGAGGAGCTGTATTAAAGGGTTGTAGCATTAGGAAGGTTGAGAACCACTGGCCTAGAAATCTGGTAAATATCCCTTAGGGTTGGGTCTGAAATATCTAGGCCCTTCTATTGTTTATTCTATTTGGTAGTTTAAGATAATGGAAAACAATCTAGATGATCTCTAAGCTCTAAGTCATACAAACAAGGCACCTGTAAACACGTTGAGTTTGCCTTGAGAAAAAACAAATATCTCCTGCTGCTGGTCATCCTCTGAGGCTTTTCTTTTCCCTTGAATTTAAACCTGAGTTACCCTGTTTTCATTTTCGCACAGTGACTTTCACTGGCCAGTGTGGTCCCATTCCCAGGCACACACATTTCAGAGGGAGGCTGACTGGCCTCAGGCACACGGAACCCTCCTCAATCGTCAAACCTGCATTGTATCTCGCAAAGAATGAAGAGAGGAAGGTTGTTGGCCATGAGAGAAAGGACAGTTACGGAGGTAGGAGCAGCACCTCTCATCTCTGTGAGGTCCCTCAGGATTGTGCTGTCCAGAGAACAGCCGGACTGCCAGGGTCTTCTCATAGGACTGTCCCCCAGCAATCGAGGCCGGTCAAGCTTTTGAGACCCTGTTCTCTTCATTTTCTAGTTTGATTTCTGCTGTTGTTAAAACAAAACAAAACAAGATCCACTGTGTCCAAAAGCAACGTGGGGAAGAAAAGGAGTAATGTGCCGTCCACTTCCAGGTCACAGTCTATCACTGAGGGAAGTGTTGGGGCAGGAACTCTGGTAGGAGCTTGGATCACAGAGGAATAGCACTGCTGGTTCTCTCACGCTCAGGCTCAGTTAACATTCTTATACACCCCAGGACCCTCTGCCTAGGAATGGCACCACTCACTGTGGGCCCTCCTGCCTCGGTTAATAATCAAGACCAATCTGCTCGAGGCACTTCCTCAGTCCAGGATTTCCTCTCAGATGACTGAGATGAAATGACTCAGCTGGCTGTCAAACGGGCAGTTAGATCTAAGGAGAACAGCAATTTCACCCTGGCTTTTCCTTTGATCCAAGCAAAATGGCCGCTAACGAGAAGAGAGGCGCCTCGTGCTCTCTCAACCAGTTCAAGATGAACACAGCATTATCATCCCACTAAAGATCTCACATGGGTCTGTAATGTGGAGGTGAAAGACCCCAAACATTAAGTGTCTCTGCGACACTCAGGCTCCCTGCTGAAAGGTTGGCAGGGACCTTCTGCACCCACACGCTGCCAAGTAGCAGGGTGTTTGAGGTACTTGTCCATACTACTAGGGGAGGTGATCCTGGGGCTGTGGGTGCTTCAGGATCTAGGAACAGGGCCTGCATAACAGGTATGATGCCATAGGACAGTGGCACAGCGGACATGCACATTCGTCCTCACCTGTCACTCTGTCCCAAGTCCCATGAACCAATATCCCATCCAGAGGCAACCTGGCCAACTGATGTGGGTAAGAACAGAGCATCCTCGCCTCTGTGATGTGACTGCCAAGCTTCTGCTAGCTCTTGGCAGGAAGAAGGCGAACACAGACTATCATATTGAGGGCCCCAGGGAAGCACCTTGGAAAAGCAATTAGGAACTGTCCAGACTGGGCAATTGCTGAGGTAGAGGAGACAATGGATTCTCATGCACACTTAATTAAACACAGGGACTGCTGTGACCTGAGCACTTCCAGTAGGATCAAGAAGGTGGTAGCGGAGCCCTGACCTCAGCCAAGGATGGGAGTCGGCTGCTCTTGCCTGGTCGCTTTGCTGTCCTGGCTATGAGGAGGTCCAGGGAAGGGTGGGATGAACAGGGGTGGATGGAAATGACTAGGGAATGTGTCTACAGGCAGAGTCTCCCGACGGCTATGTCCTGGTGATACAGGAGAAGCGTGCCCTTCTCTTTGTGGGCCCATCAGAGCAGCCAGGAGCACTGTGCTCACGTGATGGTGGCCTTGTCAACAGTGTGCCTGGGCAGGTGGCACTCAGCACTAAGAGGTCAGGTTCTCTGCATCGCCTGTTGTGGCGACCCAGCGCACTATAGGATGATCAGACTTCTCTCTGTAGCATGGTGTCCTTGGCTGTGACACCATCCCAGCCTCTATAGTCAGACGTATAAAGGAGTGGGCTGCTCTTCCAGCCCTCGGAAGGGAGCAACACTCCAAGGAAGGAGATGGGGGTGGGGGTGGGGAATAGAAAGGACAGAAACTGGGGTGTGTGAGGAGAGAAGGAAGGTTTCTCTCTCTTTTAGAGCCATAAGCTATGCAGATAGTCACACTCAGGAAGCAGAGCCACAGTCCAAGACTGAAGCACCCCCCCTTCCCCGCTGCCCCTGGTACGGTGTTGAAACACACCTGGAATTTTATGAACGAGGAATCAAGCCCAGCCCTAAGCCAGGCAATATCTACTGTGGTGATTAACAGAGAACGACTAGGGAAGCCCTGCGGAGAGATGGCACCCCGCTCGGGATCACTCAGAGAAAAGTGAAAGGAGTTGCGTGGTAGCTCAGGAGAACGACCTCCCCATCCCCGTGTCCACCTTATAAACACAGGTACAGAAGGCACGCCTCTCTCCAGGCCCCGCCTTGGCAGCAGAACCCAGATCTCGGCACACAGCTTACGTCTGCTGACGGAGCCCCCCTCGGTAGATAACACTCACCAAATCGCTGACCGTCTCCGTTGCTACTCAGTGTACGTCCTGGAAGGACCTCTCAAGGTCTCCTCCCCACCTTCCAGAAAGGGAGGCCCTGCCAGTCAGCATGCTGCCACTTCCGGCCCGATGGCCCCCACGCTCCCCCAGAGACCAGCGCAGGGGAGAGCACCAGGTAAAGGGGAAGCCCCTTCCCGAGTCAAGCCACACCCACACGAGAGCTTTGTTTCCTGCCCCAGCCAAGTAGTCTTCCTGCTATTCCTCTTAGTAAATGCACGACCGTGGTGCATACCACCAGGATACAACACTGAAGGGCAGTGTCAGCAAGAGAGCACGGGGCTGGAGCTGCCCCGTGGAGACGCAGATTCACTCGGAAGCTGTTGATGCCCTCAGTCTAGACAAGTCCAAGACTACAACCAAGGGAGGGGCCAAGGCAAGGGACTCATACTGGAACCCTGAGTGTCCGGGGACTCCAAGAGCACAAAGAGCATGTCGGGAAGATGGGACATTTTAGAGCTAGAAACTAGGCTGTGTCTTAATTAGGGAGTAGAGCTGACACCCAGGGCTGAAGCACTGCTGGTAATTCAGACACACCTGAGTGTGCCAGCCTGTTTGGTGGCAATGTGAGAGAGTTGTACCACATCTGCCAAGTCATGGCTGGCACCCACGACAGTTATATTAAGGCAAAGAACCTGTGTGGCCCTGCAGTGACTGCTGCAGTGAGATTTTCCTCCTCTTCCTTTGAGCTCAGGACTTCGGATTTGCTCTCTCTTTCCAGATCTGAACTGTCCTTGCGCAATGATCCGCAGTGTCAGGCATGGATACTGGGAGGACAAGCCCCAGAAAGCCACAGTGGCATACACAGATATCAACCAAGCAGGCCCAGAGGAGTTGGTAGGCAAAGCTGGGAACCAGGAGACACTGCGGAAGGCAGCAAGAGAAAATAAGGAAGCTGACAGGGAGAGGGACTGTTAGGCCAACTCCTGTCTGCCACCACTGTCCCAGCCTGGACTTCAGCTGTGCGGTGGATACACAGGAATGGGGAGACAGACAGACAGACAGACAGACAGACACACACACACACACACACACACACACACACACGCATACACACCCTTCCTGCTCTCTGTTATGCTTACCTCTGCCCCCAGGAACCACCAAGCCATTAGGCTCCCTGGGCAAGAAAGATGCTGCCCTGGTGTTTTTGTTTGTTTGTTTGTTTGTTTTTAAAGATTTATTTATTTATTTATTTGTAAGTACACTGTAGCTGTCTTCAGACATCCCAGAAGAGGGCATCAGATCTCATTACGGGTGGTTGTGAGCCAACATGTGGTTGCTGGGATTTGAACTCAGGACCTTTGGAAGAGCAGTCAGTGCTCTTAACCACTGAGCCATCTCTCCAGCCCCAGGTGCTGCCCTGTTGAGAGTTGTACAGCCACAGCTGCCCCTCCACATTACCCATTACAATGGCTATACCCCCTTTCCTAATAGGCCTCCCTTAGGAAGTGACCAGACATCCCTGGTCCCCAATAAAAGACATTCCACAAAGTATGTCTCTTCTGCTACTCAGAAAAGGATGAAAGAGGAAAACTAGATGCCTACACTGACATTAAGAATCTAAACTCAGCTAAATGCACCATTTCCATGTCTCTTGCTAAAAGTCACCCGAATTTATGTACAGATTGCAAAACAGGTGGAGAACATGATGTCCCAGCAGCCCCTGGCCTCCCAAGTTAGAGTATGGCTTAGCCATACACCACACTGTTTTACTAAGAGAGACAAGAGGTTGAGGGCAGGAGATAGAAAGCTGTCGAAGAGCACAAGCTGGACGGCGTGTTGCACCCCGCATGCCGGGTTCACCTCACTCCATCTAAGGAGGCACACATCCCACTGTCCTCTCCAGCTGGGTCACATTCGAGAACCGCAGACACATCTGCCAAAGTATGAGGACGCTGCTTATCGCTGGCCCAACTCCAGGACCTGATCCAAGCAAAGATCTCAATATATAACACACAGTGCTGCCTGAATGAAACCAGACACACACGAGAGAAGGCATGGGTGTGAAGGCCACGGCGAGCAAAACTAATTAGGGCTAATGGCCAATAATCAGGCAGTGGAGACTTTCACAGATGAAAGACCTGAGCAAGCTGTCGGAGTGCTTTATGTCACTTTCCTGGCTGGATACTAGCTATACGTGAGAAGTCACTCAGCCAGCCGTCTGCATACGATGTGTGCAGCAGGGTGCATACTTTTCCCCGGTTAACCGTCAACCCAAATTCCTGATACCTCTGTACCACAGTGAGCTGACAGGTGGGCTATCCTACCCTCTAGCCCCTGCCATACATACCCTGTCTGGGACATTCCCCATGGGCATTCAGATGGCCCAGGCCCACGCACTTACCGGCTGCAGCCCGTCCTCCTGTCTCTGGCTCTGGCTGGGGCGGTTGATGAAGGAACGCGTGGAGACTTTGTAGTGGTTCAGTAGGCATACAACGACCACCACCATCACCGTCACCACCACGACAATGATGAGGACCTGTGCGAATTCCAGCTCAGCTGCAAGGGAAGAAGGAGGATCGTGAGCAACGGCCCCAGCACCTGTGTGATGCTCTGACTATGGTTCCTGACTTGCAGGCAGTCATGACCCCTCCCAGACATCCATGAGGGAGACAGAAGCTGTGGCTACATTTTGGAAGAGAAGAAACGGCAGTCATAAAGCTGGGCCAGGGCTGACACTTGAGCTCTGCCTACAGAGGCTTTGGTATTTTAACTTTTTGGACAAAGGGAGATTCTGGGCGTGCCCTGTCCCACAGATCTCTGTTGCTTAGCTTGGTGAAGTTCAAAGACCAGGTCTTCAAACTTAAGACCTTCAAGAGAATGTTTTGCTGGCCCTACCAGACTGCCAGGGTTTTGGCTACAACCCCCCTCACTGACACAGTGGAGCTCAAGGTCAGCCCTGTGAGCTCACCACAGGCAGCTGTTAAATTGGCACCTGTTCCATGTTGGGCCAACCTCAGGACAGCTCAGACTGTCTCTTCAATTCCCTTCCTGTCTGACAACACCCACCATCTCTCCATTCCAGCAGAGCTGAGAAAGTCTCTCATGGCTGAGGCTATCCCCACTACCACATCTGCGTAACCTCTCCCCCCCAAAAAAAAATAAAAAATGAACTCATCTCTCTGCTTGAGCTAAATTTCTCAGAGCGCAACTGTGCATTAAAGAGAAAATAAATATTAAGAGGCCAGCTTCGGCCTCCAGTCCTGGGAGGGTACGCCTTTGTAAGTGACTTAGAACGCAGAGCCCCATCCTGCAGGCTCAGTGTCTGAGTAGTAAGGTTCCCAGTTCCAACGCCAACATTACAAATGATTCCTCCCATCATTAATATGCCATGGATATGCACGACTGGAGTCCCTCCCTGATCCAGCATCTCTGCCACGATCCTGAGCCGAGTGCACAGTCAGTGCACAGTGATCACAAGTCTGCAGCGGCTTGCGTGGTGTTCTCAGTATGCGGTGGTGCCCCGGCAGGTAGTTTAATGACTTCAACAGGAAAAGGAAGACCAAAGACTGACTCGGGGATATACTCAGGCCCAGAGAAGGTACTCATGCCCACGACTCCGAGGGGGCCCTTCCCAAGGACAGCAATTACTGGCAAGGCAGACCTCCATGACTGCAGGGGACAGTAAGTAAGAACACCACGCATCCAGTCAAAAGTCCAAGGGCAGACACCTCTGTACACAGCATGAAGAAGGCAGGGAAGTTCAGGCCAAAGGGAGCTTAGAAATGAAGATGAAATCCTAAGCAATGTCCTGGTTTGACCGACTTCGCATTTTACAAAGGAACAACAGAGCGGTCACAAACTGACCTTCAGGTCAAAGCATGCCCTTATGTTTACCAGTGTCTCCTTTTTGTCAAAAGATCACGTTGCTTAGCAGACTCGGAGCAGAAAGAAAGGGATTACAACCGGAAGACAGTCTCGAGGACCTCTGGTCAGCCCTTCACTTGACAGCTCTTTCTACCTTTGCCTGAACGTGGAAGCCTGCGAAGGCACAGCCAAGAAAACCAAGTTGTGTTTTCACAATTCCATGGGCCTCTCTGTAGGAATGAATCCTCTCTGAAAACAATCTTATTATAGAAATGTTTAAAATACTTTAAAAGACTGAAAACTTAAATTTCAGAGAAGAAAGCAGACTACCGTGGCCGAAGCCCTGCAGGCTTCCCTGACTCTATCCACGCCACGCCATCCTGGTGGGAGGTCAGGTCTGGTTAGCACACCTACTAAATAAATACGGCCTCTTTTTAATTATGGCCAAATTATTGGGGGAGAGTGGTAAGGAGAATGGAAAAGCTGCTACGTGTATATGTGAATACTGGCACAAATTTGTCAATAATCGATCAAGAAAGAGCCCTTAAAAGTGACATGTCAATTCAAATGGACAACCATGTTTACGGTGTGGTTTAAGGACCACCTTATGGAAAAAGCTGGTCGTGTACCCCCTAAACTCTCATTATCACTGATAACCTGCCCCTTTCTTTTTAAAAAATATTTCATTAAAGAATTCTGTGGCTGTGGCTATGGCTGTGTGCCTGTGAGTACAGGTGCCTGCAGAGGTCAGAAGACGGCACTGGATGCCCCGGAGCTGGATCTACAGGTGGCTGTGAGCTACACAACTCGGGTGCCAAGGGCTGCCCTTTGGTCCTCTGCAAGAGCCTGTGCTCCTGGTGGATAAGCCATCCCTCCAGCCATCCTTCCCTTGCCACTTACACCAATTTAATAGGCAAACCTGTGCACATTGCCAGGCAAGATGGCCAAACCAGGCACAAACCTGCCCAGTGCTAGAGAGGACAAGGCAGGAGGCTGCCCAGGTGGACCAGCCTCCACGACTATGATGCGGCCCTGAGAAAAAAATCAAGCACCGCCAACAAGCACCTCATCTCATGTTTATTTATCTTGATTTTGTGTTGTCTCCTCCAATTGCTGGCACTTTCTGATCTTTTTCTGGACTCCTGGTAATTCATGCTTCCCTTTCTTATAATTAATTTGCATTAGTCTATTTGTAGTTTTTTTTCCATGAACTTCTGATGCATTTATGAGAAATATTGATATTTTATGGCTACAAGATTTTGTTCCATATGTTGCAAATACTTTCTCTTTGTTTCTTATTTCTATAAATTCTGTGAGTTTCTCTACAGATGATATTTTTTATGGTACCAATGATATTCATATTCTCTCTCTCTCTCTCTCTCTCTCTCTCTCTCTCTCTGTGTGTGTGTGTGTGGGGGGGTGCTAATATTCCCTAAACATTTTTTTCCCTTGAAGAACTTCTGCTTTGTTCTTCCATGTTTAGATCTTTATTTGTGTTGCATTTTGTACTTCCGGTCCAAGACAGCGCAGGGCGTTCTGAATGAAATGATGTAATAATGCATTACTTCAAAATCCAAGCAAGGGTGAGCAAGGGTTCCACTGCACAAGCAGTGCGCAGCATCGGTCCCTTTGAAAGGCAGAGTCACACCTTCGCCCTTCTCCTGAGGGCCGACGTTTCTCAGCCTCCATCCCGAGCTCTCCTGTGAAGCTGCCACCCAGACTCCCTGGAACTGCCCTGCCCTGCCCTTGCTGAGCTGTCTGCAGTTGCACAACTTGCCCCCGGGGTTTCAAACATGAGCTCAGAGCCCTGGCAGGGACATCTAAGGCACCAAGGCTTCCCAGCGCCACCAGGAGTCCGCAGGTACCAGAGCATCAGGAAACTGAGGCGTGTGGTAGGATGAGGTAACAGGTTTACTCAAGGGCTTTAGAAGCATAAAGAGGGTCCCTGGAGGTGGGACATTGGCTAAGGCAATCACCCCAACACTAATACCCAGGGGCACCCTGGGCCAATAGGAGACTGATGAGAATCTGAGCCACTCAGCCCAGGCATGAGAGGAGGCTCTTCCAGCAGACAAGAATGAAATCCAGGGTGCCCGGTCCCTAAGGCCAGAATCTTAGCAAGTCATGGCTAGCAGCAAGGACATGTCAGGATCCCTGCGCTGCTTCTTAAAGCCCCACTGCTTTACATCAGAGCCTCTGGGTGCAGGACCCGTAGCGCAGCACCATAGGTGAAGGGCTAGGGTGGGAGAGAAGGCACAACAAAAGCCCGACATCTGAGTTTGATCCCTGGAGGAGAGAACTGACTCCTCAGAGCTGTCTTCTAACCTCCACATGTCTGTCATGGCATGCACGTGCTGACACAGACACCCCCATCATACATATGCAATGCAGAGATAACATCAAATTAAAATAGTTTAAAGTCTACCTACTCTTTGAAGTTGGGGCAAAATAGTCAATGAGAACAGATCATCTTCTCATTTAAGTTGCAAGAGACAGAAAACTAGAGCTGGGAAAATAGGAAGAATAAAAATATCCAGCGCTAGGGGATTCTCAAAGTGAAAACCATTACACAGGGGGTGGGACCCCAGGGGATGAGCAAGGTTCAGCGTCCTGCTCTGTGGAAAGCCCCCTCTGCTGCCCTCAGTCCCTTCCCTCCCTCCTCTTCTCCCTCTCTAACCAATCACCCACGCCATTTATGTTAAACAGAAGCCTCTGCCCCTAAATCTGCACAGCTTTTCTTTAAGTGGTGGGGGACGGGTGTGTGTGTGTGTGTGTGTGTGTGTGTGTGTGTGTGTGTTTGCAGGCATGCACGCGTGCAATGTGAGGGAGCCCTGCCAGCACACTGCCAGAAGATGTTTCGCTTTTGCTGTTGCTTTTGAGGGTGTCAGTTAGGAAAGGGACGTTGAGAAGAGAATGAATTCTGAAGGAATACTGAGATGGGAATACTTTTTAAACCCACAGAAACAGCAGCATTTTGAAAGATAATAGGATGCTTTTGAGGTCGCCAATTTTTCATGTAGCCCCACTACAGATTCTGAGCACAGCCCGCTGGTCAGGTCTCCCTTGGTTTCAACAGTTATGGAGAGCAACAGAAGTAAGGCCACACAAGTAAAGGGCTGCAGGTTAAACCAATTTTCCGAGCTCCTGCTCCTCTTCCGGGACTGTTGTTCAAGGTGCAGAGCGTGACTCACCGCCACCCCAAACACCAGAAACTTAATAATAAATTCAAAGCTTACAGGAAGGGATTACGGTGCTTCGGTTTATGATCGTAAAAACAGTGCCGATGACGACAGTGATGACGGCATCTCTATCTGTACAGCAACATCCCCAAGAAATTCTAGGCTGTACAGTGCTGGGGACTGCAGGAACAGGCCTGTGTGGAGTAGGCTGGTTTGTTCCTTGGTCCGGTGGGGCCCTGGACTGAATCATCCTGGAGGTGTGAATGTCTGGACTATTTTTAATGAACTCTGGGGAGATGTGTTTGTACTACCCTTGGGCTCCTAATATAACACTCACTTCTATTTGCAGGATGGCTAGCCCCGTCTTCCATTCAGTCTTTCTTCCATGAATACATCCCCGTCAGCCGAAGCCGAGGCTTCTGAACGTTTAATTAGTTTTAAGTTCCAGATGTGTGATACGTTCCCTCACAGACATCCTATTGTGGGAGAACATGCCGTGGGCTCCATGGTTAGCCCTTTCTCTCACCAGCAAAACTGACGCCTTGGCAGTGTGTGGGAAAGCAGGCATGCAAAACACTTATGTCATGGCCGGGACCGGCCACTCCTCGCAGATCTCTGAGTGAGTCGGCTCCTATCTTTACCGAAGCAGCCTCTCTAGCTCACTGCCCTTCCTGCTCAATCTGCGAACTCGGAGCCTGGAAGAAGCCCACCAGCCTGCCACGGCATCCCACCCTCCAGGCAGCCCCCTCCCCAGCAAGCCCTTCCAATCCTCTGCCGCTGCTGGAGACACAGAGACCAGCCTCCCGCCGTTGCCCTGGTCTTGTTTGGTTTCTGCACAATGAACTCCGTGTCTGCATTTCCTTCCTGTGTCTGTCCCGCTCAGCAGAAACAGGTGTAGAGAGAAGATGACAGCCATGGGGGCAGATGACTCTTTGTGGTTCTAAGACGCCTGTAGATGTCTGGAAGTTCCTACGATCTGTAAATTCTTTCCAAAACCCCAGAACCAAAGAGCAGTGGTAGCAGGACGGTGGACGGGGCAGGGACTGGAATCTACTTAGCCTATAATTGCCTTGAGGCTCGTGAACTATTAGGACAAAAATACTCCTGGGCGATTTTAATGGTTGAATGAAAATTCACACTCATTAAACAGCGCAGCTGAGGGGCAAGCTCCAGCCTCTGTGACAAAAATGACTTTACAGCTAAAAGTTCAGACGGCAAACCAATAGGGGCTGGAGCTTATGGTTAGATCACAATTTTTAAACTTTCATTTTCCTTTGTGGCCAGTCGGTTACTCCAATTTATTTTTTTAATGAGAACAACAAATGGGAGAAATTAAAAATAGAAATACAAAGACAGCCAAGTTTTGCAACTGCTGGCTGTATCTTCCATTATGAATTCCTCTCAGACCCGATAATAACAGGCTCCTGACCTTTACGTTGCTTCCTATATGTATGGATCCCATTCTGTACTGACCTTCTCTCATAGACCAAGCCCTGGGCTATATATCTTGTCCATCCATAGCTTACGGATGTGAAGTTGCTGTGTATTACATACAAGGTGATCAGGTCCAAAGAAGGGACTTCAGTTTCCTAATCTGTTTGCACACTGTCTCTCAAGGAGCCATTTTCTGGCAAACACCCAGCAACAACTTTAATAACACTAACATTTTACCAAAGATTTCCATATTTTGCACCAAGAACCCAGCACAGATTGTCCCCAGAAGAGGAGGCTCACAGTTGCTCTAAAGTACCTGCTTATATATTCCTATTGTATCCTGATATGTACACAAGGCAGTTTATATACATAATAAGAATGGAAGTGGTAACCTATGATCCATCAGTGGAGAAGATAACAAGAGGGCACCTCCAGTCCCAGCCAGTCCCCTCCCATGCACGGGTAGGCTGAGAGCAGAATTAGAGTAAGGAATCCCCAGAATACAGACTGCAAGACTGTCCAGCCAAGGTAACATCAAAGGCTGAAGTTCCTATCCAGTACAGCCACTTTTTTTCTACATACATCATAATTCAGACTATCCTGATCTCTTTAGTATAACTAAAAACAAACAAACAAACCATGTTACAATCAAAGATGGGTGACAAATTTTTCTTTAAAAACAAAAACAAAACAAAGCAGCAGAAGAGGAAGAATATAAGTGTTAGAAACCTTTAAAAAGTAGTCCATCCCCTGCCTTGCTATAAATGGGAACTGAAAGTACCTAGAAACATAATCCCTCCTTATAGGAGTCATTTAAAATCCACCCTCGCGTCACCTCCACATTATTAATTAGGAAGGTGTCAGAAGAAATACGGCTGCACATGTAACTGTCATAGTCACGGTTTCGAGCGCGGCTCCTAAGTGCTGGCTTGCTGGCAGTCTGTTCGCCTTTCACTCTCTAGGTCCCCATTACTCTTGGAGCCCATTTCTGTTTCCCATTATCTCCTATTACCTTGATAACCCAAAAAAAAACTAGTCAACAATCCAATTGCATTAAAATAGATACATTTTTTTTCTTTTCTTCCAAATGTTATTTTCAGCAACTCAGGGAAAAAAACTATCAGTCAAAGAGGGAATTTTTAGGGTATATGCAGGGGGAAAATTATATATATATATGTATATATATAATGTATATATGTATATATAATTTCCTTCCCCTGAGAGTAACAAGCTTAATTCCCCTGAGAGTAACAAGCTTAATTGCAAACCAAAGAAGATAGAAAAAGCTCCCTTGAGATTCCCTCCCGACAGAGCCAACAGACTTCTCTGAAGAAAAAAAATATATATATATATATATATTTTGTCAGGGTCTTCTGTATCTCAAGCAGGCCTCTAATTCACTCAACTCATTATGAAGCTTAGGAAAACCTTGAACTTCTGATCCTCCTGACTCTACCTCTCAATTTCATGGGATACACGACTATTGCCAGGTTTGAGGAAAAAAAAAAGTCCTGAGAAGGACTTAACTGCTCTACACACACACACACACACACACACACACACACACACACACACAGCAAGCCCCAAAGACCCTGCATCACCCGCAGCTACCCTTTGCAAATGTACCTTTTTTAAAGAACAGGTCTTTCAATTGAACCTCCTTCAGTGTGCTGTTGTTCAGCAGATCGATGGACATAATCAAGTCCTTTGCCAGGGGGACTCCAACTGTGTCACAGCCCACCCAGCTCAAACCATCCTCCAACATCAGCCAGTCTCCTCTCCAGGCAGCTGAGAGAGAGAGAGAGAGAGAGAGAGAGAGAGAGAGAGAGAGATAGAGGTGGAGGGAGTTCTTATGTCTTTTTCTATTCTATCAGCAGGGGCCCAGCCCAGGTGCTAGACTCAAAGGCTGTGGCTCCAACCACAGACTGACTACCAATTATCAACTGCCATCAACAGCAATCAGGAGGTCTGTGGCAGGAAACTGGCAATGTCACAGACAGTAAGCCCGTGAGCCTCCAATCCCAAGAGCACTCAGTGCTGTTGACGACAACATATATCAGTGATTAGTCTGCATTTCTCTGGGTTTGGCCTCACACCCAGACAGGTCACATCCAGACATGTCACATCCCAACATGTCTCGCGTGCGCGCGCGCGCACACACACACATACACACAGGCAAGCAGAATGTAGCTAGACAATTCACCTTATTCTACTACATTCACTCATCTTTTCTTTTTTTTTTTTTTTTTTAAACAAGCAAACGGGCAAGCCAGACACAGAAGAGAGAAGGATCTGAAAATTGCAACACAGTATCTTTTTCTTCCCTCTCTGCTGGAAGCTTTCAGAGTTGAGGACACACAATGCGAGCTTACCGAGGTAACAGGGCAAGCAGCAACATCAGCCTTGGGTATCCAGCTGCCCGCACCCAACACATCTCTCCTTCTGGAGGCCAGACTACAGGCTATCTTTCTTGATCCCCCTCCCCACAGAGTCCCCGACAGCTTACAGCAGCCCTCCCAGCACTGACAGCTGGCAATACCTTACCACAGCTAGAACTGCTCACATTCCCAGTTTCCTATTCCCTCTTATCAAGCTCTCGTGGGCAAAGCAGCACAAAAACAGCCCAGAGAGAAGTCTTTAAAACCAGAACTCTCCATTTTACTATGCAGTTTTAATTCAAGCGGTTCCGAAATTACAGAAAAATAACCTCAAGTGATACAAAGGAGTCATTCAAACAGGAAAGTGAAGACCTGACTCAGGAGGGCTCTTCCTTTTGTACAAGAAGTCCCTTTTCTCTTGAGGTCTAGACAGTGGTTTTCAAACGTCCTTAAAACCTTTCTTAAGTATCCTGATGTCTCGAGGCTGTGTGGAGAGGCTGTGTGGATGGCTGCACGTCTGTTACAGTTTTCAGAAGAAAAAAAAAAATCACCTGGCAGCCACAGTGAAAAGGGCCAAGTGCCATGGTCACACTGTAAATAACCCCAGCCGCGGGCACTGCACTCTGCCTAGAATAGCTTTTGTTTTTCCTTATTTAGGGTAAATAGGAATGAAGTGTGGGCCAGGACAACAGTGCTGGCTGTAGGAGTTGTCAAAGCAAAGCTAAACTGTTGGTTACCACCAGAGTTAGAAATAAAGACAATTAGGGCAGCAGCCAGTCCCTGCCCAGAGCCCAGGAATGTCACCTGGGGCACGACAGCAGGGTCCAGGACCTTCGGACCTCTCTCTCTCTCCTGGTCTAATTACTGGAAGCAGGAAAGGAACCAGAGACCCACCAAGATCTTGGGGATGTTTCTCATGACTCAAAGAAGCAGAAGGTTCAACAAGAAAATTGGCACAAGATAAGATGGTCACGTCAAGGCAAGAGAGTTCTTGAGTCATTTCTAAATGAAAAACACAGCTTCCTTCTTTAGTGATACTGGTCTTGGCTTTTCTCAGGGTTATGCTGCTGAGTGAAGAGTGGGGGGAGGGGAGTTCAAGTAGATTCAGAGAGTCCCCAGTTCATGGAATGCTCTAGAACAGCCAGTTGCAAGGAGAATTGGAAACTGCTTCCATATTAAGTCAGCTTCTCTGGCCTCCAGCTATCTCTTGTTCCTAGAGCCTGGGGATCCTTCAGTTTAGGGACAACAGTTTCCAGTCAGAGGCGGTTGGCATGATGGCTCACGGTGACACCACTCCACACAGGAGAGCATATGATTGTTTTCTAAGTCTCTTGTAATATTGGGGATTTGACAAGTTTCATGGGATCTGAAACTCCCTTCTGTTTTTTGCTACCAGACACATTTGCATTTTGAAATACCCATGAATAATCAACTTTGGAGTGTTCATTTTCAGAATGTTATAAACACCTTATGCCTCTAGGAATCTGTGGGACATTAGGGGCACATGACAGGTGGATCTCTGAATTGGAAGGCAGCCTGGTCTACACAGGAAGCTCTAGGCCAGCCAGGGCTACATGGCAAGACCCAATCTCAAACAAAACAAAAACAAATAGAAAAAGAATCAGCATGGTTGTCATTTTAATAGACACACATTTGTGATGTCCAGTTGACTCTTATCACTGGGCATTTTTGTAACCAATATGAATTAAGTTCTAATTGTTCTGTTTAAAATGAAGCTAAAAACTTATGACCTTATAGATGAATGTTTATTTTAAGCTCGCTAACACACACACACACACACACACACACACACACTACTGTCTTGTATTCCTGTGGGATAGTCACTATAAACTGCTGAGCACAGTGTCTGTAGAACAGGCTGGGTCTGCAGTGTGCTTAGAGCACAGCCTGGTTAATGTTACACAGAGCCCCACCGTCTAAGAACACAGCCTGGTTAATGTTACGCAGAGCCCCACCGTCCAGCATTCGCTGAGGGGCTAGCTGTGTTGGTTCCATAGGTGAGGTCCTTTCTCTTGTTTTTCCTCCTTTAAACGCACTTAAGGAAGTTTCTCTTGAGAGAGAGTTCAGAAGTCAAAACATACGAACCATAATGGAGGGGTGTGGCCCATGACAAACATCTCATTCTGGCTACAGTATAAAAACACTGGCCCTTTTCTTTTTTAATTACTTAACTTACTTTCTTGAGATTATAATATGATTACATCATTTTCTACCCTTCCCTCACCCTAAAACCTACCATTTACCCTCCTTACTTCCCTAAAAAATTTACAATCTTTTTCATTAATTTTTATTATATGGTCATATACATGTTATGGTCATATGCATATATATACATATATGTATATGACTATACATATGTGTATATGTATAAATACATATATGTAATCATATAAACATACTACACATGTATGTATAAATGCATATGACTATACATACATACATATACTCATATATACCCATATACATATATATTCCCAAATACATTAAATACAACCTGCTCGGTCCATATAATGTTGCTTATATGTATGATTTCAGGTGGTTTGGTCCTGGATAACCAACTGGTGTGCTCTGTCCTTGGGAGGACTATTCCTCCGACTCTGGGCACTCCTTAGCTGTCTGGAGCTCTCTGCACGGGCTCTGGCCCTCGCGAGCTCTCCCTCGCCCATGCTGGCACGTCTGCCGAAACTGCCCTTGCTCAGCTCACGTGTCATTAGTCGTGTTGGCGAGGCCGTACGGGTGCTATGGAACTACTACGTGCAATGTTTCTTTTCCCTCACTTCAGAAGAGATGGCAGCACACGAAGCTGAAGGGCATGGGGAAGACTAGAGTGCTGGCCAGAAGGGCACACGCGTGATATAAACACACAAAACCAATCAAAACAAAACAATCAGAAACCAATTGCAACCACATGCTCGCCCACCGCATCTTGGAACCACAGCTTTACGGACGGATACTCATTTTCTAGCAGACTTTGAGCTGACCTACGAGCCTTCGCTATGCTCAGCAGAGGCTTGGAGCACTGTGCCAGGTGGGGTGACCTCACATGGACCTTTCACGGAGCTGGTTGGCAGCAGTGAAGACATGTCAAAGCAGCACTAATGACCTCACCATCGCTTCCTCTAGAGAAGTCTTCAAGCAACATAATCCACCTGACAAACCCTTGTGAAGTGCTTGCAGCCCTCCAGAGGAAACACACAGCCTTGACTATAATCCTACATACAGAGTTGCCTTTTCTAAGGCACCGAACTGTCTCAGGTTCTAACGGTATGTTACTGTGCCTTTAAGAACTGACCCTACTCAGGGGACTGGCTTTCAAACATGGTCTGTATAGGACAAACCAAGGGAGCTGAAAGCCTCAGGGGTCCCTGGAATCCGAGAGAGACAGGGGGCTAGTAGACTAAGCAGTATGTCTAATGGCTCAGGGTTGGGCTGGGGGAATAAAGAATCCCTCCTACCCAGGAATATTTGTTTCTATGATAGCGGTTAGCATGTAACCTACCCAGCTGCTCATTTATTTCTTCATCATGGGCTCCTTTGCCATCTCTGTTCTCTGCTCTACTCCACAGACAAATTCTCACAGCTAAAGATCATTTGAAGAGGTACAAATACCCTTTCCAAGTCTGTGGAGCAGTAAGCCGGCATTTACAAAAAACATCTAGAAACTTCCAAGCTTTGTACATTTTTTTTATCTTCACACCAACCCCGAAAAGCATAGTTTCTTGTTCCCAATTTGTTGATGAGGGATCCAAGACTCAACGGACGGTAGAAGCAGAGGTGGGGTAGGAGGCGGACGATAGCTTTGAGACTTCCTATGCGCCCATCATTTTGTTTGGTGAGCAGTAAACCAAATATCGTTCATCAACATATGTAAAACTTCCTGAAGCTAACCAAAGGATCCAGCAGATTGATGAGTGCTTGCTTTGATTTTTTTTTTTACATCTTGATTGCCCATTTTAGACATTAAGAGATATATTAACTCATAAATCCATTTCCACAAGGCTCTTAGGACCATTTTGTGTTTCAAATGCTTGCAGCCCCATTAAGAATCAATGGCCCCGACCATCATATTATATGTTCTTAGTCTTTGGGGGTTTTTTGACTATGCAGTAATATTTTGATCTGAGATGAGTTTTTCCACATAAAAGTCATACCTTGGAATTTGGTCTTTACAAACTGAAACTGTATTTTAAGAGTTTGTAGCCGGGCGATGGTGGCGCACGCCTTGAATCCCAGGACTTGGGAGGCAGAAGCAGGCGGATTTCTGAGTTCTAGGCCAGCCTGGTCTACAGAGTGAGTTCCAGGACAGCTAGGGCTACACAGAGAAACCCTGTCTCAAAAAAATAAAAAAATGAAAAAATAAAAAAGAGTTTATAATGTTCAAAGGTCAAGGAATTAAGGTACTTTAAAGGAATATAAATACTATGTTCCTAAAGACACAAAACAGTAATAGTTTGATATTTGTGGGTATTAGCTTGTAGCCTGGAAAATTTTACTAATATATCCTTAGTGCTCAAAGAATGCAACACAGAGAGGTCTTTATATAGAAACCTAAATACTGCATGTGTATCCAACTAGGTCTATATTGGTATAAATGTAAATACATCTAAAAGTGTGTGACTCTATGTAGCCAGCAAGCCAATGAGATGGTTTAGAAGATAATTAAGTAGTCAAAATCAAATAGTTATAAGATAACCTCTTAATAGGAAATGAACTCCATGTATTAACAAATTTTGGAGTTTACCTTACATATCATCTATGCAACCACAGCACTATTTCTCTTCTAAGAAAAAAAAATATTCCTGTTTATGGTGGTCCAGATTTGTATAATGCTCAAGCCATTCCCTACTAAGTGGGATATACACCTTAGTGTATATTACTGTTATAAAATTACTTTTCCAAACAGTAGAAAACACATAGATAGTTAAGATAGTAGCTAAATTCAGGTGCTCCTTGTGCTTCCAGGGCTGTTATGTTACATTTTTAACTTGAGCTGGATCCATCTTCTCTTCTGTAAAATAAGACAGAATAGTTCCTGCATATGGTGCTTGGGAAATGGAGATGCAAAAACTCCACTAATCAGCCAGTGCCTGGCCCCAAGGATCTGTAGTAGCTCTTGAAGCTTATCAGAAAGTCAGAATCTCAGTCTGAGTTTAACAAGGCCTTAGGCTCGGGCCAGTGTGACGGCTCAGTGCCGACAGGTGCTTGCATACAGGCCTGACAACCTTAGTTCACTCCCTAAATCCTACAGGGTAGCCTGGAAGAACCGGCTTCTAAGGAGAGACGCCCCCTGACCTCCAACCTTACACACACATGGATGCACACACACACACACACACACACACACACACAATTTGAACAGATTAACTTTTTAAAAAAGAAAATTACTTTAACTATAAGCTGACTCATCGGTACACCAAAAACCCAGGTCTGTTTCCTGCGGTACGGGGGAAACTGTGTTCATCAGAGTGAAGAAATGAGAACAGAACCCTGGTCTCTGGTTTTTCATAACTATTCCACGATGACTTTAAAGAACAGCAGTCAGTCTGCAAGTGTTTGTGTGCACTTGGGTATGCAACAGTAAGGCTGCATTCCTAGACTGAGGGTAATATCAGTATCACAGGTAGGTGCTGGGCTCTTCTCCCACCAGCTGATGCTATTCCCACTCACTAATGCTTTAGGAGAACCCGCAGGGGTTGACAGTGTCACAGGGACCATGGGAATAGCAAACAAGAGTCTCGTGTTGAGAGATGATTTCTTTGAATGCAGACTTTTCCATTTTATATGTGTGCCTGTGCCCACGAGGACTCAAAAAGGCATCGGCTCTCCCCAGGAATGGAGTTACAAGTAGCTGTGATCACAGGAAGGTACTAGGAGTTGCTGTGTGCACCAGACATGCACGTAGAAGCATAAAAGGAGGGGCGCATAACCAAAATAAATTCAGTCATGGCTAACACCAGCACAGCACTCACAGGGGTCAACTGACTGACCCATCAAAACTATTAGAGCTCCTGCAACTGGGTCATTTAATTCTTATAACTACTACGCAATGAGTGCCAGATGTTACCATCTTAAATATAAGTGAGGCAAAGGTACAGGAAGGTGAGGTATCTTAGCTGAAGTCACATAGCTTGTAAGTGGCAACGATTCTAGTAGTGCAATCTGCTCCTAACGACATGATCAGATAATCATAAATATAGGGGTTCCCAATATGGCCCCAGAGCCAAACCCTGTTTCTAAAAGGAGCTTTGGTTTAAGCTTTGGTTTCCTTTAAAGGAATCAAGAATGAACTATTTCTCTAGGACAAAGGCTCTTGGGAAGGACAGGGCCATAAACTCCACCATTTAGAAAGTTGCTTATCTTGGCTTCTTTTCTGTTGCTGTGATAGAAGACCCTGGCCAAGAGGAACTTGGGGGAGAAAGGGTTTATTCTGGCTTATGGTTCCAGAGGGGATGCACACAGTCCTGGCAGAGGACTATGAGGCAGGCCTGGCAGTCAAGAAGCAGAGTAGTCACAGTTGATCAACAAACACAGGAATCAAAGAAAGAGAACAATGGGAGTGGGGCCAGGCTATAATGCCTCAAGGCCTGTCTTCAGTTCTTCCCCCTAAGAACTGAAGGCTCGCCTGGGCGGTGGTGGCGCATGCCTGTAATCCCAGCACTTGGGAGGCAGAGGCAGGCAGATTTCTGAGTTCGAGGCCAGCCTGGTCTACAGAGTGAGTTCCAGGACAGCCAGGGCTACACAGAGAAACCCTGTCTCGAAAAAACCAAAAAAAAAAAAAAAAAAAAAACAACTGAAGGCTCTCTATCTTGAAGGCTCCATAACCTCCCGGAGCTGCACCACCAGCCCGGGACCATGTGTCCATGCATATGAGCCTAATGGAAACATTTGGAAGTCAAACTGCAGCAAAGATCTTTACACCTCATAGAAAATGCTCTTGATAATATACAAAAAAATTTTTTTAAATCAATAAAATGTTGATTGAAAAATCAGTTTTCTCTAGTACAAACACTCTGGAAATCAGTCCGGCGGTTCCTCAGTAAACTGGGCATGATACTACCGGAGGACCCCGCTATACCACTCCTGGGCATATACCCAGAGAATTCCCCAGCATGTAATAAGGATACATGCTCCACTATGTTCATAGCAGCCTTATTTATAATAGCCAGAAGCTGGAAAGAACCCAGATGTCCTTCAACGTAGGAATGGATGCAGAAAATGTGGTATATATACACAGTGGAGTACTATTCAGCCATTAAAATCAATAAATTCATGAAATTTTTAGACAAATGGATGGAACTGGAGAACATCATTCCAAGTGAGGTAACCCAGTCTCAGAAGAACACTCATGGTATGCAGTCACTGATAAGCGGATATTAGCCTAGAAGCTCGAACTACCCAAGACACAATTCACATATCAAATGATGCCCAAGAAGAAGGAAGGAGAGGCCCCTGGTCCTGGAAAGGCTCCGTGCAGCAGTGTAGGAGAATACCAGGACAGGGAAGCGGGAAGGGGTTGATTGGGGGACAGAGGAAGGGAAGAGGGCTTATGGGACTTTTGAGTAGGGGGGTGTCCAGGAAAGGGGAAATCATTTGAAATATAAATAAAGAATATATTAAATTAAAAAATCAGTTTTCTAGAATAAAATCTCCCCTTTGCTTTGGTAGTACTTGTAACATATCCACAATGCTTTCTGACTCTAAGTTATGGCTCAATGGAGCCTATTCCAACATTCAAAATAACAACGTACCTAAGTGACTGTTCAAGTCCACCTATTTAGAGAGGTCGGAAGTAATGAAAACCAGAGATAATTTTTAAATCACTCTGACTCTCATCATCTTTGTTTTTAATCTTTCTCCATGGCTGATGATGGATCAACCTTCAAAAACAGGAAAAAGCTCCAGGTAAACACAACTCCCTTCATGGCCGCAAGATAACATCCAGCCATTGAAAGTAAATGCAAGCCATGCTGGCTAGTGGAGCCAGCGGAGCATGCTCTTCGGGGCCGTGGGGGAGGGGGTGGGGGGAGGGGGTGGGGGGAGGGGGGGGGGGGGGGGGCCCTGTGTTACTCAAAAGTGACCTTAAGGCTGCTATTCTCAGCCACATTCACATTAAGAAATAAATGAGGCACAGAGAAGCAGAGCAGCATTACAAAAATGTCCAGAGTTTTCACAAAGGGGTTTCCAAAATGTAGAAGGGCAGACATGGAAATGCTTTTACCATCTTTTTCTATAATATACTTTACAGAGAAATTTCCTAATTAGTTTCTCCCATGAATGTTCTTTTTCTCTTCTCTTCTCTTCTTATCTGTCTGTCGTCTGTCTGTCTGTCTATCTATCCATCCATCCAAGACAGGGGTTCTCTGTGTAACAGCCCTGGCTGTGCTGGAATTCACTACCTCTGCCTCCTGAGTGCTGGAATTAAAGGCATGTGCCACTAGACCTGGCCTTCCCAGGAATGCTCTTTCTCCTCCCCACCCCCCCCACCCCCCCAGACAGGGTTTCTCTGTATAGCCCTGGCTGTCCTGGAACTCACTCTGTAGACCAGGCTGGCCTCGAACTCAGAAATCCGCCTGCCTCTGCCTCCCAAGTACTGGGATTAAAGGCATGCGCCACCACCGCCCGGCTTGAACTGTACTATTTTTGACAGAAGGTATTTGGTTCCTAAGGCCATGTAGTCCTGCTATATTTAGTGGAAATTATCAACTGGGTATAATACCACCAGTGTAATAGGAATTTGAGATAAAAAAAAAATGTGAAGGTCTCCCATGACTGTGGTCACTTGTGACTGAAGAGTGATGGGAGAGGTGTCACACTACAAGGTAGGGGTGAGTCAAACACTTCAGCCAAGTCCCTAAGTGAATGAGAAAGCAAGAGGTTTGGGGAGTTGGGGGACTGGAATCCGCAGTTACTATAATGTCATCAGAAAATGCCCATGTCCAGTTCTCAACAAAATAGAGAAGACAACACTTGACATAGAGGCACATACCAGTAATCCCAGCATGTGGGAGGCAGAGGGGAGAGGCTCAAGAGTTTGAAACTAGTCTGAGCTACTATGTTTCAGAAAAAAAAAAAAAAAAGATGGGGGATATGCAAAGAAAGAAACAAGGAAGTGTGAGTGGAATGAGGCAGAAGGCAGACAATAGAAACCATGTATTGTCTAAATGTCAACTCTTAGCAGCAGGCTGGATAGCACCCACCATGATTGTGCTCAAAAACCTAATGGAAAGGATAATTACAGCAATAAAGTGTGAGCGTATAATATACATTATAGTGATGCGAGGTCATGTGCTGTTTAAGTTTATTGCAAGTGAACTCTGAAGGTGAGGACGTCTCCTTCTGTCTCCTTGAAAACCCCAAGTTCTGGGTCAGGCTCTGTCAGGGCAGAGAAAGCAGCCAAGAGACCAAGAGGAAAAGCTTGTGCCAGCCCACTAAACAATGTGCTTTCTCTAGGCTCAGCATGACTCTGGTGTTGAAATCTTTTCTACCTGGAGATACACTGTAATGACAAAGGACACATGCACTTGTAGACCTACAGTAATTGTCTTTCAGACAGCATCTCATTATGTAGTTCTGGCTAGACAAGAGCTCAGTATGTAGACCAGGCTAGCTTTGAACTCAAAGGGGTCTGCCTGCCTCTGCCTCCTGTGTGCTAGTATTAAAGGCATGTGCCACCACACCCAGCGTCATTTATGAGGAATCCAGACCATTTTGATATGAACTTGTCTAAAAGTTAGGTACTTAAATATCTCATTCTGTGCGAATAGATGTGTATGATGACATATTTGATTAGGAGAAGAAAGGTAAAATATCATAGCTCAGACTCAAGAGTCCTTCTCAGTTTCTATTCTTTGTTAGGTATATTTTCACCCTCTAAGTAGAAGAAATTACAGCCTCAAGGAGTTTTCCACACACGGTTTTAACTCAGTCGCTCACTTGCTGTATCGCATCGGGTAGCTTTTGCATTAAGAAACGTGTCTGATCTTCTGTACTTCTCTCTTGTCCCTTTCAATAAAGGAAACTGAATAGAAACATGTAGCAGAGAGGCATGGGGAACTGGGGTAGCCACTAGAAAGTCCCAGACTCCAGGGAAGCAAAAGGCTCCCCAGGAGCCAATGGCGATGACATTAGCTGAAATACCCAACATAGGGAAGATACAACCTGTAGAGATCATCCCCAGTAGATAGGGATGGCCCCCAAATTGAGGGATGGGGCTACCCATGCATCTCAAAAAAATTAAACCCAGAAATGTTCCTGTCAAAAGGAAAGTTAGGGACAAAAAAAAAAAAAATGGAATAGAGGCTGAAGGAAAGGTCATCCATAGACTGCCACACCTAGGGATCCACCCCATCTGCAGACATCAAGCCCCTATACTATTGCTGATACCAAGAAGCGCTTGCTGAGAGGTACCTGGTATGGCTGTTCCCTGAGAGGTTCTGCCCTCACCTGACCAATACAGATGCAGATACTCACAGCCAACCATCGTACTGAGCCCAGGGACTCCAATGGAAGAGCTAGGGGAAGGACTGAAGGAGCCAAAGGGGGTTGCAACCCCATAGGAAAAACAATATCAACTAAATGGACCACCCAGTGCTCCCAGGGACTAAACCACCAGCAAAAAGTATACCTGGAAAGAGCCAGGACTCCAGATACATATGTAGCAGAGAATGGCCTTATCTGACATCAATGGGAGGGGAGGTTTGATCCTCCCTGAGGCTTGATGCCCCAGCATAGGGAGAAAGATGATAGAGGGGTGAGGTGGGGGTGGGTGAATGGGTGGAGGAGCACCCTCACAGAGGCAAAGGGGAGGGGAGTGAGAGGGGTGGGATAGAGGGCTTGGTGGAGGGATAACCGGGAAGGAGGATATCATTTGATGTAAACGAATAAAATGATTAATTAAAAAAAAACCAAATATGTCTGATCTTTCTCCTTAAGGAAAGAAGCCGGAGAGACCTGTTTCTTTAACAGCCAAGTTCACGTCAAAGAAATTTCATAATTAGCCACAGTTCAGTTTTTCTATTTGATTTGTTTCCCTGGCTTGATTGATGAGATTCCCCTCCCCCCACCCCCATCCCCCACTCCCTAACACGGGCTTAATATTTTACAGTGTATCTGCATATAATGTGATCTCCATACAATTCCACACCAGTTTGTGTTAAGTAACAGTTTGCTCAGTGGAACAAGTGTGCTTACATTTGGAGAAAATCGGAGAAAGCAGTCATCTGCGCCAGGAAAAGCCATCACTATAATTAAATGCTTTAATTTTCCTAATGGATTTGAGGGGTGGGGAGGGTGGACCAAATGTGTGCTAAAAGATAATCTCCTGGAAGAGGAAGTCTGGATTGAGGCTTAATCAAATCTGGGTCAGAAGTTACATTGCCCAAATCACTAACCATCAAAATAGCTCTCTTTCTCATTGGTGCATTAGTGAGTCTGGATGTCCTTCTCCTGGAGCAGGCTAGTAATCCCCCTGCCTAGGCATAATCTTTTTCGTATTCCTCAATATGAAAGGCTCTTAAAAGACTCCTTAAAAAAAAATCTCATGAAATAAACTTAGAACCACAACAACGAAAAATTCAGAACATGCTGTTATCACCAAAAATAGCTTAGGGGCTTCCAGTGCTCGCACTGGACTAGAGCGAGCTGGGAACGGATTTCTTCCTGATGCGAAACAGACTCCTGCTCTCCCTCCAGGAAAGCTGATGTGTTGGCTAGACAGGTAGACGTTAGGTACTCGGGCTGTCTGGATGCTATGGAAACCAAATCGAGTGCATTTGACCATGGGTAACGGGATCAGACAAGCATGAGGCTCATTTTTATCCCAACCCGGGAAGAGGCCTCATCTGCATTTGCTTTTTTTTTTGCAACAGGATTGCCATGTTTGTCACTTCTGATATAAGACAAGTTCTCGTCTCATTATCTGGTATTCTAGCAAGCAGTGGAAGCAATGGATGAGGACAGCCTCTTTTTTTTTTTTTTTTTTTTTTGCCTGCTCAGCCTAGCACAAAGCCTAAAGCCTGGACATCACATGTTTATAACAGAAGTGTAATCACTGCATTGCAGAGGGAAGCGCTGAGGGGCTGAGGCAAACAAATATGTAGGATTTATTCTGGGCCCAGAGTGAATCTGGAGAAAGATACTGGAATCCTCACCGCAGGGTTATTTTCACACAACGTAACTTTTCTTCACTGTGGCATACTTTGACTTTAATTTACCTTAGGTTCAGACACAATCAAAAGGAATTGTAGGATATAAATATTTGTCCAGCATTAGTGAGGAATGGATGTGAGGAAGACGGATGATATTGAAGGCATTCCTCCACCTAACCACACAAACCATCTGCTGGGGGCGTGGAGAGTTCCTGGGGGGGGGCAGGATAAATGAGCCCCTGGAATGGCTTGGGGAGGAAGAACATGAGACACAAACTGATGTTTACCTACTAGTGGCAAAGGTCTGTGATTCAAATTTTACAGTCAGAAGGAGATATGACTGGGCTCTGCGCATGTGGTGTTCATTGGTCCTGCCACATATCAGGGCCGTAGAATTGACGATTCCCAAAAGGCTAAAGGCAAAGCCAGACATGTTACGATGTGTCTTGGTTATGGTTTTACTGCTGTGAACAGACACCATGACCAAGACAAGTCTTCCAAAGGACAACTTTAATTGGAGCTGGCTTACAGGTTCAGAGGTTCAGTCCCTTATCATCAAGGTTGGAACATGGCAGTGACCAGACAGGCATGGTGCAGGAGGGGCTGAGAGTTCTACATCTTCATCTGAAGGCAGCTAGCTTCCAGACAGCTAAGATGAAGGCCTTAAAGCCCATACTCACAGTGACACACCTACTCCAACAAGGCCACACCTACTCCAACAAGGGCACACCCACTCCAACAAGGCCACACCTACTCCAACAAGGCCACACCTTTTAATTGTGCCACTCCCTGGGCCAAGCATATACAAGCCATCACATCATGTCTCAGTGTATGTCTAATCATGAGCTTCTGAGGTCACTGCTGTGTTCTCAGCAGCTCCAGCAGCACTAGGCAGGTATGAAGTACCAACAGCAGCTTGCTAGGTAAAGGAATGAATAAAGCCATACTAAGAGTCAAGGGCCCTGGCTTCTTACTCTGTAAGGACTTACCTTCATGAAAGTAATAGATATCAAAAAAGCTATCTTCTCAGCTAGGTATAGCGGTGCATACCTGTATTCCCAGTGTTCAGGAGGATCATGGCAAGTTCAAGGGCAGCCAGAGCTACACAGCAAGCTACAGGCCAGCCTCAGCTACATGGATATGGGTATCTGTCTCATATTAAAAAAAAATTGATAGAATTAGTCAGTTTATCAGTTGAAAATGGTGGTGGTACTGTAGTCTCCTAAAAGTGCTGGGGACCAAAGTATTTTCTTTTTCTTTGGAATTCAAATAAAAACTCTTTGGGTTTCCAGTTCAATGCTTTCTAGGATTATTAACTAGATTCTAAGTATTCAAAATGCAGTATTGAGTTGGGGAGCTGGCTCCATGGATACCCACCTATATGGCAAAGCATGGCTATACATGCATATAACGATAGGACCGTGGGGCAGGGTAGGCAGAGGCAGAGGCAGACACGCACTGGCCAGACAGCCTAGACGAACAATGAAGTTACAGTTCAGTGAAAGAGCCCGTCTCAAGGCAATGATGGGAGGAGCAGTAGAGGAAAATGCCCAACTCCTGCTCTGGCTTCTTCATGAGCAAGCACAAGCACACGTGCATATAACACACTGTCTGTCTCTGCCTCTGTCTGTCTCTCTCTCTCTCTCTCTCTCTCTCTCTCTCTCTCTCTCTCTCACACACACACACACACACACACACACACACACACACACACAGAGTGCATGGGCCTCTCATTCTTCCCAGAGGTCTCAATAACGAAAAGCAATTACCAAACACAAAGCGATCAGGAGAACACACCTAGCTTGTCATCCCGGGCTGGCTCTCCTCAGTCAGCCAGCCTTTCTTCACCTCATATTGTCATTGTCAAACTCACATGAACAATATGTGGCCTACACATTTCATAAAGCTGTTTTTTAGAAAAACGAGATAATACCGAAGGAACGCTACAATATTAAACGATATGTATTTGCATGATTCTGTGATAATATTACAATGGTATTAATCTTTAGAGAGCCACTCCAGTTAGCTAATAAACCCAAGAACTACAACTCATATATATGGTGTGGGTCAAATAATGTGAACCATCTATAGAAGCAAGAAACCTTCTCCACAGGAAAGAGTAACAAGCAATGATTTAGATATACATGAAAATGAAATAAAGCCACGTGTGGGTGGGCACCTGGGAGCTGGAATGAGGGTGAGAGCCAAGCCTGCCGCCTTCTAGGCTGTGTCTGTTCTGGGCCCTGCAGACGAAGCGGAAGAGCTTATTTCTGCTAGCTTGAGCGCCTAGCCTGCCCTCTCCAACCTGACCAGCGAGACTGCTGGCTTCAGGCTGCTGCCCTGAAAGAAAATTACATTTGCTCTGAGATAGCAAGCTCCGTGCAGGCAATTCACACCCAAAGGGCAACTCAGATGTAATTCTTCAGTTAATAGTGATGCTTTGAATAATAAGTTAATAGTAAAACAATAATTCAATAGTAACATCATTAATAATTATATTTTATATAATATATAAATATATACTCATTATTATTATTACACATAATTAATCATGTCAATATTAATAAGTTAGTAATGCAAAGTAATTTAAGAATCATTCTGCTTTGGATGAATTGAGTGTGAAACTACAACTATGCATCTATTTCTTCTCCTGTTCTCCTTCCTGTTCTCCTACGAAATGCTTGCCCTTCTAGGCAGTTCAAAGGGGAAGGGATCTGACCACTGCTGAAAAGCTCTGGATTTGTTACTTTTCTGTTGCTGGGATCAAACGCTATGACCCAGAGAGACTTATGAAAAAAAAAAAGTTTATTTTGGCTCATAGTTCCAGAAGAAGAGTCTGTAAGGGTGGGGAAGGCATGGCGGTGGGCGGGCCACAGGCTAAGAGTTGACGGCTACATCTTCAACTGTAAACATGATACAGAGAGAGTAAACCGGAAGCAGGGTGAGGCTGTGACCTCTCAAAGCCTGCCTCCAGCGATGTCTTTCCTCCAGGAAAAGGTCTACCTCCTACGGGTTCCACAAGCTCCGAGAACAGCGCCCCCCAACTGGGGATCAAGTGTCTATAAGACATGGACCTATGAAGGACATTATACATTCAAAGCACCACAGCCTCTGCATGCTGGGCCTTGTGCTGACCAATGTGACTTCTGTGTTTCCCTGTGCTTGTGGCAGAAATCACAACTGTTTTTCACAGAAGAAAATACCAAGGCTGAGGTGGGAGAACTCCACTTGATGAAAGATGCCCGGGGAGTGGCTGACTGGCTCCTCTTCAGCCTGTAAGGACTGAGACCACCCTCAGCTCACAGCTCAATGAAGAAAAACTTTGAGTTGATATATTTTAACGCCATAAACCAGTCAAATGCTGCGGTACACTTCCTGTCTGTTCCCTACCACACACATAGGCCTGCAAAGTACCCACATGTGCATGCATATATACACATGTGCACACACAAATATGTGTAAACATACAGTCCTGGTAAACATTGCTAACGGAGCTTAGAACACCCAGATCTAGCGATGTGGTAAATCCTTTGCCCGTGTCTGCACAAATGCCTAACAACACGGGTTCATAACTGATATTTTCAGCCCCCTGGTAAAGATCTAGGAGCCGATAGAAACCACAGAACTAAAATTACTAGGTTCAAGTTGCTGGGCAACCTTTAGAAAAGGATGACTAGAGAATGAATGGCAGACAAAACAGAAGCCAATGCTCAGAAGCGATTTTATATTTGGATGATCGCTAGTTTCTTTTTATAACAGCCTGAGTCCCCCTTTTCACGTTCACAAAAAGAACTCTCTAAAGAATCTAGGAGAATCTATACAGAGCAGACAGAATGCAAGTAGCTCAGACACTGAAATATGCCAGACCATTTTCCGGACAGCTCAGGAGGGAGATAGAAAACTAGAGACAGGCCTCTATAAAGATTGCATCATATGGGCGACCGAGCTGTCTCGGTGGTCAAGAGAACTGGCTGGACTTCCAGAGGACCCAGGCTTGATTCCCATCACCCACACAGCAGCTCACAAGCATCTGTAACTGTTTCCATGTAATCTGATGCCTTCTTCTGGAGACATGCGTGTCTCCAGAGGCATCAGGCATGCACATGGTACATAGTAATGCATGCAAGTGTTCCTACACATAAAAATCTAATCACATAATTACGTGATGCTGCTTTTCTTTAAAGTCTTGCTTTTTAAAAAGTAAAGAATGCAGTCAATATTTTAAAACATCTTCATGGCTTCATTATCAGGAAAACCCAGGATCCTGACTCTGTAACCTTCCTTGGGTAAAGCAATAAGACAGTCAAGCAGGAGAGGGGTGATCAGCCAGGAGAGGTCTGTGTGCCACCCCAGTGTTACCTGCCCTTGCTTTCTGGAAGAGCCCGCCTAACAGTAGGAGGTGGGATCTTATTGTCATTCAAGTGTCATTCAGTGAGGGAGAAATGCTCCCCCAGCAGCCACTGACACTCAGAAAGGAACATCTTATCATCTATGGAAGATGCTGGAAAACCAAGCAGATTAGACAAGTCCCGGGCCTCACCTCCTACCTGAAGAGATGTGCTTCTATTCTTCAAGAGAAGATACCCACCAACTAGCTCAGGAATCCAGGGGACAGATTTAGGGAACAGAGATAACTACCAAGTTCAAGAGCATAGACAGGCTACAGGAAACCAAGCAAGAGGGGGAAAAAACAGTGTGCCAAGTTGGGCTTGCTTTCTAGAATGGCAAGGTGGTCTGTGCTCTGCCTGGGTCTGGAGCACTGGGGCAGGGAGCTGGAATCATACCCTATTATCAAGGAAGAGCTGGGATATAGGCTTGAGGTTCAGAGTGGAATGGAGAAACAGAACTAGGAGGCTGTCAGATGTCCCAGAAGTTATCCTGAGAGTGGTGTCAGAGATATTAGATCCAAAGGGACATGTGTGAGAAAGACATACTGCAGAGTCACTCACAGGTGGTAGTAAAGCGAGGAGGGAAAGACCAGAGAGTGGTGGAGGCTACAGGAAGACTTGGTGAGCCTCGGTAGCTCTCGGAGGCCAGCAGCAGCCTTGTATAGGAAGACTGTTATTTGAACTTTGGTCCGTGAACCTATACAGTCTCAGGTAAGACACAGACAGAATGCTCCAAACATTGCACAGAAAGTTCTGACTTAGAGTTGAGAACTAATCTTTTTGTTAAAAAATATTCATGAATGGTAGGGTGGATCCCAGGCTACCCAACACAACTCCCTTGATTCATGTACAGCTGAAAGCAAAGGTGTACGCAAGTCTATTTACACAGTCTTTTGCAACTTGGCCTGGGTAGCTAACTCCATATTATCATGTCTCTACTACTTGAAATCTGAAATTAATAATGACCCAGGACCCTTTGTGCTAAACTGGGATGTACTGTTCCTAGCAATCACCAGCCAGGATAATGCCCTTTGGCCATCATGTAAAGACAAATATAGATATATATTTATCATCCCTGTTAGTTATTCATGAAGGAGGATTCCACCCTCCAACCCCTCACCCCCAGCTTAATAATAAAAAAAAAAAAAAGCCAAAGACTTTAGGTTAGTGAGCAGAATCATTTCCCTAAACACTTCCGGTTAGATGTGCGATTAGATGACTATGCAAAAAAATCAAATACTATAATCATTATTTGATGACAATACATAAAAATCAAGTGATCATAGTTGGGTAATTACTTCTTTTGAACATGTTTTCTGGATATTTCCCATACTGGATATTTTCCATTAGTGTTTTTAATATAAACAAATTGCAGTGTTGCCAACTCATAGAAACTTGTAATTCCCTATCACAACTGGGTCAGAAACAAAAACCAGACAAACCCAAATCGTACTTGGACATCTTCTGACTCACTCACTGGATTTTTGTGGCTTCTATTTGACCTATTTTGAATAATAAATACAAATATACTTATTCTTGTTGAGTTTCAGGTTGCTTTTCATACCATCAAAACCTGAAAGTGGAGGACTGCTCTTCCAGAGGTCTTGAGTTCAATTCCCAGCAACCACATGGTGGCTCACAACCATCTGTAATGGGATCTGATGCCCTCTTCTGGTATATCTGAGGGCAGCTAGTGTACTCATATACATAAAATAAATAAAACCTGAAAGTTGGGCCAGGATTGGGGATCTCAGAGGTAGAATGGTGGCTTCATCTGTGAGAAGTCCTAGGTTCGTCTCCAGCACTGGAACAGAAAAGTTGCTTCCAGGTAGAGATATTCTAATTGGATGATAAGCCACTATGAATTTTTCTCAACTATTTCTATGTTGTGCAATGCCTGCCTATAAACTCTATGTGTCACGGTCATCATCAGGAACGTGAATGCCAACAAAGGTTGACGTAAATGTGACAAAAAGGGACCTCTATACACTCAAGTGTAAATGAGAGTGGCCATTCTGGAAGTCAGTCTGGAAGTTTCTCCAAACACTGGAAATGACACAGCATATGTCAGAGCTATATCACCCCCAGACATACACCGGAGGACTATATATCCTGCTTTATCAACCTAAGTGCCCATCAAAACATGAACAAGTATGAAAGGTATGGTACAAATATTTAACAGAATATTACTTAGCTGGAAGGACAAATGAAGTAATGAAAATTTCAAGGAAATGGACAGACCCTCCCTTCCTTTACCCCCGTGGCAATTCTAATTTGAGTGCTGGAAAGATGCAGTCTCTACTTTAGAAAGCAGGACAGGGCAGCTCGCTAGCAGCGGTTACAATAGAGAAGCCCGAGTGTGTTCCCAGAGCAAAGGAAGAGTCACAAGGAAAAGTGCAACACTGTTGCCACCTTTCCGCCTAGAAACCGAGTGCCTTTTGGGTAAACTGGCTTGCTTTCCTGAAAGGCTCGCCTCCAATAGGCAAATGATGTTAAATTAGCGTACTGCAAATCAATCTGCAACAAAAAAAGTGGCGAGCAATTTTCCTTATTAAGGTTCCATTTATTCATTAGAGAGGAGCGACATTGTGAGGAAATGAGACCCGCGAAAGCTCCTTTACTTTTTTTTTTTTTTTTTTTAAATCATTATGATCACCAGAAAGGAATTCATGTTCTAGGTTTCTGAGAATAAAAACATCTCCGTTTTCTTTGTTCACACTTAGGGCTGTCCTCAAAGGCTATTCTTTTTCCTAACTATAATCACATGAGTCATAGGTCACTCTGCCTACTTCTATAACATCAGCACATTAAAAAAAAAAAAAAAAAGACATTGGCTCCAGGGTGCCAGCTCTTGTCAAAGAACATTTCAGGTGTTTCATGGGAGTCTATAATCTAATTCTAAGGCAAGCCTCTCGGGCCCAGGACCGTAATGCAGAGTGTCTACACACAACCTTTCCCCTCTTCCTTGCCCATCATGCAATTAGAATACTAATCTCATTGCCCCAAATACTTAAATTCACATGGAACAGCATGCCCAAGGGTTTACTTTCTAGTTGTAAACTGCACTTACTATCATGTCTGTTTCACGCCGCGTGATCTGCAACCTGCAGAACTACAACGTTAATATGTAACCATATTTACATATTAAATTTGTTTAAAATTTTAAAAATGTTATATGCTACAGAGTCAAAACAAAAATAAAAAAGGTATGAGAAACGTTATCACTGAGCTTTTTATGAGACTGGTCAAGAGACTCAAGTGGCTTGGTTTTTTGTGTGTCTGTCTGGTTAGTTAGTTGGTTGGGTTGAGTTGTTTGGTTGGTTGGTTAGTTTGTTGGGTTGTTTCTTTTGTTTGTTTTATTTTTTTTGTTTTGTTTTGTTTTCAGTGGCCCTGGGGTTGAACCCAGAGCCCTGAGTATGTCAGGCAAGACTCAACCACTGAACTATACCACAGCAATCCCCGTGTTGTTTTTGGTTTTGTTTTAAGGGTTAAACTCACTTTAATAACACGGTTCAAAAATATCTTTTAAGTAGCATGGGAAGGTTAAACTTTATCATACATGGAATACATTTGATCAGGCCTAAAACTCAACAATAAAGAACGACAGAGACATACATAAAATATATTACACAGGGTTCAAACAAGTACACCATGACTTCATAGTTATGCCTCTTTTAGATGACTCTTTTCAACATTTGTCTGTAAGCTCGCTAAGATTTAGGTGCAATGTTAATAACACTTAGCTGTAAGTCCATTAAGATTTAAGTGCAATGCTAAGAACACTTAGACTGGTGTACACCATGGTGAGAGCGGACTGAACCTCTGAGACTGTAAGCCACCCCTAATGAAATGGTTTCCTTCATAAGAACTGTGATGCTCATGGTGGACCCTTCACAGCAGTATCTTGGGAGGACTTTCCCTTACACTGTACGAAGGGATGTCCCTGTATTTTCAATTGTTGATTGCTGTACCAGCAGAGAGCTAAGTGCTGGCAGGATTTTGGTTTGTCATTTCTATGGCCCATTGCTGGTTTTCTATTTGTAAATGTTTGTCCTTCCTGCCCAGAAGATGAAGGTCACACAACCTAAGAGATGGACCAGAGGGCGTCTCATTGCCAATTGGTTCAGACTAGGGTGTGGCTTTTTTTTATAATAAGGAGCTGATGGCCCTGAGCTGGAGCAAGAAGTATATAGAGGCAGGATTTCCTGGCAGAGAGTCAGAGAGATGCAGGCAGAGACAGTGCAAACTTGGGAGATTAAGGAGCTGCATAATATAGGCGACAGGAGACAGATGGAGGAAGCAGGCTGGGAGAACCACATGGGGAGACAGAATGGTAGTCAGGATAAGTTAGTAGCTAGCTGAGAGACTGCCCTAGCAAAAGACCAACAGCTTTAAACTATTTAGAAGTCTCTGTGCCTTAAGTCAAAAGCAGGACCCGTGAAAGTCAAGCAATAATAGAAACCCTAAGACAGAAGTTGGTACACGAGACTGGGGGATGGCTGTAATAGGCCTGACTGTGATTTCATTTATAGAAATGTGGGCTTCTAGGCATTGGATTAGAAACGTAGATGAACAGTGAAAGAGGGCTTCAGTGGGCCATACTAGGAGGAGCCTGGAAGACAGTGGTGCTGAGGGTGATTTGAACCGTGGGAGCCAGACTCCAAAGGTTTCAGAAGGGAAGAATATTAGCATGTAGCCTAAAGACAGTTTGTTCTTGTGATATTTTGGCAATAAGTGTGGTTGCTTTCTGCCCTTGTCCAAAAAAGTCTGCCTGAGGCTAAATTGAAGAGTTATGGATTAACAGCTTTGGCACAGGACATTTCCAAACAGCCTGGTATTGACTGTGTTGTGTGGCTACTGATAGCCACACTTATGCAGATTCATAATGAAAAGGAGGAAGCGGGAGCAAGGAAAAATACAAAATGTACAATCTGAGGGAGGGGACACCAGGAAGTGGAATGGGGACAAGCTGTTATCAAGGCAATAAACAGATTAAAGAAAAGCCTAACACTAAAAGGGATAAAGGGAGTGTCAACAGGCAAGACCCCACCCAGCTAAGCTTCCAACCTGTGAAAAAGAAAGTTTGGAGCCTGGTGTGATGGTGCTCTCCTTTAATCCCAGCACTCTATAAGCAGAAGTGGGCAGATTTCTGAGTTGAAGGCCAGCCTGGTTAAAAAGCCAGCTTCAGGACAGCCAAGCTTAGGCAGTGAAAGAAACCACTGAAAACAGAAAGCAGGTGAGGATGAAAATGTAACTGAATGAGGAGGCCACGTTCCAGCCCCAGCAAGCAGCAGAATTTGACAGCTTCGGCCACATGGCTTTGGTGTTAGAATCCTGGATGGAATAAAGGGGTTGTGGAATCTCCCTCTACGACTAAGGAAAACCACTGAGGCTGGGCATGTGCCAAGGGGTGTCCCTGCATGGAGGCCTAGAGAAGCCATTGTGTGAAGCTGTGAAGGTGAACCCTGGATTAACCTTGGAGACCACTAGATGTTAAAGATGCCAAAGCCATGAGATACCTGCTAGGGAAAGCTGCTAATGGAATGGAACCAACGCAAGAGAAAGAAGTGTGTTTTAGTCAACAAAGCTAAAAGGAGTTGATGACCTAAAAAACACTTGTACATCAGACAGAGATGCAGAGTCTGGAGTTTGCCCAGCTGGATTTGGGTCTTGCTTTGGTCCAGTATTTCCTTAGTATGTTCCCTTTCTTCCAGTTTGAAATGGTGATGTCTATCCTGTGCCACCGTAGGTTGAAAATATGTGATCTCCTTTTCATTTTGATTTTACAGGGGGGTTACAGTTAAGAGACTGCACAAGTCTCAGAAGAGACTTTGGACTTTTAAATAGGATTGAGACTATTATAGACTATGGGAACTTTTGAGGTTGGACTGAGTGCATTTCTTCATTATAGTATGGCTACAAACCCTTGGGGGAGGCAGGGAGTAGAATGTGACCTTTTAAATAAAAATGGCCCCATAGGCCCAGGGGGAGTGACATTAGGATATGTGACCTTGTGGAGGAAGGAGGACTCTATTCTTCCTGCTGCCTGATAATCCAGATGTAGAACTCTCAGCTCCTTCTTCAGCATCATGTCTGCCTGCACTCCACCATGCTGTCTGCCAAGACAATAATGGACTGAACCTCTGAACCTGTAAGCTAGCCCCAATGAAATGTTTTCCTTCATAAGAGTTACCTTGCTCATGGTGTCTCTTCACAGCAATAGAAACCTTAAAACAGTAGGACAGCCATTTTTTTTTTACTTTTTTTATTAGATATATTCTTTATTTACATTTCAAATATTGTCCCCTTTCCTGGTTTCCATCCCCAAAGTCTCATGACCCACCTCCCCTCCCCCTGTTCCCCAATCAACCTCTCTCCTGCTTCCTGGTTCCAGCATTCCCCCACACTGTAGCATCAAGCCTTTCCAGGACCAAGAGCCTCTCCTCCCTTTGATATCCATCAAGGCCATCCTTTGCTGCCTATGTGTCTGGAGCCATGGGTAACTCCATGTGCACTCTCTGGTTGATGGTTTTGTCCCTGGGAGCTCTGGGAGTACTGGGTGGCTCATATTGTTGTTTCTCCTGTGGCGCTGCAAACCCCTTCAGCACCTTGGGTCCTTTCTCTAGCTTCCCTATTGGGGACCCTGTGCTCAATTCAATGGTTGGCTGAGAGTGTCCCCCTCTGTATTTGTCATGCACTAGCAGAGCCTCCCAGGTGACAGCTATATCTGGCTCTGGTCAGCAAGTACTTGTGGGCATCAACAATAGTGTCTAGGTTTTATAACTGTATATGGGATGGATCACTAGGTGGGGTAGTCTCTGGATGGTCCTTCCCTCAGACTCTGCTCCATACTTTATATCCCCTTCTGTGGGAATTTCGTTCCCCCTTCTAAGAAAGACCAGAGTATCCATACATTGTTCTTCCTTCTTCTTGAGCATCATTTGATATGTGAATTGTGTCTTGGGTATTCCAAGCTTCTGGGCTAATATCTGCTTATCAGTGAGTGCATACCATGTGTGTTCTTTGTGATTGGGTTATCTCACTTAGGATGATATTTTCTAATTCCATCCATTTGTCTAAGAATTTCATGAATTCATTTTTTTAAATAGCTGAGTAGTATTCCATTGTGTAAATATAATACATTTTCTGTATCCATTCCTCCATTGAGGGACATCTGGGTTCTTTCCAGCTTCTGACTATTATTAATAGGGCTGCTATGAATATAGTGGAAATATGATAAGCGATATGCTTTTATAACTCTGGCCATTCTTTATGCTCCAAGAAGAGATGTGAGCACTTGGAATGACAGCAAGTGTTGGATCTCTATAAAGACACCAACAAATCCTGCTTCTTCCAGTGTCTTCATCAAGTCCCCAAAGACTCAAAAGCAAATATCCCATGTCATCCATAAGCCCACAAGGTCCACACTGTTGGTAGATACCAGCCTTCTAGGTGACAATCTCTTAGATATGTCTAGGAAGAAGGAATCACAATTGAGAAAATGCCTTCTTAAGATTGGTCTGTAAGCAAGTCTATGGGGTATTGTCGGTATTAATGATTGATATGGAGTCAGTGGTCACTGAGGGTGGCCCCACCCCTGGACAGGCAGCAGGCTGAGCAAACGAGCAGCAAGTGGGCTATAATCAGCACAGCACTCCTCCATAATTTCCGCTTCAGTTCCTACCCCAAGGTTCCGCCCTGGTCTTCCTCAGTGATACACTGTAACCTAGGAGTTGTGAGATGAAAACACCTTTCCTCCCTGAGGTGCTTTTAGTCACATTGTTTTAGCACAGCCATAGGAACCCTAACCAAACAATTGCCCGCCTAGAAAAATCATGGCCTCCCTTTTCCCAACCTCCTGACCAGGAAAGACAGCTGCGAATGAGAAGGAACATTTCCCACATAGAACCCTGTGTTTCTATTTCCTGCAAAAGATCCAAACTGCTTATATGTCCATTGTCTGAAGAGGTAAAGAACACCTGAAATTAGGTGAAATGACCATCTTCTGTTGAGGTAGTACTCAGCTTGTTGCTCTGACGTTGTAACTATGCCCAAAATACCTTGTGTCATCCTTGGTTACACAACAAGATTCTATCTCAAAACTCCAAACAACAAAACAAAATAACCTATTACCCTCCACCCCAATCTAACAGACGCTAAATTCCCACTGAGGGCTTCTTAGCTTTCATACTGTCTTTATTTTGCCCACGATCTATGTCTCTCTGACTTTAGTTCCCATTCTCTCAATATCTATTGTTAAAAATGTTTGAGGAAAACTCTCCAGGAGAATTTGCATGAAGCAAACTTTTCAGAGGAGCAAATCATTCCCAAATGAATGCGCAGCTGTCTAATAGCTTCTTATGTGCACAAGGCAGCAAGTGCGGCCACACAAAGACCACTCACACCCCAGACTTGGTGGGGTCTACACATCTGATCTGGGGTATTTCATACCCTCCATGCCTGTACTGTTATGTTAGATAAGATAATGCACCTCTTTCAGCTGCAATTCCAACCACCGACACTAGTAAGAGTCCACATTACAAGAAAGAAACCCCCACATGTTTGATTGTGCCTCTGTGTACACTAAAAGAATCCTAAAGGGAAAAGGAGTTGAAAGGAAGTCAGTTTGCTAAGATTATGATCCTTAACTTGAGACTCTTGACAACATTTCTGGATGCCTAAAGCCCATGCTGTTAAGCTGGAGCCATGGGGACCTGCCAGTGAGGACTAAAGATCCCCCAAACCTAAGACAAATACAGAAATGAGTAAAAAGTCCAAAATGCCTTCTTTCTATACTAAACCAGAATCTCCTTCTATTCCAAGCTCAGGCTACAAAGACTGTCATTTGTTGCTGAGATCACTACCAAAGAGAAGGAGGAGGAGGAGGAGGAGGAGGAGGAGGAGGGGAAGGGGGGAGGGGGAGGAGGAGAAGGAGGAGGAGGGGGAGGAGAAGGAGCTGGGGAGGAGGAGGAGGGGGAGGAGGAGGAGGAGCTGGGGAAACCCTGTTAAACTTTCAGCAACCACTCCTGAGAGTCAGTTGAGAAGCATCCACATAGACACTCAATAGAGGGTTTGGCTTCTACTCTAGAAGCCATCAGAAAGCAGTGTAACCTTTCATTCATATCACCACTGCTAGCTTGGATTAGATAACTAATCTCCAATATCCTTAATCTGCATTAGCAATGATTAATTGCTTATGAATAATTTTAGCTCAGCCACTCCCCCAAACCTTCTAAGCAACTGACTGAGACTTCTTCTCTGCTAGTGACGGTGCTGTGGTATGCAAGGGGCACTGCTGTTCAGTAATCTCTCTATCCAGGAGCCACAGGTGGCCAGAGATAGCATTCATGAGACGAGGCTAGTTTCTCTTGAATTTCATAGAGCTTGGGACGCATATCTAGAAGGTTGAGTAATGAGCCTTCATTTGAACTTAGAGGTATTTGAACTTAGTTCTTCTTCAGTTTTTGTTTGTTTCTTTTGTTGTTGTTGGTTTTTGTTTTTTGTTTTGTTTTGTTTTGGTTTGGTTTGGTTTGGTTTTTTGGTGTTTGCTTGTTTATAACTACAAAGAGTTAGACTGGAGCTTTGGTGATCAGGAGCACCAAGCTTACATGCTTGCAAACAGCAATGTGTGTTTTTCTTAGGATGAGTGTGGCTTTCCCCCAGCCTTAAGCAGGCTAAACAGACCTTAATTGTTTGTCACAGTGGGTCTTCCTGTGACCTAGCCCACCAAGGGTGGAGTTTTCTGACCTAAGAGGAAGTCTTCCTTGTAGCACCTGCAGTTCCCTCAAGAGCCGACCCCCTGCTGAGCTTGCTTTGCAACATTGTCCAGCTGAAACAAATCAACATAATCCAGTTGAAACAAAGGATGGGTCTTGGTGGAGGGGGTCCCTATTTAAACACAGAACTGAAAATTAAACTTTGAGCCTCGATCGGAAACCTTTCTTTGTCTTGGCTTCATTCTTCTCTGCATTCTTTTTCATTCCCAGCCTCCCTTTCAGGTACCCAGTTCTCAGTAGCTGCTGGACAGCTACAGATGAGGATGTACATTGTTAGCAACAGGTGTGGAAGGGAAAGATGTATGTGTCACCACCTACACAGTAAGACTCCGAAATTACCAGGTAGCGCTCACCCCGGTGGTTTTGGGCACAGCAACTCACTGGACCTTGGCTGAGATGCCTGTTAAATTTTCCTAGCCACCAAGAACTCCATGCTAATCAACAAAATCAGTAACATGCCCTTTAAATATCTAAACTATGGCTGTCATGCCTACTCTAGAAGAAACTAAGGATGCATTGACTGAGACCGTGTTCTTTCCTAGAAGGCACCAATGTGCCAGGGGAGGCTGGGTGGCACTACCCCCACTCCCACTGGAATCAGCTTCTCTCCTGCCTCTGACATACTGCATGGACCAGGATGTCTGAGCTCCCACATGATAGGGCTCTAAGCAACAAGCCAAGGGGCAAGAGTATGACACACTAAGGTAAGGCAGTATCTTTGAGGAGATGGGCCCTACAGAAGGGCTGGGCCACAGTGTTCATGTCTGAAAGCCCTTGCTGTCCAAAACAAGGCATGAGGGTCAGTTTGCTGAATAAATAAAAACATCATCTTTTCTTTGTCTTTCAAAGGCCTAAGAAGAAAACCACATGTAAAAATCCAAACCCTCTACCCAATGCCCTTCCTAAGCTTAGACAGAAACCAACTATCTTGCTTTCCTTATACACAATAAAGAATTATTTTATTAAAGTCTTTATTTCAAACTGTATATTTGCTCATATGGATGCTCTGAAATCAGTGATATCATATAATGTTTATACATTAAGTTCCCACAACCAACATCACACTGAGGGGAACATGAGATAAAATGTACACACACAGTCAGGTGTGGTGGTGCACGCCTTTAATCCCAGCACTTGGGAGGCAGAGGCAGGCGAATTTCTGAGTTCAAGACCAGCCTAGTCTACAAAGTGAGTTCCAGGACAGCCACAGCTACATAGAGAAACCCTGACTTGGAAAAAAAAAAACAAACAAACCCAAAAATGTACACACACACACACACACACACACACACACACAAAGTTCCTGCTACAATTATCAAAAGGTTAATAAGCTCAAAGTAATGCTAGTCATCAGCACTACTTTGTTTAAAGATTATTTTCTTCCCCCAAAAGACCCAACGAAGAAATCCTTTTTCAAACAGGTAAAGATAATCAGTCTCCATTTACAAATTCATTTGGTTCATTTATACATAATCTATCTTGTGGGGTATTTTTTTTTTTTAAAACAAGAGTCCATACAGTGACATAGCCTCTGGATAATGACCCACACACTCATTCAGTTATGAGTTTGACCTCCTAGGCCTATCATGAGACAGGGTAGTCAGTGGAGGGCAGAGTCAAACTGAGCAGCATAAGTCAAAGGTCCGAGGGTCAAGAGGATGAGGGTGAGAGTCAAATATGCTTTTTTGATCAGTGTGTATCAGACTTTTAGAAATTCAGACACTATCTAAGATGAGCATCTAAGAGAGTATGGAACTGCTGGTACAACTTCCATACAGCAGTTATGGTATGTACTCTTCCTACTTTAGTAAAGGGTTTATTTCAAATGTATATTTGCTCATATCGATGATCTGAAATCAGTGATGTTATATAATGTTTATACATTAAGTACCCACAACCAGAATCACACTGAGGGGAACAGGCAGTGACTCGGTTAATGGACGGGATGCAAGACACGCGCAGGGCATGATGGCCTTTCCAAATGTTATCAGGACAGTGATGCAAACGGATCTGATGTCGCTTCCTGGGTTGATGGGCTGAATGAGTGCTGTAAATTAAGGCGTCCACAGAGGAAAGAGGCATTAGAGACAAAGCCTAGACCCAGTTCTCACCGAACACGTTCTTTTATAAAACACGGGTCTGACGTCATAATTAAGACATGACTTGATGTGGTATAAACGTCATTGCTTTTAATTCCAACCCCCACCCCTCCTTATCAAGGACGGACATGGTGTGAGGCCTCTCTCGTAGGTAGATATGGCAATATGGCAGGGTCCTGGCCATGAGACAGTGACAGACATATTGATTTGCCTTCCAGGAAGGTCCTTTGGGAAAGGAAAGGTGAATCATAGTTTGGACTTTTGTTCTTACTCTAGGGTCCAGCTTAAAAGGTAGATTGTTCTGGGGGGGGGATGTCAGTGAGCCATTCTGGACCATGAAGGAACCTCAAGTTTGGATGCCACGTGCTGGGTAGACAGAGAAAGGGAGAGTAAGATCCTGCGTCTCTGGGGACTCAGAGTCTACTGTGCAGCCTGCACTGCCTTTGCCCAGCCTTCGATGTAAGAGGCTTTGATGTGACTTTGAGGTACTAGGCTCAGATGTTTGTGACTCACAATTACTAATATCTACACCCAACCCATAGCCATTCCACAGTGTCAGGTAACAAGGTCTTTTCAAGCTGGAGCATAAAAAATTCAATTTCTCATTGTTTAATTCCATCTTTTTAAATGAAAAATATTTCACTATTTTGGAACAAAAAAAAATGCCATTTCCATTTTAAAGGGAGAACTTTGCCTTTGCATAATAATTAGAAGTTGTCAGATGAGTGGCTAGCCACTAACAGGACAAGTTCCTCTACAATAAAGAGAAATAGAGAAGTGACCAAAGCAAATTCCTTGCTTGGCTCTGGCCATCTCTCAACCTTCACATTTGAGCTCTGAGAAAACGTTTAGAGCTGCCGATAGTTTGTGGGATTTTGAATGGTTGAGTCTTCAGAATAAGCCCAAATTCCTCAGAACTGCTGCCATGGTGGGTGTCACACCGACTACTCGGTACACACGCCTAGAGCCAAGAAAGAAGCTAACCCAATATCGGGTACCAGTTCCTCCATCGATAAGTCCCCACAAAAGTGTCATTGCTATTCCCAGTATGTCTTACCAGGGATTTCAGGCCATCTAAGTACCTTCGGATTCAGAACACGCAAGATGTCCCTCTGCCTTCTTACATACATTTGTCTTAGCAGCATGCGTGATGGCTCTCTGTCCCTCCAAAATTATGATCTGGAAGTGATCATCATCAACCAAGATAGACCCAAACAACAGAAGACAGGAGAGAAGTCAGCAAAAAAAGACTGTGAGGGGTATCGCTTCCCTGGGGAGTATGGAACAGGCTGCAGCTTGGCTTCTGACTGGACAGACACTAGGTCCTCGTCTTTTTACAGCACAAACTCATAAAACCATGGCATTTGTAATCCTCATTGTGCCAAGACATGTCTGTAGTCATTTCATATGTGATAAGCATGCGATTACCTACCCATGCTACTGAAAAGAGGAAAACCTCAAGCCCATCACTTTGGGAGGAAACTTAGGGTTGATTTTTGCTCTATTATACAGGACAGGAAAGGAAAGCTGTGGATCTTGTCCAGTGTACCGTCCTAGACACCTGTCCCCTCCTATCAGGGTCCCACACTCCTGAGGGCTGGGGTTACAAAAAAAAAAAATACTTCTATATCTCTACAATGAAATCATGGAGGTCCTAGAAAAGCACAACCCAGATGTGCTAAGTGATCCAACCAACGAGGCGGGTCAGAGGGTAGTGTCAGCGCTCCGTTCTAAAGCTGCAAGGAGCAGCGCCGGCTAGCTCACTCCACGTTCAACCTCTGATAGACTGTTTTCCTTGAACACAAACCCATATCCAACAGAGCTCCATTTCAAATGTGTGACTCTGCACATCGGGAGGAGGTCTTGTCTCAAGGGCAACCAAACTCTAAGGCGATAAAAGTTCCTCACACAAAAATAACCTGTAGGCACAGAACTCATTACAAATGAGCAAACTGTCTTTCTGTCCACTGAAGAGGGTTCTGCTCACTGAGCGAGCCATCGCGCCGTCCCTCTGGTTTACCCGCAGGTCGAGAAGCAGGCTTGGAGGACGGGGATAAAGAACGAGCAGTTCAGTACAGCTGGGCTGGCTTCCTTCCATAGGCCCAACCGGGCGCCAGGGCAGTCCAGCTGTGTGGTGCTGTTCATGCCAATGTCACAACCCAGCCACTAAGAGGCTGTTATTTCCACCACCCTAGTGAGTGGCAGCCCTTGGCTGAGAATCTGCAGTCCCCTTTGCCTGATACCCTGGATGTCTGCCCAGGCTGTTCTGAGACCAGTACCGCCAGGCTCTGACCCGGCTTTGTATGAGGACGCCTCTGCGTCTTTCTGCTTGGCCCCACACAGTACAAAGGCCTGACCCAGGGGCTGTCTGGAAGATACTCTCTCTTCAGCTGTGGCTTCAGTCCCATTCGCAGATGTCCCCCTTGCCTACCTCTCTATTACAGACGAGAGGAGAATGCATTATTATTTTACAGAACCCCTTAGAGACATAACGACCTGGAAACTGTTTGTGTCTTAAGGGGAATTCTAACCCATTTCTTTGGTGGTATGGCTTCGTTTTACATTGTTGCTCTGAGTACAAATCATAATGAGGTGTAATTGCTTTATACTTCAAGCCATGGGATTCTGGGAAAAACGTTCTATGCCTCCAAATCAAAACATAAGGATCACTGACATGTATGGGCAACTTTCACAAGTTTCTGCCACCCCGAGTGGGACTGGGGGGGTGTATTGAGGAAGGGTCTCACTCACTCTGTATCTTTCAGGCTGGCCTTGAACTCATGGCGATCCTGAATGCTGGAATTCGAGCAGAAAGCCCTCAGACTCGGCTCAGAGCCTCACTTTTTAAAATTACTTATTGTTTATAATTTTATTTACTCCCAAATGTGGCTCCCCTCCTGCTCCCCCCCCTTGCAAAGTTCCCACCCATCTCCTTCCCCCTCCCATTCTACTCTAAGATGGTACCCCCACTCCTAGCATTTCCCTTCCCTGGGGTATCAGGTCTCTCTAGGACTAGGCAGATCCTCTCCCACTGAGACCAGACAAAGCAGTCCTCTGCTACATAGGCGCTGGGGGCCTTGGACCAGTGCGTGTATTCAGAGTCTCACTTTTAGTGTCTTCTGGTTCTGTTTGGTTTTCTTTGGCGGGGCAAAGCATGAGAGAGGCACGGGAAGTAAGAATGTATCACATGTTGCGCCAAGCCTAGGGAATTATAAAACACACCAAACTGTAATGACCCCTAGAAGCTAGAAGAAAATTTACCAGGGGGAGGGGCGAGTGGAGGGCTGCCACCGAAGTGAAGGAAAAAAACGCTTCATGTCAAATCAGAAAGAAGGGGTGACATGGAGGGGCAAAGAGAAGGGGCAGGAGCTGGGGACACTGCCTTTATCTGCCTTGGCTGACAAGACCATAGATGGACTTTTTCTTCTTTCTTTTTTTTAACCTCCATTTTTCTCTAAATTTGTATTTATTTACTTTTGGAACTGTTCACACATTCTCAAAAATAAAACAAAAATGAAAACAAACAGGCAAACGAACAAACAAGAGCCAGTAAAGGAGAGGCTGCTGGAGCACCACGCCCTGAGGTCCCCGTGGGGAGGAGGGCACTGCATTCTGACAGCCGGTTTCTAATCCAGGATCCTGACCCACTTAAGGGAGGGAGAAGGGAGAACACGATTTCTCTAGTTATCACCAGAAGCCATAAAACGGGGGCAAACATGGCAGTTTGAAAATGGCCTAGGGATGGCCTAGCCACGGGAGTGACTGGAAGGGTTTCTAATGGCCATTCGTTTAAATGTCCCTGAGAACATGGATGAGCCCTCTGACTCTGATGTCTCCGACAACTACCAAGTACTTAGGTGCTCCCTGGCTCAGAACTAGGGTCCTTTGTTGATCAGCACCAGCAGCTACTTTCGGATCCCGCCCCCCCTCCCTTCCCCCTCTCCCCAGTGATGTAGAATGTCAGGTTGAAGAGGCATTCTGTAAGGAAACTGTATGCCCTACATTTCTTCTATGGAATTGAAAGAATCCAGTGGAACGTACACAGAAAAAGGGGTTCATATTTTGCCACTGAGTCATGCACTCACACCGCCCCTAGCCACGCCCCCACATCGCCTAGCCACGCCCCACATCGCCCCTAGCCACGCCCCACACTGCTCTGGAGGAATCTCTCTCCCTTTCACTACCTTGCTCTCTCTCTCTCTCTCTCTCTCTCTCTCTCTCTCTCTCTCTCTCTCTCTCTCTCTCTCTCTCTCTCTCTCTCTCTCTCTCTCTCTCTCTCTCTCTCTCTCTCTCTCTCTCTCTCTCTCTCTCTCTCTCTCTCTCTCTCTCTCTCTCTCATATCAAGGTCCCGCTGGTTTTGTGCTTACAGGCCTGGAGAAAGAATCGAGATACTCCGCATTTGCTCTTGCTGGCCTCTCATCCAGTCAGTTTCCCCTTCTCTGGCTCCTGTAGTCACAGCTTGAAAGTGTTTCACCTGAGGTGCCTGCAAGGAATCTCTAAAACTCAGCAGGACCTAGCTACCTGCCTTTAAAAGGGGGCTATGGCTTTTGTTTTAAAGGTTAATCCTGTGTTATCACATCCCTTCCCCAAAATGCATCGTTACCACCCCCAAACAAAATGTCTGTCATTCCTATAGATAAAACAAAAAAACAAAAAACAAACAAACAAACAAACAAAAAAACATGTTTTACTAAAAAAGGAGAAAGACAAGAAACAGAAAGCTTCAGGTGCATCTGTGGTCAGCCCCAGGTCTGCCCAGCAGGCAGTCCGAAATGGGCGGCAGGGAAGAGGGCCCCAGTGTTAGATTTCTTCCTCTCCCAGCAGTCTGAGCAGAGAGAGCACAGTTGCTTCGGAGCTCTCTCTTCCTTTCTCAGTCTGTTCTATTTTAAGGCTGCAGCAGAGGCTCCTGGCAGCTCAGTGTTTCCAAGTTAGTATGTCACTTCCCCACTTCAGATCACGTGTGAGGCACAGCCTGGGAAGCCCGGGGGTTCCTGGGGGGCAGGAGAGCAGGCACCGTCTCAAAACTCCTATATCTCAAAAATTCACCAACTCCCTGTTAGGCACCGTTATGAAGACCTTTTCTTTTCTTTTCTTTTCTTTTCTTTTCTTTTCTTTTCTTTTCTTTTCTCTTCTTTCTTTCTTTTTCTTTCTTTCTTTCTTTCTTCCTTTCTTTTTAAATCTCATTTATCTATGGAATCTCAAAAAGTCAAGTGCAGTTCACACAGAAAGTAAGAAACTGGTTGCCAGGGGCTGGTTTGGGAAGTGCAGAGACCCTGGAAAGACTCAGACTTTCAGTGGTGAGTTGAACAAGCTCTACATAACAGACTCACAGACTAGGTGGCAAGGAATGTGTTTATTAATTGTACTGTGATCATCATCAGATTATATACAATAATACTGTATCAAATAATCCCGTTGTATACCACAAATATGCAGTCTTCATTTGGGGAAAAACAGATACTTCTAAACATTTTTGAAAATACACTTATTGATAACAAAGTTGAAAGTAAAAGGCCTCGTTGGGGGGTTAGCAGGATAAAACAGGCTGAGGTTTCACTTGGGTCAGCAGAGCTGGCTGAGGATGATCTGGGAGCAGGGGTCAAAGGGCAATGATTTCCATGACAGTCCGTCCCTTAGTCAAATAAAACACTGACTCTTACAACAAACACAACACATGAAGGCAAGACATGGAAACTCATATACATGAAGGGAAGTCTTGATCTACCTGACCATAGGGTCCTCATTAATTCTGCCATCCAGACAGGGGGGACTGCAATGTTGGGTGGCTATGGAAAATCAGGAAGCTCTATGACCCTTTTTAGACACTGCAGGCTATAATTTATACCTTTTCTTTTTATGTTCATCACTGTTCAACATCTGTTTTAAAAATATTTTCTCTAAAGTCAATAAAACAATGGTTGATATTACTGAAGGAGTCAACAATCAAAAAAAGATGTTGACACTGGACTTCTCCAAGATTGGGTCCAGACCCAGTCCCACACTGAGCGTTCCACACTGGGTTATCACCAAAGTAGACACTTGGCATCATAAAGTTCTGGAGCCAACCGCATACATCCTGCATCAAGTACAAGTTAAGATTCGGTGTCTTTGCCCGTGAAAGGGTCACCACGTTCTCCTTTGTTGGAACGCGTTCATGAGCGACAATCGAGCCGGCCCTCAGGACGATGAAGGACAGTCCCAGCCAACGGCTGCTCCTCAGAGGTGTCAGCTGCAGCCTTTAATCACACAGGAGGAACTATTCATCTCCTCACGCACGGCTCTTCCTAGTAATCTCTTAATTATCTCATTTGCTCCCATATGAAACGGGTGCTCAAAATTCAATTGAGTGGAAGATCTTAAGGAGTTTTAAAGTGTGCATCTATTTCTCATTGAGAATTTCTAAATGTTGACATTTCTACAATGTAAGAGCTGGTATTATGGTAATGGACAATAAGATGCACCAATAGAAGAAGCCCATTGTAGAAGAACAACAAATAAAACGGATTATCTACCTATTGTTAAAATAATTTCATGTCTTTATTTTGTTTTAAAACAAAATCTTAAAATCTTTCAAACCAAGGCTGAAGAGAAGGCTCAGCAGGTGTTTGCTCCTCTTCTAGAGGACCCCAATTTGGTTCTTATTATTTGACAGCTCATAATCACTTGTAACTCTAGCTCTAGTGGCTCTAGCGCCCTCTTCTGGCCTCTGACAGCACCTGCATGCATGTGTGCATACACACAAGCACACATGCAGGCATACACACATACACATACCTTTTTAAAATAAAAAAAAAATTCCAACTTAAAATCTAAAAGCCAGAAGACTAACTAGGGCAGAGTTATATCTACATAGGATTTTTCCTGAGACAGTGGGAGGGAGACACTGACAGTGGCCCACTCCATTCAGGTCATGTGACACAATCACAGGCTTTGACAAGAAAGGAGGCAGAGAGCCACAGCTCTTGGGGTGACTGCTGAGACCACACAGGTTGGATGTGGAGAACTCAGGGCTATGCTCGTTGCTCACATTTACTTCACACAGCCTTAACCACTGTGCTGCACTGCCTTCCCTGAACGCTTAGCGGCCATATTAACGAGAGCTCTATCTTCCTGAGTACCTGATGATAAAACAGAAACCGGAGTTCTTCTCATTATTATCTTTAACATAGAAGGCTGAATCTGGAAGCAGTCACGCTCCCTTTCACGGCAGGTGAAGTGCACTCTTTGACGGCAAGCACATACACCCTCTCACAGTGGGGCAAGGTGAACCCTGAAGTCTGGTCTCTCAGCAAACGATCAGATTCAAACGGTTTAAAGTTTAAACATTTTACAACTGAAAGTTCAGAATTTTTTTTAAAAAAAACTTTTTTTAATGAGAAAAAAAAATGTCAATTCTTGTCCCTTCACCGAGGTAAAGCTCAGGTCTCTCACAGAGGCATCTCAGACACATCTCAGACGCAAGGCCAGCTCGCTGCCAGACATGTCAGCCCCATTTCCTCCCAGCAGCACCGAGGTTCCCATCTCACATGGGGGGCACATTACCAGGCAATGTTTACAGTCTAAAAGGTAAGAGCGGCTCATGCTTCAGGCCCGAGGATTTCTGCCCAGCTGTGTGTCACCCCCGGTCAAGTCAGCAGCCAGCCTGACTCGTAGTGATGCGGGTTGTCATCTACTTCCTGTTAGCCCTCACCTATTTGGAAACTGACTCATGCAGATATTCCCCAAAGCAGAGGAGCACTTTATATTTTACCTCCTGAGGGCCTGAGCTCACATTCCCTGGCTCCTTTATTTCTTTTGAACAACATATATTTTAAAAGAAAGAAAATGCAAGCAGAGAAGGAACTGGGAATTGCACATTTTCTTCAAACAGTGACTGGAAAAAGCTACAAAATAACAACAATAAGGAAACAGTATGCAAACAGCAACAGTAACAAAATGACCAGAGCCAAGGGCCTGGGCAGAGGTGGGTGGGGATGAAGAGGAAGTCCTTGCTAGATTTCAGATTATGAAATGGTAAGTAGGATATCACATACCCAAGGCTCTCCATCCTGGCTGGAAGGTAGTTAAGGCCCTGCCCAGACAACACACACAGTCTGCCCAGCTTACATAATCCTGTTGCTGGAAGAGACAGCACACATTTTAAGCCAACAGCTGTGATTTAGAAGACGAGGTCAGAGGACAGGGGCTGACAACCTCAAGGTCACCAAAAGGGCATTTGCAGTGTTCAAATGGTTTGATTCTGCAAAAATAGGAAGCAGTATACAAGTGTGTGTGTGTGTGTGTGTGTGTACTGTGTGCATACATACGTGTACATATACATCTGTGACATTTACACACATGTACAAGTACATGCAAATTCAGATATGCACATTCACAAAATAACTAGATTTAAGTTCTAGAAAAATAGAAATTCTGTTACACTTTGTTTAGATTAGTCATTATATGTAACACAAATTATATAAGTATCTTGGGCTTAAGTATCCATTTCTCCTGTGAATGGTTTATATACTATTTTCCAAGTAGCTAGCAACCTTTCAGGGACCCTTGTGATCAAGTGGCCATATAGACATTGTTTAATCACCTGACAAAAATATGTTTTTATGATTCTTTATTTAACTACTATTTCTTTCTTTCTTTCTTTCTTCTTTTTTAGAGATTTATCTATTTTATGTATAAGAGTACAATTACAGCTGTCTTCAGACATACCAGAAGACATTCAGATCCCATTACAGATGGTTGTAAGCCACCATGTGGTTGCTGGAAATTGAACTCAGGACCTCTGGAAGAGCAGTCGGTGCTCTTAACTGCTGAGCCATTTCTCCAAACTTTAACTACTATTTTTTTTAGGGAAAAAAATGTCAGAAGAAATCTCCTCTTCCCTTAAAATGCCAAAGCCACCTTTATGGTCTCTAGTGATCAGTGACTGCCACCCTGTTCCTATGATTCATTTGTATCTAAAATGTCACATAGTTTGCATTGATAGATAGTCTATAGATAGTGGGATGGTTCTGAACTCTTCAATGGTAGCTGACAGAAACATACTCTAGTTGCTGGAGCCAACGGGAATGTCTGACAAAGTATTGACTGGATAGCTGATGTGCTTCCCAATCCTGTGATGACTGGCCCATTTACAACTCCCTTGTGTAGCCTAGGGAGAAATCAAGATTACAGCATAATGTTTATTTTTTTTTATTAAAGTTGTTCATATAAAACATCAATGGTATAAGTTCCTATTCCTGTATTATACTGTTATATATTTTCCTAAGTTATAATATGTTTAATATAAAAATATTTTGCATTTCTAAGCAAATAGTGCTAGTGTAGAATATTACTCAGAAAGACATAAAGACCTTATGTGGGAGCCTTTAAGCTAGCCAAAAAGCATTGTTTACTGAAGTCATATGCCTACCCTACTAGAGGAAAACATGTGCTGTTCTCACACAGGGGAGTCCCTTGTCGATTAGTTGTCTCTCTACAGACATCACTTTCTTCTCTGTGGCAGTGGCAGTGCCTGTGTGAGTCAGCTGCGGTAACTGGTGAAGGTGTTAGGTCTCACACTATCCCTGGGAGGTGTTTCCTCCCACATTGCTTCGACAGCTTGCTTCTGCTTGTCAGAGAAGCCAAATGAGAAGGTAGAGGAGGGGCTGGGGGAGGGGATCTCTCAAAGACAGGTCTTCCTTCTGGGCAGAAATGGTTCCCTCTGGGACAGTGACACCTGCTGGGAGGTACATGGGGGGCACGGCCCATTATGTCCTATGGTCTTCCTTGCCCACAAGCCTAAGGCTCCCTTTCAGCTGGGGTGAACGCACACGTTAGGTGGCATGAAGATAAATTTGGCATTGGCTGTCTAGGAACTGACAGCATCATCAATAGACAACCTCCCAGAGGGTCACACTCCAACACCTTTCAAAGGGCTAACCAATACATTTGCAAAACAGTTCACTTCCATATGTGAAATAGTCCTGCATGGGTCAATAACCTTATGCCTTTAAAAAAAAAGATTACATTTATTTCTGTTTAATTTTCTCCTAATTCAAAGTGAAAACAGTGAGATTGACCACCACGACTTTGGCGTACTGGTGTCTGGTACCTGGGTGCTTCAGTCATGCAAGCTGGAGGAAAGGAGTGAGGAATGGAGTGGGAAGGGCAGCGATATGGTAGATAAACACAAACAGCAGTTGCCCCGAGGCGGCTGCTAAGTATCTCCCATTTTGAAACTCGATCTGTAGTAATTTTTGGTCTCTACATAGCCTGGGCTGGCCTGAAACTCAAATTCTGCAGCCCTGGTCTCCCTAGTCCTTGATCATGGGTCTGTCCCACCTTACCCAGCTAGGACAACACCTTAGGAGCTAGTTTTTGAGATTGGACTCAGATTAAGGATACCTTGCACAGCATAGGCCAAGTCTAGCAGTGTACCATTCTCTTAAGCCTGATATACAATATAGCGCTGGCCCCGCCTCTCATCCCAGCACTTCGGTAGTGTATATTAATGACTCTTTAATAGGATAAGCATTGCTTGTTTCCTTGTTTTGTTTTTATAAAGTGTAAGGAAGAGCAACAAACCCTGTAGCACCACAAGGCCAGTTGCAACAGTAATAAATCATGTTGATAGATGTAGCCTCAAAGATATGATTCATAAATGCCAGGATGTGATCAATAACAAGCAACTCCCCTATCATGGACCATTTTAAAATATCTCAACACGCTCTCCCCTCCTCCCTCAGCCATATCCTCTACCCTGAAAACACAGGTACTCTGTGACAGGATTCAAGAAGCTTCTTTGTTCTCTAAGAAAGAAGTCATTTTTTTTCCTTCTTCAGCTGATCTGGTTATTTGAGCTAGGCTCACATACTTCATTTGATTTTTAATAAAAAGTCTCTGGGCTTGGGCAATGCTAAGCACCGTGGCCTTATTTTCCTAGTACATAGACCTTAAATTCTCATCTGTGAATTTCACATTATTAAAGAACGGCATGTTGAATTAACCATGTGCCATTCAGGTGGCACACTTTAATGTTCTTTTCATCTGTGCCTTTGTCTAACTACAGTGAATTCATCTGAGACATATTTGGCTGGTCTATTAGGACAGGCCTGACATCCATCACTTCAGTTTAATCATGAAGGGAAAGAATCAGACAAATCCCAATAATACAGAATTCTACAAAAAACACCCAACCCCTGAGGTATCGGGTGTACAATAGGATGACTACAAAATCTAAGTGTCATGTCACCACACCGTGTCACCGTAACATATGTGCAGATATTAACATCACTCACCGGTGAGTTAATGTGCTCTCTGATTATCTGAGTTTATATACAGGGCATGTCAGGCTTCCCTGCTGCAAAGTGCCCCCCCACTCCCCACCTCTTTTCATTCTTTGCCCTTGGAAGTCACTCTGTACAGTCCGCACCTAAAGTCAAGTCATACTCTCCGCCCCGTGCACCAGAATATCCACATAAATCATGGATCACCATTTGAAACTGTACAAATGTAGAAATTATTCCCAAAGAGTCTACTCCTAATGATAAGATTCTTTAATGTTTAAATTCTAGCATAATAATCCTTAACATACTGGTTTGTGCTAAAGAAGTACAATGAAGTGGGTGAATAGTCACGGTAGCCCAAGATTACATAGACCAATCTGAGGACAGTCTTGGACTTTTACACAGACTTACATGTACCTACACATTCTACACATAACCCCTTTAGGATCAGACCTGATCACTTGAAGAACTAATGAGAAAAGGCCCTACTACTTAAAGTCACAATTCAAATGAAATGATTAACATAAAGCCACTGAAATACTCAACTACTTCATCCCACATTTCTGGACTCATCCTAACACACAGCTACTGCTATAAGCAAATTTTTGCCTTTGATCTGAATTTAGAACAAAACAATTGATCTTGACCAAATAGGTAAAAATGTAAAACTTCTGAAATGTTTTATACTACATATGGATTGGTTGTTGGCCAATTGATATAATACGCATTGACAGAGTGCCCGACTGTGTTTCAGATATCAGAGGAGTAGAGACAATAATATTATTTTATCTGTTCAGGTACAGGACAGACAGAAAACAAGTGAGATAAGACAAAGGCCCTATATACCCTAGCTGTGTGACTAGAATATTCATCAGAAATAAAACATACTGAGGGAGAAAAATTGGGCCCTGAAGAGTAGGCTTACTAATTCACTGAACACATGACAACTGCAGTAAAGAAATATTAACTATATTGTGTGAAGGAGCAGTTCAGCTAACTGTACTGCTCTACAGCAGTGGTCCTCAACCTTGCTACTGCTGTGACCCTTTAACACAGATCCCCATGCTGTGGTGGTCCCCAAGCATAACATTTTTTTGTTGCTACTTCATAACTATAATTTTGCTGCTGTTATGAATCATAATGTAAATATCTGTGTTTTCCAATGGTCTTAGGGGACCCCTGGGAAAGGATCATTTGATCTCCCCCAAAGGGGTCGTGACCCACAGGTTTAGAAACGATGCTCTCTAAGGTCAAAGCAGACACGTAAAAGACCAACCTCCATTGCCTCGTCTGTTAACACCACAACAGAAAACTCGCATTAATCACAAACCGCAACACGCTGGTGGAGGGCCAATGCTTTCATTTTCCTATGAGCGGCAGGCACATACTACCATCAACAGGATCTCGATAATTAAGGTATCAAAGGACGAGAGATTAATTAAGTCCCACCACTATTAATGGGCATCATCGCCTGTTCTTGGCATAGCTCAGGGAACATAATGTTTCAACTTCTGACGAGGGAAAGATAATGCTCAAGTTGTGCAAATAATTATTTTAGAAGAAACAAATGCTCTTAATTCAGAGCTTTTCTAGCTTCGTAGCTTATAGATTCTAAGAGTCTGCAGACATATTTGATGCCATTTTTAAAAGTCTCGTCTCACATCTTCAGACATGTTGTGCCAGGATAGCCGGTGTCTAGACACCCAAAGTAAGTGCTGTAAAGCCAGCAACAACCAAGATGGCCCTTCCTTCTGCTTTAGACGGTGCATACACAAGGTCACAAACATGCAAGTGTACAAATATTTCTACCATGCACTCAACAGGAGACTGTTATTTGCAGACAGAAATATTGATGTTGCTAGGTGATACTGAACAAATCACAAGCAGTCTTTTTTATTTTTTTCTCCCATCTATTTCTCGCTCATAAACAATTTTAATACCGTTCCGGGTCTGCCCATATTTTGTCCAACTAGAATATCAAATTTACTACCCCACAAATGCAGTATCAAGTCAACTTCGTTATCATTTTTAGATCCTTCCTAAAATCTAAACAGGGGGTGAGTGCAGCCGTAGTCAGCAATATATAAAGTAAATGAACAAGGCAGAGTGATTATTAGCCAGCTTCAAGCTAACCCTATGTTTTTTCTCTCTCTCTCTCTCTCTCTCTCTCTCTCTCTCTCTCTCTCTCTCTCTCTCAATAGCAATTCCTCTGTCTCAGCCAAGGAGAAACAAAAGTAAGCAAATAAAACCCCAAAGGTCCCAAAGTGAAACATAATAAACAATTACACACAGACATTTCTCGTGAAGAGAGGCACACTGAGTAAGATAACCAAGCTAAGGTTCTATCTCCTCCTTTCTCCTTCTAAAAGAGCAGTGTCATTTGGAATTGCAGTGCCCCAGGGAAGAGGAGGCAAGAACTCAAAGGACCTCCAGGTGCCACCCGGGCAGCTGTCAATCATTGTGAGCTGGTGGGAGAGACATGAGTACCCGACCTCCCACGGCAGACACCAAATTATAGAGCGCTACAAGAAGCCAGAGGGGAGGGGAGCCTGGCTGTAGAATAAAGATTACTCAGGGGCTACAGAAATTTAAAGTTTTTTTTTAACAGATGCATAAGTCCAGGTCAAACAATAATGTTCAGTCCTTCCGGTCCTCCCAAGAAAGAAGAGATTGAAAGGGATTAGACAGAAGCAGTGCACAAGGGGAAAGTGACATGTCTCCCTGCATCCCTGGGTCTCTATCCTATCAGTGGCTGTACTGTGTGAATTCTTATAGAAAGGGGCTTGGGAGTTCCCTCTGCTAGCCACTGGTCACTGTGGCTGTCACCTTAGCAATCGGTCTCACTCATTTACCTCACTAACATCACAGTCTAAATGCTTCCTAGTCAGAGGCTCTTTGGTCCCTTTGAAGAACATCATCATTGAAAGTAGGTTCTTCCCGTTTCCCCATTTTTCTCCTTTGACCAAGAACTCCTGTCTGTCCCCAAGCTTGTCCCCCCCCTCCCCTCCCCTCATCAAGCACATTTTGATGCCTACTTCTGTTTACTCACTTTACATTACTCATTTCCCCAATGAGTCCATACTTTTACCTACTTGCGAATATCTCTCTTTTGTGTCTCTTACTCTGTCCACAAACCAGAGCTGTCAGACCATCTTCTGACATCCCCCCAGCCCCCCACCCTCCCCACCCTGCTTTGTCACCCATGCTCCATGACAGCTATGGACTGGGCCACCTTCCAGAAATCACCCTTCTTCATCCACGACAATTCATGTGCTGGAGCATATAAAAATGAACTTTGCACAGTGGGAGCAGAAAGCAGACCTTCAGAGTAAGAAAGCCGGCAGCAGTTAGTTATTCCGCGCACCTCAACAAGGTGATTATTTATTCCGTGCACATCAACAAGGTGCTGGTGGGGGGGGGGGAGTTCTGCCTCAGGCCAGATGGGACCTGCTTCAGCGCTGCTCACTGTAGAACAAGAGAGCCTACTGGTAGTGTAGGATGACCTGTTTTGTCATTATCTACAGGAGGTAAAACAATTAGATCCTGCTAAGAGCTATGGGTGTGATTTCAGCGGCAGTAGAACCAGTTGGAGACACACAGAAAATTTATGGTGATACATATGGGAGATAAGAAAGGTCAAGTGCTTTGCCAAGGTCAACTCTTGGGCTGGGTTGGGTAACAACAACAACAAAGAAAGGCCACATTTAGATACCACTGAAATGATGGAAGGAAGGGCAGTGTGGCAGTGGCCTTGGCTCACAGTGTCAACATTTTTATATCACCAGAGACTTGAAGATGACCAAGAATAGAACATGTCAAAATGGAAACCAACCCAAGCTAGATCTCTGTCATCTGGAACACTTCCTTTTTTATCAAGCACGTTTATAATATCCAAGTCATCCCCGTATCCTCAGGCTTTCATTTATTTCAACCACTCAGTAGCTCCTAGTGTTAAGTGTTTTCGCAGATTCATAACAAACTCAAGAATTTCATGTTTTTTTTAATCCATTACAATTCTATAAACACACATTATTCTCGCGTTCTCTTCATTACAGAAACTAACGGGTTCTATGAATGGAACCGCTTGCTTATTAAATTTGAAGTGTGTTTCTTCGGGATTACATATCTCACAAACCCATTATCTAACTATTCATTTTCTCGCTGCTCTAGCATTTTGTTCTTCACCTCAAAACCAATGATGAAACTTTTTTTTTCTTTTCTGAATTAGAAATACACAATCTGAGGCGGAGGCTCTGACTGATCGATCAGTGAGTCAGGATTCCCATCTTGATTTTATAGAAATGAATGCACAGAAAAGTCAGGATACTGTACAAGTTCCTCCAGCTTCAACACGGCAGTTCCTGAACTTGAACCTCACTGAGTGTAAGGTCAGGAGTGTCTTCTTGATCATTTGTAACTGGTTTACACAGCAAGAGAAAAGGTCAGACACTTGTAAAGTCCACAGACTTACTAAGACCCTTCTAGCTAACCCAAGTTGGTGTTGGTGTCAATAACTTCCATGCAAGGATGCTACTGGCTCTTGCTTGCTTGTCTAAATTTCCTCTCCGTGATCTCTGTCATCTGTCGGTGGCCACCCTCTTTAATGTTTCATTGTTACAGCTCAACAGCCCTGGTTTCTTCAGATATTGAAAAGAGAACTATGAATTATTAAATCTGAATGCTTAGTAAGTAAAATAAAATGTTTTTGCTATGGTTGATGTTGCTGGTTTTGTTTTTGTTTTTGTTTTTGTTTTTGTTTGTACCTCACAAGCAACTCCTTCCTTGGAAGTACTAAGCCCTCTGCCTGGATGCCTCTCAGCGACTTCCCAGCAAAGAGCTTCAGCCTGTGGCAAGGGCTTACACTTTCACCCTATGCTAATTTGCCAACTGTGAATACTTTGGCTGCTCTGAAGAGAGATGTTTTCATTATGGTTTCAGCCTAAACAAAACTCTAACTTCTTATTAAGAATGTTTAATAAAATCAACAGGGTGTTAAAATCCGTCAGCAGGGAGCACAGTAAATTAGATGCTGCCACTGCGCCTCCCTGGGCGCCTCAATGCAAATGCTTCTCATCTTCATAGCTTCTCTGAAATCCCAGACTATCATCCCAGTCGGCCCCCCACCCCAACTCCACAAAAGATGCCATAGCAGCACTAAGGCACACACCAGCATCCACTGAGGACGTGGGGCTTTGCTCTGGGAAGCTGGGAAATGCCAGCATTTGCTTTAGGACTCGGAGGTAATGAAGGGATCCCCCACTTTAAGATATCAGTGCCAGTATTTATTAGGTACTAATAACATAGGCCCAAACTGGGGCACACTAGTGGGTTTCCCAATAAACTAAAGACACTGTTCTCATTCTCAAGGGCTTGTGCAAGAGGTTTTTTTTTTTTTTTTTTTTTTTTAAAAACAACCCTCAAGAGTTCAATTCTAACTTCAAGGTATAACAAAGAATCATCTGATCTGAAGGAATGCTAAGCAAGTACTAGATCAAGAGCCACCTTTCTCTCCTTCTACCTCCCAGAATGGCATAAGCAAAGTTAGTAACAGAAAGCCAGTCAACAAAAGAGAAGCAGAGCATTTAGGGCAGTAGCACTATAAATCCCCAGGACTGCCGGAATCTTATCCAACATCACAAAATTTCAAAATAAAAGATGCAGGATGCACAACTTTACATCACCAACCAGGATTTCAAACATTTCTTCTTCAGAGGGCCTCCTCAAGAGGAGCCTAGCCAACAACTGCGTCGCCAGCCTGACTGACTGTGCATGCAGCTTTTTTTGTTGTTTGTTTGTTTGTTTGTTTGTTTGTTTTCAAGACAGGGTTTCATTGTGTAGCTCTGGCTGTCCTGGAACTCACTCTGTCGACCAGGCTGGCTTCAAACTCAGAAATCCGCCTGCCTCTGTCTCCCAAGTGCTGGGATTAAAGGCGTGCGTCACCACCGCCCGGCACATGCAGCTTTTTTTTATGGCCCTGCAGCAGCACCAACTTTGTGATATTCCATAATCCCTTCTGCAAGTCCATCACTGAGTCAGGGGGAAAGCACCTGCACCCTTTGCTAAGTTGGGTCAATGGCTGTTTGAAGGGGACCACATGTCCCTCATCCTGCAACCACACTGGGGCCACATGCCACCCCACTACTAAATTCCACCCCAGGTCTGTATGACTCCTGGGTAGGCACAATGCTGGTCTTAGAATAACTGCTACCACGACTTTCCAAATGAAACCAACTCTCTCTTCCTTAGCAGGTTCTCACATGCCCAGCCCTACTTGTGTGGCTTTCCCAAGCTGTCAGGAGGAGGTCTTTGCATCCAGATCACCTCTTTGTGTCTCACTGGTACTGGGACCAGAGCACAGCGGGTAGACATGATGTCATACATTTATAGTTTTAATCCCCTAACATCTCCTGTGTCTTTCCTGCTCCACTGACTTCCCTACAACTCATTTAGTGGTTCACACACTGTGCTGCTCTGAAGTCATAGAGGAGGGGGACCAATGTTACTTCTGATGAGAATTGCATCACAAAAAGAGCTTTAAATTCTAACAGAAATTAGACAGACTTGCATAGAAGAACCATTCATTAGGCTATACAGGGTCACTGAGTAGTTCCTAATATACACATTTAGTACTTAACTCAGATTCAGCGGAAGGTTGAGCATGCATTATATATAGTTCGTCCAGTGTGATTTGTTTACATAGAAGTTTATACTAAGGAACAAGGGCTCCAAAAAGCCCCCTCTTTTCTTTGTATATGAAGCAAAGTTCTTGGTCTCAGGCATCTAACTTGCTGCATAGAGACACAGTGAGAAAACTTTCCATGGCTGTGACCATCTTTCCTCACAATTTGTAAGCCCAGGCCAGAATTTATGCATGGAGGCAATCAATGGGACCCATCAAGAGATTGATATTAATACCACTCTCAGATAAGAAAACTCTGTGGATAAGTCTAAATTGTCTGGCTATTGAAACTTTAGAGCTAAGAAAGTCTATATTCAAAGAAATTTGGATTGAAGTTTTCTCTCAGGATGCTTTCCACTATTAAAAAGTAATACCTACTCAAACAGGAACGAGGAAGACACAAGAAGCGCATAAAGATGCACACAGCATCCACACCCACATTCTGAAGTGCTCTGAATTGCTACAGCCTGGATCTCAGGCAGCCTCTGAAGCTGCCAAACCAAGCCCTTTCTGTAGAGAATGTCACAGCCGTACACAACCGCTCTGTCCTTTAGATGCTTACCGGTCTGTTCAGACATTAGCTACATGTCAGCTTGTCCCTTTAAGCTCTGATGACCCTTCCCTTCCAGTCTACTTAAGAGAAAACAGTGTTTTGCTTTGTTTTCTGCTGGAGGTGTTCTGTGACTGCCTTCAGACTTCACTGCCGCTGTCACCAATCAGTCCTTCCTAAGTACCACTCAAGATGAAGACCAACGGCCTCCGTGCTGACTGCCAGGCTGGTTCCATAATTTTCTGTCTCCTGAAAACTTGTCTTTGTTTTCCTTTCAGGTCTGTAACTGCATGAAGTTCTAGGCCAGATTCTTGCTTCAAATATCTGCCTTGCTTAGGAGGTGGGTTGAACACAGCTTCTGCTATTTATAGTGTCAAAAGTGTATGTTTACCCTGTTAACAAAATCAACAACTGTGACTTCATGGGGCACTAAAATGTCTCCAACCCACTGCACCACCCTTGCAGGACAACGGGCCCAAGGTAGAAGAGTGTCTCAGCAATAGCTATGTGTTTCTATTGCTAGGATGAAACACCATGCCCGAAACAAGGTGGAGAGGAAAGGTTTTTGTTTTTGTTTTGTTTTATTTTGTTTTGTTTTGGCTTACACTCCCTCATTGTAGAAATCAGGACAGGTATTCAAAGAGGGACAGAACCTGGAGGCAGGAGCTGATACAAAGGTCACAGAGGGGTGCTATTTACTGGCTTTCTTACAGAAACCAGGACTCCCAACCCAAGAGTAGCCACACCCTCAATGGGCTGGGCCCTCCCCCCATCAATTACTAAGAAAATGCTTTATAACAGATCTTCTGGCCATTTTGTCAACTGAGGCTCCCACCTCTCAAATGACTCTAGCTTGTGACAAGCTGACCTAAAACTAGTTAGTATACCATGTTTTCACTAAACATATGTTTATATAAACATATATAAAACTTTCTGTAATATGTATGCCCAACTACCATTGCTGGCATTCACCTAAATCCATCTTTTCTTTATTAAGATAACAAATTAAGCCATTTTTAGGTCTTGTGCTTGACCCAGGCAGGTAGTAAAAGACACAAAAGCTGTTTGCCAGTGTGCTTGTTACCCAGATCTGTTCTAGTGAGCTTTCTTAAGTGTTTGTCTCTGTGAGTTGACCTAAACTTCTAGTGGAATAGCATGTACATATTAATATAATAATACATATTTCCCCAACAGTCCCAAAATGGTAGCACCAACTCAATAATCTGACAGGGATGCCTGTTGATATCTGACCCATTTTAGGAGTGTGCAATAGGCCTCAGATACTTGCTTTCTGGTGGGACCATGCTGCGACATTAGCGTTTCTAATACAGAGAGTGAAAGTTCTGTAAACCCTTCAGGACTCACTTCCAGTCATGGACAATGGAGCAAACTCAGCAAAGGAGCCAGCCATGAGCTTGCCCAGCGAGCACACTAGAAGTGAGAGGAAAGTGCTCTGGAGACAAGAATCTTCCTTCTTAACTGTTATCAACAATCCAGTACCGATTGCTGCAGACTAACAAGGAGGCAGTACTTAGGTCCCAGAGAACTCAAAAAAAAAAAAAAAAAAAAAAAAGAGCTATAAATAAATTTAAGAATTTCAAAGCACACACTTCTCCAGATCGCAACCAGAATTTGTTACTTAGGGATAAATCTCAAGACGGGGGTTTCTCGATGGTGCATTTGAGTGTGTATTTTTTTTTCCAGAAAATATGTGTTCTGCTGCCTGTTTCCCTTGGCCCTGTCCTAACACCTGCAGACATCTGCAAATACCAGCACCCCACGGATACCAGACCGCAAGCCTATTGAATATCCATTTGACTTCAAACACAAATCTACTTTATCTTGGAAACTAAACAAAGTGTTACAGAGATCTGAGTTCCTTGGCTCCTATCTCATACTAAGTTTTGAAAACTTGTAGTTTTAACAAAAGTCAGGCCCAGATAAACCTGAGAGATTTGCTGCAAAAACAAACATAACAAAGCATCTCGCCCAGCCCCCGCCACAGTCCACCCTGCGCACTTCAACTGCATAGCTGCCTGCTTTGTTCTCAAGCCAAAGGAGTGTTAGCATGCCAGTGCTGCCTACCATCCGGTCTTCCCAGCCCTCAGGAGGTCAGGGCTTCTAGAACTGTCTGGTGGTGGTGACAGTGATTTTCAAGGTTCCTGCTCCCCATGCTAGCCTGGGAGACAACCAGCTGGCCCTCTGCCAGGATGTTCATTTGTTGTTCCAGTTATGATTTTTCATGTACTAGATATTTGGTGGGTTTTTTTTTAATTGATATAAGGATCATTATCAGGTCGTGGGTGCTTTCTTTACCTGTTGTAAGCTCTAGGATGTAATGAGGCAATATGCAAATATTGATCTTTCATTAACCCTCAGAGATCTGGTGTCACATTTTTCCTTCCACTGAGATGTGACTATCATGGTTGCCAGCTTCATTTGTAATTTCATTTCAGCAAAGAAGAAAACACAGACATTATGTAATAGTAGTAAATACCAATTATCACAGGGTTGAGCATATTGCAGATTAACTTGAAAATGGGGGCAGAAAAATAATGTTTATCTGTAACACATTCTGAGGGGCTTTCTGTAGTGAAGGAAACAAATCCAAAATGAGCTTGCATCTGGCTTTTCTACTAGCAAAACAGAAATATTCACCTCTCCACATTCTAAATTCTCTCTCAAAGAGATAAATTTTTGTGCACATTTTAAAAATGAAATCAAACTTATTTAATGAAAGGAAAATTACTCGAACAAATTCTTCTTTCAGGCAGTCAATCTTTAAACACATGCACAGCTTACCCACAACATGGACCACTGCGTTCATTCAATTAGTTCTTGGACCTCAATTCTCCTCAGAGGCCTCTGAATGAAGTGTTTGGGGGAAGACGTAAAATGATTTCCCAACAAGCTGTTAGTACTCCAGCAAGTGCACAGGAGCAGGCCTCCACTCGGAGGAGTTCTTGGCAGGAGTATGTGACTTTTTTTTCTTTGTGATGGGGAGGATAATCTAAGCCAAAATCGAAAGTTATACCATTGTACACCAGAAACATGAGAGTAAAGGTTTCTTCCTAGGAATCCAAATAGGTCAAAAGAACTACACTACTAAATATCATCATAGAGATGAACATGCCACTATTCTGCCAAGATGATAAGAATCAAAATATGAGAGGGCAATTAGACTAAATTCAAGGGCCATCTAGTTGCCTGGTATAATGCCTTATAGATGAGCTTATTCCAATGCCAGCCACCTGCTCCCATCCCCACACTTTAGAAAATATTAAAGACAATGATTCAAAATGTGCCACTATTGCTTTCTTCCCAAACTATATATATAGTCTTAGAATAATAGCTTGATCAATATGTTTGGAGGTGAACTCAGACCACTCAACCACGGTAACTGATGGACATATTTCATAACTATCTTTTTCTCACTATAGATGGATAGGGTTGGAAATTCCATCCATTTTAGCCAGTATTATAACACTGCTAGAATAATGCCCCACCATATCCACAGTCTCAGTACACTCTGAAAAACATTTCAGGATTTACTCAAAGACTGTTCATTAAATGGCTACAGGATCCCATAAGAGTGAAAACCAAGGGTAACTCTGTCTTTTACATTTGGATACAGTGTTTCCCTTCCTGTTACAGCTCTGTAGTAACACACCACCTCCATGTCCAGCTCCTTGATTTTTATGAGTTTTCCTTCCCTTGGTAACTCCACAGATCACCTTTTAAGGAGCTTGAAGGCACACCACCAGAATCACACACGACAGGCAGATCCAATCCTTTGGTGATTTGGAGTTTGTTTGCTTAAGAACTTGAATCCAAAGGACACACAGTTGCGAATGAGACCCTTAAATCATGTGAGATGGGGCTGGAAAATATCTCAGTGGGTAAACGTACTTGCTGCCAAGCCTGTCAACAACCTGAGTCCAATCCCCAGAAACCACATGGTAGAAGGAAAAAATTGACAAGTTGTCCTGTAACCAAAACAAGTATCTTGTGGTATATAAGTATACACGCTCTTCAAATAATAATGTGTGCACTATGGCGTGCATGTATACACAGCACACATACTCTCTAAGTAAATGAAATGTGCATGCTATGACAAACATGTTTACATGCATACTCTTTCTCTAAATAAATATAATTGTTTTTAATTATTTAAGATATTTGAAAATAGAAATCTTCCCACTAAAGAGAAGCGCACATGCCTTGCACGCAAGAAGAGATTCTCAGCATGTGACAGCACCTCAGAAGGGAAGCTATTCCATATTGGTGGGAGGATCTACAGTTTGTTTCTATAAATAATAACAGACTGCAGTGCGCACAGACAACAGGACCAGTGTGTGCCAGCTGACAACTGTGGATGGGGCACATACTTAACTACACGAGAGGCTTTCATTACACCTAGACATGCAAATGTCCTGCCAATATTCAGAGAAACAACTTCTATTGATTAAAGACTTTTTAAGAGAATAAAATGTAGTTTATTTTAGATGATAGATAGGGTATGTAGGTAGATGATAGATAGATAATAGATGATAGATAGATGACAGACAGAGACAGATGAGAGACAGTACGATTAGTCATCTGCATGTATTTAAGAAACTCCCCATTTTTTTTTAAAATAATGATATTACTGTTATGTTGTCCATATACTATTGCACATATCTCAGGAAAAGTTGTCTTGTCCTTGCCAAATAATAAAAGCATTATTGGTAAGTCCCATGGACAGCAGGCTCCCTCACCAAGTAGCCAGTTCTGTGAGCTGCCCCCATCCCAAGGACAAGCGTGTGGAAGGCCAGATGAACTGAAACCTTGACCCAGAAGCACACTTGCATATAAAAGCTCATCTTTGGGCAGTCAAGAGATTACCACAGCCCTGGGAGGCTCCTATAGACAGTCCTGCTGCTCCAGGAAGTAGGGGAGAAATGAAATGAAAGTGCAGAGAATGCATCTTACACACTTCCTATGAAAATGTTTTTGCTTATAACAGCACCACTCATATCCCACAGGAAATGAGCCCCTCCCATCTTCAAAATAACATAAATTCCCCAATGTGATTGGGTCCGTGCTATTTCCAGTACCTTCTAATCTTGCAGAAGTGTTCTGGGGTGGAAAGGGCTGCTCTACCACAAAGCAAAATGCACTTTGGACAGTGCTGCGTGTGTTGCAAGTTAATACCAGTAAGTGGTTCTCTTATCAATGCTGTTGTGCTCTGGGTGGCCTCGGGCCATGGTTAACAGCAGCATGAGACACAGGGGCAAAGGATGTGCCCAGATGAACTCTAGTTAGACAAGGTAGCAAGGCACTGCTGGGGGGGGGGGAGGCTGTAGAATTTAGTGAACCTGGAGGAAACCCTGATACCTGTCATGCTGTGGGTGTGCAGAATGAACTTGTTTGTGACATTGGGAACAGCCCCACAAAGCATACCTGAGAATATTTTATTCCAACTGTAAGTGGACTAAAACGGGTCTCATTAGGAGAAACTGCCAGTCTCTATGTTGCTTCCTCCTGACACAGTATTTCCCGGCCCTCCGCATCCAGCTCAAAGATTTCAGCTACTTCCGGGTAGCATTTTAGACATGTAAGCCTAATACCAACACCCTAAACATTTCTTAGAGCAGGGAGGGGAAAAACTGGCTTCCTTTCCTTGTTATCCTCCATTCCGGAAGACACAGCAGCACTTAACAGAGTTTGGGAAAGCACACATTTAGTCTTTGGCAGCCAGGACATCAAAGCGACGTGCTCCCTAGGACATGGCCCCAGTTAACTGCAATTCTGGTCTTTACTTTGTGCTCAGAGTTTCTACTGTTCTATACTTCAGCCAAATTGAGAGAGGTCTTTTCCACACTAGACATCAAGACCCATCTAGACGCAAGGCAAGCCTGAAATGGTACCCTTGTCAGCTGACACATTCACACTTTCCGTAACTCTTGTACAGCCTATTAAATTTCCTGATGTTCCTGTTACCAAGGCATTGTGAGGATTTTAATTACTGTGCTTAACAGACTATAAAACAAAAATACTTCTAACCTGTAAGCCCTACTTGTCCAAAGACAGATAACTTCCTAGAATGCCATAAGAAACAAGCCATGTGTCTTCACTTCTGTAAACAAGGTTGGTTGCTCCAAATGCACAGGATGTGTGTGATCACACATAGGAAGGAAGTATATTAGGATGTATGCTTGCCCATGATTGGACTAAGGTTGGACATATCGTTGTGCGAATTATTCTCTGGGAGTCCTGAGTACAGACCTGGCCAGTGCCCATCACCCTGGCCAAGATTTGATAAAGCTTGCTTCAAATTTGGCTCAAAAGTTGTGGTAGTAGCCAGGCAGTAGTAGAGCATGCTTTTAATCCCAGCACTCATGATGGCAGATATTTGTGAGTTCAAGGCCAGTCTGGTCTATAAAGCAAGTTTCAGGACACCCAGGGCTGTTATATAGAGAAACCCTGCTTTGAGGGAAAAAATGTGGTAGTGGTCTTATTCTCATTTGGTGTGATTAACAGTATTATCAAAATATAGAGGTTGTTCTTGGGAGACTGAACACCAGAGACTAAACTAAATTTTATTGTTTAGTGAAAGTTATTTAAGAAAACTCAAAGAACTCAAGCATGTTCCCCAAACACTATCTGTATGGCAAGGGCAGTGCTACATCCTTCATTCTTACAGGAAATGTTCATTTCTCCATGTTACCAAGGGACACGAAAGTTCTCTGACATCAAATCACTTGCTGAAAATCAAAATAATAAGAGGAAGAGCCAGGGCTCAAAATGCAGGCCTCAAATTCCCAAGCCTTTTTACTCCCTGCCAAAATGACGATTTTAGCCCATAGTGTACATTTGATGATTTTAGCCCATAGTGTACATGTGTCTGAGTTTTTGTGTGTGCATGTACAAACTCACAACCCATGCAAAGACACACAGTCCCAACCAATCTTAGGGATTGTATATAAGCTCTCTAACACTCAAGCACTGTGAGAATAAGCAGCTTTAAGTAGGGCATTCTTAATTTAGAACTGGGGCAAAATAGACATGACAGAAGCCAACTTAATTGGCATTTTAATTCTTTTTAAGATAAAGTCACATAAAATCGAGGAGGCTAAGACTAAAATGTGGGCTTGGCTCAGATCTGGAGTGGAATGTGGCCCTGCTTTAAGCCACAGCTTCACTGATGGGGGCTACAGCATAGGCTGCATGGCCCAATTGCTATTGCTTTCGGTGGCATGAGCAGGTCTGAGAGGGGAGGAGTAGGGTTTATATAGCAAGAATCAGTGCCTATTGTTTCAAGCCACTGAGCTTCAGTAAGGTTTGTTATACAGTAAAACTGAGGCATTAGCTGATGACTTCAGGCTTACCTTTTGAGTCATACAGGACCGGGAAAATTAAGGCCTTCCTCAGATTCCTTGAGCAGCTAACAGACTAACTACTCTGCTTACATTTTCTTTTAATCTGGCTCTACCTTTTCCTAAGAAGGGTGTGAGGGTCTATTTAAATCCAGCCAGCCTAGCATTCACTATGCAGCCTAGACTGATCTCAAACTGGTGGTAATCCTCCTGCCCAGTCTCTCCAGTGCTAAGATTGCAATCATATACGTTACACCTGGATTAACTACACTTTTTTTTTTTTAAGTGTTAAGGAACAACACAGTGCTTTTATTTAGAGGGGGAAAAACATGGGGCATAAAATTCTAAGTTTCAAAAGAAGCATCCAAATGCAATAAACAGGATGTGTCAAAGCAAAGGTAGTCCTCAAGTGTGTATCTTCTAAGGAGAACATAAAATAAAACAAGCAGCCATCAGCAGTCAGGAGACCCTGCAATTCTATATACTAAGTACAGTAGTCACAGGAATGCCATGAAGGTTCTCTGGTGCTCACTCCTAGTCCTAGAGAAAACCAAGATAGTCAGAAGCATACTCATTAGCATCTGGGAGAAGAAGCCCCTCTGGTGTGTACACAGTCAGGCTCCCTAGAGCCCTTCTCCAGAGAGCAGCGTGCAGAAGCCTCAGTGGGACTGCTGTACTGGATGAGAAGAGAACATGGCCAAAGCAGAAGATATGGGTGACAAGGAAGACCCAGTGGGGTCCAATGAAATGGAAAAGCAGACACACTGCAAGGGAAAGGGGTCTGTGGAAGAGAGGGTCCCTCCAATAAGAGGAAAAGTGGCCAGTGAAAGAAAATGTACCATATGTAGACTGGAGAATGTGTGGGAGGGAGTTTATTGCCAGGGAGTGATCAAAGGAGCTTTTCTTGGCACATCACAATAAATCACCACAAACTCAGCCGCGCAAACACCACCCCTAATTTGTTCCAGGTACCTAAGTTAGAAATGCAACCTAGATGGACTTGGTTCAGCAAGCAGAGTCCCATGTGGGTGAAACCAAGCGTTTGACAGGTATGCTTTCCTCTGTATCAGAATAGTGTCAGAGGTTGTCTCTCTCCCATGGGATGGCCCTTTGTTTGTTTTCATGAAGTTCTAGGCATACTTGGAAGATGGTTTCTACTTCTTATGTGCACCTTGACCAGTGAGAGGGATGGTGGGACGCCGTAAGCCCTTCTGTTGTTGATTGCTTCAGGTGGCAAAGGTGAAGGTGCTTGAGACTCTCTTCCTATCCATTGCTCTCTTGGCGAAACACTGATGCCTTGCTTCCTCGCTATGATATGAGCCCCACTTCTCACAACATGGCAGCTCATTTCTTCAAGGACAGCAGGACTAACAATGTCTTAAGGATGCATCTGATTAAGTGAGACCTTCCCAGACAATCTCCCATTTAATGACAAGGCTCCTAAGGGACATCCACAAATGCCTTCACCTTTGGAAGGGCTTATGGTGTCCTATGATCCCTCTCATTGTAAGGAAGAGAGAACTGGCCAAGGTATGCACACCGTCTTCCAAGTATGCCCAGAACTTCATTAACACACACACACACACACACACACACACACACACACCATCCCATGGGAGAGAGGTAACCCCTGATACTATTAATGATACTTTACTATGCTTGCAGGCAGGAGCCTAGCATAACTGTCTCCTGAGAGGCTTCATCCAGCAGCTAATGGACACAGATGCAGAGATCCACAGTCAAGCAGCAGGCAGAGCTTAGGGAGTTTTGTGGAAGAGTGAGAGATAGGATTGAGGGAGCCAGAGGGTAAAGGACCTTCAGGGCCCATTAACCTGGGCCCACGGGGGCTCACAGAGGCTGAACCACCAACCAAAGAGCATGCCGGCGCTGGACCCAGGCCCCCTACACATTTGTAGCAGATATGTATCTTGATTGTCATGTGGGTCCTCTAACAATTGGAGGGGGTGTTGTTTCTGACTTTGAGGATTGTCATTAGGTCCCCTTCCCCTGGCTGGACTGCCTTGTCGGGCCTCAGTGGGAAAGGAGGTGCCTCTTCCTGGGCAACTTGATGTCACAGATTCATGTACCAGAAAAAAATTTGATCCGAATATCATTATTATTAATAAGGCCCTTTACTAAAAAGATCCCATAGCTGTGCACACATGGAGAGTATGTCATTGGCCTAAGTCAAGTTGGTATTCTGACTTCCTATGGCAGTAATTCAACAAGACACCATAATAATGAGTCTTCAAGAAGGCGAACACAAACGGCAACAAGTAGCCTCCGGGGATACACAAAGCACCTTCGATCAGTGAAACCACACCATATTCCTCAACGAAGACCTTCTCTGGCATCTGAGCTCACCTAAATTCATATGTAGGTGCGTCTTTTTAGTCCTTCCTTTGGCTGAAAGAAGAATACCTGAAGTTGGAATAGAATATCAATCCTGAAGTGTGACACGGCTCAGACTTCCTGTGTGGACAGGAAGCAGCTGAAGCCACACCCACAATGTCCTCCTGATCTTTCAGGGTGAGGGGTTTTCTTTATCTCACAATATCTCTTAACATCTCAGAAGAAAGAACACTGCAGAACATGGCACACGGTCTAGGGGGGAAAACCATCAAACTAGTGCTACTAAGGGTGTGGCTATTCATTTATGTGCCACAGCTACTCGAGGGCCACCTTGGTGACAGAAAACCAACTAGGTCCCTTCCAGATGGATATTGCAAAAAAAGCTTTTAGCATACTTAGCAAGTTGTTCCCAATTAAAGGAGTATATAAAATAGACTTCTGCTCTTTTGAGGATCTCCAGTAATGTACCTCATCACCCAAGTCTCTACTGAGAAGAACGCTGGTGAATTCTGGAGCCAGTAGAGAAGATGCATGTGTTGTGACCTATTTATTCCTTGCAAACACACAGGCATCCACTTCCATCCTGTCTCCCAAGTGTATTAATTATTTAAAAGCAATGTAGCTAGTGCAGATTTTACCTAGTAAATTCCAATTTTGTTTTCATGGCCAACCTTTCTTTGGTAGCATCATCTATTTTAAACAATAAGTACTGAGCTATAAAATATCCCCCAAATAATTTGGAACTAACAAAACTGAAAACCTTGCACGGCTGTCAAACTAGAAGTTTTGAATGTGCTTCAGGATAAAATGAAGTACGGTAGAGAAGTTTCTTTCTGCTAACTTTTAGAAGAAATTGTTTTCCTGGAAGAGATTTAAAAACAAAAACCATTTGTGGAAATTAATCAAGAGAAGGAAAATCTAATGCAAACAAACAAAGAGGCTAACTTCCCTGGCTTCTGAGAGCGGGAAGAGGATGTGTTCCGTTTCTGACAGTACAGTGAAGGACATCTCTGAACGATCTCTCCTGGAAATACCTCAAGTGCTCGGCAAAAGAAACAGTCTTTAAAGGAGCAAGAAACACCAACAGACCGAAAGCTAGAAGAAAGCAGAAACTCAGAGTTAAGTGGGCACTCCAAGTTTTCATTTTTAAAGTATTTGCCAAAGCAACGAACTTGACTTTCAGCGGTGATATGTTCTTGCAGTTTGTAAGGCAGGAGCAAAGCCCAAGGCATTTCTGTGGTGTGGACAGAAGGGACACTGCTTCAAGATAAAGCTAGGATCTGAGAAAAAAAAAAAAGCTGCTTTCGAGGCAACTAGGAAACAGAAATAAGCATGGCCTAATTCCTACTACCCCGGTGGCCTGTAGTGAAAGCATTATTCTTGAGGTGATAGGAAAATTATCTCCATTATAAAAATGGGAATTTATTACCATAAGCCTGTCCCTAGATAGATTTCTATCCTAAACTCAATCTTTCAGTGTGCCAAGCCAGTATAGCCCGTGTAGAGAACGTTCAAAAGTCCACGATGCTTCAGTCTGTCTGGTGAGGGCATATATCCACTGGGAGAGGACACCTTCCCTGGAGGCTCTGAAGTCCTATAATGCAGCTCCATGGAAAGTAAGTTCACACTATACAAATTTTAACAGAGATCATGGGCAAGGTCCAGTGGGCTCATAGGAAGTTATACAAGACTTGGGAAAACTTCAGATATGAACCACATCTGATACAGACAGTAAAATTAAATATATTCACAAAAGGAAAAGAAGGGATTGGAAATTTCATATAAGGAATAACTGATCTTATGGCTAGAATAAAGGAGGTGCAGCAGAGATAATATTTAAGGAGGTAAGAGCTGGGGATTTCCTTACAACTGGTAAAAAGCCAATTGATAGAGTAGAAATTTCACAAAATACCAAATAGAAGTCAAGAGAGGAAGGGAAGAAGAGGGAGAAATGTATGTACATACAGAGAGAACTGAGCTGTGCAAAGACCTTAAAAGCAACCTGAGAGAAATACGAACTACCAGGGGTCCAGCTACCTCTCGGACTCTTGCTGGAATTCAGGCATTCACTAGAGGTTTTCTCCCAAACACAGATTCATACCTAAGGGTGGCTTAGGAGACACAGGCATTTGAGGCAATGGCACTAATAAATCATGTAATTCTCAAGCAACTGGGGAGTGTTCCCCAAAGAGAATCTACCCTTGGTTCTTTCTTCGTGGGCCTTCCTTGGAGGGAAAACTGGTTGATTATTTTGCATGCACGACCAGGTAGAGATGCCCCTGGCTATCTAACTAGAAAAGTTAATTTCTGAAACTTGGTATTTAGTAACACTGCCATGTCTGAAAAACACTCAGGCCAGCCTCAGATGGCAAGCCAAAGGTGGTATAGAAGTTAGGTCTACCCTGGAATTAATTCTTTCTCGCCGATGCATGAGGAGTGCAAGCTTGCAACTCCTGTAAGTACTCTGAAGTGATCTGTGAAGATGGTTTACTATCTCCTGACCCAGAAAACCCTGCAGACTCGTGCAAATCAAGAGGGTCACATCTTCGCGTTCACTGTAAGAACACCAATGCAAACTGCCCAGGTCCTCAAGGGTATGCACATCCAAAAAAGCCACCAAGGGTCTGACAGATGTCATTTTAAAGAAGCCATGTGTGCCGTTCCAACAGTAGAATGGTGGAGTCTGCAGGCACTCCCAGGTCACCCAGGCCCAACAGTGGGGCTGGACGCAGTGTCAGTGGCAAAAAAAAAAAAAAAAAAAAAAAAAAAAAAAGTGCTGAATTTTTGCTTCACATGCTTAAACATGCAGAGAGTAATACTGAACTTATGGGTTCAGCTGTAGATTCTCTTGTTGTTGAGTGTGTCACGTGAACAAAGCACCTAAGATACGCAGATGAGCTCACAAGCTCATGGCAGATTAACCCATCCATGAGCTCCCCCGGTGCCAAACTGAGATGATCCTCACTGAAAGAAACAGATTGTTTCAAAACCAGAAGAGGAGGCTGCACAGAAGAAAAGGATATCCCAGAAGAAACTGAAGGAACAAAAACATATGACATAGGAATAAACTCAGCATGAAATATGTGCAGATAGAATAAGAGAAGGAAGGGAGGGAGGAGGGAGGGAGAGGAGGGAGGGGAGAAGGGAGGGAGGGAGGGAGGGAGGGAGGGGAGGAAGATAGAGCAGTGTGCAGCAGTTATTTCTCTCCTTCTATCCCGCAGGTTCCTTCCTTCCACCATGTGAGTGCTGAGCATTGACCTCAGACCATTGGACGCGGTGGCAAGCGCCTTACCCATTGAGCCGTCTTGCAGGCCCACTGTCTGACTTTCTAAGACCTGTCTTGATTGCTTCTGGGATCTTTTCAGTCACATCAGGTTCTGAACTCAGTCTGGAAGGAAAGGGCAGTGGGGGTCAGTACAACAGGCTGGCCTTACTCCTCTGCGATTCTCTCAATACCCATCTTCGTGACGGGTATGTAAGACAAGTCAAATGGATTTGGTTCCAACCTGCCACGGGTAATCAAATGGTGAATTAGTGGTAAAAATTTCCCAGATACCCAGCTGGTGCTGCAATGCAGCATTCCATGGGTATCTTATTTTTACATATCTTGTGTATTCTAATTTTAATTGTTTATTTAGTGTATGTGTACATGTATATGGCTGAGCATGCACACAAGCATGCACACATGCATGTATACACACACACACACACACACACACACACACACACACCCCACAGCCCATTTTTAGAGGTTGGAGAGCAAATTGTAGGAGTTGGTTCTCTCCTTCCACCACCAAGAATTGAACTTGGGTCGCCAGGCTTTGGCAGCAAGTGCCTTTCGGTGCTAAGCCACCTTGCCTGTCCCTGCCTCCCTACCCCTTCCTTTACTGGAGTCTGTAACCTAGACTGACCTGCAATTCACTGTGTAGCCAGCCTAGCCTTGCTCTAATGACAATCCTTTTCATTTAGTTTCCTGACCGCTTGGATTATAGGTATGGGTTGTAAGGCCTGGCTCTGCACATCTTCAAGAAGAGACGCTGCACTTCCTGTTCCTTCACTTAGGATTATGACTGTTTCCCTCAGGAGCAAATGTGTAGTTTGTTTCTTGCATCATAATTAAGACAATGTACCCTTCAAGAACAAGGACAGATATACTTTCTAGCTAAAATTTTCTAGAGTCTGCTCCATAAACACAGGGTTCTCTCCTAGAATTCAACCCACAAGCATTCATTTAGACCCATCTGCACCCCTGTGGGTCTATGAGGCAAGAAGAACTTGAATCCAATCCAAGAGTCTCATATGTTCTTTTACCATCATAAAAATGTGGCAGGCTAGATTCTTAGTTTGCAAGGAGGGTAAAATTGCAGATACTTCACTTTCAAATACAGACACAAACAACCTAAGATAAATAAGAAAGAAAAAAAAAACCTTGAAGAAGCAATTCACAGAATAAAACAATGTTCTATTCACTGTTTGGAAGTTCCCTCAAACTCTGCTCTTCTAAGTGAGATGCTGACAGGGGCCTCAGTGGAGACGTTGGCAGGAGCAGTGATCCAGTGCAGTCCTGGGGTCACCATGGGGTTCACGCTTCAGTTAGACATCAGTCTGTAGCAACGCTCAAGCCTGTGATATTTGGGTAAGCTGAGATAGAATCCCCATTTCCTCAAATAAATTATATGAAGAACCACACTTGGAATTTGGAGCAATGGTAATTAGCTAGAGAAGCTTTGGGCAATATGATATAAAACTTTCTTATTTTCTGGATACTATTTGAGAATCTAGAATCTTGTCTGTCAGCCAAGCCAAGTTATTCAGATATCTACTTGACTGTAGAAGAGTAGGTTACTTAATTCTCAACTCTATAAAAAGGAGCGAGGGAAAAGGAATTGCTGTTTGTTGAGTTGTCTGCTATATGGAAGACACTGCACTAGGTGATTTCTTGCATTTGTTGAATTTTGATAGCAATTTATTGTACAGAAGAAAAAAGTGAGCTCATATACCCATTTAATAGGAAAAAGAATCTGGCTTCAACATCTCAATGACTATCCCAAATTCTCTGAAAATGGATAGGCCATGTATTATGGAATAGAATTATGCTTACCAGAAGTTAAAACAAGAGTTGACACACACAGCAAATTACAATGAAATAACCATTTCCAATCATTCCAACTTCCCAATTAGAAAAAGAAATCTTGAATAGAAGGTAGGTGTGGTGGTTTGAATATGCTTGGCCCATGGAGTGGCACTATTAGAAGATGTGACCTTGTTGCAGGAGGTATGTCGCTATGGGTGTGGGCTTTGAGACCCTTCTAGCTGCCTGGGAAGCCCGTCTTCTATTTGTCTTTCAGAACAAGATTTAGAACTCTCAGCTCCTTCTCCAGCACCATGCCTGCCTGGACACTGCCATGCTTCCCACCATGATAATGGACTGAACCTCTGAACCTACAAGCCATCCCCAATTAAATGTTGTCCTTTATAAGAGTTACCTTGGTCATGACATTTCTCCACAACAATGGAAACCCTAAGACAGTGGGTGAGGGATACCTCACTGGACTGCTGGAGTCCTCCTATACCCACAGTTCCTTTGTCTGTGACCATGCCCCATAACCCTTTCTGTCTTGTTTACTTTTCTCATCACTTTGACCAGATACTTGATTTCAGCAACTTGAGGACAGAGAGGGCTTTTTCTGACTCATGGCATCAAGGGGTACACTCCATCCTGGCAGGAAGGGCATGATGAAAGTGGCTTCTCTGTTTCTAACAGTGCACTTGGGTGGTTAGACTTCACCCCAGGCATCCGACATCTTGATAGATGAGAAAGTAAAGAAAATAGCTGGGAGCAAAACCAGGCCACTTACCACAAAGGCCTCAGTTCTACCAGGCCCCCACAACCTAGCAAGACAGTACCACGAGGTAGGAACCAAATGTCCATATACAGAAGCCTATGGGGAATGGTTCCTATTCAAACACAATTTTCTGCAAGTGGCTCCAGTAGGGTCATGGCCATCCCATGATGCAAAAGGCTTTCACTCGAACTTCAGGAGTCCCGTAGTCTTAAGAATACTATTACTATTTAGAAGTCCAGAGTTTACATAGATGCAAGTAAATTCTAAGTTATTAGCGCCTTTAAATATAAAATCAACCAAATAAGCTATACTTTCCATACACCGTGACACAAAATAAATTCCCACTCCATGAGAGGAATGGGAAAACACCAATGAAAAAAGCCAAATCTAACAAGACAAGCCTTAACTAAACCATGCTCTCCCGCATCCAGCATCTGGGGTTCGTATGACGGTATCATGTGAAATCCAACAGGCTTAGCAAGCTCTGCAGTATGGCCCTGTTACTTACATCACTCATGAGCTAAATCCTGGGCCATCTCCAGCTGAAGCCTGAAACTTCGCTCAGCAGATGTGAAGGAAGCCATGGTGAACTTCCTGCAGTCTCCGTTGCAGCTTAGGTTCACTTCCAGAGCTCCAAACACACCCAGGAGGAGCTCCAGGAAAGACATCTCATCTGGCTGCATATTCCCCGGCCTCAGCAGCTTTTTTTTTTTCTGGAACCTTGGCACAAGGCTCCATGACCCCACTCACTCTTGCATTTTGTAGGTGTATAAAACCAAAACACATGATAAAAACACCACAGGAGCAATGTCGGGCCCTGCTGGCAGCCCGGGGATGTAGAAAGGCCTCCTGGGACCATGGCTGCAGGGCAGGGGCCTCTGTGTACCTGTAGGATGGAGCTGAGATAAATACTTCCCTAGGTGATCTTGGTCTGGGATTCCTGAGAGGCGCCATCTTCTCAGGTGTGTGTTCATGTTTCTCTCTCTCTCTCTCTCTCTCTCTCTCTCTCTCTCTCTCTCTCCTCCTCACCCCCCCCTAAAAGTTTCTCAGTGGCTTTCACTTTTATACCCTGGATCCATGAGTAGGTGAGGTACCACCCTGAGGCATCACTTCTTTAGTCTTAATACGAAGCTCTTCATCTCTCTTTCTCTTTCATAAAATATCTTAATTACTTCCTTGAGAATTTCATACATGCATACAATATATTTTGATTATGGTCACCCTAACTCCTGGACACAGTGCACCCTTACCCTCCCATACATCCAACTCAATGTCCTAATTTTATTTTTCAATATAGACCCCATTAAACACAGTTCCGTTAACCATGCTGACCTCCACTAACCGCACTGACCTCTCTTAACTGTAACTTCCATTGACCGTGTTAACCTCTTAACCATGACAACCCCTTTATCAATCCTTGCCTCTTTGTCCCCACCGGCTTTTCCACAGCTTCCAACTCATTCACACTCATTCCTCACCAAACCCCACAGCTTTCCACATTTCTCCATCCCACATTTGGCTTGGAACTCTCATTGTAAATCTAACTGAAGGCAGCCAGCCAACCTGGATGCTGTATGGAATTTCCTCTGCCAAATAAATTGGTCCATCATCCTTTCAATCCCCAGGCCTTCGGGGAACACCCATAACAGCCAGAGTATTGACCACAAGTCGCACAGATGGCCTCACACCCAATTCAAAGGAGTCTTCATCGCCATCTTAAATCTGGTGATGTGCTGGTGAGATGGCTCAGTGGTTAAGAGCACTGCCTACTCTTCTGGAGGTCATGAGTTCAAATCCCAGAGCAAGCGGGAATCAGGGCAAGAGCAAGATGGAGAAAGGGAAGGGGAAAAAAAATCTGGTGACTCGGGGCCCTTGCTGTCCACCCATCAGCGTCCTCTTGACACACACACACTCAGCAGAATGGCCTTTTAAATCCTGTACCAGGGTTTCTTTAGCTTGAAGTTTGACATTCTGTATTCCTCAACAGTCCAGGTCTGAAAGTCCATGAAGCAGATGGTTGGGTTTAGCACATCAAGGACCCCACTTCTCAGTACTAATTATGGGTTAGCTACTTTTTTGAACACTGTAACTAAATACCTGACAGAGGCAACTAAAAACAAGAAAGGTTTCCTTTTGGCTCCTGGTTCGGGGGGGGGGGCATGGAGTCCATCATGGGGGAGAGGAAAAGATAGCTAGGCTACCCTCTGTAGCACTAAAATGTGCAGTAGCAGCTCCTCACATCTGGGAAGAGCAGGAAGCAGGAAGGATGGCACCAGAGGCAAAGACAATGGAGCAAGAAGCAGGACATGGCTGTCACTCAGAGGCCATGAGACAGGGAGAGACAGCTAGGAGTCTTTCCCAGGGTCGTATATAAAGCAAGCCAAAAGAATTTTACTTACTAGTGTTTGCAGTGACTTAAGCTGCCAAATCTATTTTCAAGTAAGTATGACACCCCAAAACATTAACAACAAACACAACTGGTAACACCCAAGACAATATTTAAACCTAATTATTTCACAACTGCAAAACAGCTGGAAAGTCACAAAGTGAACCAATGCTGAATACAGATCTGGCTAACTAGAAGTGGCAAGAGACGAAGTACTGGGAAAGAAAATAATCTTCAATTTCCTCAAAGGAAATGCAGTAGTCATCAGTGTTCCAAGGGTACGAAGGGGAGAATGGATCACTCTGTTAACACAGGACTGCGGATCAGAGAAAACTGGGTGCTGTACCTAAAGAAGTATTCATCTAGAATATGAGGAACAAGCACAGTGAGACTATTAGGAACATAAGACACGTTTATAAAGAACCTAGCATGGTGAGTCCCCAGTATTTCCTACCCCAGATGCTCACGGCAGATCCTACTTACCCCTCCCAGGATATTCTTTGGAGATGGGCACTAATAGTTATAAACTTAAGAGGCAAATCTATGGATGAGTAAGTGACCATTAGTCATGTGGGGATCTATAAGGATAACTCATACGAGCCAGTTTTTGCCAATAAAGATGTGCATGAGGGATTTAAAAATAGTATAAACATGAAAACAGAAACAGGGTTAGCTAGAAAGGAGACAGGGAGCAGGTGGAAATGAGAGGGAGAGGATAGCAAGAAGCAGAAATGATAAAAAATAAATATGCATATTTATGAAGTTGTCATAATGAAACACAATATTATTTATAATTAACATATATTGATAAAACATTCTTCAATAGCATAGCTATAATCTCCTTTCCTTGTTAACCTTCTATGTATATCTTACATGTCCAGTGCAAGATAAAACCCCAAGGGGGCTAGAACAGAAATTTTATTAAAAACAAAACTGACTTGACCGCTAATCCAATCTTTCTCCACCCACAAGCACTCAGTGTTATAATCTTAATTTGTATGCACAAACAGAGAGCTTTAAATATACAAGCCCACTGTATGGTATGTATAGCCTCAGATATCCTACAAATTCTCTGTAGACTCTGTAGTGGAACATTTTTTGATAAAACCAATGACACTAAAATGACAGAATTCTTGGGGACATTTCTTGATACAGTGTGCTTTAGGAAAATTAATTTGAACAACAACAACAACAAAAGTGACAATTAGACTTTTCTCTTTAAGCCTAAAGACAATTATTCTTCATAGGAGTCAACAGTTGCAAGAGCATCATGGGTCAAAGCCTATCATCATGTTTCTTGTCCCCAAATTTCCAAGTCCTTTAGGGAAATACTTCCCCATTAGAAAAGATTATGGAACTCAAGTATCTGCCTTACTCACAGTTTCCAAAGAACACTCTGGTTTTGTAGCAAAATGCAAAGCCAGTAAGAAGTCCTAAGCACGTTTTGCAGGATTAAAAAGCATGATAGGAAAGAGAGCTCTGTGCTTGTACTCTTGTCTCCTCTGCCTCTACGCCCTGACAGTGAGGATCTAGGAAACAGAGCCAACATTTCCAGGGAAACCTAAGCCAAGCTCAAAGGCCTTGCTCCCTGGAATCACTGTGGTTAGTTACATTGTGTCCATTTTTCTCTGGAAAACATGAACTTCGTTTCTTTTTCTTCCAAGCAAATGGAAAGGTTGGTTTAGTGCCACCTTGACTGTTTTCTGTGGTTTGTCTGTTTTTTTTTTTTTTTGTGACATCCTCTTTTTTCTCCATCCCGGCCATGTCAGCTCAATAATTGTTTCCAACACTACTTCTCTTTTGTCCTGTAGGTTTTCCATCTCAGCACCTGGTTTCTGGAGTGGAGATGGTGAGTCCTTTGTCTCCAGCACTGGGGTGTAGGAGGCCCCTCACAAGATCCTGAGGGGGGGGTCAGCCTGGATCAAGGAAGGTCAAACCTTCCTCGCATTGTCAGTTAGTTGTCCTTGTGACATTCATTGGGGTTCTTCTCCATCTCCATCTCTCTCTACCCCCTCCTTCCTCTCTTTCTCTTGTACCTCCATACCATACAAATATGCAGTGGTCAGAAACTTTAAAGTTATCTGACCTCGCACAGAAGAGAAACGAAGGCCAAAAGAGTCTGAATGTTTCGCAGAAAAAGTCTAAGCTCCTTAGCGTATACTCTTAACTAGAAACGCCAGTGCCCCGGAACCCATGTTTCAGCTATGCACTAACCAAGTATGGTCGGTCATCCTTGGGCTAGCCGGGTCAGATTTTCAGGAAGACATTTCCACGTCGTCATAGTTTTTGAAATATTTTTTGAGATCACACTACAATTACATCACTTTTCCTTTCCTTTCTTCCCTCCACATCCTCTAACATACCCCAGCCCCACCCCCACTCCCTTTCAAATTCCTGAAGGTGGAACCCAGGGTTTTGCAATCACTAAGCAAGTATCCTATCACAGTTCAGTTACTGTGATTTAATCAACAAACGCCTCTCCCTGAACCACATGATTTGAATCCCAGTTATCACGGTATACGGACTTCGAGTAACTAAAATGCACACTTGACAGTCTGCCCTTCTGCCCACAGACCACTGTATGTGTAACCGAGGAGCATCGGGGCTTTTCTTTCCAAGTCTCTTGGCAATTTGACTCTGTATGGTCAGAGGCTGGAATTCACCTCCAGACAGCAAAGAGTGTCGCTATATTGTTCCCTGTCTCCCTAACACATCATAAAGATTAGCAATCGAAAGAGGAAACTGGCCAACATAAATATAAGTGTATCACAGTGACAAAGATGTCGTAACACTGGCAATGGTCTGTCAAGTCACTCTGACATAAACGTAGCTATAGGAACTACCGGTAACTGCCAGGTCAATAACCCGGTGCTCTCAGAACACTCTAGAAGTGTAGTGTGGCCAGTGGATGCAAGCTAGTGGCATACAGGAGGAAAGTTAGCAAGGCAGCTTGGTGCATGGAAAGCTTCCTGTGCAAGCTTCAATACGGAAGTTCAGATCCCCTGCACCCACGCCGAAGCCATAGCTTGCCGGCAATCCCAGTGCCTAGGAGAAGTAATAGGGGTACCTGGGGCAAGCTGGCTACCAAGTCTAAAGAGAGATCCTGCCTCCGTGGTTAAAGTGGAACATGCTTAAGAAGGACACCCAGTGCCAACCTCTGACTGCCACACGTACGCACACATGTGTGACCACACTTGAACATATTTGTGCACACCGTTAACCAAGTCAGCTCTCTGCCGCCCTTCATTCCCAGTTCATGCCTACCCCGCCCCCACCCCCAAAGTCTTCCCATCGACGGGTATTTAATACATCCACTGACTTGTAACAACCATCAGGACATAAAGTCTCTATGAAAAAAATATGAGTCTGCGGTCAGCTGTCTAGTGAAACAGACCACGGATGCAAGTTAAGGCTACCACGCACAACCACACAGGCCGCGAGGCCCTCTCCCAGCTGAGACGCCACAGAGCAACTGAAAAAAAAAAAAAAAAAGAGGAGTCTTGATTCCAAAATACTGCATCTTGCATCTCGTGGCAGTCTCTCTCTACCTGGCACCAACAAATAATAGAAATGTTCTGGATCGCCCTCCTGAATCCCCATGGGTTCAGCGTTAGAAAACGTGTTCATGACTTGACAGCTCACACGAATTCCATGTGTTTGGTAACACACATGCCAAAAAATCAATATTCTAACCTGGGGAATGTCAAGGGACTTCTTTTAAGGATTTACATATAAATAAGATCTTTCTCTTCAAAATGGGGGTCTCACTATGTTGGCTGGGCTGCTCCCTCCCTCTGGAGTTAAGAGATCTTCCTGCCTCCCTCTGAAGAGTTGGAACTCTGGGTAGGTACCACCATGCCTGATAAAAAGAACATTTTTAAAATTATTCATTAAAACCATAAGATTTCAAAAAGAATTATCGTGAAATGTATCAGGCTAGTGGTTAATTAGTCAAGGCCAACACAGAGCCTGTTTATTCTAGGATAGACTTTTTTTGTAATGTGGCACCGATTGATAAGGCATAAGCCATACCGTATTATACTATCCTCTCAATAACTATAGAAAACAAAAGACATTCCAGTTGAAAGGACTTACATAATAAAATTCTAGTACTTTAATTCAAGGATGTCTGAATATTTGAAATATTTCCCAATGGCTTTACCATCTAATCTAGCTATGTAAATCATACAAACCCAGAACTTCTATACTATAGAGAACGTTAATTTCAAAGAGGTTTGCGGCCATGACATAAAAGGATTTGAAGTGTTTTGGAGTAAACTCAGTGATAGACCACTCTGTTGACAGCACACAGCCTTGAGCTACGACCTTGGCAACCACACTAACAATTTGCATGTTACACTTTCTTGGGTTAGAAGTGTAGAGAATATTTGATGTTTTAAATATTATTTCATTTGTTGAAACACAACCTCCTTAAAGGATAATTCTGTATTCATTATGAATTAAACAAAACCAAGAAACCTTTTCATCCACATTTTCACAAACAAGTGTGTGTGTGTGTGTGTGTGTGTGTGTGTGTGGTGCGCGTGCATGCATGCGCTACACTCTGTGCATACAAACACAGGCGCTTTTCTTCCTTCTAACATTTCTAGTTTCTGGGCACTACCCACCCACTTAGCTAGCAGACCTTTTAACAGTGTGCCCTTCAAGGTTTAAAAAAAAATAATAATAGCAAAAGAACTTGAAAATGGACAAAAATTATCTATTGCGGGCTGGAAGAGGAAGGAAGGGGTGCAGGATGAGACGTAGACAGTCACACACAGGCAGACACTGCTCAGGAAACTGCTTCCACCCTGAGTCTGGGCTGCTCAGCTCACCACGCAGGTATTCAGCCCTCCGTGTCTGCAGACTTGCTTAGCATTGCAATCGGCTGTCTGCCCAGGAGGATGAGGTAATGTCTAGGTTTAATGCCAAAATCTCTCTAACTGGCAGGACACATCGGGTAAATATTTCTACTGTAGGCGATCGCATTCATTGGACATCTCTGCCAGTTTTGTTGTTGTTATTTTCCTCATTCACATTAATTCTTAGCCATTGTATCTGTTTAAGACTGAAGGTGGAAAAGGCAGGAATTTTTTTTTTTTCTGGAATCATGTTAACAAGAGGAAGGGGAAAGGGCTCGGAGGAGTCCTTCCTCTCCCCAGCCCTGACTTTGCCCTGACAATGAGGGTTTGCGGAGGCCTCCTGCAATTCCTTCAAACACCTCCCACAACTTACTCACTGGGTGGCTATAAATCTGGAGCTTAAGAGACAGGTTAAAGGGTAGGCAGCAGGCAGCAATCTGAAGCCTTTCTTCAAGCTACCTTTGTTAGTGGCAATATTTAGAAGCACAGAATACTCAGGTTAGTTTCTTCTGCTTTCTGCAAAACACCTGCTATGTCTCTTCATTTTGATATGGACTCACAGATCATAGGCACTCTGGCTGTGGCACCTACCGGGGCTGACTCCCTGGTTAATCCTCCTCTGTGATTACAGTTAACAGTCCGTGCTCAGCAGATTGTGTTACAGGCCTGCTCAGGGCCTCTTTCCTTCCACTTAGTTTTCTCCCTTCTTACTACCTTAAAGATCTCTGGCAAGAGCCTCTACTTGGTTTTAAAAGACAAGACACCGTGGGTTTTTTGTTTTGTTTATTTTTGGAATCAGAAAGAATAGTGGATTTACAAGTGTTCACAAAAGACAAAGGGCAGTCACAAACTGTCACTATTTTGCTCACAAGGGTTGGGAATAATACTGCCCCTCTCTCCAGGCATTGCTCCGGGAAGGGTTGTGAAAGCATAATGCCTAAGTAAACTCCTCAGAAAGACGGTGAGAGTGGAGTTACCTGTGGGCGATCCTAGAGACCAAGACCCAGCATCCCTCTGCAATGGGGGAAGCGGGGGCGGAGAGGACCAGAGAGAATACGCTTCCATTCTCATGGTCTCAAGGCAAGGGAACACCACAGGATGAGACTCGATGTGCCCGATGTGGGGAGATCTATGGATCCTCTGCTCCTGTGCCACAATGGGAATGTTAGGGCTCTTGCAATCTTCTAATCTTATCCCATGGTGTGAAAGTACTTCCTCCATTCTCCAAGTGGTAGTTATTAGCAATAATAATGAAAGTGCCCAGTTGTTCCAGGGATGGTAGTATTTGGTGATCTCAGCAATGCGTGCTGAGACCAGAAACTCAAAAATTCAAGACCAGCACAGGCTATACCACACTCACCAAAAAATAGAGTAGTCACCCATTTAAAAGGGTTATATGACAACTTTTTGTTTTACTAAAAAGATAAATAAGATGTCTCACTGCTAAGCTGTTTCAACTTTATTTTTATTTAACTAGAGAAAGCCCATTAGGAGGCAGGCTATGATTTTACAAATTACTAATTAATAGATGAAAATTACTATTTAATAGAACACTCTATCCTGAAAACACATGAGTCCATCTTGCTGGATTTCCTGAATATGTGCATGTTTTAAGTTTCCATTGAGCTAGTAAATACAAAATCTTTAAAGATTATTAGCGGAAAAATTCTAATTCCCATGCTTCTTGGCTGTCTGTCTTTCAATCCACTGAGGCACTTTGACAAATATTGCAACAAAACTATGACTACATTATTTATACTTTGTCATTTTGATTTGGTTTACCTTAGTACAGTGGCTTTTGTACAATGGCCACAAACCATGAAATCACACTCTTTCCCCTCCCATCTCCTAATCCCTTCACAAACCTCAGGTATAAAGGACTTTAGCCAAACAGAATCAAATTTCTATGATATGCTTGCTTCCCTCTGAAACCACTGAATGATAGGGCCCAGTTTGGTGCCAATTCCTAAGTCCTCTAAGTCCAGACATGCAAAATGTAACTGGGCACCTTAAAGATGATCTTCGAGTTCTACTGTTCTTCCTCTCTACAGGAGCCATAGTTTACCAGGAAGTCTCAGGTCAGCTAAAAAGATGGCATTAAAATCATCAACAAAAGATTCGTTAAGCATTAGACTAGTAGTACTGACAGAAGACATCTCAAAAATACCCTGAAAAGACTCAAATATAGGCAATGGGGTAAACAGAGATATTTAGTCCACCTCCTAACTTCAAGCACGACCCTCTAAAATCACAGACAATGCCTCACTGATAAGGTGTGGCTCTTCGCAGACCACCATGTCCACCATCTTATTAAACAGTCTACTCTAGTTCCTGCTCTCCATGACTCAACAGGAATCTCCACACTCCACGGTACTCGTCTCTTCTGGGCTGCTCACAGCACAGGTTCCTAAGGAGATCAGCGGGAACTATCTTCTGTATAATGGTATTTCCTTTTCCTCCACACTCAGCTGATCTCCTCCAGATAAGGACCAGAGAGCTGTCAGTAGAGCCAATGGAGTGGAGGTTTATTACAGAGCGGGGCTAGGCACTGTGGGGTGAAAAGCCAATCAGAGAAAATTCTACCTAAGAGCTGACAGATGATGGTGATTTGAACGAGAAGATGCCTAGAGGCCTCCACAGTCACTGAATCCTGTGACACAGCAGAGTATCTACGGTTTTGCATCTGATCTAGATGAGGTACATACTCCCAGAGGAAGTCAGCTTCCATTTCTGTACCACACGGATAACCGCCTAAAGAGGGCTTAACTGGATAGCCTCCGAGGACCTTTCTCAGTCAGGAGTATGATTTTTATAAACTTATTCTCGACTCATCTTAGACTCTTAACAGATAATGGCTGAAGGAAAGTTTAAGTGTCCTTGATGCCTTCCATGCCTTTTTACTAAGCAACAGTTTTAGTAACACCCTCTTTCAAGAATACCATGTTAGATTCCAGACAATGGAAAACATAAGCTCTTAATTTCCTCAGAAAGACATACTCATTCGAAGTGATGGTACCAGACTACTGTTGGCCAACCAGCAGAGCACACGTTGAAGAATCACAATTTTATCAATTCAGTTGCCAGTAGAATTTTAGCCTCAAGACTTTCCATTTTAAGATAAAACTCAGGTTTAATTTTTTTCAATCCCATAATACATTCCCCCATGTTCACTTCTTTGACGTGGGAATTGGAACTACTCTCCAACCTACAAAATGAGGTCATTAGAACAAATGATTAATACTTTCTCTTCCATAGTGAAACTACTTTTATGGATAGTCAGTGGAATTTTAACAGTGTTTCCCCAGAAACCCACTGTGTGAGACCTTTTGAGGAGTCCCACAGATATCTATTCAGAGGCTACCCATGCTCTCGGGCAAGGATTTATTCCCTCTGAAAAATCCTTCCATTTTAATAGTCATTCACTCTAACTTCCAGGACAGTGGGCAGGGAGTTCCTAGGATCCAGATGACCTTACATTTAGTATAAATTCATTAAGTTCTTCCCCATGTTTGTAAAAATATGGAAAAGTAGCTTTGGAAGACATGCATTTCATAATAAAGCCTTGCTTAACAATAGTTTAGCAATTCGTTGATAAAAAGCCTTGTAGACAATGGGTGAAGTGTGCACCCAAACTTCTTATCACTTAGATACTTTCTTCAGGTTCCCCAAAATGTCATTCATTTTGTATATTTTCTATAATACACATATGTCAGCCTCATATGTGCAATATGTAAAAAAAAAAAAGATTCATCTTATGTGTTTGGTGACACAGATAAAGATTTCAGAAAAGTAAGAAGACAAAATTTCAGTAGACACACTGCATGTGACTTCATTAGAGAAATGTTCTTATAGGTTTCAGTTCTTAATCTCTTCAACTACAGCCACATTGGAAACAAATCCTATTAACTAAAAATAAAACAAAACAAAACAAACAAACAAACAAACAAAAAAACCCAAAGCTGCTTCAAACAAAAGTATGGTATTTTATTTCCTTTTTAGAGAATATATGCTTTAGTGTCAGACAAGTCAAAGCAAACAGTGAGTGTCAATATTCCCTTTTTCCATTTAAAACTACAATGGCTAACCAGTATGATTAATAACATCCATCCAGCTCTTCAACTGACTCCAGCTCTTTTTTGTTGCTAGGTAATGTTTAGAGTCAGTTGTCCTCCAAACATGGGGTAGACAAGCCCTCTGTTGGCAGGAAAAACAGACTCTTGACACCCAGTGCTTGATAAGCCCTCCAAGCCAAACATCGTATAGTCTAGGTCTGGGACCACACCATTCTATACTTCAAGGTACCCCAGCACTTTCTCTAGAAGCAAGGACCCCCTAAATGACCACTCATATAGGAAGGAGACCCAATATAGCACCACCCTCTTCCTAGAGATCATTGGGCCAACAAAGGACAAAGGGAAAGCACTCTGAGTTCTCACCCCTCAGCCCTTTGCCTGTTCCAGTGTATCCTTCTCTCTAAAACACTGGACAAAGCAAAACATCTCTGTTTGGATCCCAGGCCTAAAGATAGGATTTCCTTGTTTAGACATAGAAAGTTTTCATTTTCTGTTCCCCTCAATTCTTGAGGTAGGAAACAAAAAGCCTCATCCAAAGATAAGACAGATGGCCCTGGTGCTAAGACACTGGCAGTTCTACATAGAGTAAGATCCCATAACTCCTCAAGCCTCACATCTAGCTGACTAGACAGTGACTCCCAGTACATGATAGGTTATCAGGGGATACAAATCCATTTTGTCCTTCTCTATGTCTAGGAGAGCTGGGAGCAGGCATCATCTTGAGAGAGAACATATTATTTAAGATTGAACTACTCTGGGGGCCTAGCATCAAGGGACAATCACAAGTCAGAGAACTTAAAGTCACTCTGTCACAGGCCTATAACAGGAGACAGTCATAGAAGGAAGTCGTGGAGCGGTAGAGGACTGGGAGATACTGCCATGGCAGATAATTCAGGAAGCAGGAGAACTGGGTGAGGGGTAATGGGAATGGTAGACTTTAGCCCATCTCCTGGAGTAACTGTGAGACTTAGAGGCACAAGCTGAGAGTCAGTGGGCAGACCAGCCACTAGAGCTGTGCTGGATTCACTGCAGATTGTACTAAAAACTCTTGCAGGCCTTACAGGGGCAAAGCCACCTTAACAAATGTAAACAACTGGAATTTTTCTTCTATTCTTTAGATCACAGTGAACTAAAGCTAGAAATTAATAGCTAGAGAAGTCATAGAAACAATAGAAATACAGAGACTAGACAATATACTACTGAGAAATCAGTATATTATTTAAGAAATTAAAAATCAAAAGATTTTTAACTGGTCAACTTAATTAGATTTCACTATCGAGAAATGCAAAAAATGGTTCAGCATTCACAAATCATACACACATACATAAATGTTGTATAATACAAAGTCTCAAAAACATTTCAGTGCATATAGAAAGGGTCTTTGTAGAATTCAGCATCCTTTAAAAGCCACAGAGAAACTAGAAATAAGATCTTAGGCTAATCAGGCAAGAAAACATTTTAAAGAATAAAAATAGGAAAAAAAAGAAGTCCAATTAGGCCTATTTGTAGATGACATAATCTTATATTTAACATATTCTACAGACCCCATAGAAAACCCCAACATCTGATAAACACCTTCATCATACTTTAGGGATACAAAAAAAAAATCAATGCATACACAAATCAGTAGCTTCCTAATACCAATAACCAATTTGCCAAGAAAGAATCTTGAAAAAACATTTTCTATTCGCTATCCCTTAAAACTCAAACAAAAAGCCCTCAGAATAAACCCACTACCCAGAGAGTCTAGGAACACTACAATGAAGAGGGCACTGAAGGAGGAAATTAAAGAAGGCATTTAGAGTCAGTCAGCAAGATTAATACTGTGAAATGGCTGTGTTAGCATGTGCCATCCACTCATCCAATATAGTCCCCATCAAAACTCCAATGACACACACACACACACACACACACACACACACACAATCCTAGAATCCATATGCATTTGGAAGCACCAAAGACCCCAATCTACCTAAACTATCCTAAGCAGAAAGAAGGCTATGCTGGAGGAGCGTCATGTCTGGCTATAAATTATACTTCACGGCCATAGGACAGAAACAACACAGCACTGAGACTGCTGACCCAGATGTAAAGCACGTGTTGAAAATCACTGTGAGTGTTAATGATAAGTTAGGTTTACACTGTAAGCACACCTCCTGACACTCATTTCCATACACATTAGCAAAAATATTGGGCATGGAGTAATTGTGCTCCCTAATTAGTGGGTGTCGAACTCTCAGTTGCTGTCTTGGCTGCCTAGAGCAAAAGGGCTATCGCCCTAACAGTTATCTGGACAGCTATGCCAGAGCCAGCCATCTTGAACACAGATGCCTCCAGGCAACAATGCAAAGATTGCTGATGATTCTCTGGCTCTTCAAAGTGCCACTTGGCAAGTGCTATTTCAAACAGTTTATGTCACACTTTCCACTATCCCAAGGCTCCATGAACCTTGTCTGCCTATTCCAGAGGGAGAACAAGCCCTTGATGGAAGCCCTGATGGGTAACAGGTTAAAGCTATGATTGGCCCCACATGAACACCCATAGCTGTTCCAAATACCATTTCTCTTCTCCGGGTCAGTTATGCAGGCTGCTTGGGAGACACTCTCCTGAGCTACCTTCCCTGATGATGCACTACTCAGTCAAAACTGGACTCGTCCAAGTGGCCCTTGCTTTCCTGTTTCCAGTAGGGCAGGCTGAGCAGGGACCAGGATACAGGTAGCGGCAGAGACAGGACAGAGCAGGAGCAGCATGGGTGCTGGCTGCAGCAGCTTTGACAGCACAGCACACGGTACTGTCTCACCACAGCTTGATAGCTGAAAAAGTACTGACAAACTTGGACAGGACCTAATAGCTGAAGAAGCAGCGGTGTGCTCCTGGACCAGACACTTGGCTTTGGCCCGTGGACTGAACCCTTCTGGCACTGCCTGGGGAACCCACAAAGGATACTCATGCCCCTGTGAGCCCTATCAGAGCCAAAGGCTGGCTCCTGAGCAGCACCATAAGTCCTGAGCCCTGGTGAGTGCCCAGTCCCTCAATCCAGTCCCAAGGAGACAGTACTCTGTATTGTCCCACAACCACAGTTAAGGAAGACCTTGAACAGCCAGCTGTCTAATGGCTAAAGGAGCAGCGGAAGAGTTCCATAGTGGCCAGGGTAAAAATAAGACAGGAAATTGAAGGAGACAAAGAAACCTCCGACAGCTAGAAAGAGGCACCTGCAGGCCCCCAGTTGCCAAGAGACTTCAGTGTGCTGTTAAGGGGAGGGATTTGTACGGGCAGGACTGGGAGGAGAGGAGAGAGGGGGCTGTGGTCAGGATGTAACATGAATTTAAAAAAAAATTACGGAAAAAAATCTTTAGAGCTAAGGGTCTTAGCCTCGGGCTGAAAGCTATAGCATTGGCTGTTGTCAAGGGCTGAGGGTTCCAGCATCCAGGGCCAGCACAGGTACTATTACCATTTATAGGCCTTAAGTCTACACAGCAACTATCACTTCTAGGGCAAAGGGTCCTCATATCTGCGGAAGGATCCCATGGCACCATCTTTGACAACAAGCCTGGGCAGTGATATCTGCTCGTTCATTGCTCAGGCTGGGTAGAAGGGGTAAGAATCAACCCAGGAAGTAGTTCTTCCCCCAAGCCCCACCTCATGTCTTCCTGTACTTTAGGTTACTGAACTCGAGTCACCTTTAAACAGTGACATAAGGGTTCCCACAAGGGATCCAGCCTGGGCTCCCAGTGTCCTGTAAACCCAGTATAACCAAGCTCAGAGTACTCAGTATCACCCCCACAGTCCCCTGTGTCTCAGTCACTGGCGACACCATCCTGCTATGGGCTCAGGTCAACTACCTGAGGACAGTTCTTGTCCCCTCTAACTCTCTCGTTACACATGTGATCACCGGCAATCCTGCTGACTTCATGTTCAAAGCGCGCCTCCACAGACCTTCTCCGCTGAGGTCCACATCACCACTTCCTCCTGCTTCCCCTGCAGAGCCAGACTCCCCTGCTCCCGCCCTTGCCCCCAGACAACCTAAGCTCAGCACAGCGGCCAGACAAATCTTTTAATCAGGTCCACATCATTATCTTTGTTCTGAAACTTCTGATGTCTCATCTGAAAGCAAAACTCCATTCAGTGGTCCATGCAGCCTTGAATGATCTGAGCCCCACCTCTCCCTACAAGGCAGCTGCTTCTCTGACGCCTCTCACTGATTCTGGACAGTTTGCTTTCCATTGCGGTGACCAAACACCATGGCCAAAAGCACTTAGGGAAGAAAGGGCTCATTTTAGCTTATGGTTTACAGCCCATCATCAAGGGAAGGGAGCCAATGACGGGGACTGAACCAGAGACCATGGGCAAATTCTGCTGGCTGACTTTTGCTTCTCCTGGCTCACTCAGATACCTGTCTTATAGGGTCCAGGACCACCTGGCCAAGGATGGCACTGAATACAGTGGGCTGGGTCCTCCGCCCATCAATCATTGATCCAAAGACACACCCACGTGTCAAGCTAATGGAGGCAATCCCTTAATTGAGATTCCTTCTTCCCAGGTATGTCTAGGTTTGTGCCAAGTTGATGAAACAACTAACCTTGAAAGGCAGCCTCTAGGGTGGCATCTTCTTACAGTCTGGATCCCTTCCCCGTGTTCCTTGTACATGAGACTTATTCCTCCACTGCCTCGAGTTATGATAAGTGCCACACCCTCAACAGGGTCTTTCAGGATGGTCTATTTATAATTGGAACACCCTAAGATTCCTTATCTCCCGTTCTTTGCTTTTTTTCTCCAAAGTATTCATTAACTTCTAACACGCCACTCAGTTTATTGATTCATTCTCTGCAGCAGAGGATAAAATCATGGGGGGGCGGGTTATCTATTTTGAGTTTAGTGCTGGCTCGTGGTGAGGTGCTGGGTGTTTATTCCCTGAATGAATGAATAAACATTTTTACCTGAAGACTCCACAGAGGACTTGTATACTCCTGTATTGCCAACTTCCAGCCATCTTTTGAACTTTACCAAAGGCAGTGTCCAAAGGCCAGATTCTTCAACATTTTGAATCTGATACCTAATTGATCTTTCTACCAGAGTCCATCCTTCTCTGGTCCCACCATTCTGGCCATCTCAACAAACACAGTTCCCAGCCTGTATTTTCATTGGATATTGGTTTCCATGATTCCCTGACATACCTGCCTTTGTTTGAGAAAACAAGGAGCTTTGAAAAAGCTCTTCGGAATTATTCATCCTTACCACGTACCTTAGAGGAGAAATGAATTAAGTCATCACACATGCACACACACCTACACCTGCTTGTTAGCAACGATGAATTAATTACTGATTCTTTTGGTTGAAAAAGACACAACTCCTGATCCCTGGGAAACATCTAGAAGCCCTTCAGGGGCGTTTTGTGAGGCGTTTTACGCTGAGTAGATTGAGAGGCAGAAAGATGACTACTTGCGTGGTGTTGACTTCTCTGAAATTAGAAGTAGCAATCCAAATTACTTTGAAGAGCACTAACTGGATTTAAGACAATAACTTGGCCTATTACAGATACACAGCGTTCTTCAGTGTTCCTCTAATGCATGTGCCTTGAAAATACAAAGCAGTTCTTCTTTCAACTTGCCATCATTTTGTTATTGGCCTGTAACCTACTTAAATGCCAAGGGCCCTCCTCCCAGGGCTGTCTCTCTGGCCTTCTATTCGTTAACTGCCTGCAACTTTTAAATCCTTGCAAAGCTCCAGTCAACAGATATGTTCCACTTTTGCTCCAATCCCTTCTGGCCTTTTCTCTTCCTTCATTTCCATCCCTTGCCCCTTCATCCCACTGAGCTACTCATTAGCTTCCTAAGGGCCACCCAGGACCCGGGGCTTGTCCCCACTGGAGCACAGGGGGGTGCAGCTCATCTTCCTGCACTTTCTGGGCACAGGCAGACATTTCCACTGGGAGTCGAGGGTTGGCAACAGCAGCCCTGGCCCAGGCTTGTTATCACTCACCTCTTGGGAAATGCTAACAAGCACTTTCTCACCTTGAGCTGCCCAGCAATCCCTGGAGATGCCACACAGCCACAGAGGTCACCGCAGGAACTTCCGCACCCTGCAAACTAACTGGCTGCAGTTCCCACAGGAACCCTCTGGCCTGGTGCTGCTCCAATGTCGCTATGTTTCTTCCCATTCAAGCAACTTGGCACTGGATTTCTATTTTTGCATTTAAGGGGAGAAGATAACTAAAACATTCAAATGTTAACTAATGCTCCCTGCTTAACTGTTCAATGAATTCTGCTAAACAGAATTTACTTACAATTGTTTTGTTTAATGGGAGTCTGCATAGATGGATATTAGAAAGGGGTTTTATAAAGGATGCAAACATGATGCAGTCAAAGCAGGTCCCCTCTTGGTTAGATGTACCTGGGCTCATCCACCAGACCTTATCTGTTAGGGGAAAGGAAAGGAGTCAGAGAAGGGATGAGACTAGGGATGGGGGAGCCTGCAGTGAGCAGCAGGCATCTGTGGGCAGGTCAGTTTGCTTCTGCTTCTCCCCTTAAGGTTGACCTCAGACACCGGTTCTTCTGTTCAGGACCCTCGCCACAGTGCAGGCCTTTTCTGTCTCTCTCCTGAAGCACAGACTCCCCCTTGGAGTCTAATTTACAACTATCCCCTCTCCAGCTCAGCCTTAGAGTTTCTCATGGTCCTTCCTCACCCTCTGAGTTCCCAACAGCTCCACATCCAATAGTGCCACCAGCATCACCACGGTCTTTAGCCACGCCCCTCCCACAAGACTCCACCTACTGACACCACCATCCCTTCCTTCATGCCTTCTGAATTCCACCCTGTGCCCTAGCATACTCTATTCTCTATTCACACCTCAGTCCCTGTGATGGTTTGTATATGCTTCGTCCAGGGAAGGACACGATTAGAAGGTGTGGCTCTGCTGGAGTAGGTGTGGCCTTGTTGGAGTAGATGTGTCACTGTGGGTGTGGGCTTTAAGACCCTCATCCTACCTGCCTGGAACACTATGTGTTCTTGTGTTCTCGTGTGTTCTCTCTCTCTCTCTCTCTCTCTCTCTCTCTCTCTCTCTCTCTCTCGTTTCCTTAACTAGGCTCTTCCTCACATCTTACCACACTTCCGGGGGCCGAAGAAAGATATATACCTTGTCCAGCTTCCACTTAACCAAAACCACTTTTCAGCTCACGCCTGTGGCTCTGCCCATGTCTGTCACTAAAACATATCCAGGCACAGCATCCATGTCCTATTTCCAAGGAAGTGGGTTGCGCATTGCTAGAATGCTGATTGACATTATATGCTTTTTAGATACCCGCCCACTAACCAAGATCTCTGACAGCCAGAGTATGGCTTTTCACAAAGGGACACGGTGTGGTGCGGTGCGGAGCGGCTGGCTTGTCTTACTAATCTTACTCCATGCTGGTTGTTGCTGACTTAACTTTCACTCACATTACTGAACTCTGTTAATAATGGTCAAAACTTTTTTTAAACCTAAGTTTTAATTTGAGAGGAAATTTGTAGATTTCAGGAATCCCTGCTCCTGACACAAGTGGCACCTCCCCTTTATCAATACCGCCATCTTAGAAGAATTAGTTACTACAATCGGTAAAACCACATGACATCTCACCCTAAGCCTGTGCTGACAGGTGTCTACATTGTCATGCAGAGTAGCTCTGCCCTCAGTATCCTCTTGCTCTGCTCAGCATCTCTCCCTCCTCACTAGACCCTGGCAATCACCTACTTCACTGTCGGTATAGCCTAGCCTTTTCCAGAACGTCATACAGCATGTAGCTTCTCAAGCGGTCTTGGCTCACTCCATCATAGGGATTTAAGGTTTCTCTGTGTCTTCTCATTGTCCTATATCACATTTCTTTTCAGTGATAAGTGACATCCCATTGTCTGGATGTAGCCACACCCTTTACCAACAATGGGGATTTTGGTGGCTTCCAAGTTCTGGCAATTATTAGAAAGCTGCGATGAACATCTGTGAAGGATTTTTTTTCCCACCAGATTTACATTGTAAGAAAACACCAAACATTATAATTAACAAATCATAGGACAGCAGTGTTCTCTTTGGGTATTCCTCTTTGGTCGGTTTTGGTTTTAATTAAAGCAGCTGTCAAACTACCTTCCAAACATCTGTATTTCCACCACCAACGGATGGAATTGTCAGTCTTAGATATAGGAAATGTTTCCATGAACTTATTTTCTTTAGTGATTGTGATGGGCCTTAATGATTGTTTAGTTTTTTGTTTTGTTTTGTTTTGGTTTTTTTTTTTTTTTTTTTTTTTTTTTTTTTTTTTTGTTCAGATGTTGGACCACTGTACTCAGTTTTTGTTCCTCTAGTCAAATTTTACGAACTCTTCACACATTTCCAGTGACGGGCCATTAAGTTAATCTTTGCAAACATTCCTTCAGAGTCTGTGTGGCTTGTCTTTCCACTGACTTGACCATGTTATTTCACAAAGCAGAACCTTTTAACTATAATGAAGGCCAATTCATCAAGTATTTCCCTTTGGTGTTCCACTTAAAGCCATCACAAACCCGAGGCCATCTAGATTATTCTTCCCTCTATTTTCTGGGAACTTTGTATGATCTTATGCTTTATATTTATAATTTGTGATGAATTTCAAGTTGTTTTGGGGTAAGATGCAGGCATATCTCAATGCTTTTCTCTTTATACCCAGATGTTCACTTGTTCTGGAATCATTTAATAAGACCGCCCTTTCTCCATGTGCTGTCTTGGCCTTTTTATTGTAATTAGTTAATGGTATTTCGGAACATCTGTTTGTAAACACTCTCTTCTGTTCTATTTAACTGCTCACCCATCTCGTGGTTCAAAGCATACTGCACTGATTACCGTAATTCATAGTAAACCCTGAGGTCTAGCAGTATTAATCCTCTCATTTGCTCTTGTCCCTAAATACCATATTCTCTATATTGGATCTTCTTGATGACCCTGTAAACTTTAAAGTTGGCTTGTCAGTGGCTACAAAATAACTTGCTGGGTTAGTTTTAGTGCTACACAGATCTCAAAACAAACGAAAACCTCTAGTTCAGCTCAGAGGTAGAGCATGGCATTAGCATGTCTGAGTTTGTTCATTCGGGCCTGCTCTTTCCCTACATTAAATTGCTAAGGGTTTTTGATATTGGTTTTTCAAAAACCCATCTTTCTGTTTTATTAATTCTCTGTATTATTTGTGGTTTCATCATTTACTCATTCCTATCTATTTTTCAACCCATTTTTTAATTATTTCTTCTTAGCAACTACTTTTGGATTTGGTTTGCTCTTGGTTGTCCAAAACCTTAAGAGGCACCATTAAGTTATTAATTTGAGATCTCTCAACTTTTTTTATGTAGACAAAAGTGCTGTGTACTTTTCTCTTAGGAAAATCTTGTGCTTTTATTCTGCTCCCAAGATTTTGGCAGGTTGGGTTTTCATTCTTATTCAGTTCCAAAGTTTAAAAAAAAATCTTTATTTCTTCAATGAATCAATTATCATTTAATAGTGCGCTGTTCAGTCTCATGTACTTTCTATGGCTTCTGCTACTCTTGACAGTTAGCTGTATTCCATTATGGTCTGATAGAATGCAGGGAGCTGTTGAAAGTTCCTTTGTGTCTTCATATGTGGTTATCTTGACAAAGTTCTCTGACTACCGAGAAGAAAGTGTCTTCTTCAGTGTTTGGATGGAATGTTCTGTAGATATGTATCTGTTAACTTCATTAAGCTGCAATCTAACGCCAGAAGTTCTCTGGCTCCCATCCTGATGACCTGTCTATTGGTGAGAATGGAGCACCTAAGTCACACATTATCACTGTGTTGGGATTAATTTGATTTTACACATTGTATTATTTATAAAGTTGGGTACTGTGTGTTTGGCGCATATATGTTTAGAATGGCAATATACTCTCAGAGAACTTTTACTTTAATGGTTATGACTTGAACTTCCATATCTTTTCTGGTGTGTTTTGCGCTGAAGTCTATTTGGTTCAATATTAGAATAACTATGCCTGCTAGCTTTCTGGTTCCCTCTGCTTTGAATATCTTCTTATCTCCTTTTACTCTAAGTTGGTGTCTGTCGTTGGTGGTAAGTTGTTTTTTCTGCAAACAGCAAAAAGCCAGATTCTGTTTTCTAATGGTAATAGGAGTCTGTTCTTACCATAAAATTCAAAAGCATTTACGATATCCACCATTTAGCATAGTACATTGCATCATTTAAGAGCAGCCACTGCTAACCGGGCATTCCTTTATACTGGGAGAAGGAAGGGTAACCTGGCTTAAACAAACAACTCTAGTTATGCTAGAGCTATGCCAGACCCAAATAGGACATTACTCTCTCCAGACACTATGGAATCCTCAGCCAACCGCTCTGCCTGGAGTTGTGGGCTATTTTCCAAGATCATCTTCAGTCTGCTGTAACTGCCACTAGGAAAACATGACCCAGACATATCCAACCTCACTTCAGGAACCACACCCCCAGTAGGGCTTTCAACTATCTGGCATGATTCATTCATTCATAAACACCTGACAGAAACACCTAAACCACTAAGATAAATTCCCAAATGGCCGGAGAATCTAGAGTTGTCCCAAGAATCCCTTACAATCCAGTCTACCCTCCGCCCTAGGATTGTTATCTGGACAATATGAAGACACGTTTTAAGGCCTTCTTTAGAAGGCAGAAAATTTACCTGGAATTTAATCTTTAAGCTTTAATTAGGTTTGCTTTTTCTAGCTTCAAGTATTTAAAGCCATCTGAAGCCTGGCAGGGGCAGGGAATTCACTGTATTCATTTGAAGTATTTTCAGTGTAGCTGAGAAGGTTAATTAATGTTGATTTTTACAAATAAGTGCTTTTTTAAAAAGATAATAACATGCAAAGATTTTTGAGTAAATTTAAAGTTGACAGTATCTTTGAAAGTTTGCCTGCAGTTTTCCCTCCATATATTAATAATAAAATGATACAGCTTATATATTCCCACTGTGAACTATGAAATGTGCCTATTTTCATATAAGTGAAAGAAAGATGTAATGTGTTTGTAGGGCAAGATTATTCATGCGACCATGTAAAATCCTGTAGTGCCAGAGACAGCTTTGATTCATATTATTTATGAATGTCCTTTTGGACCATCTGATTACACTTGACCTTAAATTGTTTCTCTGTAACCTTTCTGCCAACTGCTAAGGTCAGGAAACTGCAAGTTGAGGTAAGAATAGAGAGAGGACGGGGGCAGGATGACGAGGGGATGGAGGAGCCTGTCAGGTGGAGTTTTCATTAGCTCAGAGGATGCCCAAACCTCAGACTTGGCTGAGTGCCTGGCTAGGGTCGGGATCCTACAGACTCCTCGGTGTTGCTCCTTTGTTCTTATTCTAATGTGTTTTGCAGCACAGAACAGAAGCTACACTGTTATAGGGAACATTTCATGAACCTCAAGTCTTTTATCTGAAACTGAAGCCTAAATGACTTCCTTTATCTGCCTGGCTTGCCAACCATTCCCCTTCGAGTACCTGCATGAAAATGAGGAAGGCCTGGGCTGTGGTACACTTACAAGTTTCAATGAACTTACACAGAACCAGAATCTCAAAGGGCAAGGGGCTGATTTTTGTACCGGGGCCTTCGGCCTTCAGAAGACGGCTCGCTCTGCAGAAGGCTGGCTGCACAGACAGAGAGGGAGCTGCCAGCAGCAGCAGGGTCTTCTTTACCCTCTGGCCTAGGGACCGTTGGAAGGTGGGCAGCTTCAGTTTCAGTGGCTAAGATAAATGTTCCCAAACTAAGACTTCCACAAAACCAAGACCCCAGTTCCTCCATACAGGTCAAAATCAGTATTTTCCTTCTACTCATTCATCTTCTTTGGTGGGATGTATGTCTTCACTTGAAGTAATGACATTAATTATTCAGCAAAGTTTTTTCTCTAGTGCCTAAGACAGACAAACGACAGCACTGTCCAAGCCAAACACGGCACCATCCATGAGTGATTCGAACCGAACAGAGGGAATTTCAGTCTACTTGAGTCCACAGGGGCTGAGGCGGGCCCTACTTGGAAGTGTGCACTCTGTCTGGAGCATTCTCCTCAACCTTGCCCCTCCTTTGCTGCTCTCATGGCCTACCCAGTGAATGGTATCCCCTGTCTCACAGCTTCTATCAATCCCACCCGGTGAGAATAAGACCACTACCATAATTTTGACCTAAATTTGAAGCAAGCTTTAATTAAAAGATGGACTCTAGCCAGGTCCATCTCAGGATTTCCGGAAAATGGCCATGAGCTACATTGGCCAGGTGCTTACAAAGACAAACCCACAAGGCCACATGCTTCCTGCCTTTGTCCAATCTGGGGCAAGCATACATCCTGACCTACTTCCTGCCTATATGTGATCAAACACATCTGCTGCAGCTGGGTCAACCAAACTTGCTTAGGGACGAGAAAGCATGTGGCTCGTTATCTTATATGAACTGCAGCCAGCAGCATTTCAGAAGTATCCGTCCTTGGGTGAGGGGCCCACAGGTTAGAGGCATTTTTATCTTCTGGATCTCTTGGGCACAGGAATCAAAACTTGGAACGTTACTTTGGCTCTTACACTTCCTAGTGCTTCACACCAGTGTTTTCAAAGTCCAGCCTGTGAAGCAGCAACATCAGCCTCACCCTTGCAAGAAATGAAAATCCAGAGGACCAAGCCGTATACACACATATACCTTCTGAGTCTCAGCATGGAGTACTTTAATGGACAAGCCATTATCTGAACTGTTGTTTCCCACCTTTCAATGTAAACAAAATGTGGCATTTGGTTCTAATGGTGCTCTCCCTATGAAATGTCATATTAAGTGTCCAGTTAATATGGTATTCCTCACAGAAGCACATGAGGGTGTACTGCAGAAGAGGAAAGGTTGGCCCCTTAAGTGTGATGTGTGTATAAAAAAATATTTAAACCTCCTTTTTAATACATTTTGGTCAAATTTTCCTTCCTTCAACTCCTTCCAGATCTTCACCACCTCCCAACCCACCCAACCTCATGTTCCCTCTCTTGTCTCCCATCATTCTCAAGATGACTCTTATCAAGAATATAATTTGCAACATCTTTCCTCTCTGGAGTATCTTTTAATTTTTTTAAAGAATATCTTTGCATGCACAAAAGTGTTTAATTTTGACAACATTCAATTATTTTTATTTTGCTGCACATATGTTAGCATCAAATTAAGAATCCACTGCCAAATAGAATGTCATAAAAAGCTACCCTATGGGTAACTCTGATATTTAAGTCATTTGCTCTATTTTGAGTTAAATTCTGTATGTAATATGAAACCAATGTCCAATTTTATTCTTCTAATATGGAAATCCATTTGCATTCCTATTTGTTGAAGACTACTTACTTCCCATTGGAGTGGACTTGGCATTGCTCTCAAAAGTCAAATGATCACAAATAGGTACACACTGTAAACTGACAGCTCAATTCTTTTGTCTATGTATCTAACCTTATGCTTAGATCACAGTGTAAATTTTGAAATTGAGATGTAGGACTCCTTCAGCTTGAATCTTTTTCAAAACTTTTTATATATTGGGTTTTGTTTTTATTCCATATGGAATTGGAATATTCCTGTACCACCATTTACCACTCTAGAGGTAATGGGACCTGAAAGAATGGAGCCTAAAGAAGAGGTGGACTAAAGTTTCATGAAACAGTCAACTTTATTCAGAGCATCAGACAATTTATACTCTGAGGGTCAGGAGGAGTCATGTGAATAAAGTGTACAACCACAAGTGCAAGCCACATGTGACAAAAACATATTTTTCGATTAAGGTTTATGAACAAACAGCAATACCCAGCTGCAATGAATAATCTGAAGTAAACTCACTCTTATCTGCTACTCTTCAGAGAAGCATGAAAGCATAATCCAAGAATAATTTTGAGTTTTTGAAGAAAATTAGGTCACAAGACTCTTGTCTTGGCTACTTGGAGTTTTAAATCTCCTCACACAACTCCATTCTTGGACCTTGTTTTGACACCCAATCCCAAAGTAATCCTCTTAGAAATTTGATTAGGTCTGAATTAAATCCATTGATTACTTGAGGTAATACTATCTTCTTAACAATACTAAGACCTGAAGTGTTTCCATTTAATTCTTTTTAGGATTTTTTTTTATTTTGTAGTTTTCAATGAATGATCTTTCCTCAGTTAAATTTAATTAGGTATTTTAGTCTTTCAAATGCTTTTTAATTTTTATGTATATGGGTATTTTGCTTACATATATGTCTGTGCGTCGGTTGCATGCCCGGTGCCTGTGGAAGCATTAGAGCTACTGGAATGTGAGTTATAGATGGTTGTGAGCTGCTACAGGGTGCTGGGATTTGAACCTGGGACTTTGGAAGAGCAACTTACATGATGAACTACCTCTCCAGCACTTCAGATGCTATTTCTAATGGAAATGTTTTTCCTAATTTCTGTTTCAGACTGTTCCTTGCACATGAAGAGAGAAAGGCTCCATTTTCACATTTTGTTTTAAAGATTTATTTATTATATGTAAGTACACTGTAGCTGTCTTCAGACACTCCAGAAGAGGGAGCCATATCTCATTATGGATGGTTGTGAGCTACCATGTGATTGCTGAGATTTGAACTCAGGACCTTAGGAAGAGCAATCAGTGCTCTTAACCGCTGAGCCATCTCACCAGCCCCCCATTTTCACATTTTCATCTCATTCCAAGAAACTTTACTAGATTTCTTATTAGCTCTAGTAGCTATTTTATGGACTCTTTGGAATGTTTTCTATATAAGATCATTTCATATGGACACAAGAGTAACTTGTTCTCTTTGCAAGAACACCCTTTTTTCCTTTTTCTTTTCAACTTACCCTAGCTAGAACACCCAGAACACTACAAAGTATCAAGGGCAGAAGGGTGCACCCTTGTCTCTCCTGATCTTTCACTACTGGATATAGTGTTAGGTCTAGAGTTTTCATAAATGTTCTGTCATGTGTTGAATGTTTGGGCTTCCTCCAAAGTCATAGGTTAAAAAAAATAATGAATCCTTTAGGCAAATGAACTAGGAGATAAGGCCTTTGAGTGAAGATTAGATCACAAATGGAAACAGTGTTATTTTTAAAAGTGAGGCTTCATAGAGCTTTTTGTACTATGGAAGGATACATAAATGCCCTTTCTACCATGTTAAGGAAACAAGAAGCCACTGTCTGACTCAAGAATGAGTCCTCATGAACAGCGAATCCAACAGAAACCTGTTTAAGGTCTGCCCAGCTTTCTGAGCTATGAGAAATACATTACTATTATTTACAAAGCTTCCAATAATACTACTTTGTTACAGCAGCCCAAATGGACTAAGATAATTCCCTTTATTATACTGAGGAAGTTCTTTTCTATTTTTGGCTTTTTGATGCTTCTACCATAAAAGAATTCTGGGTTTCAACACAAGTGTGTCTGTTAGGACTAGGATGAGGGATTCCCCTACATTCTATTACTGTCACACATTATCCTGTTTGACTTTATATTGAATCACAATCCTTCAAAAAGTGTCTTTTAAAAGATAATTGCAAAACATTACCATTCAGAAGGATTCCCTAGGTGGCACTTGAAAGCTTGGCTGATTATTGCATTCAGCAGGTGTTTATTATATGCTCATAGATACTAATCAGAAAATTAAAAGCACGTTGGTAAACCAAATGATCAGCAATCTCTACCCTTCTGTAATAACATTCAGGGGGCGGCGGAGAGAAAATAAGCAAGGTACTGGAAGACAAGAGTAGATTCATGGCTGGCGAGAATAACAAGGAAAGAAAGCGAGAGAGAGAACAGAGAACATGGAGACCTCATCTTGGAAGAGAGGAACTTTGGTCTTGTGTTATGACTTACGCATAACTCATCATACATATGTAACATGTAGCACTGCGTCAGAGATAAGAAAAGCTTTAGTAAAGATTAAGCAATTGTCGAAACTGCCTTTGCTACAACAATCCTCTGCCAAACCACAGCCTAGTCAGGAATCCTATTTCCTTTTGGCTCTTGGTCCTGCACCAACAAAGATGGCCCTGATGCCAAATACAGTGTGGATTTAGTGCTGGGAACTGATGAAGGCCTAAGTTGAAGAAAATATGGCCTCTTGGAGAGCTTGTCCATTCCCTCAAGCAAGAAGTAGAATTCCAAGATCAACTATGTCAATGTACCTGTCCTTTCTAATTTTCATCTTTGAGAGCAAGAGGCTATTCAGGACTGTGTATATCTGTCTGTCCACATCTCCTATAGACCCCAGTCCCTCAAACTACAGGCTGAATAAATTAATCTAAAAGTCACAGAGAATCTGTCAACAACTGGAGGTCTCTGAATAGACAATGAACATTGTGAATGTACACCAACCAAAGTGTATGTAAATGCTGAGTGTGGAATGAACCTGTATGTTTGTGGCAGCACTGGCCTGAGTTACATCACAGGACTTCTCCTCAGCCTTGGCTCTGAACATACAGCATGCACTCTCTGTAATGAACGTGCCTCATGCCACACAGTGCCAACGAATGCTGCTGAAAGCAGCACAGCCCAAGGTCACTGTGTGTCATAAATTTCAGTGATCTTTACAGTAACACACAGTTGTCTGCTCTTATAGAAGCATAATAATGACTTCATTAGAGAAATCAAAGCCTTTTAATATTTCCTTACCGTCATTCAAATGACATGAGTCAAATGAGTAACATTTTTGGATTCGATTGTGTTAAAAATGTTCGATTTTGGGCAGGTGAGATGGCTCAGCGGTTAAGAGCACTGACTGCTCTTTCAGAGGTCCTGAGTTCAAATCCCAGCAACCACATGGTGACTCACAACCATCCATAATGAGATCTGACGCCCTCTTCTGGTGTGTCTGAAGAGAGCAACAGTGTACTTACATGTAATAATAAATAAATCTTTTTTAAAAAAAGTTCAATTTTTTAAAAATTGCCATTTGAGTTACTGACCAGAACTTTATAGAAAAACTTGTTAAATGAGTTTTGGCTTGGGATTTAAAGACAAATTTCCAACAATTTCTCAATTAGGCCTAAATATAATTCTGCTGTTTTTAGTATGTACTTATGTAAAGCTGATAGCATTAATGATAAAAATAAAACTGTCCATCACCCTGAAAAACTGAGGCTTTATGTCCCACAGCATCAAATACTCAGACAAGACTCTGCTGTCTATGTGAGAACATAGCCATCTCGTCAGGATGCAAACTTGCTTTCATTTCTAATAAATGTGAGAATTATGTGTGCCAGGGTTGTTTACAAATTTAGTTACGATATACTATCATTACATATTTGATCTGCATACATCTTTTACACGCCTACATGCCTAGGACTGTGTAAACATTTCCTGGGTGAGAAGGGATCACGAGTGGACAAAAGCTTAAGCAGCAGAAGAAGCACAGCTGCAGGGTCTGTCATGTGACTACAGCGAGGGCGAAGGCGGCCCAGGTGGCCCAGACCTTGCCGCGGAAGCGTGGGGACTCGAGTTAATCCTTGTGCAGAAATCAAAATGCCAGACATAAACTGTATTCCTGAAATTTAACCCTTGGGACACAAAGAAAGGAGCCACACCAGTGAGTTTTAGATTCAGCAAAAGACTCTGTCTCAAAAATGAGTTAGAAAGTGATTGGGGGGGACATCTGACATCAGCCTCTGACCTCTGTGCCTATGCACACTAACACGTACACAGACACAAGCATGCTTGTGTGCTTATGCATGTGCACTTGTGTGTGTGTGTGCGCACAATTACAAAAGGGTGGTCAGTTTTAGTCCAATGGACTAACAGAACTTGAATACATCCGTCTGACCATCAGGATGAATTCTAGGTATAACAAGAGATTGGAAGGAAGGTGTGCCACTTGATAACTGGGCCTCAACATGGAAGCAACCACTGACTGTAGTTCAACCAAGTAACATGAATTCAAAGAAACTGTATGCAAGTTATTTTTTTTTTAAATATTTAGAGCTGGGCGGAGTGGCACACGCCTTTAATCCCAGCACGTGGGAGGCAGAGGCGGGTGGATTTCAGAGTTTGAGGCTAGCCTGGTCTACAAAGTGAGTTCCAGGACAGCTCAGGCTACACAGAGAAACCCTGTCCTGAAAAACCAAAAAAAAAAAAAAAAATTAGATATTCCATACATTTTTAAAAAGACCAATTTAACAATCTGAAGAAGCAATATATTTATTAAGAGCTCTCCGGAAAGCATGGCTTGACTTGGCCTCTAAGAGGCGGCCTCCCTGGGCTCGGGCAGGATTCCTTTAGCTCTGTTCACACCATTTGCCTTTCTCCCACCCCAGAAGACAGGAAGCCTTGTCTGAGCAACAGGGAACCTGAGCTTCCTTCTCTTGCGCCCCAGCCAACCAATTAGCATGCCACCATGAGGGGCAGATGCACATGAATATGGAACATAGACCCTCATTTTTCTCTTCAGTCTGTCAAGCTATGAATCCACTAATCCTGTTTTATCCCAAACCTGAAGGGTTCAAGTGGGGGTTGGAGGGAGAGACGACTTTGCAAGCTCCATCTACAAGGGCGTGAAGTTCAAGACGCACAGGCCCCGTCAGCTAGCAAAGGGCATTCCCGAAAGCACCGGCATCCTGCACCCAGGTATACCTCTCAACTCATCCCATGTTACAGACAATGTTAGCGTCATGTCACTTGTTTAAATTAAAAAGGGGAAGGCTTTGGCATAAGCGCTGACATTAACCTAGAAGACAACAGGTACAATCAAGTATTCAAGAAGAAAAAGTGCTGAAATGAAAATATTGGTTTCTGTGAGCTCCGATAGCAGGTAGGGAACAAAAAATTATGTGAAGTACGATTTTATTTATCACACCAGAATAATTCCTATAGGAAATGACTGTTCTCTGTTCATCAACACAATTTAAGAAAATGTAAACATACCCCTAGGAACCAGTGTTCCCAAATAACTCTCCTGAGCTAATAGCCATGCTTTCCTTTTTACAAAAAAACAATAGACAATGTGGCCAAACAGGTAGATGGGGGGACTCCCAGCAAAATGGGAAAAAGAGTTGTATTTTGTAGAGACTGCTCTTTCGAACCAAGAGACTTCCAAAGCCGGTCTGTTTTGTTAACCAGTAAATAGCTCATTCATATTCTACAAAGAAAGCCTCTAAATTGGGAGGAATAGTCAGATTTAACATTAGGTAGGGGAAATGGGGCTGAGAGGAAGAAAAGAAGTCAATGATTTCCCCCAGCTTCTTCAGCTAGATTAAAGCTTCCCTTGATTTAATGGTAGGGGGATGGGGTCCATTTTTCCACATGTAAGAATCAAGGCTGATGACAAGCACTCCCCACAAACACAGAAATGATGCCAGAGAACAAGTAAAGCAACACATTTTAAGACAGAAATCTTGGGTCTTTTTTTCTCTTATTCTGCAGTACAGATTTCTTAGCTGGACCACTTCCCACAAAGATGGAGGCGGCTGTCAGTATAGTCCTAAACGCACTCTGTGTTCATGCCAGGACCTTCGCTCCTGAGCACAGAAGGGCCCACCAGAGTACTTTGCAATGGCTAAAACATGACTTCTACCTAATTACTCAGAATTAGCAATAAATACCAGACATGTGTGAGCAGGGTGGACACTGTATGGAATGAATTAAACCCACTGAAAGGAACGGTGTGTTCTTCGCCTTCTCCAAAACAGTGACAAGTTAGGAGCTGAGAAAAATGTGTTCACAACTGTTCTTGAGCTTGCTTGTTTGGGCAGAAAAAGAACAGACTGGAGTTAGAATGCTGACAGGCAACAGAAAGGAATGGGTCCTGCTCCCGGAATTAGTCATATTTCCACGGGACGTTGATGAGCCCGCCCCTTCCTTCCGAACCCTGGGTACAGGGAGATGCAAACACCAGAGAAGTGGGTCTCAAAAGCAGCACGTTCTTTGCAAAAGATGAAAGAGAACGAGGTGGGACTAGGAAGGATGAGAGAATCTGTATCAATGAAGAGCAACCCAAGAAGGCCATGAGTGCTGCGGACATAGCCCCGAGGGAGTACCTCACGTATCATGCCTCAATCCGGAGATCCTGCCTGTGGGGAATCGTCAATTCTATCATGGAGACTCTTGGACATGGATTTCTAGAGTATAGACACAGATAGATAGCAAACAAACCATCCGACTCCCTTTAAGGTCATCCACAGTTGCTGTTACAGGTACCTGTCTCTTTAGAGCCCAAGGAACATTAGGATCTTCACATGTTCTTGCCCTGCTTCATCCCTGACGGCCATCATTGCTAAGCCTTCCCTGGATCTGGGGACTATCTGCTCTAAGGACATGCTCTCACCTCGGGAAACTTTTTGAAAAGAAAAAGGAATTTTGTGTCAGATAAGTGAAACAGACACATGAACTAATTACATAGCTCCCAATTAAAGTACATATATTATAAAGATCAGCTCCAAGATCTAATAGCATGCTGGACACAAAACATCTCAGGGTCCTATCTAAAATTCACCTTATTAAAATCACATTTGTCATCTTAACAAAACAACTCCCCTCTAGGATTACCAGCACTATGCACCAGGCTTGATACCCAAATCCTAGAGCTCCACAGTCCATCAGACATCTAGTCTCGAACATTCTAAAAGCTCTGATTTGGGAAACTTACTGAGACTGACCTTACACCTAATTCAACAATGGTATCTTCCACATCCAAAAGGCCCAGAGTTGACAAGCCTGCCTACCGCCTCTGGGAACAGAAAAGTTCTCTATGGCATTGGTAAGTGTTCCGATGCTGTTGTAGATACTGAGGTAGGTGATGTCACCAAGCACTCCCAACTTTCTTTCCAATTTCCACACAATGAAGTGCAAACTGCCTCTCCAGAATCACACGTCTTTCCCCACAAGGGTAAACCCTCCCCTTCAGATGAGTTATTGTTGCCGTCCTTCGAGTCTTCCTTGTTTTTCTTTACTTCTGTTCCTTCTGATGTCTCCCACAGTTCTACAATTCTTCGAACTCCTTATGTTCTTCAGGGCTGCCTTGCTGCACTCTCTGTACCTAGCCAAAGGCAGCTTGGCTATTTCTAGCTTTTCCATCTTCTTCCCTGGGTTTGACTCCTCCCTCGGTCTTCTAACTCAGCAATAGTGGGTCATGTCCTTTTCATATTAAATCTCCATGACCTCCTTTCTACTGTCACATTTCCTCTTTGGTCACACACAAGGAAGGCTCTCCACTTTGGGCAATCTGCATTTTTGGCCTATCTTAGTAGAACAGGGGCCTTCATCAAGGTCTTTAGCCTTAGTTGTATCTGTAGATGGCCTTTGGCTAAGTAAGGTTACATTTTTTTTATAGGTTTTGAGGATTAAGATGTGGGATTCTTTGGGCTATAGAAGGAAACTCATGCAACTGAATACAACAAATAAGAACAATGGAATAATGTTGAAGAATCCATTTGGATGGTTCTCATGGATGTGTAGCTAAGTTTCCCCTGGATTCATGCTATAAACTGGATCTAGTCACCTGAATGGTCAAGAGGGGAGCCCAGGATATTTCTATAATTAATATGTGAATATAGAAGACTTACTCTCAAGCTTGTGATCCACTAAGGAAGATGCCACCTATTGACTTTTGGCCTTCACATGCACATGCTGTTTCTGACTCTCTGTTTCTGTCTCTGTGTCCCTTTGTCCCTCCTCCCTGGCCTGTGTCCTTCTCCTTCTTTGGGTAGAGTAGGTAAGCCTCACACATACTGACAGACAGCACTGTTAAAGTGATGTGCAGCTTTTTTTTTTCTAGCTGCTAAATTCACATGAATAGCATTTTGAAGACCTCATCGCTTAAAGTCAGCACAACTGTGTGGCTTTGTCCCACTGTTCCTTTCCCAAACTCCTTCCTTACACTCTGTAAACCTCTGCCTTTCGTGTTTAGAATGCTGTCACCTCAATTCAGTTGGGACAGTGTCAGGACTACACTTTTCAACAACAATAAAAATTAATAGAGCAAAAACTCTCACCATCTAGGAAAAGCAAGAGAATTGTGTACCAAGACAAACACTCTAGGACTGAAATGCATTCATCTGTTCATTCTAACACTAAGTATCAGTCATAATCAAGACACTGTGGACAATCGAAGGCCCTCCCGGGTTCAGAATGTTGCCTCTAATAACCTTTCAACCATGGAAGGCAAAGAAAATAAGGAGTGAAATAAGTAACAATGAGGGAAGTAAGTAACAATAAGTAGTGAGATAAGTATCAATAAGGAGTGAAATAAGTAACAATAAAGGGTAAAGTAAGTAACAATAAGGGATGAAATAAGTATCAATAGGGAGTGAAATAAGTAACAATAGGAGTGGAAATAAGTAAATAAAGAGTGAAATAAGTTAAGGTCAAGGCAAAAGGTAGCTCTCTAGAGTGAGTCAAAAAGGCAATTCTCATAGCAAAGAATACCAGTGATGGATACTCTAAGGGACTGGTTAGAGCCGGACCACTTATGAACACTGACATGAAGCTGTAAGAACTTAGAGAATTTAGTATAATTTTAAAAGTATGAAAAATTAAAAGTGTATCTAAAAATTAATCACCATAACTGCTAACCTACAGTTTGCTGCTTAAGATAATGGTCTAATAATGTAGATCTGGACCCAATACAGCTTTGATTTTCTATTTCTCTGGAATACTCATTTGAGTCTTACATATTAGACCACTATGCTTAGAATTCTCTTAGTCAACTTCCATCATTGTGGCAAAACACTCAAGAAAATTCATTTAAAGGGTAAAGATTTGTTGTGATTTGTGGTTCCAGTCCATATGCAACTCATTGCATTTCTAGGTCTGTGGCAAGGCAAAATTATTATGGCAAAGGAAAGTTGCTTACCTCATAATGGCCAAAGAGGAAGGAGACAGAAGCAGCCAGACAGAAGGCAGACAGACAGAGGCAAGAAAGAGAAAGATATGAGGCAGGCCCTTCAAAGGCATCTCTACCATGGCCTACTCCCTGCAACCAGACCTCACCCGTAATAGAGCTCACAGAGTTTGAGTTCATCAAGAAGAAGCTTGAAGTAGTGCCAAAAGCTTGGGGCCAAGCCTTCAGCATCAACACATCAGCCTTCCAAAGAACACTTCATATTCAAACAACTATTTTTTTTAATTATTTTGGAGAGATGGCTTAATGTTTAAAGCACTTGATGCTCTTCCAGAGGACCCAACAACTTAACCATCCATAACTCCAGGTCCAAGGGATCTGATGTTCTATTCTAGCTTTACTGGGCACTAAGGACATACATGGTGCAGAGACATGCATGCAGGCACATACAAAAACATTTGTAAATATGAAATATATAAACCTAAAAGGTTAAGTAATATTATAAAGTATACATATATCATTGATTTACATGTAGACTCACATACTGTATAATCGTAAATAAGTCAACAATAGAATGAATCTCATAGTCAATGATACATTTTACACAACCTACATACACAAAAGCTCTATCATTTGTTTGCATAAGTTCATCCTGTGACAGTCACACTACAGCAAAGTTGTCCAGCAGCATACTTCTTAAAATGTATTCCAGCCACAAAGAAGCACATAACTGCATGTCTGTGCACATACATGCATGCACATTACAAATGATATATCAAAATCAGTATGCTTTGAAGTATACTATTGTAATAGCTTTGTCATGGAAAATAAGGGTCCAAAATGCATAAAACCCACAGTAGCAGGAAAGAATTAAATATTTATCATCCATCTTAGCAGCACCAATAATTGTTCAATTATGATTTAGACCACCAAAGAGGACATTAGGTGTGGGACTGACCATAGGTAAGGGGAGATGGTGCCCAAGCTCTTCCCTTCCCTAGAAGCTCTACAGTGGCAGGATGTTCCTGTCAACTCAGGGTGGATGATGTCCAAAGACAAAACAATACATCAGAAGTCATTCACGGCGTTTATTATAGGAGTGTTGTCTGTTCTCTAGGCTACTGTGCACAAAGCTCGGCTCCGTCTCACCTCACTCATGCTGGCCACACACACCTGTGGCACGTGAGTTCCAGCCTGGGTCAGACAGTCGTGCAGACTCCCTTCCTGAAGAGACAGTTCTCGTCCAATGTAGATAAGCAGTATCAGGTCTGTATGGCCAGATAGTATGGCCAGAAGTACACCTCTGAGGATGTACTTCATGCTATTGATTTCTACACAGTGAGCACACGGGAGGGAGGGAGGGAGGGAGCTGGTGCCTTAACACGAAAGAGCATATTCAGATAAAGAGGCACGTGTCAGGTGCACGAGGAAACTTCCAGCTAAGAAACTCAAAGGCCCATTTCATATTAATAAAGCCATCCTTTTGAATTTGACACGTTGGATTTGCCTTTATATATCTAGGATCTCCTTTTAGCAGCAGCTCCACCTTGAATGATAGATATGAACCACATCTAATTTATTTTAATTAACTGACCACCTTCTAACATCACCACTCCCTCCCTCGTGTGCACTGTGTTCTTTGTGCACATCCACCATTCACTTAGAGTTCCCATGTCATCAGAACCCCCACAGGCAGCGCACTCCAGACAGCAAGTAGCATGCTCCTTTGGAGACCCTTGCAACAAAACCAAAGCCAGCAGAAGACTTGGGGATAAGAGCAGCATCCTGTCTCTGTCCCAGCACTCCTCTCCAGAATGAACATCTGCAGGGTAGCTGCTGCGCCCACTAGTCCCTGCTGCCTGTTAGCATATTTGAATGCCGTGATCACAGTTTTCTATTTCTATCGAGGTGCTACAAGGTGCCAGACTCTGGATTCACACATTGCGTCATTACCGTTCCCAGTGAGCAGACTACACAGCAATACCAGGGACAGGGTTGAAAGGTAATGAGAAGGTTAATGGGAGGGGGGAGGGGAGACAAATGGAGCACCTGGTATCCTGCAAAGAATAGATGTGCTGTAGCTAAGGGGGAGGCTCTGGTTTGGGGGAGGGGCTCTGGTTTTAGCCGGCTCTGGTAGATACTGTGTGTCCTGATGATGAAGATCTTTCTTGAAAACTCTTAAAATAGCCACACTATTTACACAAAAAGCATCCCTCTCAGCTAACTGTTCCAACCAATATTTATCTTGTTTAACTTAACAGAAGCAAAGCCCCTGTCTAAGAATGATTTTGGAGTCACGGGAGAATAAATCTAGGATCCAAAGCGCTTTCCTTGTCAGCAAACCTCAGCCCAAGGTGTTAAGTTAATGACCCAAGGTCACCACAGAGATGAGAGTGGCTGGTTATTAATCTTAACTCATTCTTCTGAGATGTAAAGAAGAAAACAAGCATAAATTGGGTGTAATCCTTCAAGGAAAAGATCAGCGAGGATCCCTCCTTTGAACTTTACATTCAGAGCTTAAGTATAACACCAAGACAGTCCAAGTATCTCTTGGTTTTCATAATGCAAATATATACTCATCCACCCATAAACAGAAGCAAACAAATCTGCCATCATGACTTCTCAAAGGGCAAATGCTGGAGCCCACATCTAACGACTCACATTTTTTCCACATGTGATAAATATTTACATGTGCACTCACAAACAGAAGCTGCTCAGCATTCCCCTGTGACCACAGCGTGTGGCACATCTGGAAACAAGCCACAGCTGCCCCCTTCGACGCCCACAGGCCAGTGCCATTTGGGAACAGGCATTTCACAGGCTTGTCCCAGGTACAGTCTCCCACCAGCCCCTGGGTCTCCCTTTGTGTCTGTTTTCCCTGGAAGCTCTCAGCCCTGTATACACGACCACAGGACCAGGCAGAACCCACCGCTGCTGATTTCGCTAACTATGTGGAAGGGATATTTTGGAGTCATATGGCATCTGCTTGGCTGAACAATTGAATAAAATGAATCAAGTACTTATTGGCACTTCCTACGGACCTGGCCTATGCAGTGGTTGAGAGAGATGTCCATACACGCACAAAGTTCTTTTGAAAGTCATAATGTATAACCAAGACGTTGACCATCACACCTAGATCTATCCTAAGGTGGCATTTCCCTTGGAGACTGCCAGCTCATGGCCATTTTAAACTGGTCCCCACTGTGCAGATCTGTGCCACGGGGAGAGGGAGGATGCGTCAGCAGCTGCCTCCCTGTGTACCACATGGTTCTGCCTGTGTGTACAAGAAGTGGTCCCACTTGTCTACGCTAGATCCCATTCTCTCTGAGGCTAACTCGGGTGTCTCTGCCCCCTGTACTGTCAGCCACCACCCAAGACATCCTTCTGCTCTCAAAAGGCTCCTTCTCATTCATTCATTCATTCATTCATTGACATACAAGTTTCCAACTTGTTACCACACACACACACACACACACACCACCACACTACTCTGGGCCCTGAAAGTTTATCAGTGACAGATGCTGAGGACATGATCGACGCAGAACAGTCCCCTCCGTGTGCTGACTCAGTCCACACTCATCTCAGGTGGCTTTCACCTTGATTCTTCTGAACTGAGTTCATATCATCTCCACAACAGGACTATCATTAAGTCCTTTTGAAAAAAAAAAATAATGGCACTTCCGAAAAGCATGCTGGGGTCTTCCCACTCTGATAACCTTTGCCTCTTCTTTCATGGAGTTCATACCTAGAGGCTGTCCAGCTCACCCACAGATTCCCACCCTGCAGGAGAGGGTTTCTCCAGGGTCTTTCCTCCTCCTCAAGGTATCTAATTCCACAAATTAGTGTGGGGACTTGGACAGCATAGAAGAACTAGTTTAAGAAATGGGAAGCACACTCTTTTGTCTGAGTATCTACACACATGAACACAAAACACATAGCAAATTCTGTGTTGAAATTCCAACCCTCAAGTCAACAGTATGATGATGGCTCGTGGAAAGACCCGCCACGAACAGGAGTAAGATGCCTTGCAAAAGAAGTTAGAGAGATGGTTTACTCCATGGGTAAAGATGCTGCCTGCAGGAGGAAAGGGAACCAGCTCCCTCAGGTGTCCTCTGGGTGCCATGTGCACCTATGCACACAACATACATGAAATGAATGGTGTAATAAAAGAAAACAGAACTACAGTTGGATGCAGTGTGCTTGTAGCCCCATCATACAGACTGGGACAGGAGAACCATGCGGGAACACAGCAAATCCCTATTTTAGAATTAAAGAAAACAATTAAAAAGAACAGTAAAAGTCTGGGATTAGAGTTCAGTGGCGCAGTGTTTGCCTAGCATGTGGGAAACCCTGGGTTCAATTCCCGGGAGTATAAAAAAAAATGAGAAAAGAAAAAATGAAGAGGAAAGGTGAATAGGGAGGGAGGGGGAAGGAGAGGGGAAGAAGGAGGAGGGGAAGAGGGATGGGAGGGGACAGGAGAGAGGGAGAGAGAGATCCTTCTGCCTTGTAAGGACTCAACACAGAGGCAAGAGTGGGAAACATGTTCTCTTCGGGTGCTAAATCCGCCAGCACTTGGATTTGGGACTTCTAGCCTCCAGAACCACGGGAAAGCCATCTCTGCTGTCTAAAGCCTCACAGTCAGGGTGGGGCAACAGCTCAGTCAGAGAACTGCTTGCCTGGCAAGCGTGAGGACCCAGGTTCAAGCCTAGAACCTAGAGTTTCCAAAAGCAGATGTGGTAGGTTTTGTAATCCTGGTGCTGAGAACACAGAGATGGGTCCCGAGGACTCTTTAAACAACCACCCTAGCCTGTTTGGAGAGCTCCAGGCCAGGGAGAGACCCCATCTCAAAACACAAGGTGAAGAGACGGCTCAGCTGTTCTGAGTACTTGCTGTTCTTGCAGAAGAACTGAATTCAGTCCCTGTACCTGCATCAGGTGGCTCATAATCCCCTGAGACTCACACCCTCATCTGCACAAGCACATGGGACAGACACACACACACACACACACACACACACACACACTCTCTCTCTCTCTCTCTCTCTCTCTCTCTCTCTCACATACACACATACACACACGGGAACATACATACATATTTAACAGTTTTGTTTTTCAAAAAAGATGGCCAGCACCTAAGGAATAACATCTGAGGTCCTCTGGATCCATAAGAACATACCTGCATATGCATGCACACCCACACATATGTGCACATGTTCACATAGGTATACACATACACACACACACACACACACACACACACACACACACACACACACTCGGTGCCACAGTTAAATCAGTCTGTTAACACTGGCCCAGGCTACGAAGCCTATTCATGAGGCTTACCATAGTGAAGCATTTTAACTCTCTGGGTTTCTGACACACATACAGAGTGCTAGGACAGGGACTTTTCTCCCTCCTCTTCCCATACCTGACCCTGTCCCCCCCCCTTTTCCCTCTGCCTTCACCTCTCCCACCCACGTCCCTCCCTCCTTCTGCCTCCTGTGATTATTTTGTTCCCCTTCTAAGTGAGATTGAACATCCTTCCTTGGGTCTTCCTTCTTGTTTAACTTCTTAGGGTCAGTGGCGTATATCATGAGTCTTCTGTACTTTTTGGCTAAAATCTACTTATCAGTGAGTACATGCCATGCATGTCCTTTTAGGTCTGGGTTACCTCACTCTGGATATTTTCTAGTTTTATCCATTTGGCTGCAATATTCATGAGGTCATTGTTTTTAATAGCTGAGTAGTATTCCATTGTGTAAATGTACCACGGTTTCTATATCCATTCTTCCATTGAGAGACATCTGGGCTCTTTCCAGCTTCTGGCTATTATAAATAAGGCTGTTATGAACATGGTGGAGCATGTGTCCTTGTGACATGTTTGAGCATCATGCCCAGGAGTGATCTTCAGCAAGATCCTTATTTTTCTGAGGAACTGCCAGATTGATTTCCAAAGTGGTTGTACCAGCTTGCAATCCCAGAGTGGCATTTTAAAATATGGCTTCACATGACTCCTCCCCCTTTATGTTTCAACCTCCTAAGCAAACCTGCCAGGAGAACCTCTCTGCAGTGCGCTCTCTTTGGTTGACTCCCCACGGAAAACTTTCGTCAAGTGGCAGACAGGCCCCTGTCCAGGGTCAGTGTGTAAATACTTTTCCAACAGACTCAGCCTCTGCCCCTCAACAAGGACACGGCTGGACTGAACCTGCCACTCCAAGGCAAGCACATCCTGGCCAGATAGGGCAGCAGCAGGTACACCCATTGCACTGTTCCCCTGCAATAGGAACTACCCAGGCCACAGGACCCAAGGAGTAAAGGTTTAACTTGGTTTTTTTTTTCCCTCCCAATTTTTAGAATGCAACAAAGCATCCATATGAAAGACAAAGACCTATTTTCAATGACAGTTCTTAAACATCTTAACCTTTCAGCCCTCCACCCACCAGAGGTAGTGGGAAGGAAAGGATATGGGGCAAAAGTGGACCTGTTTAGAAAGGTTCTTTGGAGCGACTCTCGTCTGTTTTGTCCGTGTTGCCCGGAAACTGGCAATTTGGTTTATAGGTTAGTAGCACCAGCTCGATCCACTGGCAAACACTTCACGGACACACCAGCAGTCCAGCTCAGAAGAGATGGCATAGCAAACAGGAATCAGCAGCGTTGGCACTCCCTAGCAGAGACAGCCAGGCCTCAGCCTCGGCAGGAGGGACCAGGAGGAAGACCAGAAGTTCTGGGCTGTGCCTCTCAGGACCCGCGAGCCTTGCACAGCTGGCCTCTAAGCAAGCTCAGCCTCAGCCTCTGCCACTGTCCACCAAGGCCTCTTTAGACCCTCCAAACATCTCGTGTCCTCCACGGGTCTTGCTCGGCTCGTGCATCTGTCTCAGCTGACATCACTCTGCCCATCAGCCCGAGTCTTCGGAAGTGGCAAAAAAAACCAAAACAAAGCAAAACTGCAGCACACCACCAGACGTGTTCTGGTGCATCTCTCTCAATGGGATCCTGACAAACTCAACTACACAGTGGGAGGCGGACCAATCCATGTGTGTTGTCAGCAAAGAGTCTTTCACCACACGTTCTTCCACGTACTTGCTTTAGCAGAAGATCCTCTCACCTGTGTCTGCTCTAAGGCCGCCTTAGTCTTTCACCTGTGTCCACTTCAGGAAGCCACTCCTTCACGTGTCTGCCCCAGCAAAATGCCATCCAGCTGACTTTCCAAAGAACCCTTAAGTTTCAGTAACATCCACAGTAGAGGCATATATGACTCGACTTATATTTGACGTATGTATAATGCATAGCAGGTGCCTTCTCTAGAACAGATGTGTGTCTGTATAAAAGCTTACTCTTTCAGTGGGTCAGGAGGGGTACCACTCTCTCCTATGGCCAAGGCACCATATCTGACCCCAGCATGGGCAGATGAACGGATGAAATAGGAGGTGTGAGCGGCGGAGCGTGGTTCCCTCCCTGCAGTCCCGATGTGGTCAGCAGCAGTGCGGCCTCTCACCTACTCAGCTGACCTCACTGCCACAGACATTAGCTACAGGTCATATCTCATGGGTGAGAGAGTTTATGTGCTAAGTGTGGGAGAATGCAGACAGCAGGAGGATTTAGGAAACAAAGCCTTTCTGAGAGGCTGTTGCACGTTCTGGACAATTCCGCTGAGATTTCTGACAAGGGCCATCTGAGAAGCAGGGCAGTCTTGCTCACTCCTGAGACCTGCAAGCTCTCAAAACTGAAGGTATCTTTCTTTCCCCTCCAGTGATTGTCTACACGAGGACTATTTTCAGCTGGTGATTTCCTTTTGCTTTCCATGAAGGAAAAGGTAAAGAACATAATCTTTTTCCCTCTGCAAGTAGCTCTTGGCACATAACGGGATGCACAGAGAGAAATGGTCATTGCCAAATTTAGGCTGTTGTCTTTTCCCTCATTAAAAGCCTTATGCTGTGTCTCTTCATGAGACAGGACTGAAAATCTATCAGCTCTGATGGCTAACTTGGAGGCTCTACCTCCAGGGTGGCTCTCATCTCTGCATTTTATCAGTAATCACACGATACCTCTGAATATCAGCTTCCACCAAGATGGTGACTTACATACTTTATTGTATGCTGTTGTACAGAATTTTTCAAGCAAAATTTTGACCAAATGCCACCAAATCAGACAGTGAAATGCTCCCAAGCTGAGTGGAAGCCCACCTGGCTAGTGGAATCTAAGCTTTACCCTAAGGTTCTGAAAGGATAAGGTTGCAGGCTAGGAATCCCCCGTCCCCGTGCCTGAGTCTTGGGTGACCCCAAAGGAGCAGAGGTTCAGCCCACTCTTTGTTGACCTGGAAGTGTGCACACATCACACCTGCCTCCAGGGTCTGGCCAAGAACCTCGGGCTGGGAGTGTCCCTGGCGTCTTTTCCCGTCTCGCCTCCGCAGAGCGGCTGTGGCGAGGACAAGCATGGCTGGGGGCTGGCAGAATCACCTGGGGGGGGGTGTCTTCCTGCGGGGCTCATGCCTGGGGGCGCTCAGGTCCCCAACACCTACTGCTAGTGGGGGAGGGTGGGCTTTGAATGCGTAATCCTGGCCCTGTAACAGGAAATGCGTAATGGGAATTACGCATGTGACGCTGTGTGTAACCCTGGCGCGACCCTGGCGGCCACGTAAGCAGAAATGACTTAACTAGTTCATCTGGCCTCTGTGGGAGGCTGATTGGTTCTCAGAGAGCGCAGGCTCGGATGGTTTGAACTGATTGGCTTGGAAGCTATGTAGTGGCTTGTATAGGCGGGCTTTGCTGTAAATCTATAAAAGCAGTCCTGTTTCTGCACTCAGTAGTGTTCACTGTCCTCTACCCCACGTGGGAGATGGCCGTGGCCCCAGGGCTCTGGAATTAAAACCTCTTGCTTTTTGCATCAGGACTGTTTCTCGTGAATGATTGGGGTGACCGTTTCCGAGGCGTGGGGTGCCCCTGTTTTTCTTTCAGGTCTCACAGTTCCCCCAACACTGTTTTTACATAAACACACTGCAGGACAGATACACACTGTCAGCATCCTATAAATGTCATTCCTGGCACAGGAAACAATGAATAAAAGAGCCACAGCAGTGCTTCTCCAGCAAGTGCTGCCAGGAATGGGGCTTATGAGGATTTTACCTTATTTCCTACTGCACAAAAGTAAAGCTGCCTTTGAAGGGACCCTGCTTTGGAAGGGTCTCAGACATTCATAAGGCAAGGCTAACCAGGTGAGTCTCTAAACCCTTCCAAAACCCATGGCTCTAACTAGCTACATATGCAGCAGAAGATGACCATTTCAGACATCAGTGAGAGGAGAGTCCATGGGTGCTGTGAAGGCTCCATCCCCAAACACATCTGTCCTGCAGTGTGTTTATGTAAAAATAGGAATGCAAGTCAGGAAATTGGGGGGGGGGTGAGCAGGGGGAGGGGGATGGGATAGGGGCTTTTCATTGGAGGGGTAATTTGGAAAGGGGATACCATTTGAAATGTAAATAAAGCAAATATCTAATTTAAAAAAAAAAAAAAAAGCTTAGATGCTGGAGAGTGAACAGTGAAGTCTGGAGCGTCCGTTTCTACCAGAGTGCACCAGGCTCTTCGATATCCATACCCGCACAGGCTGACACTCCCTTTTGATCAACGCTCTTCTCGGTGGTTGAGGGCTGGGTCTGAACGCCATCGGGGGAAATGGACATTCTGTGACAGAGCACATTTGAAATTGATAATGCTACCTACCGCACTACGACTGATTTTATGACGTCTCTACTGCTTAATAACTGTCAAGCTTGCACTAAAATTGATCAGTAACAGGGGCCTCTCCTCTTAACACCCCCTCCCTGCGTAACCTCTCAGCCAGTCCTCCTTGAGGACGCAGGCTCTGCATTGAGTTCCAGCTGACTGCAGGAGAGCTTGCCCTGACTTTCCTGGTTACTTAAGCCGGCCGGCAGGCATCTCACTGTGAGTCCCTAGAGACCAGCGCTTTGCTCAGGCAGAGAATGTCTAGACGGTATTCATGACCCATCTGTCTGGCAAGGCCCAGCGGATGGCGAACTCTGTTAGAACTGAAACCATTTCTCCTTCTCTCCTCTCCTCCTCCTCCTCCCCCTCCTCCTCCTCCTCCTCCTTCTCCTCCTCCTCCTCCTCCTCCTCCCCTTCCTGATCCTCATTCTCCCAAGCCTTGTTCCCTTTGCAAAGCAGGAATCTGACACTGGAAATTACTATCACTGTTGCAATTCTCAAAATAGCACCGTCAGACCTTCATCAACATCCACGCTAGACTACTAAATATTTAAAGAAGTGGATAAATTTCATCTGAAGTAGGACATCGCTGTACACAGGAAAGGAGCAGCGGAATCAAAATGTAAATCCTAGGAGGTTGTTTTTATCTGAGTGACTCTTGTGTCACAGCAGGAGGAAGGGACGCCCATCAGATTAAGCTTTCCCTCATTTCTCCTTTATCTTCGTTTGAAAAGGCAGAACTGCTTGGTTCTAGACCCTGTACATTTCTAATTGATCTGAAAACTGTCTTGGAGAAACAAAAGTTGTGAACAAAGGGGGGTATGGAGAGGGCCTCACAGACCAGTGTCTCTCCATACATTGTGGCTCACCACACCCACACACACACACACACACACACACACACACACACACATGCACGTACACACACACACATCAAGTACCCAGGTAGAAGTTTGTTGCCAACAGCAACCTCCTGCAACTGGACCCAACATAGTTCTTATTCTTAATTCAGCCCAGAGACTCACCCACCCTGGCCCACCCCTTGCTGTCACACATGCCTGTAACTCTTTTTCCATAGATTCATTTTATTTTTTCTTAAGTTGAAAGAGGGGACAGCAATCCCTGGCAAAGAACGCCCACTGCTCTCATGGGATAGCCTCGGCTACTGGCCTTGACTGAGGCAATCCACAATTAAGCGTTCAGCAAGAAGAAACTTTACGGCCCCCTTGGTAACCATACTTGGCTACAACACAACAAACCAGAAGACCCTGCCCGGTGTTCTCCACACCAGGCTCCATCCCCCCCCCCCCCCCCCGCTGGCACACTGAAGAATGAAAAATAGCATAGCACTCAAACAAGGTCTACACTGAAAGAACCTGCTTGGCCAGGTCGGCTTTAGGGGACTATAATGACTGAAAGGGACTTGGCCCAACAGGCTAGCTCATCTTCACAGCGTGGCTTCTAATAAGTTAGGTCACAGAGAAAGGGAGCCTGCTCTCCTGGGCCACATAACAATACACGGATAGCCAGAATCCAGGACAGGTCAGTACACCAATGATCCCTAACAGGCTGCGGCTACTGGGTTAGTTTTTCATATTTTTATTTGAAAATCCAGTATGAGGCCAAGATCAATAAAAATCCATGTATTAATTAATTAAACTTTATTATATAAATAGCTCTTCTTGGAGCACTCAGCTCAGGCCCTTCAGGATAGTAGACTGATCTCTGCTCCGTAAATCCTACAAATCCTTTAAGAACTAATTAGTAAATCCCTATCTTAGCTTTTTTGTTTTTGTTTTTGTTTTCTTTTTTTAAACACCGCCAAGAGGGAACAAAACACAGGCAAAAATAAAAACACAGCTGAATTCAATCTCCCAGCCACAGCAGCAGGTTCTAGCTATGGGCCTGAAGCAATTATCTAATCTCTCCAAGCACGGCGTTCCTATGAATGCCTTCTAGGATCATCTTAAGAGATGAATGAGAGGCTGTGAGCCAACAGGTGGCCCTCAGCAAAGGGAGGAGTCCTTGCCACGTCACTCCAAACCCCGGGATGCCGCAGACCTTCCAAGAGTGCGTTGAATATTTACCATGTGCCAGACTGGACTCTAATTGATTGTTCTACACTATTTCATTTACTCAAAACTTCCTTCTGAGTGAAATATTGACATTATAATTCTCACTGCATAAAGGATAGAATCGAGGTAGAGGAAACTCATCAGCTGCTTTAAAGCCCTGGTCAATGACGACTCTACAGTTGGTACTCAGAGCCTAATGCTCCACGTTGAGGTACTGCCTGGGCCCTGAGTCGTTGTTTAAAATGACATTGTTTGAAGAAAGGGTTTTCTTTTAAAATAAATGCACTTGCAGAAGAGAGGATCTGCCTGGTATCAGGCGTCAGAACACTGAGGCTACACACACTCACACACACACATGCACACACACACGCATATATGCGCACTCTACACAGACACTCTTACCTTCATCCACTCATGCACACACAGACTCCCACAATCATACACCACAGACACAGCTGAATACCTACTACATAGACTACACATGCAGATACTACATATACCATATATAGATACACATACACACACTTCTTTATGACACACACACCACCACACCCCATTACCACCATACATACACCACACACACACCATCACTACCACACACACCACTACACACACCACCACCACCACCACCACCACCACACACACACCACCACATACATTACCACCACCACCACACACACCACCCACACCATACCACACACACACACACACACACTCTACCACCACTACCATACACACCACTACCACCACACATACATTACACCACCACACATACACCACCACACCCACCACCACCCCACCACACCCACCACCACACACCACTACCAGGCTGGGTTGGTGCACTAGGCAAAGGAAGAGAACCATCAGGAAGGGCTACTGGAGCTGGGAAGCAGAGCAGGGTGTAAGGATCAACAAGCACACCTCGCGTGTGAACGGCCGGAGTGAAGCCCAGCACTTTGCAATGCTAACAAAACTATGAGGAGAACAGAAACCCAGACGCAAAGGAGACAATCAGTGCACCTCTATTGGGATATGTGATGGCATGGAGAACTGTTTTTAATGTTACTGCAATAATTATAGAAAAAATATGTAGGTGTAGCAGCTGTAAGCCCTGGCCATAGTAGGTTTGCTATAGAGTCCAAAGTTCTCATGGACAAAGATACCTGAAACTTAAGGTATACTAGATGGTAACTTCTACTTGGCACCTAGAGACACTGGGGTGTCTTTGGGAGAACCCAGAAGAGGGAGGAAACCGGTTTGGGAAGGAAAGCAGTTGGCTCAGATTATATCTTATTTTGTTATTACTTATACACCACACACACCATCACACATGCCATCACCACCACACATACCACCACACACACCATCACCATACTACCACACACACATACCACACACACATACACACACACCACCACACCCCACTGCACACCACTACCATCCTTCCCATATGAGTTGGGAAGTTGAGGGTGCTTTCAGGAAGAAGTTTAGAAGTTGAAATCCTGGCTCAATTGAGAATCCCTGGCTTTGGTTCATTTGATTGCGAAGTTGGTTTTACGAGGCCACCAAAGCCTCTGGTGAGGATGGTGGCTGCTTTGACTCCCACTTTTCCCTGAGTCGGATCCTTCCGGTTAATTGGAAATTCCACCGGAGCTCAAAGTGAGAAACGCTTCCTGTTGACAGCTAGCACTTTTCAACTCCGGGCTTCCTCGGAAGGTCAGTGGCACAGGTTCCTCAGTAGGGGTTGAGTGCAGCCCTTTCCAAGAGGTATAGACTACAGTGTCAGGAAGGCTGTAGCAGCTCAGTTCTCCCCGCCCCCAGCCCCACTGAGCTACTGTGACAGTACAGCGTTCCAGGAAACTCCCAGCTGGACAGGGACACTGAAGTGGCACGTGGCTGGTGTGCCGTAGAGAGCAGAGTACAGATACCAGCTCGCTTCAGGCTCTGGGACACAGCAGACCATATGCTGAAGGCCTTGATAGCATCACACGCAGGCTCCTCCCTGGCCCCAGCCCAGTTTCCAACTCTATCTCCCAATGCCCTCCCACCCCCCAGCCACTGTAGGGCCACCTTCTTGGGTCAGGTTGCCTTGTTCCTGTCCAGGCTGGCACCACCCTCACTGCTATTCCACATTCCTGCTGGTTGAAGCCCCAACTGTCTCCTTCCCTAATCATTCAGGACGCTTCCTTCCTGAAGTCACAATGATTAGTGCAAGCAGACAGATTCTGTCTTCACTTCTAAACCACATACAATGGACCAATCGTCCATCACTTCCGATGTTCCTTTGGAGTTATCTTTCTCTGTGTTTTCCTTCTGACTCTCAGCACTAGTGACAGCAGGATCTGCTTTCTTCATTCTGCCGGAATGGCTGCTGGTACAATGGTCACAGAAGGCACTTAATAACTAATCTTATCTGTATATTGAGTGCTCAGGAGTACTACAATGTTTTGCTAGAACAGCCAAAGTAAAGAAAATGAAAAAAGTGAAGAGTTTGGTCTGTCAGAATATTCTAAAATGTGCATCTGGAAACTCTCCCTTGAGATATTCAATGCGAGTCTGGTCTCCCACATCTGTGCAAAACTCTACGGTTTCATAGAAGTATAAACTAGCCTCAGTCGATAAGAATCTGGTCACAGTCACCTGAGTGGTGAGGGGTGGGGGAACCAGATACACCTGGCTCTAGGTTCCAAAACATATACTGAAAGGGAAAGTTACTTAAAGGCAATATTAAGACAATTCATATGGTTGACCACAAGCAACAGTGGGCTTTTCTGTCTAACCTCAATTCATGCTAAACATTACCAAATGAGAAACAAAGATATCTGAGCTATCCAAACACGGGTGAATACCTGAAGCCAAGGGCAGAGGCAAAAAATTGATTTGGTTCATCTGGATATCCAGAAGGTCCCACTTTGCTTCCCTTTAAGTATCAAATGTCCAAATATTCAACATTTTCTTTAAGGGAACAGAGCAGGCCAAATGAGCCAACTGTTTCTAAATAGTTTCAAAAATAAGAACTACTAGGTTTGTTTAGTCTTGTGTGTGTGCATGTATGTGTATGTATGTGCACATGTGTGCATGTGTATGCAAGTGCATGTGAGCACATGTGCATATGCTCACGTGGCATGCATCACATAAGACAAGAAATACTGCCTTTAATACTTTAATCTCTTCAAGATGGGAAGGATGGTAAAGTTTATTTATGGAGTTAGCCCTCTGCAAAAGGCACACTGTTCACCTGCTGGAATGTACCAGAGATGACCCAATAAAAGGTACGAGTTGCCCACTGGAATCTCACAGAGAGAAATACTTTAAGACACAGTATGCAGATGTTAGTAGAAGTCTGTTGCAAGATATTTCCTATCCAATCGCATTGAGGCAGTGAGAGGCCTGTGGTTGGAGAGGAAAGAGGAGCCGGAGCTAGGAGTTGGGAGGTCTAAGGGCAGACCAGACGCACAAGTGGGAGAGAGAGAGAGAGAGACATGTATCAAGATGGAATCAGACATTAGATTATCTAAAGGTTAGAAATTGGGATAAGACTTTTATCATTGTAAATTGGCATCTTGTAATTGTGTTTTTAATATCGATAAATCTATTGGCAAACTAAGATTGAGAGTCGTGCTTTGCTGGGTAATTGGAACGAGGGGGCACTGGCTGGAAGGGGGATGAACACGCAGGAACGCACCAGTAGCCCGGGACCTCCGCTGGAGAGATGGCCAGGCTGGCAGGACTGCCAGGAGCTTGGGTCACTCAGAGCAGGACCCTGCTGGGACATAGGATGTCAGAAATTGTCACTATACAATGTTGGCGGGGAGGTTCCTTTTTCATAATTTCTGCTACAGAAGTCGATTCTTATTTGCTTTGGGTTCTCTTTGGGTGAGATATGACAGGTATAGGGGATACACACATTCTTTGCATACTAGATTGCCCTCCCAGGTTGACTGAAGAGAAAACAGAAGCAGCGACAACCTCTCTAGAAATACCGAATCCCAAAGAATAGACCAGCCAGCAACCAGGTCAGGGAGTGCGTTCCTTACAGGACAAAGGCTAGTCCCCCTTTGGTGCTTCAGGAAAGTAGCATAGAGGGAGTCCCCTGCTGGCCCACAGGCACCTTCAACTGACACAGTCCCTGGGGAATCTTTTCAAGGAGACAAAGTGAGCTGGAAACATCCCTGATGTCTGGGGATGTGCTCATTCTTGGACACCTAGAAGCATATTACATATGTACATATTACATATGTAACATTATAGATTATATATGTACACATTACATATGTAACATTATAGATTATATATGTACATGTTACATATGTAACATTATATATGTACATATTACATATGTAACATATATTACATATGTACATATTACATATGTAATGACACTGAAGACAAATCACATAAAGCTACGGCGATTCAGTTCCCCCAAGGGATGGATACTCAGGCCATATTTGAGGACGAGGAGGAGAGAAGGGGGAGGGATGAGAGTGGAGAGGAGGAGAAAGAAAGGAGGGAGAGGAGGAGGGGGGGAGATGGCAACACAATTGTGTAGTTCATACTTTCCATGTCTTCCATTCAATCTGTGTGCAATCTTACACTGCAGAAATTATGCCCATTTCATAAATCCCTAAATCTAGGTCTTATGGGGATTTAGTCACTTCCTTATGCAAAAACAACATACCTAACTGGAAAAAAAAGTCCTAGAACCCCCCACCCCCACCCCAGTCTATCTTGGAACAAGTTCATATTCACCAAGCACTTAAGCCTTGGAAGGTTTGAAGAAACTTGCTTGGATCGCCTGCTTTCCCTGGAGTGCACACGAGAGTCGTTCTTGCATCCTGATTGCCCAAATGTGGGCTCTGGGGCACAGGTAAAAACGACCTGTCGACTGCGAAGAAAGCTGTTAGTGGGGCCCCACTCCGGCAGTCTAGTTTGAAACAAGGACACTTATTCAAAGCACATTTAACCACGCTTGGTGACACAGGCCTGTAATCCCAGCTAGTTGGGAGGTTGAGGCTGCATAATTAATTCAAGATTGCTGGTGGGGTGGTTCAACACAGACCTGAATGACAGCGTTCAGGCCTGCACAGGAAGCTTAGTAGCAAGACCGTGTCTCAGAACAAAAGGACTGGGTCTGTAGCTCAGCGGTGGAGTGCTTGGCCGGAATGTGTAAGGTCCCAGATTTCACATCCCAGTACAGTAAAGAACAGGAAGAAGGAGGGAAGAAAATGTTTTATGCTTTTGATGTGGGGGGCCTCAAGAATATGTTTTCAGGTTCATGTAAAAGGTAGAGAAGAAGGTCCTCGGTGCTCTTGGTCTTATGTCATGTGCCTGCTTCGGGGAGATAGTCCCCATCCAGTTCCCTCGGGTACACTCCCTGCCCTGGGTCCTCCCTGCGCCACCAACAATGAATCAGACTATCTGTAAGCAGAAGGAGAGAGGCTGGGCAAGTCCATATGGCCAGCTGCATTATACAAATACCATCAACAAACATAACCTAAGGAAAACCGGAATCCAGTGCTAGGGGAAGGGCAGAGCCCACCCTAACCTTTGAGAAGCGTCTTCTCAGCATATAGAGTTTGAAAAGCTGTCAATATAAAGAAATTCAATTCAGGAGCTGGAGAGGTGACTCAGTGGGTCAAGGGTTTAGCTAAACAAGCAGGTTCTGATTTGGGATTCCCAACATCCACATAGAAGACAGATGTGACCGTTCACATCTGTAACCCCAGTATTGTGGTCAGGGGTAGAGATAAGCAGAACTCAGGGGCTCACTAACCAGCCAACATAGCCAACATAGCAGGCTCGGGGTTCAGGGAAAGGCACTGGCAAAAAAGGAACTGGAGAAGTAATTGAAGAAGACAGCCAGTATCAACCTGGGACCTTCCACACGCGCCTGTATGGCTAAGCATACCCAGTCTCACACGGGCAAGTGCAAACAGGACAAGTAACCATCGTGTTTTAAAACGGAAATAATGTTCAAAAAGATAATACAAACAAAAACAAAACAACCTCGAGAAAACAAACACTGAGACTCCTGAATTTGGCAAACACAAACACAAACAGCTTAAAATTTACCAGAGCAGAGTTGTTATTTTTACATTAGAACCATACATAGTTTTCTCCCTACAGTATTATAATGCGGTAGGGATAGAGAAAAAGTGTATTTTTATTTTCTTAAACCCTCTCCAAATTTACAGTAATTGCATTTTGCAGTCTAATTCCCACACAAGATTTTAAGTTAAGAAAGATTTATTTTATGTACATGACTGTTTCAGCTGTCTGTGTGCATACATGCCTGGTGTCCATGGAAGTCAGAAAAGGACATCAGAACCCCTGACACTGGAGTTAAAGAGAATTGTGATCAGATGCTGGGAAGAGGCCCCTCTGTAAGACCAGCGAGTGTTCTAAAGCTCTGGGGCCATTTCCCTCGCTCCCCAAAGTTAACGTTTGTCAAATATAACGCCTCCAAATGATACCTACCATTACGGAGAGAGGCGGAGTATATCCTGAAATGATCAACCTCAGTAAGGGGACATGAAGAGGATTATACCTCCTAGTCTCACGTCACCATGACAAGCATTTTAGAAATAACAACCCGAAGGACAGACAGGTTTATTTCAGTTCAGTGTCCAGAGGTTTAAATCCGTGGGCAACTGGCTCCATAGCCTTTGGGGATGTGCCAGGGCAAACACCCTATTGGAGAGCAAAACTGTAGACCAAAACCGTCTGCATCATAGCAGCAGGAAAGCCAAGGAAGCTGGGCATGCTAGCTCACATCTCTAAGCTAGACACATAGGTCCATGAGGCAGGAGGACTGTGTGAGTTTGAAGTCAGCCTGGGCTACCTAGTAGAAACCTGTCTCAAAACAATAACAATAAAAGGAGCCAAGAAGAAAAAAAAAAAAAAAAAAAAAAGAGGAGGAGCCAGGGTCCCAACATCTCCTTAAGAACAGCAGAATACCCATAATGAGGTTCCGAGTCTGTAAGTTTACCACCTCACAACAGGGCCATGAGTGAGCAGGAGACCAAGCCTCGAATGCCAGACCTGGGTCTTGTGTCTGAACACAGCAAGGACGGCAGGCAGTCATTCTCCCTAGGTAGGCTGAGATGAGAAGGGTCTCACCCTCAGCCTGCTTCATTTGGTTCACAAAAACAAACAACAAACAAACAAACAATACACTACTTCTTCTAACAGAACCAAATAGTGTTTCTAACTGCATTTTTCCCCTCTCCCCTCATTATAATCATGAGATCCCAAAACAATGAATTTCAGACTTCTGGTCTCACATTTTCAAGTGCAAGACAGTGTTCCAAGCTTCTGCTTGAAAATAGCTGGCACATGTCTTAGTTCCATTTGGTGTTTAATAGCAAAATGTATGACCAGAACCTTTGAAAGTCTCATGCAAAGACCTGTCTTCACTTGTTTCAAAATATTCCTGAACTAATACGTTCAGAAAGGTCTCTAAAGCTTCATGAAGACCACAGATGTATGGCTGCTTGGAATCTATTGAGGTTTCTCGAATCAACAGCGAAGACCCACTGCAAACCAAGGCTCTGGCGCCCACCTGCAAGGAGACACCGAGTTCTCCTTCCCGTACCTGCTAATCGTTCATGAAGGGAACCTTGGTGAAAATACACGCCTCTTTCCTTAACCAGAATGCACAAGGCATGTCCACCTCCCGGCAGCTTCAGAACACACACCGTCAGGACGCCACAAGGGTGCGTCAGAGGGACTTACAGTGGAAGATGCCCGGCGGTGGGTGCTCGGTCACCAGGAGGCAGTTCTCTTCGTCACTGTTGTCCCCACAGTCGTTCTGTTGGTTACAGACCAGAGAACCGAGATACAAGCATTTACCGCTGGTGCAGGTGAATTTGCACTCTGGAAAAGCATAAGACAAAGCATGAGGCAATCAGTGCTCGCTCGCTCAGTGCTTACAAGTTGTTCCTGCCATTCCCCCCAACCCCCACCTCCCAGGGGCCATGGGATCTGAGAACTGAGATTATCTGGAAGTCCCAGGAAACTGGACTCAGAAGGGCCATCTAGATGAGGCTGGGCTTGCTTCCCAACATGGCACTCTGAGGCCTGCCTGTGGCACAGTGCTACCCACAAATGAGTACACAGTTGTTCTCTTCCTTCAGTTATTCTGCATCAAACCAACCTTGACAGCTTCCCACAACCTAACAGCGTATATGTGACAAAAATCTATCTTTTATAATAAAGACAGGTAGGTGTTCTACTACCTAAGAAGCATGGGTGTGGAAGGCCACACTGACAGATTATAAAATCATATAGAGCCCACCCCCACATCCCTGTGGGCTGTTCTGAGCACAGGATATCTGAGCTGTACAAATCTATATTTGGAAATGAAATTCACTGAAGCAAGACTTTAAAATAAAACTCCCAACTTCAACACTTTTAAGCAATTAAAGGAGATTTTTAATTAAAAGAGATTTAAGCAATTAAAAGAAAGATTATACAACAAAATATAATCAGTTGTATAAACACTCATGGATATCACTTTGGACTCTTACATACACACAGAAATTAAGAGGAGTCACACAGGGTAAATGGCCACTAAAAAGAGCTTCAGGAAGAGTCACAGGCTCCCAGTGATGACAACGATCACACCCACACCAAGGCCTCTTCCTGTCTCAAATGAGAGTGGTAGACCTGGATCAAGTGTCAAGTCATTTCAACTCCAACTTTCCATTAAAATAAAATTCCAAATAAAAGACTGTGCATAGCCCACCAATGTCTTCCCAGCTCTGCTAATCACGAATAGAGTTTCTCTAGCTGAGACCATCTAAGGGGACAGCTACAGTCTGAGAGAATATATTATCTGTCACAAAGAACGGAAGTCAAATAATTTTTGTAAGCCTTTATGAGAGAGGCACTATAATTTTTCCATTTGGTCACAATCTGAGAGGATATCAGAAAAAACCACTCAGCCCCTGACTGTGTGTAAAATAACAGGGGAACAGAGTCCAAATGCATTCATTCCACGAGCTTTGAGTTGGCCACACCACCTAAGTCAGAAACTCTGTGTGCTGCATGTGATCAGGTTCCACGGTACAGATGTGGCTAGAGCTGAACTCTAGCATCCCATACGGTGCAAATATTAAAATCCAGATGTTTGAAATCTCATTTATGAAGTGACAACTTTTAACTTAATGGAAAAAAGGAAATGTCAAGGAAAGAATTTATCTTCCTTTCCAAAAGAAATATTGGACTTCAGATGAATGCCAAGCGTGAAAAGAACATTAGCCAAACACAAGTGCTCTAGTGTTACCAAAATGGCCAAACACTAACGGAAGACTGCTGCTGTTCTGGTTTAAAAGGCTTCAAGGCCAGACCACCGTCTTCAAGTTCACATGGAGCCTTAAAACAGCGAGAGAATGAATATAACAGCACGAGGTAGACTCCTTTGCTCCTCTGATCAGTACTTAGTGACACAGACACATGGAGTTGGCACCCTAGACAGGGCACACACGCCTATCATCTAAGCACTTGGGAGAGTAACGCACAAGGACTGAGTCTAAAGCTAGTTGGCTACATAATTAGAATCTGTCCTAAGACGGACAGACAGACAGACAGACAGACAGATAGATAGTAGATAGGTAGGTAGAGGTAGGTAGGTAGATGGATGGATGGATGGATGGATGGATGGATGGATGGATGGATGGATGGATAGCAGGGAACTAGCTGCTATAAAATTTACAGCCTGAATTCTTAAAAAGAATAGGAAGGGTTCAAGCTGGGGAGATGGCTCAGTGGGTAAAATGTTTGCTGCACTTGCTGCCACGTGTGACCACCTGAGTTTGGATCCTTGTAGCCATCTACAGAACTGGGAACGATACCACGTACCTGAAATACCAACAAAGGAGAGGCAGACTCCTACCTGCTTGCTGACCAGAGGCTCAGTGAGAGAGCCCATCTCAAAGTAATTAAAAATGATGATGATAATAATGTAGAAGGTTCAAGGAAGACATGGAATGCTGGCCTCAGGCCTTCACACATGCAATTACATGTGCATGCACACCGTCACGCAGAAGTGGGAATATACATACATGCACACAAATACATACATGTGTACATGCATACACATTGAATAAAATAGAAATGTGAGCTGATTCTTCTTCTAACTCCATCCTTTCTTGGGCTAGCTAGTCTGTAGCAGGTACTCTGAATACCAGATGTGTTTGACAACTGAATAACCGTGAATCTGAGCCTCACGAGAAGCCCGTATGTAGGCCATCCTGGTAGGCTGCTGGCAAAAGGAGCCTAACACTCAGGAAGACTGTCAGGCCTCCCACCAACACTATCACAGCCTCCTCAGATCCCCACTTACTTCAGTCTCCCTTTTTTCCAGGCTGTGTCTGCCTCATGATCTGCTTTCTGAATGTGTGGGCCCCACCTGTGACGAGCACAGCTACCCATACAAACTGTCAAAACAGCTCGTTTTCTCAGGTAAGCCTTAACGGTGCCCTGGGAGGGCTTGTGCTATGACTTGCTTTCTAGACCTGCTACGACTAGCTCTTCCTTACTAGATAACAATATCAACCCATCAACTTTCACGTTCACATAATCCCAAATGAGTCTTTAGTCAACATCAAACTGAAAGTCCATCACATGGTCACTTGAATCAAAATGAAAAGATATCTGAATTTATTAGCTCTTCGTGTGCTGTAGGAAAATACTTTAAAAATATACTATATAGCAATTAAATATTAAACTTTAATAGGAAAGCTGGGGTGAAATTGCACAGCAGAACATCTGTTGAGGTTTTCAAGTCCAGCACTGAATGGAGCTTCCAACATGACCTAAGCTCTCCTACGAGGGCCATCTCACTATACTTTCCTACCCCAAACCTCACATACTCTGACCTCTAACAAATAAGCACTGTGATATTCTAATCCTAAGAGAAGACTCTCACCCCAGCTGCACACTGGAATCACCTAAGCATCTTTCCAAACTACTGATACCTGCGTGCCAGCCCAGGCTACTGCTCTCATCGGCTTGAAGTGTAGCCCTAACAGCAGATGCTTTTAGCGTTTCTTTGAGCGATTCTGATGACAATCCAATTGTGTGTGGACAACTCACATGAAGCCCTCTCTTTGGCTAAGAATATTGTATTAAAATATTTAGTGATATTTTTAATAAATTTAGTTAATTTTTTTTTTAAAAACACGTAAATACTCAAGTACTTAGGTAATTCTTGGATACAGTGCCCAGTCTCTTTTCTTATGGTAGGATATTTCAGAAACCTAGGAACCAGAGCACTTTAGCCTCCCTGAGGCTGAAGTACAGGAACTAATGCATTTTGGTTCCCAAACTACACTCACACATCTGAGCTAGGCTATAATTTCAAAGGAATAAAACTCAAATCAAATAAAGAAGCCAGACTATAGCTGCTTGTGTTACGAATGCTAATTATGCCCCCCCCAAAAAAAATTGTTTGTCTGAGAAGATCTACACATAGCTTCTGGGAACCTGTCCCCAATTGATTCTGGTTGGTAAATAAAGACACCAGTAGCCAATGGCGGGGAAGGCTAGACAGAGGCGGGGATTTTGGGAGTCCCAGGGCTTGGGACCAGGAAGAGGGGAAGGAGAGCAGCCATGCTGTGAGTGTGGACAGAGGAGAGACTTAGAGGTCATCATGGATTAAGGAAGCGAGGAGAAGCCCTGGGCTCTGGGCCTAGACAGCTCAGCCCAGAGGGCTGCATAAATGGGTCTGGAGTGGCCAAGATGGAACAGGAGTAACTCAGAATTACCGGCGGAAGGTAGATTCTAGAAATATGGAGGGTAGGCAGTTGCACAGCTACTGTGCTGCATGGGGCGCATGAAAATATAAAGGTTGTGTGTGTGTGTGTGTGTGTGTGTGTGTGTGTGTCTTTCATTCAGAAGCATAAACCATTGAGTCAGGAAGTACCCCACAACAGGATTTATTAACTATTAATTCAACAATAGACAAAGTACTTTTTAGTGTACCATTTCGCCTATTATTTCTAGACCTTGTTGAGTATTCCTACCAATTTATAGTTTAGAGAAACAAATGATTATTAAATAGTAGAAACAATTGGATGACAAAGCCACAGTGATTTCATAGGTAGCATGCAAAATGAACCTAGAAACCAGAATGACACTCAGAAACCAGTGTTAAAAATCAATTATGATATATAAATAACTCCTCTTTCTTTACAAGAGAAATAAATTTTCAAATGAAGAAAATAAAATTTTGTTGTGCCATGATTCTCTTTGATTTCTTATAAAAATTGCTAAAATGGGTGCTGGCAAGATGGTTCAGTGGCCAAAAAGCTTGAGGCTTTTTTGATGACCTGAGTTCTCTCCCCAGAACCCACATGGGAGGGAGGGAGGGAAGGACAGAAGGAGAGGAAGGGAGGGAGGGAGAGAGAGAGAGAGAGAGAGAGGGAGGGAGAGAGAGAGGGAGGGAGAGGGAGAGGGAGAGGGCCAACTCCAGCTGTCATTGCATGCACACACACATGATCAACAACATAAAACAATAACAATTTTAATTGATACAATTGATATAGTAATAATAAATTCTTTACAAATCTGGGGTCTTTTCTATATCTCTATATAAAACTTTGATGAGTTCTTTTCAGGGTTTTAGATCCTCTAGAAATTCATAGTTTAACATTGACAGGAACTTAAAACATAACACTGGGCTCTCCAAAGTTGAAGAACAATTTTTCAATCTAATTGAGAAAAAAAAACTTTTTTTAAATGATGGATGTCATTCTAATTATGCATAAACTTAGTAACCATACCACGTAAGGGAAAAGAAAGAAAATGTACAATCAGAAGTTTTTCTAATATTTTGTCGACTTTGAGAAAACAAGGGAGTTGAGATAATGACATCAGAACAGAAACAGAACAACCTAGTGTTTTATGTGAATTCCAAAATACTGGAAAAAATAGCTTTTTTTTAAAACAACAGGATCAGAAGCCTGTAAGTCTGAGCATTCTAAACCCAAATGCAGAACAGTGGAGAAGCCTGCCTGATGGGACTGAACTTAATCCATTTGGTAGAGTCAACATTCTAGTAGTCAAAAGGCAACAAAGTATTTTCCTTGATTTTTCTCACACTCATTTAAAGTCTCATCTTCACTGATGGATTCTCAATCACAAAATGAGGACCTATATGCAGTCTTAGCTCTCAGCTGTAAAATCAGCCTTTTCCGTGAACTGGCAGAGGAAGCTGTGTGAGCCGCTCCTGTTAAGATTCACACAGCAATGTGGACTCACGCCTACGAAGGCTCCACAGGCCTGCAGTGTGGCCATCCACAGGCCCGCAGACAAGACTCCTTCCAGCTCCACCATTCATTCCGACCTCAAAGCCTGCAACGTGTGAGTAAGGGGGACCTTCTCGGTGGTCTCACCTTGGGAGGGAGAAAGAGGCCACATAGTTGTTAGCCAAATGCAAGAACTGACAGGTTCCTGGGCTGGCAAGACGCTTCAGTGGGTTGAGGGGCTTGCTGCCAGGCCTGATGCCTTTAAGACCCTGTACCCAGGTGGAAGAAAAAACAGATTCCAGCAAGTTGTCTTCTGCCATACATACATACATACACACACACACACACACACACACACACACACACACGGCGGGAGGGGCGGGAGAAAAAGAGAAAGAGAAAGAGAAATACAAAATTTAAAATATCCAATAAAGCCCTAAAATTAAAAATGAATAATTTTACTATAACCAGTGCATGCTTACAACTCTTACAACTCTTAGATTTCTTATAAGAAATCTAAATATCTTATGGGCTTTAATATAAAGTCTATACTGCCTATTCTCATGCAAGGTAGACAGTTTCCTATAAAAATAGAATTCAACAATTAAGGCAAATGATGAATAAAAGACAAACCAAAATCCAAGGAAGAGAAAGAGGGCAGCCATTGAAGCACAGGCCTCCCAGGACAAGGTCACGACCTCTAACTCACCCCTAGCAATAAGCATTCCGATGAATCAGAAACAGACATTTTTTTTCCTACTTCTACTGCTTCAGAGAATCTGCCCCTCTTTATTAAAGGGAGCTGGACAAGAACATGGAGATGATCTTACACACTAATTTTATCAGATAAGGCTGGCCATATCATTACTTCCTATGACAGCCTTCGATGGGACTGGAGTGTCGGAATACTTGTTACATAGGAAGGCACAAGAGCAGCTCCCGCGGTTGCCCTCGGGGATGAGTGAGCTGAATTTGAAGATGAAGCTTTGGGAATCTTGAGAAATGAGAAGGTATCCATCCCTAGGGCAAAGCTTCTTAACTGTCAGCTCTCTGTAGTATGCAAAGAACAAGGATGATCACACACACACACACACACACACACACACACACACACGCACGCGAGCGCACACACACACACACACACACACACACACAAAACTGTGAAATATTTTATTACAAAGTATGCTTGAGCCGGGCAGTGGTGGCGCACGCCTGTAATCCCAGCACTTGGGAGGCAGAGGCAGGTGGATTTCTGAGTTCGAGGCCAATCTGGTCTATAGAGTGAGTTCCAGGACAGCCAGGGCTACACAGAGAAACCCTGTCTTGGAAAGAAAAAAACAAATCCAAAAAACCAAAAAAAAAAAAAAAAGACTACAAAGTATGCTTGTGTGTGTGTGTGTGTGTGCGCACACACACACACACACTGCTGTGAACTGTTTTAATACAAAGCATGCTTGAACACACACACACACACACACACACACACTGCTGTGAACTGTTTTAATACAAAGTATGCTTGAACACGCACACACACACACACACTGCCGTGAACTGTTTTAACACAAAGTATGCTTGCTAAGAAACGAGGCTGAGGTAAGCTATTAGCAGTCACCTCTCTGGCAACACGAAAGAAAACGGAAGTCACCACGCCTCAGCTAAGCCTCCACCCTGCCAGCATCCTCGGCCAGCTTATACCACAGAGACAGAGGTACCCCCACTGACAGCAACCTCACTCAAAGAAGGGGAGAACTTAGCCCCCTTTGTGCTTGTATAATAAATTAAGTTGCCCCACAAGCATTTAATAAAAGTCCTATCGCTTAGCACTACTGATGTCATAGTGCCCTTCGGGAAGATGAGTAGAATTCGCTGAGACACCATTCGCCCATTTAGTGAGATTGGCAACAACGCCTCACAGAAAAGAAAAACCACTCTAAAGGGGGGGAGGAACCCCTCAAAATATTTTACAGTATGGACAATCATTCACATTATGATATTGAAAAGATTCCCTTAAGGTGACTAGAAATATCTGAGGTTAAGTGAAACACCGTACGTGGACTCTAGAAGGTCAAAGCCTCAGGATTTAGGCACCTAGCCCAGCAACTGCCCTTCAGCAAAAAACAAAACAACAACAACAATAACGACAATCTCACATCCAACTTTCCACCAAATACCATTGGTCATTACATCACTAACAGTTCGTTAAGATTCAAAATAGCATGGGACACTTTCCCCATCTCAAATGAATGAATGAATGAGTGAAGTCATTTCTGTGGTTTTGTGTACATGAAGTGTGAGGATGTGTTCCTACTGATTTTTTTTTTTTATGCCGAGTATACAGTTCCAAAAGCAAGTAGGTAATTACAAGCCGTCAGCTCTATGCTTTCGGTAACAAAACAGCACACCACTATCTATAGGAAACTCAGGGAAATGACTTTAAAGTGTGGGTCTGACACCTGAGCCTGAGTCGCCATCTCTGGGTGCGGAGTCGGAGCTAGCTTTGCAGTTTCCTGAGACTCCTCTGGTCTTAGAATTAGGAGAAACAAATTACCACTTTGGGTTAGGAGAATCACTGAAAATTATTTTTTAATTTATTTCATCAAGATAGAAAATTAGTTTTTAATTTCTTATTCCATCAAGATAGCAGTTTGGGGCTGGCTAGAGGGCTCAGTGGGTAAATGTGCCTGAAGTCAAGCTTGATGACCAGATCCCCTGGACCCAACATGGGGGAAGGAGAAAACCAACTCTAAAGATCTAGCCCGCTCGTCACGTGTGAACCACAGCAGGAAAATACGCACACACATGCAAATAAATAATTTATACAACTTTCTAAAGATGATCACTTAAAAAGCAAATTATTAAGTGTGTGATTTCTTATGGTGTCATCCAAATACAAACCCAAGTTCATCTCACTCCACTTTGACAGGAGAAATGCTACATAAGTTACATTTCCAGCAAGAAAATGGATAGGAGCCATTCCCGTGGAATCCTACGGGGCAGGGACACGGGTTGAGTAGAACCAAGGAGCTGAGGCAGCTACGAGACCAAAGAGGCGGGAGCCTTTCAGAGTACCCATTCTTTTCTTGCTTTTTTTTTATTGGATATATTCTATTTTTTTATTGGATATATTCTATATTTACAATTCATTTCCCTTTTTCTGGTTCCCCACCCCCAAAGGTCCCACATGTCCTTTTCCCTCCCCCTGCTCTCTCATCCACCCCCTCCCACCTTACTGTTCTTGTACTCTCCCACAATGATGTTTTGGTCCATTCTAGCACCAGTGTCCACTCCTTTCTTCTTGTGAGACATCACTTGATATGTGATTTATGTCTTTGGTGTTCCAAGCTTCTAGGCTAATATCCACTTATCAGTGACTGTATACCATGGGTATTCTTTTGAAACTGGGTCACCTCACTTAGTAGGACGTTCTCCAGCTCCATCCACTTCTCTAAGAATTTCATGAATTCATTGTTTCTAATGGCTGAATAGTATTCCATTGTGTATATATACCACATTTTTTGTATCCATTCCTCTGTTGAGGGACATCTGGGTTCTTTCCAGCTTCTGGCTATTATATATAAGGCTGGTATGAACATAGTGGAGCATGTATCCTTATTGCATGCTGGGGAATCTTCTGGGTATATTCCCAGGAGTGGTATGGCTGGGTCCTCCGGAAGTATCACGTCCAGTTTTCTGAGGAACCGCCATACTGATTTCCAGAGTGGTTGTACCAGCTTGCATTCCCACCAGCAGTGGAGGAGTGTTCCTCTTTCTCCACATCCTCGCCAACACCTGATGTCTTCTGAGTTTTTAATCTTAGCCATTCTGACTGGTGTGAGGTGAAATCTCAGGGTTGTTTTAATTTGGATTTCCCTAATGACTAGTGATGTTGAACATTTTTTAAGGTGTTTCTCAGACATCCGAATTTCTTCAGGTGAAACCTCCACCAGAGAACTCCTACAACTGATAAACAACTTCAGCAAAGTGGCTGGCTATAAAATCAACTCAAGTAAATCAGTAGCCTTCCTATACGCGAAGGATAAGCAGGCCGAGAAAGAAATTAGGGAAATGACACCCTTCACAATAGCCACAAATGATATAAAGTATCTTGGAGTGACGCTAACCAAACATGTGAAAGATTTATATGACAAAACTTCAGGTCTCTATAGAGGGAAATTGAAGAAGACATCAGAAAATGGGAAAATCTTCCATGCTCGTGGGTTGGCAGGACTAATATAGTCAAAATGGCAATCTTGCCAAAGCAATATACAGATTCAATGCAATCCCCATCAAAATCCCAACTCAGTTCTTCATAGAGTTAGAAAGAGCAATTCTCAAATTCATCTGGAATAACAAAAAACCCAGGATAGCTAAAACTATCATCAACAGCAAAAGAACTTCTGGGGGAATCAATATCCCGGACCTCAAGCAATATTACAGAGCAGTGGTATTAAAAACTGCATTGGTATTGGTTCAGTGACAGGGAAGCGGATCAATGGAATAGGATCGAAGACCCAGAATTGAACCCACACATCTATGGCTAATTGATCTTCGACAAAGGAACTGAAAACATCCAGTGGAAAAAAGATAGCCTTTTCAACAGAGGGTGCTGGCTCAACTGGAGGTCAACATGCAGAAGAATGAGAATTGATCCACTCTTATCTCCTTGCACTAAGATCAACTCCAAGTGGATCAAGGACCTCCACATAAAACCAGACACACTAAAACTAATAGAAAAGAAACTGGGGAAGACCTTTGAAGACATCGGCTCAGGGGAAAAATTCCTGAACAGAACACCAATTGCTTATGCTCTAAGAGCAAGAATAGACAAATGGGACCTCATAAAACTACAAAGTTTCTGTAAGGCAAAAGACACTGTCAAAAGGATAAATCGGCAACCAACAAATTGGGAAAAAATCTTCACCAACCCCACATCCGACAGAGGGCTAATTTCCAAGGTATACAAAGAACTCAAGAGGTTAGACCCCAGAAAATCAAATAACCCTATCCAAAAATGGGGTACAGAGCTAAACAGAGTACCCATTCTGCTTTTACTCTGAAACAAGAGGAAGTTTGGAGATCGCTACAATGTGACCCTTAAAAATGCATCCCTTTTTTGTAGCAATGTATCCTTTGTGTTGCAGTGTGTAGCACAGTGTACCTTTACACAATGATATATTTGCACACAATTGTGCACACGTAACACAATGTTCAGTGTGTGCAAAGAAGAAACCACATACCCAAAATTATGCACAATAGACAGAAAAAAATCATAGGGTCGGGATCCCAGATTCCCCTTTGCATTCTAACAAGACTGTGTTTGTAGGAAACAGACCCCCTGGGGGAGGGCCAGGCAGCCACTGTGTGAGGAATCCTGAATGCCTCAATGGGAACAGTTAATAGGTTCTAAGTAAATGTATTTGAATGTAATGAGAACTAGGAACATTCAGCATTATCTATAGAGACTAACCTTGAAAGACTAACCTGTGGTTGCTCTGCAAAGGAAAGAGTGTGTATCATGAAGTACAATGACAGCCCAGAGTTGTCCATGGACAACTGTCTTTTTTTTTTTTTTTTTTTTTTTTTGGTATGCATTTGAGGACCGCACCCAGGTTGTAGGATCAGTCTATAGATGCACAGGCATTTACAGAAGGAATCTTGGTTCTTAAGTGAGGCCCATACAGTGTGTGACAGTTATCTTCTGGCCAGCAACCATGCATCAGATACACATTCATGGATGCATGAGTGGCCCATGCAGCACTGACAGCTGTGCGCCAGGAGTATGCTCTGGGCACTAAAGCAGCAGACAGAATCGCGTCCTGAGATGCGGGAAGAACCTGGCTTTTCTCCAGCTCTCACACTAGATATTTAGTTTGTCCTCAAGAAAGACCATTGGGAAAATGGAGTTCCTGGATTACATCAGAAGCCTGGTGTTTGAGGGAGACATGCTTTATTCAATGCTCTCTGCACAAGTACCCCGCCTCCCCCAGTACCCTCCCACCGACTAGGCATAAATTGATGGGTCCAAAATGGAAGCCAAGACAGTTCTCGGTGGCCTTCATGAGTGAAACTCCAAGTGCTCACATCCCCAGCTTGACCTTTGACCCCTCCCTTCTTCCCTCCTTCTCTCCTCCTCTCTTCATCTGAGAGTACCTACGTGCACATGAATCTAGGATGCTGGCTTGCCTGCCCATGCGTTTCCCTCCGCCTGGGGCACATCTTTCCAGCACCCAGCTGACTTATGCCCTCACTCCCCCATGCCTCACACAATGTCCTCAGTGAACACAACCCAGATGCCCGCTCCTGTTCCCCTCTTTCTACATCATTCTCCATGGCCTGCTTGTCTGTCTAACTCCATAGTTAAACAAACGCTTAGTGTTCTGTCTGTCTGTCTGTCTGTCTGTCTGTCTGACTGACTCTTCTCTATGACACCAGAACAGAAACACCACGAGGGCAGGGTTTTCTCTTGACCTAGTTTTACTGATGAATTCCCAGAATCTAGAACAATAAACACTCAGGAAACAGTGGCTAAATCGGTGTTGAAGCCAAAGCTGTAGAAACGTTCTCATATTAATTACTGAGGTCCCCTTTGGGTGAAGAAATGTCTCTTTAGCTGAGCAAATATCTTCTCTAAGAAAATATATATCTTATTATACATGAAAAGAGAGGAAATGGGGGGTAGACAAAAGAAGGAAATAAAACAAAAATATTAGCAAATCACAAAAGGATGTTAACATAAATAGCCAAACAGCTTTTTAAAACCATGTTCTTTATTTACAGAATCATTTCCTCTCTAGCCCACCATGTCATAAATATTTAGTCTTTTTCCCATCTGTCCCTTCCCAATTAACCTGGCTTAATTCCTAAATCACAATGTTCCCTCTCGGTAAGGCACTCATGTGTTATACAGAGAAAGCCCATTGTCTGGCTAAAGTGCTGGACTATTCACTCAGGAAACAGCCTGCAGCTCCTTTCTTGGCAGTTTCTAGCACCCTGAGAACTGGGTGTCAACACTCCAATACTCAAATTCTCCACCTGTCTCTCCTCCTCTATCAATAGAAACAATCTGACTGATCTGGAGCTGGACAAACTCAGAGCCAGGAAGAAGATGGCTTTCCATCAATCCATGGGGTTCCAGTAGCTAGACTTGACTTCAGATGGTTATTTTTATCTTTTTTGGATTTTGGATTATGTAAAAAAAAAAATCACCACTTTTTTTTTCATTTTGAGCCTCCCGTAGCATCTACTTAGTACTCTTCATCTGTCACCTGCCCTTTATAAAATATCCTCTCTTGGAAATTCCTACTTTCTGAGACATAATTAAAACTGGCCTCAACATGCCAAATGAATATACTGCAATGTCCTGCTGAGAGAAGAACGCTGCTTGCCTCAAAACAAGGAACGTTTGCTAAATGAACTGCTTCTTCATCTCTAGATTGGGATTCCTGAGAGCATAAAAGAATGGTCTCTGGTGTCTGTAACTAACCAAATTAGAGGGATGCAATGGGTGGAAAGCCATAGCAAGTGCTCATGCTTTGGGAGGCAGGAAAGGGAAGGCAGATGCTCCACCCTTCTTAGTGTTAGATCTAAACCAACCCCAATTGTGCATAGGGACTATGTGTCTTAAGAACCCTATTACTGTGATGAACCACCATGACCAAGAGCAACTTGGGGAGCAAAAAGTTCCTTTGGCTTATATATCCTGAATCATAATCCACTGAGGAAAGCCAAGGTAGGAACTCCAACTGGGCAGGAACCAGAGGCAGAAGCTGCTGCAGAGGCGATGGAGGAGTGTTGCTTGCTTGCTTGTTCCCCATGGCTTGCTCAACCTGCTTACTTATAGAATCCAGGGCCATCCAATGGTGGTGCCACCCACAATGGGCTGGGCCCTCACCCTTCAATCACTAACTAAGAAAATTCTATACATGTTATAGCCCAATCTTATGAAGCAATTTACGAATTTAGATTCCCTCCTCTCAGATGACTACAGCTAGCTTATCAGGTTGGCATAAAACTAGCCAGCACAGCATGCAACTCTCATGTCTTCTAGTGGAGTTCTATCATAAACATCACTATAGTGGGATAAATTGCTTACAAATGACAACATACTGAAGAAAAGAATTTCAGGCTCCACAAAAACTATATATATATATATATATATATATATATATATATATATATATAGTCCTGAACATGCCCTTTTCAGATATAAACCAAATAAGTATTTCCTAATTTATCTATTTGTCCAATGATCAATGTTTCTGATAAATAAGAAATTTCAAGTCTGATGATCAATTGGAACACTGACAAAATTATTACCTTCTAAAATTAACAGCCAACACCTTTTCTGCTCAATTCTTATCCAGCGCAAAGCCAAGCACTAAGATTACAGGAAGAATCCTCAACCAAGGCTTTCAACTTTAAAATGTAGCCCTGGGCTGGAGAGATGGCTCAGCAGTTAAGAGCACACACTGCTATTTCAGAAGTCCTGAGTCGAATTCCCAGCAACCACATGGTGGCTCACAACCATCTGTAATGGGGTCTGGTGCCCTCTTCTGGTGTGTCTGAAGAGAGCAACAGTGTACTCACATGCATAAAATAAACAATTTTTAAAATCTTTCTTTAAAAATAAAATATAAAATAAAGTGTAGCCCTGTCCCCATCCCCAGGCCCCAGATCTTGTTCTTTGTTTTAATTTTTCCTGTAACACCACCTTTCACTCAGTCACAAATTAGCCTTTTGTTTTGCGTATAGTCTCTTCTCACTAGCAGGTAAGTTCTATGTGCAGGGGAATGTTACATCACAGCAAGGATGCTTTCCCCAGCATCTCCACCATCACCCAGAATTAAGAGTATTATTGCCTGTGTTCCCATGACAACACATGCATTGACATGCCTTCATCAACTGTCTGTCTCTCTGTCTAGCCCACTGGCAAAGTTGGTTGAGCCCAGAACACCAATAGTGTATTTTGCATCACATGCCTAACAAAGGCTGTTACTAATAATTGGTTCGATTTAATGCAAATCAAAAAGCACCAGAGAAGGGATCGGTCTGTGGACTTTGAGGGTGAGCTTTGTGTGATTTGCCTGGACTTAACTATGGTTCCACCATGGGTGAGCATACAGGTACAGGAACTAAAGTAACAGATCAGCCATGAAGAAGGTTCAACTGAAAGAGAGGAAAGCCATCGGCCTAGGTCAGCATGGCTTGGAAGGGAAAATACCCGGTTTATGACTGAGAAACAAGGCGAGAACTAGAGAAGGAAAAGAGGGGACCTCTCTGATAAAACAAAGTCTAGAAATACTGTAGGGTAGATCTACAGCACAGCTTCCTTAAGATCCCTGACTGAGAGCAGGGGGGCAGGAAACCTCTCCTCTAACCTTGTCCCACATAAGGCTGGGAACAACACAGGGATGTCCCCAGAAGCCGTGCTACACAATCCAAACGAGCATTGAGACTTTGAAGCAGCCACTGCGAGGTGTGTCTGCTGGCCTTTCCAATGTCCCAGACTGGGAGGGAAGAGGGGACCATCACTGTGAGATGCGCTGTTGCCAAACCTGGCCCCCTTCTTGTTCCATTTTAACTATTACCACTTTAGCTTTAATAGGCTTTAAACTAAATTTACCACGACAGCACCCTGCCTCCTCCCTTCCCAAGCCTTCCTGGGGATGTAATTGAGGTAAGCAAGCATCTTTAACCTCATTTGATCCTGGGCTTGTCTCGAGTCTGTTGCTTCTGCCTGATCACCTCTTCAAACACTAGAAGTGGACCATCAGCCCGAGCGTAGATTATATGCAACAAAACACCCAGCAGCAAAGATACACACGCAAGGACACACTGTTCCCTTGCCTAACTCATGGGTATTGAAAAGCACAAGTGGGAGACCCAATTAAGCAGCACACAGAGAGAAGGTTCTGGGATGCAGGGTGTGTGTGTGTGTGTGTGTGTGTGTGTGTGTGTCTGTGTGTCTGTGTGTCTGTGTGTGTGTGTCCTGTGGAGCTGACCTTCCTATGGGAAGTCAAGCCATGAAGGGAGTCATCCCTTTTTAAATCAGGGGAAGACCAGCAGCTCTCTCTCTTTTCACCGGTACAGTCAGCTTCAAAGGACAACATGGGGCAGGGGAGCCAGCCTCATTCAGTGAAAGAGAAAGGGGACAGTCACTCTCCTCTCAACTTACATCTTAATTTTATCACGTTTTCACTCCTGATGTTACCACATTTTAGTTTTTCCCTTTTATATTTTAATTCCTTTTGTCTTAGCATTCAACTTGGGCGAACAGACATTTAGGCTGCTCCTCTGATGTCAGCCCCTGCTCTCTGGTGCTTTCTGTATCTCATCTCCACCCTTTCTCTCCACCCTCCTCATTCCTCCTTCACTCTCTCTTTCCCTTCCCCTCCCTTCCTACGTTTTAATTACTATCACTGTAGTTAGCCCTATAATGCCGCGAACTACATCTACCACAGCAGTGCCCTGCCTTCTCTCCTCCCAAGCCTTTGCAGGGATGTGACTGAGGTAAACCAGTGTCTTCCATTTCATTTTACCACGTTGTTGGTTGCCGTTTTGTCCTTCTGACAGTGTCCTTTGCCTTACAGAAACTTTGTAATTTTATGAGGTCCCATTTGTCAATTCTTGATCTTAGAGCATAAGCTATTGGTGTTCTGTTCAGGAACATTTCCCCTGTGCCCATGTCCTCCAGGGTCTTCCCAAGTTTCTTTTCTAATAGTTTCAGTGTGTCTGGTTTTATGTGGAGGTCCTTGATCCACTTGGAGTTGATCTTAGTACAAGGAGATAAGAGTGGGTCAATTCGCATTCTTCTGCATGTTGACCTCCAGTTGAACCAGCACCATTTGTTGAAAAGGCTATCTTTTTTCCACCGGATGGTTGTGGCTCCTTTATCAAAGATCAAGTGACCATAAGTCTGTGGGTTCATTTCTGGGTCTTCAATCCTATTCCATTGATCTACCTGCCTGTTGCTGTACCAATACCATGCAGTTTTTAACACAATTGCTCTGTAGTACTGCTTGAGGTCAGGGATATTGATTCCCCCAGAAGTCCTTTTATTGTTGAGAATAGTTTTAGCTATCCTGGGTTTTTTGTTGCTCCAGATGAATTTGAGAATTGCTCTTTCTAGATCTATGAAGAATTGATTTGGGATTTTGATGGGGATTGCATTGAATCTGTAGATTGCTTTTGGTAAGATGGCCATTTTTACTATATTGATCCTGCCAATCCAGGAGCAAGAAATATTTTTCCATCTCCTGAGGTCTTCTTCGATTTCTTTCTTCAGGGACTTGAAGTTGCTGTCATACAGATCTTTCACTTGTTTGGTTAGAGTTACGCCAAGGTACTTTATGTTGTTTGTGGCTATTGTGAAGGGTGTTATTTCCCTAACTTCTTTCTCAGCCTGCTTGTCCTTTGAGTACAAGAAGGCTACTGATTTGCTTGAGTTAATTTTACCGCAGATTCGTCACACACTGGATCCCTTATGTCTGTGTCTTCCTCAAATGGTAGTAGCAACCATAAGCCTCAGGGTAGATGATATGCAAAAGAAGACTAATATAAAAACAAACATGCACAGGAGAGAAAAAAGGAGGCAGTGGAGGACCCTTCCATCTTAAGTGCATGAATAAAGCACAGGAGTATCCTCTTCCACTTCTGTTAGCAGTGCGCATGTCACTAAGGTTAATCGACCAGCAAGAAGCTACATACAGCCCAGTATGGTGTGACAAGTTAAAGGAGACATTTACACCTGTTCAATGTGTTTAGGCAATTGTGCCTAACACACTAAAGTGCTCTTCCTAGTAAAGGTTGGTACATTACTCACTAAGGAAAAAGGGAAAATATATACACATACCCAGATCATCCGGAAAGGATGGTCTTGCAGGCTTCATGGCTACACTTTCAAAAACATGTCTACAACAGTGTCCACATACGCAAACAACAACCAGAAAGACTCCATCCAGCTCAAGAGGGAGGATATTTCTCTCCCTTGGGAATCAAGGTGCTAAAGCCCATAATCTCCACTCTGTCCCTGATGGTGTCAGGTCATCCCCCAACCCAGCCTAGGCACAGAGCAATGCAAGCCCCACACGGCCGATGCACTGTTTAGCAGTAAGTAATACATTGCTTTTGAAAAACCAAAATATCATTTACTATAATTAAAGTATTTCATGTTACAAATAAGCCACATTTTATTATTAAAAAATCACATTTGGCTACTAAAGGTATAATAAGGTAACTGAGCTGGAGAGATGGTTCTGTGGTTAAAGAGCACTGGCTGCTCTTCCAGAGGACCTGAGTTCAATTCCCAGCACCCACTTGGCAGTTCTCAACCATCTGAAACTCCAGTTCCAGGGAATCCAAAGCCATCTTTTGGTCTCCATGGGTTCTGCACATACATGATCATAGGCATTACATTACATAGACATACATGACAGCAAAACCCATATACATAAAATAAAAATAAAGGTTAAATTTTAAATAAATTATGAATATAATTATTATGAATTATAATGCAGATAGATTTGTCATTCAGTAAAATAGTATATAGGTAATTTCTGATTGAAAATGGTTTCCTCCACCAGCCAGGAAGTTATGTATTCTGTCTACAGTGGGTACCAGCGTATGTGTCAGCCATTCTGTTGGAGTAAACTGGTTGACTTTATTGCCCAAGGCTCCGTATCTAAAAATATCTCAGGAAATTCAGCAGTCCTAACACCAGTACAAGTGGAGATGTGCCTCACTCATGCTAGAGCAGGGCATGTCTGTCCCTAGTGCCCATGTACTGACAGGTCTGTCTATCTGCTGCAAAAATTTTTCCTGTGTGAACTGGGTCATGTGAATATACACCTTTCTGATTTCCCTGCATCAGCAAAGATACTTTCAATTCTACAAGCAGCAATTAAGGAAACAATGAGGTAGGTGTGGCAGATTCTCAGAACAGTTACCAGAAAATAAGGAAGGCTGAGGCAAAAAACGTTGTCAGTGGCAGAGAAAGAGACTCAGAAAGGAAAAAAAAAACCCCAACATTCTGCTAGGTTGGACCAAGACTAGAAATGGGTATTGCAGGCACTCGGTTTTCTCACCTATTAAAAAATGGGGTACAGAGCTAAACAAAGAATGTTCACCTGAGGAATATGGAGTGGCTGAGAAGCACCTAAAGAAATGTTCAACATCCTTAGTCATCAGGGAAATGCAAATCAAAACAACCCTGAGATTTCACCTCACACCAGTCAGAATGGCTAAGATCAAAAACTCAGGAGACAGTAGGTGCTGGCGAGGATGTGGAGAAAGAGGAACACTCCTCTACTGCTGGTACAATCACTCTGGAAATCAGACTGTCAGTTCCTCAGAAAACTGGGCATGATACTACTGGAGGACGCCCCCCCATACCACTCCTGGGCATATACCTAGGGGATTCCCCAGCATGTAATAAGGACACATGCTCCACTATGTTCATAGCAGCCCTATTTATAATAACCAGAAGCTGGAAAGAACCCAGATGTCCCTCAACAGAGGAATGGATACAGAAAATGTGGCATATTTATACAACAGAATACTACTCAGCTATTAAAAACAAGGAATTCATGAAATTCTTAGACAAATGGTTGGAACTGGAAAATATCCTAAGTGAGGTAACCCAATCACAAAAGAACTCACATGGTATGTACTCACTGATAAGTGGATATTAGCCCAGAAGCTCGGAATACCCACGACACAATTCACATATCAAATGATGCCCAAGAAGAAGGAAGAACATGTTGTCTTAGTTAGGGTTTTTATTGCTATGATAAAACATTATAACCAAAAGTCACTTGGGGATGAAAGGGTTTATTTCAGCTTAGAGTTGTAGTCCAGCAGGGCAGAAACTCAAGGCAGGACCTGATGCAGGGGCCATGGAGGGATGCTGCTTAGTGGCTTACTCCCCTCTGCTCGCTCACTCTGTTTTCTTACATCACCCAAGCCCACCTGGCCAGGGGCCACACACCACGTACAGTGGGCTGGGCCCTCTCCCATCAACAAGCAATCAAGACAATGCCCTGTAGGCCAGTCCTACAGAGGCATTTTCTCAACTACTCATCCTTCTCCCCAGATGACCCCATCTTCTGTCTTTGGCCTAAGAGCTAGCCGGCATGTACAAGTAGCTCTCCCTTCCGGGCATGATACAGCTTCCATGCAGTTCAGATTACATTCCATTCAGTTCAATAAGAAATCAAAGCAGTTACCTCTTGGGCTCTACACGCCGAGCTTCAGATCACCCTTCGCTTTCTCATTTGTTATCCCTGCCGCTGCTTATCCAATTATTTATTATTCAGTCAACAAATCTTACATGCCAGATCCTATATTAGGGGTTTGCGACACGTGTGTGCAGATGGGAAGGCAAGCTTAAAGGATCAAGCTCATCACCTAAGGGAGAGCGGGGAATCACTTACCCAAGCCATCATCTCCCAGGCCTACGCCTTGACCCAACACCTGCGGGGCATTGGCAGGAATAGGAGAGGAAGAATGTGGCCACCATGACAGAGCTGCAGCATCTCCAGCCCAGACTATCTTCCTAATTTATGTGTGTTCCCTGCGGGCCCAATGGTTCTGACATATCCCAGGACACCGATGATACAAAAATAAGAGCCAAGACATAAAAAACGTATTCACATAAGACTCATAAACGCACACACAGGGCTGAAGGGTGTTAAAAGGAACAACTTAGATATTTCATCGTGGGGAGTTACCCCTCACCTCTACACAGACATAAGACTAACGTCTGCGGTACTAAGTGCATAAAGATATATCTGATCCTGTCAATAAGCAATATTTATTCCACTCAATAACTACTTCATGCTGTTCTCGGTATAGCATTAAAATGAATCCTTATGTAAATCCTCCATCCTGCCCCTCACTATGGTCAGGCAGCATCTTAGATGAAGGCATCTTTCTGACACATTCCCATCAGGCTGCACCGAATCCCATATATACCTGGGACCTCAGATACTAAGGCGTCTTCTAGTAGCAACGGAAATAACTAATGCCCATGCTGACACATTAGACCGGATTCATCTATCTGGCATTTCGTCTGCCTAGCAGCGTTCCCACACAGCAGAGGGGCTAAAGAGGGAACCACAATAAACAATGCATAAAAAGAGAGGAGGACATAAGGTATATAACACCTTGAATGTACTCTGACTAAACAAGGCCTTTAGGTGTACTCTTATTAGTGTCATTTTCATTGGTGGACTGATTTTATTTTCTCTCATTATTATAATTTACTTCCCATAAATCTCACCCTTCATGCTTAGCTTAAGGTAGGGTCTCAGGAGCCATAACAATATGTAGAAGGTAACATCTCTGAGTGGTTGCTTTTGGTATATCTGTTTTGCCTGCATGTGTGTGCAGGACTTAGATGCTCTAGAACTGGAATTAGAGACAGTTGTGTCTTGACATGTGGACGCTGGGAAGTGAACACGGGTCCTCTAAAAAGAACAGGCAGGACTCCTAAGAAGTCCTGAAAAGAACAGCCATCCCTCTGTTCTGCATATCAGATTTACATTACGATACAATACCTAATAGTAGAAAAATTACAATCATCTAGTAGCAACAAAAACAATTTTGTGGTTGGGGGTCACCACAACATGAGGAACTGTATTAAAGGGCCACAGCATTAGGAAGGGTGAGAACCATTGATCTTGGGTATCACAGTGTCCTTGAGGCAATTGGACTGCATAGTGAGAACTTATTCCCAAACAAACATAAAGATACATTAGCAAGCATTACACATAGTAAGCAAAACCTGCAAATGTTCCAGAACTAACGACGAAATTCGAGTTTTACACAGACTTTTAAATGTGTTTAAGGTTCCACATAAGATATAATGGGCCAGTAGTGTGTTCTAGCAGTAGCTAAAAGTCTTCCCGCATGTATTAATGAACAAGAGGCAGTCATTTAATAATCTATAGGCAGGATAACCACAAATGTTACGATAAATAATCATCTATATTCAAGGACAGATCCCTAGGGGGCATAAAGAATTTCCACACATTCCCTACAGTGACCTCACATGACTTTCTACCCTCTGAGCCTCCCCTCCACCACTGCACCTCTGATGTGTCCCCCCCCCCCCCGCCGCCCCATTTACTCACTACAAGGAGGCAAGGTCCCCTGTGTACCTTGACAACAATCCAGTTATCTCCTTCATTAAGGAAACAGTATAATTATTTCATGTCAGAAGATAAAGCAGCCCAAGTATGGTAGCACAGGTCTGCCCCCAGCATTAAGTGGCTAAGAAAGAGTCGAAAGCCAATCTACACAAAGAAGCTACAATAGCAAAGAGGAAGAACCCAGCCCATCAGAGGCAACGACTTCCCCGGGCAGAATTTCACTGTCTGAACTCAGAGCTGTCTGTGCATGCTGACACTCGGTCATCATGGCCAAATGTAGTCCTTAGGCTGGAGCCCAGTGCTCGAGCACGGAGCACCTGCCTGGCAAACACAAGTCCTCTTTTGATCCCAGCAATGAAAAGTAAACAATACTCGTCTTTAGTAATGCCTTACTAACCTAATGTTCTGTGCTAAAGCATTAGTCTGCACTCAGCACAGAATTTACAGAACTAAGACAAACATTAGAAAAACCAAGGGGGAGAGGAATAAGAAAGGAAGGAAGGAAACAGAAGAGGGCAAGTCATAGGGAGATATAATGAACATCTTCACTCCTGAGCCAGAAGAAAAAAATACAACTTCACATTCAGCATCCTTCAAGCAACTGGAAACCACGTGCCTGTTCTGTAGATGTGGAAACCGAGGGAGGGATGCCTCAAATTAATTAGTCGTGGTTTCCTTAACCTTAATAAAAATGTTTGCCCAGTGTGGTGGTTTGAATATGCCTGGCCCAGGAAGTGGTACTGTTAGGAGGTGTGGCCTTGTCGGGAAGTGTGCGTCACTGAGGGGGTGGCCCTTTGAGAGCTTCCTCCTAGCTGCCTAAGGGTGCCAGTCTTCTAGAACCCTTCAGAACAAGATATAGAACTCTCAGCTCCTTCTCTGGTGCCATGCCTGCCTGGATGCTGCCATGCTTCCCACCTTGATGATAATGGACTAAATTTCTGAACCTGGAAGTCAGCCCCAATTAAATGGTGTCATTTAGAAGAACTGCCTTTGTCATGGTGTCTCTTTGCAGCAATGGAAACCTTAACTAAGACACCCCACTTTTAATGAGGAGTAGTTTGGGAAGACCTGAGGATATCCAATAGAATGGGAATCTAAAGCCAGTTCCCACCCTCTACCTGCTGAATAGGGTGATTTGACCCACCTCACCATTACAAATATGAATATACATATATATATACATATACATACATATACACATATACACATACATATATGTATGTGTAGATATATATATACACACACATGCTTTTCAGTCACTCTCAATGGCTGAAAACACATATGTATATGTACATGTATTATGGCACTGGGAATCAAACCTAGAACCTCGAAAATACTAGAATAACATTCTTCCAAAGTCATTCCCCCAGGTCCTGGTTTTATATTCTTATATTCACTGCCAAATTAGCCTTTCAAAGTTCACTCATTTCAACAACTTAATATTTATTGAGCCCCTAATTTCTAGGAAGCATTGGGGTCCCTGTCCACAACTCCATGGTCAGAGGTTACACGGGCTATGAAAGGGTCTGGGAAACACGTACATGTAGACATACAGCCAGGACAAGTCCACCACCGCAACACACGCTGTTTGCATGGGAAGCTGTCCAGCTGCATCCTGCCGTTCAGCTAGGCAACTGTTCACACACCTCAATGTATTGATCGGACTGTTTGAACTCTTGTTTCGAGGTCTTTGTATATTCTAGATACTAATCCTCCACCCGATGTATACCTGGCAAAGATCTCCTCCTAGTCTGTGTGCTGTCTCTTCATCCAGTAAACTTTCTTTTGCTGTGCAGAAACCTGTTCATTTTGTGAGGACCCAATGAGCCCTTGTTGTCATCGTTTCCCAAGCACCTGGGGTCCCATTCAGAAAGTCCTTGCCTGTGCCTATCCCATCAAGGGCTTTCCCAGCTTCTTCCTCGAACAGTTTGAGTTCCAGGTCTCACATGAAGGTCTTTGATCCACCGTAATGATTTGGTGCAGTAAGAGATGGGTTTCTTCATTGCCTTCTATATGTGAGAAGGAAATCGCTTTCTCAATGCCATTAACGAGACTGCCTTTTTTCCAATGTATAGTCTGGCATCACTGCTGTCAACAATAGTACGTCTGCAACTATGTTTCTATTACATTTATTCTATTCCAATGACCTACATGTCTGTTTTTGCTAGTACCATGCTGTGTGTGTGTGTGTGGGGTATATGTGGTATGTGTAGATGTTTGCACACATAAAGAGGACAGAACTGTCTTCCCCCATTACTCTCCACCTTTTTTTTTTTTTTTTTTTTTTTTTTTTTTTTTTTGAGGCACGGTCGCTCAGTGAGCCTGGAGCTCACTGATTCAGCCAGACTAGCTGGCACACAAGACTCAGTAATCTTCCTGTCGCTGCCTCTTCACTGCCAGCCTGGAGTGCCACACCCAGCTTTTAAGGTCCTTGGCCTCTGGGCTCATGTCCTCATCCTTGCAAGGCAAGCGCTTCTGCCAGCAAAGCTGTCTCCCAGGCCCAGGATGGTTTTGTTTCTATGGTTCTGTAATAACTTATAATCAGACACTGCGGTGCCCATAACATGGGCATCTTATTCCAGCCCATATTTGCTCTGGAATGTTTTGGTTATCTGGGCTCCTTTTTGCTTCCATATACATTTTAAGATTAATTTTTCTATTCCTGTGAAGAATGATATTGTAATTTTGATGGACATTGTATGGAATTCTTAGATTGCTTTTGATAGTATAACCATGTTTGCAATATTTTTTCTTTTCTTATTAGATATATTCTTTATTTACATTTTAAATGCTGTCTCCTTTCCTGGTCCCTCCCCCAAAACCCCCAATCCATCCCCCTCCCTTCCCCTGCTCACCAATCCACCCACTGCTGCTTCCCTGTCCTGGCATTCCCCTATACTGGGGCATCAAGCCTTCTCAGGACCAAGGGCCTCTCCTCCCTTTGATGTCCAACAAGGTCATCCTCTGCTGCATATGTAGCTGGAGCCATGGGTCCCTCCATGTGTACTCTGGTTGGTGGCTTAGCCCCGGGGAGCTCTGGGGGTACTGGGTGGTGCATATCGTTGTTCCTCCTATGGGGCTGCAAACCTCTTCAGCTCCTTGGGTCCTTTCTCTAGCTCCTCCATTGGGGACCCTGTGCTCAGTTCAATGGCTGGTTGAGAGTGTCCCCCTCTGTATTTGTCATGCACTGGCAGAACATCCCAGGTGATAGCTATATATCAGGTTCCTGTCAACAAACACTTGTTGGCATTCACAATAGTGTCTAGGTTTGGTAACTGTATTTGGGATGGATCCCTAGATGGGGCAGTCTCTGGGTAGTCTTTCCCTCAGTCTCTGCTCCACACTTTGTCTCTATATCTCCTCCTGTGGGTATTTTGTTCCCCCTTCTAAGAAGGACTAGAGTATCCATACTTTGTTCTTCTTGAGCTTCATTTGGTCTGTGAATTGCATCTTGGGTATTCTAAGCTTCCAGCTAATATCCACTTATCAGGGAGTACATACCATTAATTCTTATGACACATGAACATTGACGTTTTCCCTATATGCCTTTTTCAGTTAATTCTAAAGTCATACTTTATCTTTTTAGAGAGTCAATGTGAGTTGTTTCCTGTTTTGTTGTGTTTTGTATTATATTTATTATTGATATATAGAAAGGAGATTGAGTTTGTTATGTTCTTGGTATTCTCAGTCAGTGGCTCATTGCTCATCTACTCCGAAGGAGGTCAGAACTTGCACTGATACAGCTCTACTAGGTACTGTTACTCTGGGGTAATATGAAAAAAAAAATCTAAAAACTCATTAATGTAAGTAATGAACTGAGACAATACATTGTCTTGCTCATTTTTGCATCCAATTACAGTGTCAACGCAAGGCTTAGCACCGGAGGTGTAATGTAGCACTGGTCAGATATACCCCAGATAATCACATGCTCAATTAATGGAGGGGGATTATATTTTCCCACAAGACACTGTATTTATGTGACTCTTATAGGAACAGAAATCAGAGATTCTCTGGGGTTGTGTTCAGGTCAGCATTTGAGTCAAGCAGGAGACACTGAGGGGAGATGGAGCCTGGGTCCTCTTTCACATTAATTCTTGGGTTGTCTAAAATACCGTGCCAAGAAAAATCAAAGGGAAATCTTAGCATCAGCATCGCCGTATTGCCATGTTCTTCACGTCTTAGATGAATGCACAGTGTATCAGACTGTCATGTTAAATTTATAGTGATCTTCAAAGAGTCAAGGCCTACAGCCCTGGCCTTAGACTGCTGCTATAAACAGTCATTTTATTTTATTGCTGGATCACTGTCTGGTGTTCAGAGGTCAAGGACTCAAATCCATTTTCATTTGTCACCTGCCCAACCTTAGCACCGGAACAACCATATTTCCCCTCATAGTCATCATGTAGGGGATACATGCCTCATCCTGTCAGTGTGTAGAAGCTCCTGGGCAATTCCTTTCACATCCTCTCACCGGGCCCCCAGTGGGAGCAGCATGCTGAAATCTCACAACACTGGGAACAAGGTGCTTCCGGGTGTGAGTCAGCCCCCAGCCACATCAGGAGAAACTGTACCTTGCATGACCAGGTCTGCCTCCTACTCTGTCAAGATTCCAGAGCCCCGCAACCCTCCCCACCACCCCCCACGGGTCTTTGCTTTCATGACTAGGTCTGCCTCCTACTCTGTCAAGATTCCAGAGCCCTGCACTGCCCCCCCTCCCCCCTACCCACACACCGGTCTTTGCTTTCGGAGGCAGACAGAATGATTAAGCAAGTCTGGGAATTCTAGAGTAGGCAGGTTTAGCATAGAGGTGAAGTTACCATCTCCAGTAAGCTACTGAAGTGTGTCACCGAAACCAAGGGACAAAGAGGACACTTGTCTTCCTTCTGCGGGTCCTCGTGATAACAAAGGGAATGCCCAGGTAGTATCATTCATGCTGTTTCTTACTATATAGGGACCCTTGGTTTCTCATTCATTCATAGGTCATTGTCACAAAGCAATCAGCAGCAGCAAAACCCAAGATTCCTAGTGTAATCAGTACTGAGGAGATACCAGGGCTTGGATACAGGTTGTAGTCTCACATGCAAATGCTCTATCACAGAGCTATATCCAGAACCCTATATTTCTGTGAACACACACTAAAATTTGATGCAAAAGTACAGGTAGATTTTATCAGATACACACACACACACACACACACACACACACACACACACGTATAAAAATCACATAGAAAGAACCATGGAGAATTCATTACACAATCTAAAGAAAAGAGATGAAGAAATTGTCTCTCACAACAAAGAAAACTGCTCTTTTTGGAGAACAGAAAGCTAGAACAGAGGCCCATAGAAGAGATCCAGGAGCTATTCAGGACTCAAGCCAATGGCACCACACATTCCGCATCAAGGGTATGCACTAAAACTTTATCGATAAGGAAGATACTTGTAATGGTCAAAATACTCTTATCTACACACATAAACCCCTCTCATTCAAATCACCTTCCATGCCCAAAGCACAGATGAAAGAAATTTTTTAAATGGGGGGACTTTGTGGCCGAGATGAAACTGTGATAGTGTTATGTTTAAGGATAGCCATAAACTTGTTAGCTTATATCTTTCCTTCCTTGCATGGTACTTTTAAGATCATACATTCTTTATGTTTATGACATGATTTGGGATGCCTATCTCAATTCTGACAGAGTTATACTGCTTCTCAAAGTCTTTGATTTTTATGTCTAAAATGAATTAAATGCCCGCTTCTTTAAAAATATTTTTGTGACAATTAGATACTTTATATGAAGTGCCTGGTACTGACCCATGTACTATAAGTAAGTGGTAGCTGAGAAAATGGTTTGTCACTATTATCTCATGGTCCACGACATTTCCCAGGGGTTCCCAGGGCATCATGGACAGGCAATAACAAGCCTGTGAAAGAGAGAGCACTCAGGTTCACGTGGTCACATCCACTTTTATATCCAGGTAACCCCTAATTAGGTGTCTAACGCACTGCATTTTACTTTCAGTAGGTTCTCTCTTTGCATGTGTTTTTTAATTATCAATGACAATCAAACAGAAATTGAAAATGGAGCCTGAATACACGTAAAGAATCTTAGCATACATTTAAAACAACAAAACATACTTGTCTACTGGTGAGAAAACCTTGCTTGAGAGATCACTTCAAAAGAATTAGGAAGGTGCTTTTTCTTTTCTTTATCCTTTTCTCTGAAAGAATCTCACTATGTAGCTCTGGCTGTCCCGGACCTCACTATGTGGACCAGGCTGGGCCTTGAACTTACAGAGATCTGCTGGCCTCTGCCTTTGCCTCTCCCTCCTGAATACTTTTTTTTTATTCTAGTTGTATACACTGAGTGTAGGCCCATCTTCCACGTAGGGAGACCATGTCTCTCTAGCCCATTCTATGCTAAGCATAATTTCTGGCACTAAGAGACCTTGCTGTGCCAAGGTAGGGAGATGGTGTAGAAGATTCACAGGATCTCAGGCTGAACAAGCTCAGGGACCAGGCTATGGTCACCGTGTCATCACACCTCAAGCCTGTGCATATCTGGACACCCATCTTAGGAGGTAAATAAACCAAGAAAATGCAGAGCAACCTAACACAGAAACTTCCAGAGGACATTGTGGCCTGTGTTACACTGCAAACACTGTCCAGAGGAGTTGTCAAGCTCAGGACTCAAAACTACACGTCCAAGATGCTCTGTGACGATTTCCAATCTCCTGGTACCTGTCAACCTTATAGGACATTAGTCTATTGGCAACAGTAACGTGGAATGCTGATCTATCACTAAACCATACTCATGAAGAAAGGGAAAGGTTCTTTTCTAGGACACAGTGGCCTTTCAATGTTACTTAATCCACCTACAGTTCTTATTCTCTGAGTATTAAAAATTCCTTTTTGGCTGTTTTATGGCAAGCTGATTTATTTGTTTATTTACTTATCAGTTCCTTCAGACAAATTCTGACTATGCAGATAAGACCAGTCTATAACTCAAGATCCTCCTGCCTCAGACTCCCAAGTAGTGAGATCACAAGTGTGCACCCCCAAAACTAGGCCAACATTTTTAAATTATAAGAGTCTTTCAAGGGCAAGAAAACTCTTCCCGAATGTCATTTAATGACAGCTACCCAGCATTTCATCGTAAAGATGTGCTATTATCATTAGCCACGTGTTATCTGCGGACTGCTCTGCCATGGTTTAATACTGCTGTCTTTCTAAGTTTTGATGGTATCAGCCAATGTGTAAGGAATCCCGTGTAATTTGTCACCTCTAAATGTGATAAACCTGTCTCCTCTTTTCCCAAACGCTCAACGGAAGCATCTCAATAGAACCACTTCTTCCTTGCTTGACACTAACCCATCCATCAACATTCTGAGTTTGCCAAGTCAGAATTCAAATGAAGGGAGAGTTCCCACATCATCCTAGGTAGCTGGTTGTTTCATTCTTTAAAGCATGTTTACTAAGTGCTAATACAAAGCTGTCTGAGCCAACAGGATGGCTCAGTGAGTAAGAGCATCTGCCTTCTTAGCCTGACCTGAGTCCAGTCCTCAGAATCTACCATAGGCCAGAACTGACCTCCAAACACTCTGCATAAGCCTACAGGTCTGTAATCGCATCTCGCAATTTCTCTCTCTCTCTCTCTCTCTCTCTCTCTCTCTCTCTCTCTCTCTCTCTCTCACACACACACACACACACAAAAAAAAAAAAAAAAATAAGAACTTAAGAGTCTATCTGTGAGCAGGAGAGATGGCTCAGAGGTTAAGAACACTGGCTGCTCTTCCAGAGGACTCTGGTTCAATTCCCAGCACCCACACAGCAGCACAGTTTCTCCAGTTCCAGGGAATACAACACCCTCATACGGACATATACGCAAGCCAAGCACCAATATACATATAAATAAAAATAAAGGACTCATCCAAATATTTAAAAATAAATTATCTGCAAGTTTTTACAAATTAATTATGTGAGAATTTCTTCTGACTTTTATTCATACAAATATATGTAGACTTTTTTTTTTTTTTGGTTTTTCTGTTTTTTGTTTTTGGATTTTTTTTTTTTTTTGAGACAGGGTTTATCTGTATAGCCCTGGCTGTCCTGGAACTCACTCTGTAGACCAGGCTGGCCTCGAACTCAGAAATCCACCTGCCTCTGCCTCCCAGAGTTCTGGGATTACAGGTGTGCGCCACTGCCACCACCACCCAGCTAGACTTTTTTTTAATCCCTAAAACTGCAAAATCCAAGAAATTTAGATTTAGTTTAAAAAATTCTCTACAGTGCCCAAAATACATTCTGGTAATATATCTAGATTGTAAACTTTTCTCATTTTCCAAGAAACAAACACTTCTGTGGTTTAAGAGTTTTTGATCCTGTGGGTAGCACTAACACTAGACACATAAGTTTCTGGTAACAGGGTTCTCATAATAAAAGCACAAGTCTGGGTTGGAACACCCAGCTCCTTTAGGTTTTGAGACAAGGAGCAGGAGACGGTCCCTCACTTTACCACAGAAGCCAGGAAAAAAATCACAAAGGTCAAGAAAACGGGCTCTAGTGGCCAAGAGCATCAAAGGAAGATGGGAACCGAGGGTCGGGGGAGAGTCACTGTAACTGATGTTCTCATTCTATGTGAGAGGTGACAGGTATGTGAGGATTGAAAACTGCCTTGGCAACAGCCACCGCTTTGTCCCTCAGCTCTTGTCCCTGGATGAGGACAAACTCCCCCTTGGAAACTGTGCTTGCAAAGGCAGGTGTGTGGATAAATTCTGATGTGGTCTGGTAGTGGTGTCACCTGCCAAAAGAGAGGGGAATAGTTTTTTCCATTAATTAATTAATTTTTTATTCACTTTACATCTGGATCTCACCCGCTCCCAGCCTCTCCCTCACACAGCCCCCACCTCCCACACACACCTCCCCCTTTATGTCTAAGTGCCATTTCTCCTATAGCGCAATTCACTCCTACAGTGAGTGGTCCTTTCAACTTCAAGGTATATCAACTAGTGCGAAGATGATTCAGCACTGCAAGCCCATTCTTCCTCCCTATGCCTGTCTCTGATTTGGCCACAACTATGAAGGAAGGTTGATATACCATGTCCAGACAACGTGGCTTCAGCCAAAACACCAAGCCTCTTGTGGGCCCCAAATCAGGAGTTGAGACCCCACAGATCAAGACAGGCAGGTTGGACTTTTTGCTTCAAAAATGTCTATAATCCTTCAAGAATCAGGAGAAGGGCTGGTGAAAAGGCCCCCAGAAACAAAGGGGTACACATGAGCGAAGGTGGAGCAGAATCAACCCTGGAGAGTCAAATACAGCGCGGGCTGGCACCACACAGAAGCATGGGCAGAGAGGGAAGAAACAACATATCACTACAACCCTTGGCTGAAGTTAAATCTCTAACTCCACTCCTACTTGTTACCCAAGAAGAACCAGGTTCTGGGACAGGCAGGTTAAGAAATTACCCAGGACGCCAATCTATGTCAAGCCCGGGGCCAAACACTTCACTGAAAATATATTCCAACGTATCAATTTGAACACAGAGAAGTTAGGGTGGTGTATAAGCAGAGCTTTCACCCTTACTGACTCCTGCTCAGTCTCTGCAAGGTACTCTGTCTGCATGCTACAGAAGGAACAGGGTAAATCCAACCCAGCTGTAAACCCTTCAGTCTACAATGCTGACCTGACCTGTCTGTATGGCATGTAACCATGGCACAACAGTTCTAAGAGTAACCAACCACTACCTGATTGGATTTAAGACTCACTCCATGAGCTAGAACCCATGTCTGATACTGACCAGGAACCAGAGAGTAGATGCGCCTAGGGGAAAATCAAATACTACTGTTTTGCTAAAGTGAATCACTTCTAACGACATTCTGCTGTACTCATAGATCAGGGACTTGCTTAGTCATTACTGAAGCTTCCTCCTGAAGTAGACGGGAGCAAATGCAGAGATCCACAACTGGAGAATGTGGAAAGAAAACACTCAGCCCTGAATGGGATTGTCTCCACCAATCTCCTCCCTTAGGGCTCAGCCAAGTGTGGGAAAGAGAAGGCAGGAAGACTGTAAAAACCAGTGAGGCTGGAAAACACCAGGGGAACCGTGCCTTCCAGACACAGCAGGACTGACACACGTGACTTCATAGACACCGTGGGAGCACGCGTGGGCCAGCACTGGTCCAAAGCTGATGGGGTCTGTCCAGTGCTGAGGGGAACGGGACACAAACTCTCATCCCCAACCCAGATGCTATCACAATTAATAATCACTTACCAAAAAAAAAAAAATATCAGTTGTCTACAGTAGAGTCTCATACATTATACAAACAATAGTTAAAGGCGGGCCTGTATAGATGGCCAACACAAAAAAATTCAGTGGTAGTTTTGGAGATGTTGTCTCATAATGCTTTGTTTGGCCATTTTTGTTTTAACCAGGTCTTTGGCTTATAATTTCCAATTTTGTATTTTTTTATAGGTTTTGTGTTTGTGCATATGCATATGTACATGTGTGCATGCAAATCTATGTGCTTCTCATGTTATTTTGTCTGTTTATTTTGTTTGCTTTTTTACTCCGGTTTGATTTTTTTTTTAATTTACCTGTTTGATTTCTAAAGAGAGAAAGAAGGCATGAAAGCAGACAGGTGGGAAGGAAGGAAGGATCTGGAAGGAGATTAGGGACAAGAAACTGATCAGAATATATTGCATGAGAAAATATTTTCAATAAAAATTATTTTCCATGTGTACCCCTTGGTTGATGGCTTGGTCCCTAGGAGCTCTGGGGAGTTTGGTTGGTTAATATTGTTGTTCTTTCTATGCCGTTGCAAACCCCTTCAGCCCCTTCAGTCCTTTCTCTAGCTCCTCCACTGGGGACCCTGTGCTCAGTGCACTGGTTGTCTGCAAGCATCTGTCTCTGTATTTGTAAGGCTCTGGCAGGGCCTCTCAGGGGACAGCCATATCACATGGCTCCGGCTGCATTTGTAGCAGAGGATGGCCTTGTCAGGAATCAATGGGAGGAGAGCACCTTGGTCCTATGAAGGCTCAATAGATGCCCCAGTGTAGGGAAATCAAGAGAGGGTAGGTGGGGGGGGGGGTTCGTGGAGGGGCATCTTCATAGAAGCAGGGGGAAGGGGGGATGGGTTAGGGGTTTTCTGGGAGAGGGGGAAACCAGGAAAGGGAATAACATTTGAAATGTAAATAAAGAATATATTCAATTAAAAAAATATTTTCCATCCCCACCCCCCAAAAATAGTCATGATACCGACGAAGCTGTCTCTGCATGAGCTGTCTGTGAGACTGAAAGAAGCGTGACCAACACTCTCCAGGGAAGCCAGCCTCATGCTGGACTCAAGTGGACTGGTCACCCGAGCGACTTGGGCCAGGCTCAGTGAGAGACACAGGCCTGGTCAGCAAGAGGCAACTGCCTGTCCTCACAGTGAGCACCAGAGCAGCAGAGGGACTTGGTTCCGCGGCATCTCAAGTTGATGGGAGAAAATATCCTTTCCTTCCAAACACAAAGCTAAGACAAGACCCTTGCTCTTTCTTCGCTCAGAGAGCGATCATTTCTGCATTCCCAGTCCCCTCTCTGCCCCTCATAACTCCATAAGAACCAAGTTAAAATCTTAACACTATCAAAATAAGTAAGTTGCTCTTACTGTGTAACGTTAGCAGACACTCTTTGAATCACACAACTGTACTATTGTAACCAGTTTTAGGTAAACCGAGGCATTAACCACATTCACACCGCTCTGCAGCCTTCACCTCCATGGTTCACTTTTATTTCCAGCCCCTAAAATAAACCTAAAATAACAAGAGTAACCAGGTTAAGATAAAAGTAGACACGGAAACATCTATTTCCAGGTTAAGATGCAGTCTATACAACTCGATCAGACACATTCTTAAAATCCAAGCTCACTAGAAGCTTCTGTTCCTATTACCTTCTCTGCCCATCCTTGCCACCCACACCGTCCCCCCATGACCTGAACTAGATTTTCAGACACAGCCCAATTCTCTCTCCTCTCCCTGATACCACAGCAGAGCGAGGGAGACAGGATTTGTGGCTTCTTCACAGATGGTCCTGCATTTCAAGTCTAGCACTGCAAGACTGGGCTCTCTGGGCCTCCATTACTTCTAATCCCCAAATGGTACATGATGCTTATCTTAGTTGCTTTCTGTTGAAATGATAAACACTATGATCAAAAGCAATTTGAGGTGGAGAGGAAAGTACCTATTTGACTTATAGGTTAGAGTCTATCATCTAGGGAAGCCAAGGGGGGAGATGAAAGCGGGAACTGAAGCAGAAGCTGGTGAAGAACAGGGCTTACTGGCTTGCACCTCCTGGCTCACCCAGCTTGCTTGCTTATACAGCTCAGGACAACCTGCCTGAGCCGGCTGAGCCCTCCCACATTAACCTTTAATCAAGAAAATGTCAAGCAGATTTGCCTACAAGCCAATCTGACAGAGGCATTTTCTCCACTGAAGTAAGTTCCTTCTTCCCAGATGACCCTAGCTTCTGCCAAGTTTACAAGAAGAAAGGGAGGGAAAGAAGAAAGGAAGGGAAAAGAGAAAACCAGCACAATGCCATCACCTCCAGGGCTGTCTTAAAGATTATATCCAAGACTGCATATATGAAAGGTCCTGGTACAAAGTCTCTTATATCAACTCTGTGGGAAAAAATACATGTTATGGTCAACACTAGAGGAATTCCAGAACAAGGAAACCCCTTCAATTTTTTTAATTTCTACCACAAAGTAAGATGAGATGATAGTACCAGCACATTTTCCCTGCTTCATCCCTCAAAAAAGGGACACTAGGCCATTGTTAGACCGTGCATCAACACCTGACCATGTCCGGTCCCCTGGGCGATGAAGCTTTCCTTCCAGTAAGCACCAACACATGGCGCTGCTCCCTTAGGACCTCACAGACTAGGTAACGGGAAGGAAACAGCAAGTCTAAGTTCTAATCTTGCTGGAGGGGGGGGGCTTTGTGAAGCCAGAAGCAAAGGCTACTCTGTCCCTTAGAGCTCCAGACACTCCCAGAGGAAGGGTAGCAAACGTCCCCTTCTCCTTAGGGCAGTAAGAAGGCTGGCTGTCTACTTGCCAACTAGGGCACAGTGCAAAGATCTTTGTCCAAGATGTAGTCCATGAATCTCCTCTCACGTGCTCTATTGAAAAGCAGTTTGAAGGATCTTTTCAGAGAAACGCTCTAGGCAATGCTGGAAGGTGTGGGCTTCTGTGGGTCTTCTATGTCATCCACGGGTCTTCCCAAAGGCATGGCCTGGAAAAACCACTTGGAAGAACTGGAAGCTGAAGGTCTGGGGTGTGCAGAGGGGGCTGTCAAAAGCATTCAGAACACTGTCACTTTGTGTGTGTGTGTGTGTGTGTGTGTGTGTGTGTGTGTGTGATGCTAGCCACACCTCCAGGAAGACCAACTCCACCCACTCAAGAGACAATAGAGGAGAGGAGGAATCTCTTCCCTTTGGGGCAGTAGTAGTTAAGCACATATGGCCACCAACACCCATGAAGAGCTTCATTTCAGGTATCCAAAGAGAACTAAACTGACTCTTATCCTCCTTGTGGGTAAAATGCGCATGAGGAAGGCTTGCTGTAAATTCTACAGAAATCTGATCCTCTCGCATAGCTTTCCATGGTTAAATTGCGTTTCCTCTTATCACTGAAATAGTCTGTTTAAGCCTATAAAAATTATGCAACACCTCTGAGGTATCTAAGTTTGGTATCAGTGGCAGAGGAGACCTATTCTCAGCCTTGGCTTGGCAGGATGTTTAGCAACTCACTCCTAACTATAAGAAGCTTCAGGCCATCTCTAACAGCATCAAGAAGTCTAGAATAGAGCCAGGCTGATCCCAGCCTAAACTTCTGTTTCTCTCTGCCCAGAGACACCAGGTCTTTGTTTTTACCACAAATGTCTTATCTTCCAGGAGTTTTACTATATCAATACACAATTGCCTCAACAATCTTCAGCTGGGAATAGAGGTCACTAGAGGGAATCAAAACAGTATAATTAAGACCACGTAAGATTTTAACCAGCCCACATTACTAAATATGGAGGTGATCAACCTCACTTGTGGTATTGGGCCTGCTTGTAGAACAGCATGCTCCAGAGTTCCTTGTATGTATGTGGGAGGCAGACAATGGTTTCTCCTTCTCAGCTGAATGTTGGAGATCAGACCACTGATTCTGAACACACTGGCTGTAAACAAGTAACTGGCAACTCAAACTGATGTTAGCACAGCCTCAAAAGTAAGGATTAGCCAAAGCCCTTTAGAAATTGTATCATAAGCTTTAATAAATTTCACTACTTTAGACTCTTAATTCTGTTTTAGGGGCTTATCCTAAGGAAATAAGTCTATGGAAGGGCTTTTATGCATGAAGATATTCATCAAGATAAAAGGTATGTATACTCAACAAGGGAGTTATGATTTTAAAAGTCAAGTATATAAAGGGTATTGTGCATTAATTTAAAAGCATAGTTATAAAGAAAATGTTCATAGTGTAATACTAAAAATAAATAATCTACTTATAAAATCGAACAAGCATTATGAACACAATCTTTATGAAGAAGTTTGCTCAAGGAAAAAGATTGAAAGACTCTAAGTTAGAATGTTAAAAAGAAAATTTATGTAGCACATGCACACATCTGTATGAGCATACATCTGTAACTCATTTTCTTTTCATGATTTCTCTGTAGCTTTCCAAATATTCTTACAATGAGCAGATGTTACTTACAAAGGGAGGTGTCTTTCTTAGGGTTTCTATTGCTTCGATGAAACACCATAATAAAAGACAAGGTGGGAAGGAAAGGGTTTATTCAGCTTATACTTCTGAGATTCTTGGAAGAAGTCAGGACAGGAACTCAAGCAGGGCTGGAACCTGGAGGCAGGAGCTGACAGAGAAGCCGTGGAGAGGTGCTGCTTTACTGGCTTGCTTCCCTTGGCTTCCTCAGCCTGCTTTCCTATAGAACCAGGCTAGGGATTGCCACCCACCATGTGCTGGGCCCAACCCCCCAATGATCGCTAATTGAGAAAATGCCTTACAGCTGGATTTCACTAAGGCATTTTTCTCAACTGAGGCTCCTTCCTCTCTGATGACTCTTGTGTCTGAGCTGACTCACAAAAATCATCCAGTACCACGGAGATTTTCCATTTTGTTTTGTTTTGTTTTTACTACAAAGTATTGTCTAAGCAGCTAAGCTATTAGAAACAATATATCAATTCCTATGTACAAAGAGAAGCCAAAGAAAAACACCAGTGGGAAGGTGATCTGCATCTATGGGTAGAACTATATTCACTCTGAACAAAAGATGGAAGAGTAGATTTCCAATGCGGTGGGGGAAAGTGAAAGGTTTTTTCCATCTTCAGTTTCACACACAAGCCATGACTTCCTTATCCCAACACAGTTACAGTGCCACCCATTCTTCCCACAGCCAGTCTGCAGTGCTTCCGCCTCCAAAGGAAAGATTCAGAAGTGACAAGGTGGCAAATTCTGTAAGTTCAGGTATGGCTAATGGCATAGTGATTTTTCCTTGCCCCCAAACAAGATTTAAAGCTAAGGACAAATGCCTTGAGTAAGGCACCATTTAAAGCAACAGTCTCCCCAAGTAACCCAGACAATTAGCCAACTGTTGAAAGCTATTTTATCACAATGTGAATCTTTAGATGGTGAACTGGAAAAACCTGTTTCTTCTTGTGGTGTGGCTCAGCCCTGGCACACACCTTTAATCCAAGAGCTTTCTGTTAACTGGATTAAATAAAGTAAATCATGGGTCAAGAGGCAGAGCAATCAACCAACTGACAGGGAGTGAACATGATTTTTAAAAAATTAAAAAAAATACAAAGCTCAGGAAAGAGAGAAGGGGACTTTGATTTGAAGGGTATTTAAAACGGCATGTTGAAGTGTAAGAAGCAGGAGAAGGAGCCTTTTCCTTCTGAGACACCAATGAAGTAGGAGGTCAGCTGGGTGCTTTCTCTGCCTGAGTTAGCAAGCAGGCTTTCACCACATCACTTGGCTCCTGAGTCTTCAACGGTAAAATCAAACATTTGGGATTTTGTTAAAAAAAAAAAAAAAAAAAAAAAAACAGCAAAGTTACTGCTACCTTCAAACCCAGGAGCATATGGAATGATGTTTGGGATAAAAATAAAAAGAATGAAACCAATTAAGAAGGTCAGCAACTATCTTCCCTCACCTTCTTGGTAAACAGCTTCATTCGGTTGCTCATGACGCACAAAAGAAAACATATCCCTTCCATCCTATGTCATTGAAACTCTCACAAGTGACACGAAGAGGAGAGGAGATATGAGCTAAGATGCTGAGCCAAGGAGAAACCCCTCCAGGACATCCCTGTTTCTTAGTTACTTTTCCTAGTACTTGATAGAATGCTGTAACAAAAGCAACTTAAGGGAGAAAAGACTCCTTTTGGCTCACAGTTTAAGGATAAAGTCCATCACAACATGGAAGGCATAGCAGCCAGGAGCCTAGAAAAGCTGGTAACATGGCACCCACAGTCAAGAAGAGGCATTAATGTCCATTTCTGATGTCCTTTACACACAATACTAGATCCTAGCCCAGAGTATGGCATCACCTACAGTAAGTAGGCAGGTCCATCCACCTCAATCAATCTAATCAAGGTAATTCCATGAGGTTTCCTAACCCTAACCTTCACCAAGTGACAATGAAATTAACCATCATCATTCTGCCTGGGGTCCACTTGACCACCAACACACCATTTCATATCACAACCTTCACCCCCAGTCTCAGAAGTTTCATGTTCCTTTCATACTACATTTAGGCTACCTTCCTTCAGGTGAATTTGAATCCTCACAGGGTGGACCTGTTGGTAGATGGTATTTTGTCCTTCAGATGCCTTTCTTATTGTCCCAGTGCAGTGCAGGCTTCTCTTCCACAGAATTGACCTCTTCATCACAGCTGTTTTCTCAGCACTGGCCTAAATCATATCCTGTCTCCAGATTTTTTCCACCACACAAGTTAGTCCAACACTTTAAAATTCAGATCACTCAGGTTCTCAAGACACAGAATAAAACCAGATTCTTTGAAAAAAACAAACAAACAAAAAACACTGCACGTGGAGACTGGTGAGGTGGTATAGTGGGTAAAGATGTTTGCCATCAAGACTGATGACCTAAGTCAGATCCCCCTGGACCTAAAAGGTAGGAGAAACCCAATTCCACCAAGTTGTCCTCTGACCTCTACATACACCCACAGCACACATGTGACCACACATAAACATGCACGCAAATAAATAAATGTGATTTTTAAAACACATGAATGGCCCTGTCTCAGTTTCCAATAGTCTTTGTTCTCCTCTAAAACCTTGCAAGGCAGGCTCTAAAAATGCCCCTTTCCTGTCATTCTTGTCTTCTAAGATTCATTCATCAGAACCACTCGTAAGCTCTGCTTACAGTATACAACAGCCCAGTCCCTTCTACATTCCTGAGAATCATAAAGTTTATTAGAGCAGAGGCCCCATTTCTCACTACCAATCTTATGTCTTAGCCGATCCCCTTGTTGTTATAATTAAAACTTTGTAGCAAAAGGAATTTAAGGGAGAAAGGTCTTATTTTGGCTCACAGATTATCAGTGTGCACAATCCACTGTGACAGGAATCACAACAGCAGAAGCTTGAGGCAGCCAGTCACATGATATCCATAATCAAGAAGCAGAGAGTGAAGGATGCTGGTGCCCAGCTCCTTTATATACAGTACTGATTCCTGGCCAAGGGAATGGTGGCACCCACAGTGGGAGGGTCTTCTCGCCTCAATCAATATAATCCCCCCACAAAAGCATCTCCAGAGGCCCATCTCCCAGATCTTATCAGTTGATAGTTGAGATTAATGACCAGAGCCAAGTACTTGTATAACATTTATTTTTATCACTAGTTGCTTCCCAGAAATATAAAGAAGCTAAAAAAAAAAAAAAAAAGAATAAAATGAAATAAAAATAAAAAAGCTTCCTGACTGTGTTATCATATTTAGTATTAGGTACCTAATAGCATCATATAATGAGAAGATTCATTATGGAAGGTACAAACAAACGCCACACCTTTGTTTGAAACTAACTCTCCCAACACATCCTTGGCCTCTCTTGAAACACTGCTTGCTGTCTGTATGAACCTGGCTTTTGTGCTTCAGGCTTTAATAGATACAAAAATCAGAGGTCTTAATAGACTAAAGGTTCTGATTTAGCAGGTTTATATAATGCTGAGAATAACTAAATTTTAATCTCTGAAGGCAAAACCCAGGTAGCTGTCTGGTTCCCCAGTGAGTCCAACATATATAGGGAGCTTTGCAAAGGTCACTGAAGGCTGCCAGGATGACTCAGTGAGCAAAGGCAGTTTGCCACCAAGTCTGACCACCTGTGTTCCATCCCCAGGTCCCATGTGACTAGGAAGAGATCAAAGGATAAAGAAAGAGAGTTCTGGAGAAAAGGCTAAGAAAATGTGAGCTGGGAGGAGCTGCATGAGAAAGGAGTGAGCCAGGCTGCGGTGGGTGGAGCGAGCCTCCGGGAGTGACACAGCTGGAAATTACAGTAGCGGCCATCATTGGCTTGGGCCTTAATGTCTGAAAAGCCCTGGGTTACCTATCAGGGATTCTCCAGGTAGAATGTGGGGATTCTGCTTGTTGCTTCAGACAGGGCCCCAGGTTGGTCTGTTTTCCTTTGTCCTTGCGGTAGAGGAGTGGGGAGGACTAGATGCACCTTAAGTGGAGACCACGAGGAACCAGAAGCGGCTGATGCAGGATGGCAGGGCAGGCATGGAAACAGGCTCAGGAAATGGCCACTGCAGCAACTCTTCACACCCTCGGAAGCAGAGACAGCCTCTGGGCCAGCCTGAGGACTAGGCCGGGGTGACGAACGCAATGCTCTCCCTCCTGTCCCAGTTCCTCTCCTCTTTTTATCCTTGTCCCCTCCTCTTCTCAGAACTGCTCTTAAGACCCTCTTGACACATCTCTCTACACACCTTTCATCCTTAGTTGCCTTCTGGGTATCAAGAGGGTAGGTGACAAATAAGTCACTACCCACCACAAGAAGTAAAATGATATCCACAAATAAGCAGGTTTTGAAACCAAAACAACCAAAGGTACCTCGGTTCAGCAATAATCAGAAGGCCGGGATTGCTGTCTAAGCTGATGAAGATGACTTTGTTCTATGCCTTCTGAGTGAATGCTTAAATATCTTTTTAGTCTCGATCATTTGGGGATAACCTTCCCCCCATCACAGCTCCAGACAGAAGTGCTTTTTCTCTTTCTTTCTTTCTTTCTTTCTTTCTTTCTTTCTTTCTTTTTTTTTTTTTGTTTGTTTTTCGAGACAGGGTTTCTCTGTGTAGTCCTGGCTGTCCTGGAACTCACTCTGTAGACCAGGCTGGCCTCGAACTCAGAAATCTGCCTGCCTCTGCCTCCCAAGTGCTGGGATTACAGGCGTGAGCCACCACGCCCGGCTAGAAGCGCTTTTTCTTCAGGCCCCCAGGTTACATCTAGGGATGCTGAGGCCTTTAGAGTTAACCCATGTTCCCACAGTGAGAATGGGGAGCAGACAGGGCTGAGCCTGGCCACCTAACTCTACAACAGAACTCTGTGGGCTCAACATCTCCTTCCAGTGTTCTTAGCCTTCCTCAGAGCAGAACAGCAGAGCCCTGGGCAATTCGTTCAGAGAGAGAAGGGAAGGAGCTGAAGGTCTTGTCAAGGAGCTGAGATCAGCCAGGAAAGCATCCCTGTGGCTCTCCGTGCCGAGCCTTGATCCCTGTGTTGTCCAGGCGCCTCAGCAACCAACCTCGTCTCCATACAGAATTTGAAAAGTTTAAGATTCACAGGGACATCGACACAGTCACGCTCCAACTACTTCTCTCATCTTTTCTTCGAAGTAAAACACCCAAAGGAAGGGGCTCTTTTTTCATAAAAATTATCTTCCTCCATCCCTCTTTAACATAAAAACATTTTCTCTATATTCTATATTGTTCCCAATAACCAAGGAGCCATAAGCCCAGGAGATGAAGTCGTTTCCCAGGATGCTAAATGAGTCAGGAAAGAGTCAGAATTCAGTGTCCAAGGTCACTGCACCATCTCAGGCCACGGTTCCTGCACTAGCTGGGCACAGCGGTTCCTTGTAAAATGTCCAAACTGATGGCTAGCAGGGGAAATCAGCAGCAAGTCCTCATGTCACGCTTGCTCATTTATGAGTGCGTGATCCTAAGTTCTCTTAGCCACTGTGGCCCCACCACGGCATTAGCACGCAGACAAAATTGAGGATGTAAAGGAAAGATGGAAAGAGAGAGGTTACTGGTCAGCAATGCCGTTTCCCCTTTTAAAAAAAAAATTACTAAGGCATTGTTCTGCTAATGATACAGCCCTATTTAGATGGGTGGAATATACTATTATTTCATCAAAATCCATGACCATGGCAGCCTGAACCCTTAAGTCCGAATAGCATTCAGTTATAAGTTTAAACACCCTTCCATGCTATGTACAGTTGTTTGCTATTTTGTTACCCACAACCTAACAGTGACATCAAAGCCCCCCAGTGAAGTGGAGAATGCTCTCACCTGTGAACGCGTTTGTGGCCTGAAAACCAGCTTCCGGCATACTGCTCCCCAGACAAGCCTGTGTTCGATTCTTGAGCTGTCCTGTTGTGAAGAAACTGCCTGGGCAAGGCCTCAGGTCACTTCCATCTTAGCCTGTCCAAGTCCATCACTCTGCTGGCCCAGCCTTCAGGAGCATCTAACCACTGGATGTGCTCACACACCCCGTGAGCAGGCGCTACCCGGATGTTACACGGTCCGACGGCATGTGGGACACACAGTCACATCAACCATCCAGCCAGAGAGTTGAAGCCATGGTGAGGTCAGAAATGGAGAAGCTGTCCTGCCAAAACCCGCTCTCCCGCCTCAAAACGAAGGGCTCCTCCACCTTGCCGTGGGCGACATCTTCCACACGGGGAGCAGGCTCAGCCTCACCAAGGTCTCTCAGTCTGCTCTGCTCTGCTGCTCTCTGCTTTGCTTCTGTTCTTGCTGAAATTAAAAAGAAAGACGTCACTTTCTTAAGGACCTTGGGAACCAAGACTAGCTGGGCGTAGTGGTACATACTTAGCCCAACCCCGGGGAGGCTGAGGCAGGGCAGGCATGGGGGCCAGACTCGGCTACATAGTGAGATCTTGTTTCACATACACAGCACAGCAGCACATTAACAGATTCTACAGAAACATATAAACAGCAACCGACTCACGCCTGACCATGACCTTTCTGTGAACACTGGGAGAAGGGGTTAAGGGGAACCCCATTTACAACCCTCGAACACATTATCCATTTTCTAAGCCACTCTAATAACAGACAGAAGACCACAATCTCCAAGTGTCTTTCCTAGGGCTACTTAGAACTCACACTCTTAAGAAATTAAGTTCCCAAAGTTGAATCCCAAGGTCTTAGAGAAAGTGGGTCTTCAGTTCATGTCAGCTGCCATTAGGTCCCATAAGAACAAAGTTAAGCTTTGGAAGAAGCAATTTTTAAAAGTGACTCTGACGCTATGATCTAGTGGCGCTTATCCGAGGGATAAAAGATGATTCAGCAGATATCAAAACACATGTTACGTCCTACCAACAGGAGGAGGGCAAATCCAAACAACTACCTAAACAGACGCAGAAAAAGCATTTGATAAACTTCAGCATCTCCTTGTGACATTAGGTACAGAAGGAACACACCAGCCTAAATAGGCAATATAAGGTGGAGACATATACAAAGCCAATACCATATTGATGGGAAAGGCAGAAACATTTTTATCTAAGACTAGGAACAAGACTAGCACATTCACCAACACTGCTGTCACTCAACACAGCATCGGAGGTTCTAGCTGGAGGGGAAAAAAAGGCAGAGAAAAATACTAAATACTAAATACTAAAATACCAAAGTGAAATGAAGTCAAACTGTCCTTGCTTGCCAATATCTGGTTTTTTGGTTTTGTATATAAATATATGATGAGTATACAGTAGCTGTCCTCAGACACACCAGAAGAAGTCATCAGATCCTGTTACAGATGGTTGTGAGCCACCATGTGGTTGCTCGGAATTGAACTGAACCCAGGACCTCTGGAAGAGCAGCCAGAGCTCTTAACCGCTGAACCATCTCTCCAGCCCACCTGGGTTTTTATAAACAGGAAAACATAGATACCCTACTAAAGATTGCTAGAACGGATAAAGTTAGTGAAGTTGAAAGTGAAATTATCAGCCCTTTATAAAAATAAGTACAACTTCTAAACATAAAAGCAAAATCACTGACAAAGAAATGAAAATACTCCATCTCATACTGACTACAAGAAACAGGAGGAGGAGGAAGAATGAGAGGAAGGAATAAAGGGAAAGAGAGAGAGAGAGAGAGAGAGAGAGAGAGAGAGAGAGAGAGAGAGAGAGAGAGAAAGGGAGAAAGAAGAAAGAGAGAGAAAGGGAAAGGAAAGGGAAGGGAAGGAGGGGAGGGGAGGGGAGGGGAGGGGAGAGAGGGGAGGAGAGGAGAGGAGAGGAGAGGAGAAGAGAGAAGAGAAGAGAAGAGAAGAGAAGAGAAGAGAAGAGAAGAGAAGAGAAGAGAAGAGAAGAGAAAAGAGAAGAGAACTAGTATTGGGAGCAGAGAGCAGCAAGGGCTCATTTATGTTTAGACAAGATCAAGCTGATGTGGACATCTGGTGAACTATGGGTCAGTTTAAGATGACTGACGCCACATGTCTGGAGAACCCCAAAAGTAAATAGTGATGTACTCTGCTGTGTAACTATTCCTCACAGAATGCCATTTTTGTGTGAATTCTGTATAAATATGGCCTCAAGGTCAGAGACCTAAGCTTCTCACCTCCATCTCTGTGTGTTTGTCTGTACCTGTGTTTGTCTACGTCCATGTGGCCTGTGTACCAATCTGTGTTTGTGCTTATGCCTGCCTGTGCGTGGCCCATGTGTAACACCATGTGCCTGGGTGCCAGCCAGCAGCTACTTGCCTTGTGACCCGTGGGCTGGTAAATTAAGTGTGCCTTGGGTGCCTGAAGCTCCTCACATCTCCCCCAAACCCTCAATTCCCAGCCTCCATGACCCTCCTCTGCTCCTGACATCAGAGAAACATATTGAAGTGGACACACACATACAGAGAAAAATGGCCATGTTCATGAATTAGAAGAATTACTATCATTAGAATTATCATACTGTCCAACATGATGTACAAGTTAAGTAAAATACCCATGAAAATACCAATATTATTACTCCCAGAGATATAAAAAATAATTCTAAATCCATATGTAACCACCATATGGATTCTAAATAAAGGGCTGGAGAGATGGATCGGTAGTTGAGAGTACTTGCTGCTCTTGCAAGAGACCCAAGTTCAGTTCCCAGCACCCACATGCCAGCTCACAACTGCCTGTAACCCTAGCGCCAAAGTAACCAATTCTCTCTTCAGACTTCTTAGGATACACACAAACCCATGACACACACACACACACACACACACACACACACACACTCACACACATACACACATGAAAAATGGAATCTTTAAAAAAACAAAACAATCCTAAGTTGTTGCAAAGCAACTGTGAGCAAAAAACCATGAGCCATCAAGATACCTAAATTTCACACAGTGCAAAGCAGCGGAGCACCAATGTGAACCAGCCCACTGACTGCACATTCACAGCCAGCTAATCGTTCACAAAGGCACAAAAACATACACTGATGAGAAATCAGCCTCCTCAATAAAAGGTACTGAGAAGCCTGGAGATCCACATTCAGACACAAGAAATGACAACCCTGTCTCTTACCACACAGAAAAATCAATCCCAAATGTGGCAAAGTTAGAACTATGAAACACTCAGCATGTGTTAGTATTGCCTTTTGTTTTGTTTTCTATGCCCTAGAAGCACAGGAAGCAAAAGGCAAAATTAACAAATGAACTTACATCAAAATAAGACTGCCTTGCATATTATTGAGATATTCAATAGAGCAAAAGGACAAACTATACAATGAAAGGAATACCCACATGCTCCTCAGACCAAGGAAAAATATCCAGAATATGTATCAGGAAAATCAAAACTAAACAAATATATAAATATAGAGAAAGAATAAATATATATAAAGATACATTCTTTACATAAAAGAACATATTACATATATTTATTTAATATAATATATTTATTATATCATATATAAAATTGTATATTATATATTATTATATAAATATAATATTTAATAAATATAATTATGCATATTTTAAATGCATAATATATTTGTTATAGTATATATAATAAACTCTATATTACATAATATAATGTATATTTATTATGTGATATATGATATTATATAATATATTATATATTTCATAATGTATACATGTAATATATAAATAATATATTTATATAGAATATATAAAGAATATATATTTATTCATAAATAGCCTGAAGACATGAATAAAAAGCTTTATTATAACATATATAAAATTGTATATTATATATCATTACATAAATATAATATTTAATAAATATAATTATGCATATTTAAATGCATAATATATTTGTTATAGTATATATAATAAACTGTATATTACATAATATAATGTATATTTATTATGTGATATATGATATTATATAATATATTATATATTTCATAATGTATACATGTAATATATAAATAATATATTTATATAGAATATATAAAGAATATATATTTATTCATAAATAGCCTGAAGACATGAATAAAAAGCTTTATAAACAGAGATTTTCTAACAACTGAGAGTATGTGAAAAAAATGCCTTTGAGGAGTTCAGAGCCTGAATCCCTGTCCTCTGGCTTCCCAAGACTTCACGTAGTCTACTCCACATGGGGTCCTGATCACAGCGCACACATTTCTCTCACTGCACTCACTGTAAGTGTCTCGAGGACAAGAGCATCGACTATTTGAGTCTCTGAACACATAGTCGTTGCCTGGCAGATGCTCGGTGAAGAGACACGCATCGAATGACTATTTGACTGAACGGAAGCAGTTGTTTATTTACCACAATGCTTCCTGAGTACTGCTCCTCACACAAGACAAATGGGTGCACATGGAAGGGGCCAGCAAATATGTTATATAGACCTAGCCGCAAGCCTTGAACCCACAGTGCTATGCACCAGGCGGAGAAGCAGTCTTCAGCTTGGCTTAGCTCTGATCCTCTTGCATGTGTGTATGTGGGGGGGTGGGGGGGATAGTTTGCCCCCTAGTGACGACAGGAGGCATGAGGGACTGCTGTGGTCACACTTCACAGAGTGTCCTATCCAGGAAAGACCCTTAGAGGTGGTTGACTTGAAGTCCTCTAAACTACAATGGGTAGCTAGCAAGAGTTATTTATCAAAACTACAGAGAAAGAAAAGTCTATCCTACAGAGGTTAACTAGCCCAGATGTCTAATGTGTTGGAGAAACACAACTTACATATGTCTCCTGTCGTCCTGTTCTCCCCAGCTTCCGAACCTGGAGCAGTTCTTTAAACCTAAATGCCTTAAGCTTGATAATAATAATAGTCAAGGAGGGAGGAGACTTACTAAGTACAAAAGGTCACGGACTCAGCCTGAATACACACATGAGATCACACCCTCTATAGAAAGCCCATAGCTCCCTCCACCCCACACACACAGACACACAGACAGACAGACAGACAGACAGGGAGACACACACATTCATACATTCATGCCTGCTCTGGCTTTCTATTTATCCTGGAAAGTTGGGAAGGCCTAACCAGGAAATAAATTAATTTAATACTGCACTTGAAAAAAACGTCTTGAAGCACTTCCATAACAGAGCAACAGTAACTAAGGAAACAGAGCACACTCAGTGGAAAACCCCCCCCACAGGAAGGGACATTTTTAAAAACATAAACACTCCCCAAACCGAACCAAATAAATTGTAGAATAAGTTTGCCTTGCTAGCTGTTCATAAAAACTTATGTGAGATACAGTCCTCCTGGGACTCATTCAAGAATGAAAACTTAACTTCATTTTTCTTTTAGCTTTCCTGCCCCCCACAGCAATACGTGATAAAAACAGATATGCAATCCAGGAAGTCGGAAGGTCACACAGTGGGCACAGGGGCCAGAGCCCGACAGAGAAGTGGCAAATCCTTTCTTTCGAAATCAAGTTAACATTCAAAAAAAAATTATAGCATACCAAGAATCAACACTGCGGTTGTGTTTTTATTTCCTTTCACTGTGGACAGACTGTTTCGCTGGCAGAGTGTCGGTTACCTAGGTGACGGCTAGACGAGGCAGTAGAGAGCTGCAAGCCATCCAGCGTCTCCGAGTCCAGGACCTGGCTTGTGTCTAATGACCTCTCACTCTCTGCCCACCAGAAAAGTTCCAGGAAGAAAAGTAACACCAAAAAAAAAAAAAAAAAAAGAAAAGAAAAAAAAAAGAAGAAGAAGAAGAAAGAGGTGGTCCTCAACTTTGGCAAACTGAGGCAAACTCTTGCTAGACTGGAAAACACTTGAGAATTCTACCGTGACATTACCAGAATATATCAAATGCTGGTTCCTTTAAAACCCAATGTGACAAAGGATTTTTATTGAGGCAGAAAAGAAAGCTAAGGGCTCCTTATCCAACTCACTTAGCTCCTCTACCCAAAGGGCAGATGGCTGGAACTTGAGCGAGGGCCAAGCCAACTAAAAATTAGAGGGAGGGGGAAGTGTGGAGGGAGGGAGGAGGAGGAGAAAGAAGGGAAGGGGAATGGATAAAAGAGACAAGAAAGAAGGGGAGAAGAGAGAGGACAGAAGAGAGTGAGGAGGGAGGGGTGTGACTTGATTAGAGAAAAACACAGGGAGTGCCCCAGAGAAAGTCCTACTCCCGATCCCAACCCACTTCTCAGATGTGCTCCAGTCGCTTCCCCTGAGCAACTGAGGAGGCGAAATTAAATATCCTTTCCAATCTGAATATCCTAGCCCCCTGTGGCTGTGAGCCTAGCCGAAGGAGCCGCGTGTGGTCACAGGCACAGAGGATCCGCACAGGTGTCGGGTCAAAGACGCTTGTGCCAGCCACTAGGGGAGGCTGAGTCACAGGGCGAGGAATTACTCATGGCGCTTTCATTTCCGTGATTTGGGGGTAAGACACAGATTGTAGCTTTTGCATTACAATCTGAAAGCTCTCCTAGCTTGGGGTAGCTCAGCAGGCACTGGTGATATCTTCAGAATAAAGGAGTGCCTTCTTTAGGCAGAAAGTTCAGGAAGTGAGTCTGATTCAAACACACAAATAAGGCTGCAAGCGAGGAGAGAGATTACAACATCCCTTAGACTGTTGCTTCGGCAAACAGAATGCTGGAGAAAGCATAAAGAACGTGCAGTCTAATGCTCAACTCCGACTTGTAAGGGGGGCAGGAGGGGGGCAGAGCTGCCAAAAACTGAGAATATAAATCCGTCCTCTATGAATGGGCTGAGTCTAATGATTGTCTCATGGGATTCAGCAGCAGAGGAAGCTGTGTGGAGCCATCTACAGGATCCCTCCACCTCATGGATGAGAATTCTCCCAGAGAGTCACAGAAGGTAGGTACTAAAAAAAAAAATCAGAGGTTAGTATGTTGTTGTATACAAAACCAGGACCGGAGCTGGGGATTGGATCCAGGTCCAAACTCCAACTTGCTCGGTACATGCACACAGAATCAAGGAGGACGATGGCCCCCATGAGGGAGGTACCCGAGAGGCTGAAGGTGTGGATTACATACCAGTACAAACCTGCTCACTAGGAACCGGGGAACACTGACATGCTCTCTACTTCCTAATGCCAAAACTGTTCGTGTGGGCATGTCTACAACGCTCACCTGCGCAAGGAAAACGGTCTGGGCTCGCCAAAGAGTCAGAAAGTCCTCAGGTAAAGGTTCCTCTAAACATCACCTGACCTGTCACCAACACCTGTGGGTGCCAAGCAGGAGGGAGTGTGAGACTCCCCCAGCCCCACCCTCCGCAGGGCCCTGTTCCCACCTCCAGCCTAGAGGACACAGCTTATCTGCAACTAAAGTTTTCCTAAAATTGTCTTTAAAATGGGCAAGGCAGACAAACCAAAGGTCTCGAAAGGGTTATCATTGTAGCAGAAGAATGGGAGAGGTGTCTCACTCTTTACAAGTCTAAAAGAGAATATGGACTAATAAGTCATTTGTACAAAACCAACTTTGATCCCCGCCCCCACCCCTGGTAAGTCACTCTCGATGGTAGCTTTCACCAGGCCGTGATGGACAACCATGACTGGCCCACAATACATCCTGCTCTCTAGGCTACTGGACATCGCAAAGGCTACGTGTACACAGTGAGCATTTCGCCATCAGTTTGTGGAGGCCATTACTTTGACTAACTTGTGTTTGTCTCGTTCTAAGTTTGAGTGTGGCTTCACACTTACCTAATGCCCACCCCAGCTGACAGCCTCAGTTACTTCAGGTACGACAGACAAAATAAGGATAGCGTCTGCCCTGTGAATTCTTACACATTTAAACAGAAAATGAGTATGAGACACTAGTACCCAGTAAGTGCTAAGGAATTCAAAGGCCTGCAGTCACTACCCACTACCTCAGCAAATGGCATAGATCAGGATTTGGAGGAAAAAAATGGCCAGACACCTCCACCTCCATATGTAACCCAAGTGGATGCAGAATGATTTTCATCTCACCGTTTGTCAGTTGTTTTCTCTTGTTTTTCTTTTCTTTTTTTTTTTTTTAAGGTTCTCAATAGACAAAAACCAAAGCTCGAAATCATCCCATGTCACCTAAAATTAACCCCAGGCGAAAAGCAGAGGAGCACGTACAGAATTAGAGAAGATGTGTGGGAAGGATTGGGACTGAAATGTGGCAGAAGAGGAGAGAGAATTCTGCCTTTAAAAGGAAAAAGCTTCTCAATATCCATTTTTTTCATGTTTTCAAACCAAAATATTAGACTGTGAGAGCAGCGCTGGAAAGAGACTTTAGCTGTGGTTTTCCATCTCCTGTCAGAAGCGTTACTGCAGGCTTCTGTGACCAACCCTCCTTCCTCTTCGCTCTTTGACTCACTGTGAAGCGCTAGCTCTTTTAAAGTCATCATGTGCATTTCACAAGCTTTCCCAAATATGCAAGAAAGGAACAATACCATCTATACATCCTACCAACCTCCCCTGAAAAACTGAGAAAGACTGTCCCAGCGCCCAAACTCCAGCCTCCCTGACCCCCAGCATCCTCACACCGACTCACAGTGTAAAGACATAAGTAGAAAAGGAACAACCAATTCTCACACCACCATTGCCCATCTGGCTTCTGGTCATACACCCATGCTATCCAGGATAGAGGCCTTCTGACCATTCAGAGCTCAGCCTTGGCCTGTGGCAAATGCAGTATTTCTCTGTAGGATGTTAGAACAGAACAACAACCTAACACGGAGTGCAAAATAATTTTAATCAACAAGTCTGTTGTGTGTATGTGCACATGTGTGTGCCACACACACACACACACACACACACACGTGCTGACCCATACCCATTGCTTAATCTCTTAGTCTAATACACACACACACACACACACACACACACACACCCCTCAGGGTTACTTAACAGCCTGTCTTCTGGCAGAAAGACTCATGAGAGTCCAAATGCCTTTTAAGAGAAAAATCAGGCAAAGTCTTGCTAAGCACTGGGAGAATACAGTGCACACAGATATGCCTTTCCTCTTAGAACTTTCACTCCCATTCAATCAGTCTGCTGTTTTCTTATCACTTATAGAAACCAGAAGAAGAAATATGTAATTAATAACACACCATTCTTCATCTGTTTGGGAAAAGTGTGGGTTCTCACACAAAACCTCAATAAAGTCTCTTGTTTGGTCTTCTAAGCAAATGGCTTGAAATTCAATGGGTTAAGCTCTCACCAAGTTCTAAAACCAAGTCAGCCTCCACTTAATCAGATCTCAGAAATCCAAAGAAATGAATGGTTGGGCAGATGTCTAAACGCTACCACACATAATGGTATTGTCTGAGGTTGACTCCGAAGCCACTGGGCCCAGGAGTGGAACAGATGAGCTCTCGCTGGCCAGTGCTTGCAATAATGGACAATCATGCTACATCTAGAGAAACCTTGTCACACCGAACCAGCTGATGCTTAGGGGAAATATTGATATGGCTTCATGTTTTCCTGGAAGGTTGAGTGTGGAATCTGCATGTGTCGTGAAGAGCACCTGTGCTTCCACACAGAATCTGGAGGGATCAGAGAAGTCTCTCATGCACCCACACCATGTGCCTGCCACCTTGCCAAGCTACTAAAGCACCATGAAGCAGCTACCGAGGGGCTATTGCATTCTTAAGTGTACTCCACCAAGAGACTGATATATACACTCCATATTCAACACTTAGTGATGTCTCTTAATGCATCTAAAAGCAGACCTAAGTAAGAGAATTCCCAGATACCTACAAGTGCCCCAAAGGCAAGAGGCAACTACCACCAAATCCAACACTGAGATCACACACCAGCCACGCCGACATGGACCCTGCTAGCCTGACAGCCAACTTTATATTTAAAACCGTCAGCCTGGGATTGGAAGGATGGCTCAGAAGTTAACAGCACTCGCAGTTCTTCTAGAGAAGCTGCTCCTTCAGTGGACACCTGTGTACAAGTCTCTCTCTCTCCGTCCCCCTCCCTCTCTCTCTCTCTCTCTCTCTCTCTCTCTCTCTCTCTCTCTCACACACACACACACACACACACACACACACACAGAGGCACACACACTCGTGTGCTTTTTAAAAACTTAAAACTATGCCAACGTTTAACCTAACAAAATCTAGCCCTTATTTCTTCTTTCCTCAGCTCCCCTGAAGTCACCACATAAGAAATGACTTATTTCTTACTCCTCAGTAAACTCCTGAAGGTGGAGGCCAAAGGGTTGAAAGCCCTGGGCAGCCAGATCAGAGAAGCAGGTGTAAGGGAAAGACCAGGGGACACAAGAATAGGAGACTTTATTTCAATGTACAGACACTTCTTGCCATGTTGCTTCTTCCTGCGGTTTTGAAAAGTAAACACAACTTCTGAAATCACACCCATGAAGACCAGTTTTCAAGCCTCACAGGAAAGCAAGCCTCTACTGTTCTTTAATCTCCTGTGGCCCAGTGTTTCCCAAATTCCCCAACCCACCCATGCAATCACCAAAAATCTACTATGTCTGTGTTGAGTTGAAAACAAAATACATATTGATAAATATGAGTAAGATAAGAAAAAATAAAGAGGCGGGTAAAGGGACAGGTGTAAAGGGGGCTCTCCTAAGACAACAAGTACCCTACAGATTCCTTGGTGGTAGTACAACTGTCCCCACCACAAGGGTGTGGTGACCACAAGGACAGGCACAGCTTCGGAGTCATACACCAAAGTTAGAGTTCAGCTGTGCAGTTCACCAAAGCCTTTTCAAGCTTATTGCATAGCCTGTGCATATATCACAGGAATACCTTAATGACCCCGTCAGAGATGGCAGTTCTAGAGGGGGGTTGGGGTAACATTTCTTGATGTCATTAGAATCTTTGAGAAGAGGCAGCATGGTCCTTTGGATTGTAAGTGGTTGGGGGCTGCGGAGAATAAGGGGAGGAAAAGAGAAAGCTGAATCATGAAGGCCCTGATGGATTTCTGCACACGACTGGACACTCAGTGAGTTAAACTCAAGGCCTGCACTTGTTAGAATTTAATAGTGTTATCTTTAAATAATTGCTTACATACGTCAGTACCAGTAGTTTACTGCTAACCAAAGCATCTCCATGTAAGTCATTCCTGGCAACCTGGCCCCTCTTGTGCTCCTTGGGGCCCTGGCCCTCCTTCCCATTCCAACCGAGTGATCCAGTCACCAGTTAACCTGGAATGACTAACAAGTGACAAGGGGTTCCCTGCATCAGAGAAATCACTCTCTACTTGAAATGACTCATCTCCACGCTTCCTTCGAATAAAAACATGTTATTATGTTCAATAAAACCGCACCAAAAAATAATAGCTAAAGACAGTTTTTAAATAACTTATACCAACACCTAAAAATGGTTTCCTGGAGGAAAACGAAAACATTGGCAAGGATATTTTAAGAGCTTCCTCCTACTCCCCCTCCCTCCCCTTACAGATAAATATGGCCACATTTAGAGAAATAAGAACTCTCCTGGCCTAGCTGTAAACTTGGGCAAAGTGGGCTTTACAGTGAGGACAGAAGCTGCCATTGAAATTTAAAAGCAGTCTAGTTACTCTGCTACCATCCCTTTCCCTTCTAGTTCCCATGGAAACAGACCTTCCATCACCAAAAAAAAAAAAAAAAATGGGGTAAAGATAGTACCATGCCCAGGCTCCACACCCTCCCCCATCTGTTTCCATGGGAACTGAAAGAGAAAAGAATGGAGGTTGGGTATCTAGACTGCGTGAAAATATCTAGCCATGCCCAGAGCTGTGCCTGCAGGCCTCGACGGGCCCTGTAGAAATGCAACAGAACCTCGGAGAAAGTAAGCCTGGCTGGACTCCATGAGTAAAGCCCGCTGTGACTTCCTAACACATACTGAGAAGGTGACTTGACTTCTCCCCTCAGTCAACCAGAGAGGACTCACATCCCAGCAGTGGGTCCATACCTAAGTGGATAGTAGATTCATTCCTGACTTCATGAACTGATAACCACCATCGCCCCCAGAAGCTTGCACCTCGATTCTGTACTGTTCCATAGCTCCAACGACGATGACGACGATTGACCATTTGGGAACCGGATGTCCTAAGCGGAGCTTCCCAGGATTTAACATGCTTATGAAGTCTGTTAGGATCTTGATAAAGCAGAGTCCAGCAAATCTGAAACAGGGCTGAGATGATATATTACCAAACGACGCCCAGGGGATGCTCCACCTGAATGCTACTCTATCTTCAACTATGTCTGGGTAGTGAGGTCCGAGAATCCACTGCATTTGACCCTCGTGCCTTTGCCACATACCAAATGTGGAGACTATAGTCACATCTGCAGAAGCACTTCACCAGGCCTACCCATCTCTGGCCTCTGAAGTAGACTATGCTGGTGTCAGAAGCTGATGAGGAAGTCAACTTCTGCCTCCTTCATGCCCCTTAAGTGCCTCAACCCCCTAGAGATCACCATATTGATCAGAAGATAACTGAACATTTAAAAAATATTTAAGAATGTAAATGAGAATAGCAGCTACAGAAATCAGTACAAAAGTATCTCAAAAAAACTAAAGATACAATTATTGCCTGTTCAGGTTATCTATACCACTTGAGAGTTTCCATCAAAGAGTCAACATACCACAGAAATACCTACACAGCCATTTATGGTGACAATATTCACAATAGTCAAACTATGAAATCAGTTTTCCTGTTAACCGATAATAAATAAAACTTGACAGATGCATGCAGTGTCTTGTGACCCGACCTCAAAAAGAAAAATATGTCATTCTGCAGAAAACGCATAGAAGTATGGATCACCATAATAAGCTAAATAAAGCATATTTTCTCACAAGGGTAGAATTTAGATATTAGAAATGTGAATGTCTTGAAAGCAGAAGGAACCATCTAGAGGAGCCAGGGCTAATGAGAAAGAGTTCAGGGGTGAAGATAAAAACTCCATGCTGGTACTACAGAGCAATTGTGTTAAAAACTGCATGGTATTGGTACAGTGACAGGCAAGTAGATCAATGGAATAGGATCGAAGACCCAGAAATGAACCCACAGAATTATGGTCACTTGATCTTTGATAAAGGAGTTACAACCATCCAGTGGAAAAAAGATAGCCTCTTCAACAAATGGTGCTGGTTCAACTGGAGGTCAGCATGCAGAAGAATGTGAATTGATCCACTCTTATCTCCTTGTATTAAGATCAACTCCAAGTGGATCAAGGACCTCCACATAAAACCAGACACACTGAAACTAATAGAAAAGAAACTGGGGAAGACCCTGGAGGACATGGGCACAGGGGGAAAATTCCTGAACAGAACACCAATACTGTATGCTCTAAGAGCAAGAATAGACAAATGGGACCTCATAAAATTACAAAGTTTCTGTAAGGCAAAGGACACCGTCAGAAAGACAAAACAGCAACTAACTAATTGGGAAAAGATCACCAACCCCACATCCAACAGAGGGCTAATATCCAATATATACAAAGAACTCAAGAAGTTAGACCCCAGAGAACCAAATAACCCTATTAAAAATGGGGTACAGAGCTAAACAAAGAATTTTCACCTGAAAAATTTTGGATGGCTGAGAAGCACCTTAAGAGATGTTCAACATCATTAGTCATCAGGGAAATGCAAATCAAAACAACCCCAAGATTCCACCTCACACCAGTCAGGATTGTTAAGATTAAAAACTCAAGAGACAGCAGATGCTGGCAAGGATGTGGAGAAAGAGGAACACTCCTCCACTGTTGGTGGGATTGCAAGAAGGTACAACTACTCTGGAAATCAGTCTGGTGGTTCCTAAGAAAATTGGGCATGACACTTCCAGAGGACCCTGTCATACCACTCCTGGGCATATACCCAGAGGATTCTCCTACATGCAACAAAGACACATGCTCCACTATGTTCATAGCAGCCTTATTTATAATAGCCAGAAGCTGGAAAGAACCCAGATGTCCCTCAAGGGAGGAATGGATACAGAAAATGTGGTATATTTATACAATGGAATACTACTCAGCAATTAAAAACAATGAATTCATGAAATTTGTAGGCAAATGGTTGAAACTGGAAAATATCATCCTAAGTGAGGTAACCCAATCACAAAAGAATACACATGAAATGTAATCATTGATAAGTGGATATTAATTAGCCCAGAAGCTCTGAATACTCAAGTCACAATTAGCAAATCATATGATTCCCAAGAAGGAAGGAAGGAGAGGGCCCTGGTCCTGAAAAGACTTGATCCAGTATGATAGGGGAGTACTAGAACAAAAAAATGGGGGGGATGACTGGGGATTGGGCAGAGGGAAGAGGACTTATGGGACATATGGTGGGGGGGGGGACTAGGAAAGGGGAAAGCGTTTGGAATGTAAACAAATATAGAAGAAAAAAAAAAAACTCCATGCTGTCAAAATTATCAACCACCATAATGAAAGCCTATGTAAAGATGTGCTGATTAAAGGGGAACCCGCTGGGCATGGGGGTGCACCTGTGACTCCAGCACCTGGGAGCAGGAAGCAGGTAAATATGCTTGAGTTTGAGGCCATCCTGGTCTACACAGGAAGCTCCAGGCCAGCTGAGGCTACATAGTGAGACTGTCTCAAAAGGAGCAGGGATGGATTTGACTTCACATACAGTCCCAGATAAACATGATTATCTTCCATCAAATCTGATCTCTCAAACTTCTCAAATGTCTCAAAACATCAGAGCCAATTTCTCATGTTTGAGGGCCAAAATGGTGGTCGGGAATGAATGAGATGTCCGACGGGCTAACAAATGTTTATAAATATCTACACATTACCAGGAATGGGACTTTCCATGAATCGCTTTGACAGAATTGGGGAAAATCTGGGATTTTATAATTAAATAAATATTCAAGGCTAGAGAGCTGGCTCAGTGGCTCACGGTGTCTACTTTCAGAGAACCTAGTCTTGGTTCCCAGAACCCACCCTAGGGTTGCAACTGCCTGTAACTCCAGGTCCAGGGATTCAATTCCTTCTTCTGACCTCTGTGCATTCATACAGACACAAACATACCTAAGAATAAATGTTAAATTTTTATAAATAAACAATTCAAACATTCCTAAAGTCTCTAGTCTAAACAGAAATGTCCATAGCAGTGTCACCATCTCTGCAAAAGGTATAAAGTTAATAAAAAAGCAATCCTTATTTGTACCTGAGCCATCAAATGGTTTAAAATTATGCAATATCTTAGTGTATGGTTCAAAGTCAAGTTACTATTTGACTAAATACACTTTGTATTTCATTCAAAAAGTGGACCATATTAATCTTTGAAATTAAAACATAGGCAAAGATTTAGAGTCTAGATCACTGAATGTCATAATCCTTGCTTGAAAATATAATATTCTGATTCTGAGTGAACAAAGTGGGGGGGATTATTTAATTAGTAGGCACACAATCCAAAATAGCCAAGCATTTTTGTACAGCCCTGTAACTGCAGGCAGAGTCTGTGATAGGCATTTTCATTTCTACTGATGCCATAATATGCCTTTAGATGTTTATATTGTATATAAAATATCCTACATAAACTTCTCTTTAAAGATGTGAATGAATATTGAGATCCAGTTGAACTTTTAGGCTCTTGGAAAGCACAGTACCATGACTGCCTCGATAAGACATTAAAACCAAGCACAGGATTTGTGTGTTTACTTAAAACACACATACATGTGGCACACACACCATGAGTGTGCTCAACAGTTATGATAGAATAGGCTAAAGAAATATGAGCTGTCTCTTAAGTGCTCCATTAAAAATAGTAAAAATAATTAGGGATAAATGCAGAGACATGCTACCCAGAACCACTAAAATCTGTTAGTCTGTGAGACCCAAGCCAGAAAATCAGTTGTCAGTATTTACTGCCTACATGTGTTTACTTTCTGTTTGCACAAAAAGGCAATTGGAGAGTCAGCAAACTGTCTACAGAGGGCCAGATGGTAAACAGCTTTGTACACAGCTATGTAGTCTCTGTCCCTTACTTCGGAACCCTGTCGTGACAGTATCAAAGAAGCCACACAAGCAACATATAAACAAACTATTGCAGCCATGTCTCAATAAAGACTTCACTGATATAAATAAGCACTGGCCATTGTGTGGACCATGAGCCATCACCTGTCAACAACAGAATATACATAACTTATTTTCAAGGAAATGTCTTATCCAACTTGGATTCCACAGCTTCAGGAAAAGGACAGAAAAGACTTGGCAAGTCAGACTCCATTTCTGTTTTTCAGTCAGCCTGAACCCACAACACCCCAAAATATTCTGACATGTCAAGTACTTATGCACCAGTTCAGCACAGCTGCTACTAATTAACATACAATTGTTATTTTTCTTATGTTTGTATTCTTCATATTTATCTTGCACATACTGTTCCCTTCATTTCATTCTAACAGTTGTGAGGGCAAGAGTGCAATTTGAATTTTACCCATAAGGTTTAGCTTAGTGTTGAGCACCAAGATAAATACAGTAAAGATGCTTGCCTTAGATTTCTACTGCTGTGAAAAACACCATGACTAAGAGCAATGAGGGGATCAAGCCTTTGTTTCCTCTTATCCTTCCAGGTTACAGTGTATCCTTCCAGGTTACAATGTTTCACTGTGCCAAGTCAAATCAGGAACTCAAGCAGGGCAGGAACCTGAAAGCAAGAACCAAGTCAGAGGCCATGGAGGGATGCTGCTTGCTTTGCTGCTGTAGCTTGTGGCTTGCTCAGGAGTAGCACCGCCCACACAGGGCTGGGCCCTCCCACAACAATCGTTAATATGGGAAAATCTATTTGACACTAAAATGTATTTCCTAGAAAAACCTGATGCTATTGCATCCAGAGGGATGCCTATCACAGAAAGTCTCAGGATTTTCTAATTGGAATGTACGTGGACACACAAACCCGCCACCCCTACCCCCAGCATCTGTCTTTGAAGAACATTGTTTTAAAAGGCAACAATGATCACTGTGGAAAAGAATGAAAATATTAATAAATTCATACTTGTAACTCTTCACAGCTGAAATTAAGCAACACTTCAATGTGTAGCCTTTGGATCAGATAATCTATACATATTTTAACAAAAATAATTTCCCATTACAGACACACTTACACATTTACTTGATATGTAGTAAAGCACGTTTATGTGAGTTATACCTTTTCTTTGGGATATAACATTTATATGATATCATATCTGCATACTGGAGACCAGCCTCCTAAAGTTCAGAGTTTTCTATGTTCATTCATGTAAAGCCTTCTGACAATGAGGTCAGACCTAGCACAATGGTACCCCGGGGTTACTTTAGAGACCTCTAATATCGGCAGGCAAAAGGTTACATCACTGTTCCACTTGGATGAGAGTTCTGCTGTTAATTTGTCAGTTAGAATGTTACATATTTTCAAATGAGAGTGGTTATCTTTATAAAGACTTCAGGCACCCATAAGAGCACAGACAGCATTTATTTGGTGGCAGTCCCATACCTGACATTCCATCGTCTATAATGGACGGGAGGACAACCAGCACTGCTGTTGTTCGTTGTCCAAACAGTGCCTGAAATCCAAGGTCATAAACCAAATGTAATCCAAAGGCAATACCATAGTTAAAGGTGAACAAGGACTGTGCTCGGACAGTCCTCTGACATGCCATATAGTAGATTGGCTCTAGGCACCCAGCTCTTCAGGGTGCTGAAACAACTGAAGCACACACACACACACACACACATGCACTTCACAACCTAGTTTGTTAATTTCTACCCTCATTGTGCTCTGGTAGAGTCCTAAAGATGTCCATCTTAAAAGAGAACTTGCATCTTAAGACCCTCCCTGCCCCCTCCCCCTTGGTCTCCATTCTTATTGTTTGCCTTTGCGACTGTCATGTCATGATGATCCTGACACTACAGTGTATTTTACAGATAAGATGAATCAGGCTCCTGTTTCAACAAAGAAAGAAATGGTTTTCCCAGTTAAGCTCTGCTCTGAGGACATGAAAATCCAGTGGTCCCCTCCTCCTCGTGCAATTGGCACAGAACCTCCTGTCTGTGATACAAACACTTATTCAAGTATAATGTATAGTGCCTGTCATCTTTGTGTTCCCCTCCTCAGTTTTATTAAATTGCCATTAGGCCTGTCCTCTCTCCTTGTACCCTGTGGTTTTCTACATGTCTTGTTGAATTTGTCCTAAAAGTGTGTTTCTATTGCTATTAAGCCCCAGGTTGGAGTACCTGGACATATATACAAGGAGACAGAGTAAGTTGTAGCCTCGTTGGCAGGTATTTCAAATCAAACAGCAGCGGTGGCTGACCCTGTGATTCCTCCAATCAGGCCTGGCCCATGATGTAAGGGCTCGCTCACTACAATGAATCCTAAAGCCCCATATACAGTGTATGTGTTTGCTTGGAGTGCAAAAGACCTCGAGCAATGAGCACTGTCACGCCAAACCGGTACAGTTTCAGAGGCATTCTGAGCCCCATACTAAGTCGGAGGTGTAGAGCCATCAGTGTCAAAGAAACGCGAATACAGGAGGTTATCAGACAGAATAGCTTCAAACACCCTTACAGAAACCACACAGCACCTGTTCACTTGTACCTGAAAGGCTAGTGTGAAGGCACAGAAAGCTCAAGCTCAAAAGATATTCTCATATTCTCATATTCTCTCTCTCTCTCTCTCCCTCCCTCCCTCCCTCCCTTCCTCCCTCCTTCCCCTGGGACAGGGGTCCACTGTCTCACTATGTAGTTTTGCTGGTCTGAAACCCACTATAGAAAGCAGGACAACCTTGTCCCATGCTGATCCCTCTGCTTCAGCTTCCTGAATGATGGGGTTAAAGAAGTGCACACCACTGTACCCACCCCACCTCTCTCTCTCTCTCTCTCTCTCTCTCTCTCTCTCTCTCTCTCTCTCATACCTCTGCTTGCATTCCGTTCTGAGGATGAGTCTTTGCCACACAGAACTCAGTGGGTACAAATGCAAATCTTGTGGCTCCCATGAAACTGTCACGGTCAAGCCTTGCCGCCTTTAGTGAACTGCTACTGGAGAAAATCATAGCGGACATGCCTCCACCTGCTGCAAACCGGCTCAGATTAGCTGGGGACAGATCCTCTCAATGGAGGTACCCTGTGCAGTTACTGAACCAAGAGAGGCCCTTACTTGGAAACACACACCTCATTCTTTCGCATGTAACACTCTCTTCTCAGTTCAGAGTAAGAACATCTGGCAAGGATGAAGACGGATGATGATGCCATCTAGACCTCCCAAAAGATGACATCACCAAGCTTGATGAAAGAACCCACTGCAGAGGCCCTGAAGGCTGACGCCCTAATCTCTAGCAAATGGAACAAGACAATCTGACACGGTGCCAAGATGAAATTGGCTACCCCATTGAGAGCACTGTGCTTAAAGCCATGGAAGCAATAGCCAAAGTGCTATGCAACAAGAATTAGGCATAAATTTTGTATATTCACACAGACACACCCTGTTCCTTAAGTTCAACATTTTTATCCTAGTAGAAGTTATATATGAAAAAGACTGGCATCCTCTTATCTGTAATACAAATATACTGTATATATTTAAATGGCTTTTTAAAAAAGTATTTATTTATTTATTTATTTATTTATTTATTTATTTATTATATGTGAGTACACTGTAGCTGTCTTCAGACACCAGAAGAGGGCATCAGATCTCTTTGCAGAAGGTTGTGAGCCACCATGTGGGTGCTGGGATTTGAACTCATGACCTTCGGAAGAGCAGGATGGCTATTACCCTCTGAGCCATCGCTCCAGCCCCTTAAATGATGTTTAATATGCATATACACTTGCATTCAGAAGCATGCCTGGAGGAAACAACCCAGAAAAGCCTTGCAGGCACATCAAGAGTCTCCCCAGTGAGCATGAGTTCTTTCCACGGCTGTTGCTTGTGCCCTTAGAACACTCAGCGCATACTGCTAACAAACCAAGCCATTCACGCAGAGAGGACAAGTGCTACAGCACATTGGAGAAGTGCAAATCTTAAACAAATTCTTCATTAAAACTTAGATGGGATTTTTGTTTTTTATTTATGCCCTTGAGTCTTTTGCCTGCATGTATATCTGTACACTATGTGTGTGCCCCTGTCCAGGGAGCCAGAAGAGGGCACCAGATCTCCCTGGAACTGGAGTTATGAGTGGTTGGAAGCTACCACTTGGTAGTACTTAAGATCAAACCCAGTCAGAATGGCTAAGATTAAAAACTCAGGAAACAGCAGGTGTTGGTGAGGATGTGGAGAAAGAGGAACACTCCTCCACTGCTGGTGGGACTGCAAGCTGGTACAACCACTCTGGAAATCAGTCTGGCAGTTCCTCAGAAAACTGGACAGGATACTTACAGAGGACCCAGCCATAACACTCCTGGGCATATACCCAGAAGATTCCCCAGTATGCAATAAGGATACATGCTCCACTATGTTCTTTTTTTTTTTAATTTTTATTTTCTATATTCTATGTTTACATTCCAAAGGCTTTCCCCTTTCCCAGTTCCCCCCCACCATCCGTCCCATAATTCCTCTCCCCCCTAACTATTCCCCAATCATCCCCCCCCACACACGATTTCTCTGTTCTGGGTCTACAAAACTGGATCCCATCTTTTCAGGCCCAGGGTCCTCTCCTTTCTTCTTCTTGGGAATCATTTGACTTGCTAATTGTGCCTTGAGTATTTAGGGCTTCTGGGCTCATTAATATCCACTTATCAGTGATTGCATTTCATGTGTATTCTTTTGTGATTGGGTTAACTCACTTAGGATGATATTTTCCAGATCTAACCATTTACCTACAAATTGCATGAATTCATTATTTTTAATTGCTGAGTAGTATTCTATTGTATAAATATACCACATTTTCTGTATCCATTCCTCCTTTGAGGGATATTTGGGCTCCTTCCAATTTCTGGCTATTATAAACAAGGCTGCTATAAACATAGTGGAGTATGTGTCTTTATTGTATGCAGGGGAATCCTCTGGGTATATGCCCAGGAGTGGTATGCCAGGGTCCTCTGGAAGTGACATGCCCAATTTTCTGAGGAACTGCCACACTGATTTCCAGAGAGGTTTTACCATTTTGCAATCCCACCAACAGTGGAGGAGTGTTCCTCTTTCTCCACATTCTCGCCAGCACTTGTTGTCTCTTGAGTTTTTAATCTTAGCCATTCTGACTGGTGTGAGGTGGAATCTCAGGGTTGTTTTGATTTGCATTTCCCTGATGTCTAATGATGTTGAACATCTCTTAAGGTGCTTCTCAGCCATCCAAAATTTTTCAGGTGAAAATTCTTTGTTTAGCTCTGTACCCCATTTTTTGATAGGGTTATTTGGTTCTTTGGGGTCTAACTTCTTGAGCTCTTTGTTTATATTGGATATTAGCCCTCTGTCAGATGTGGGGTTGGTGAAGATCTTTTCCCAATTAGTTGGTTGCCGTTTTGTCCTTCTGACAGTGTCCTTTGCCTTACAGAAACTTTGTAATTTTATGAGGTCCCATTTGTCAATTCTTGATCTTAGAGCATAAGCTATTGGTGTTCTGTTCAGGAACTTTACCCCTGTGCCCATGTCCTCCAGGGTCTTCTCAAGTTTCTTTTCTAATAGTTTCAGTGTGTCTGGTTTTATATGGAGGTCCTTGATCCACTTGGAGTTGATCTTAGTACAAGGAGATAAGAGTGGGTCAATTCGCATTCTTCTGCATGTTGACCTCCAGTTGAACCAGCACCATTTGTTGAAAAGGCTATCTTTTTTCCACTGGATGGTTGTGGCTCCTTTATCAAAGATCAAGTGACCATAAGTCTGTGGGTTCATTTCTGGGTCTTCAATCCTATTCCATTGATCTACTTGCCTGTTGCTGTACCAATACCATGCAGTTTTTAACACAATTGCTCTGTAGTACTGCTTGAGGTCAGGGATATTGATTCCCCCAGAAGTCCTTTTATTGTTGAGAATAGTTTTAGCTATCCTGGGTTTTTTGTTGCTCCAGATGAATTTGAGAATTGCTCTTTCTAGATCTATGAATCCACTATGTCCACAGCAGCCTTATTTATAATAACCAGAAGCTGGAAAGAACCCAGATGTTCCTCAACTGAGGAATTGATACAAAAAAATGTGGTATATATACACAATGGAGTACTATTCAGCCATTAGAAACAATGAATTCATGAAATTCTTAGAGAAATGGATGGAGCTGGAGAACATCATACTGAGTGAGGTAACCCAGTCTCAAAAGAATACCCATGGTATGCACTCACTGAGAAGTGGATATTAGCCTAGAATCTTGGGACACCAAAGACACAATCCACATACCAAATGATGTCCGACAAGAAGGAAGGAGTGGACCCTGGTTCTGGAAAGGCTCAAAGCATCAGTGTAGGGGAATACCAGAACAGGCAAGTGGGAAAGGGTGGATGGGGAACACAGGGAGGGAAAATGGCATGTGGGACATTTGGGGGGCAGGAAACCAGGAAAAGGTAAATGAAATGTAAATATAGAATATATGCAATTTAAAAAAAAAAAGATGAAACCCAGGTCCTCAATGATAGCAGCCAGTGCTCTTAAAGACTGAGCCATCTCTGCTTAGATCTTTAGATTTAGTTCCTACCCATCTCCTATCCTTCTCTGAGGAAAAGGGTGCATTTTGCAGTGATCAACGGAGGTGAAGGCAAGAAAAGTGAGGCAGAGAATTACCAGAGCATTTCCCTGGAGCCAGGAACAGGGGCCCGCAGAGAACCTCCTCCTGGCATTGTGAAGGAGCATATGCCAGTTCTGTGTATTACCCAGTTTGCACTCAATCTAAGACTAAGTGTGAGATGTGAGATTTCCCAGTCTATTGTCTATCTTAGGAATGATAGTAGGTTTTTTTTTTAAGTCAGATGATCTCAGCAAATGCTTTAGATAGCTAAAACCTTTAAAGGCAGAAATAAAGAGTCCACATTGTTACCTATATCCCCATCCACCACTATGTGTGCATATTATGCATGATCTGGACATGTCATGACCTAAAAGGATGCAAGGATCTTTTGTCACATTGACTTTTCAGTACAGACACCATACTGAATGGATGCACAAGGATTCACAGGACAAGACATAGAACATTGAAAGCAAAATGTAAGCAGGGCCATCACTGATAAACATTGCCAGCTTTCCTCCCTTGGTTAGAGTCACATGCGTAGCTCCTGTATTCATCTCACTGCATCCATAATTAGACTACAACCCCTCTGAAGGCAGGCAGCATGCTTTTCTAAGAGATATCCTATAGAAGCATCCCTCAGTCATTCTCAGTATGACTCTGAAATATACCTGTTTCCAAAATGGCTCAGGATATGCTAACAAGAGCAAACAGGGCGTCTGAAACCTTCATCCCAGATGAAGGGAGTCTGGCTGAGATCTTAGGTGCCCAAGCCTGCACATCACCCTAACAGACCTGCCCTTTAAGACTCACCATAGTTTGAACTTCAGCATCTATTCATTCTACAACTCACCCAGAGCTCAAATCCCCCGTGCTCCATCAGAAGCTGAAGATAGTTTATAGTTGTATAATTTCAAAAGCCAAAGACTGAAATGAATCTAATCAATTCTCAGTTGCACCTTGGCCAGGTGCCTCGTAGCTGGAAGAAATCTCTGAAACACACAAGCCAAGACTGGCATCATCTGAGGACAAAGCCAGCTGGAGGAACCGGTATCCTCTGAAAATCAGTCAGGGACATTCTTTCTGATCAGGTACCAACATTTAAATCATTATCCATCTTACTAGACTCCTCAATATATGTTCACAATCATGTTGATCTGTCATTTAAAATAAATGTAAACCCTTTCTTTTGTTGACACAGATGAAATGGAGCAGCAGAGGACCGGAGTTAGCAATTCATCATAAAGCTCGGCTTTATGATAGCTATAACGATTGTATAAATGGGACTGCCATTACCTGACAGGCAACCCTCCGCTCTCTTGGACAAGTCCACCTCCCTGTCTTATCATTACAGAGCTTCCTATTATGGGTTAAAGGTGACATTCACCCCCAAAAGACTCATGCACCTAAAAGTTTAGTCCACAGCTTATAGCACTGTCTCACTGGTTGTGGACATCGAGGAGGTGGCGCCCAGCTGGGGACAGTGGGTCACTTAGAGGTGTTCTCAGGTAATGTCCTCAGCCTGATTTTGGTTTTACTTCTGTTTCCTGACCCACTGACCTGGAAACAGTCATTCTCCCACCAGCCACCAGCACATCCACAGGGTTCTATAAACCCGACCATGCCTGCATTACCACGATGGACAGACAGCACCCTTTCAAACCATGAGCAGAAATAAATGCTACATGTGACATGCCTGCTTTTCAGGTAGTTTATCATGGTGACCAAAACAACACTGGAAATTGGTACCAAGAAATGACTGTTATGACAACTGTGACCATATGGCTCATAGGCCACCAAAACCAGTTGGCAGAAGAATCTGAAAGCGTACAAAGCTACAGATAGCTTTAGAATGCTCTAGAATGCTGTGAGTTTAATGAGCAGTTGTGGTGGGAATTCAGAAGACCATAATTTAAAAAAAATGTGGACAGTGAAGGCCCAGTTCACAGAGTTCTGGAAACAGATCTCAACTGGGAGATAGGCTACAGTAGAGGTCATTCACACTACATTTGGGCATTCATGCTACAGGTGGCATTCTGTCTGTGTCTTGGGAATCTGGGTAAGGTAGAATTCAAGAGAAATGGATGAATTAGTTGCAGGGAGGAAATTTCAAGGCAGCATCCCTTTCAGCACTCACTGCCTTTAGCCAGACTAAAGAAGAGAACAAGGAACAGAAGGATTTAGAAAGCTCACCGCCATTAGAGGAACAAAGCATGAGCTTAGCCTATACTGAAGTACAGCAGGTGTGGCCAGAGTAGGCGTGGTTGTTCAAGAGATCAGCCCAGTTAATGAGATACTGTTCAGTTTATACTGGGACAACAGGAATGGTATCTTCAGCAAGACCTCACCCATAAAAGGCTCCAGGATTGTACACATTCACTTGAAATGCCACATAGCATTTCATGCCGCAGAGTCATGCATCCAGCATAGCACTCCTGAGTAGACTACTCAGTATGCATGATACTATGGAGGTTCAGCACGAGTTATAAGAGACCTCAGGATGCTGGAAATGCACATGCAAGGGGTGCTGGACACCCACTGGGAACAATGCAGGCATGGAGTGAGGCCAGCCCAGTAGACAGTCCAAGTGGGGTTTAGGTCAACAGCTGTATAGCTCTGGCTCCCCAGACCACGAGAGCCCAGATGATGCCACTAAAATCGCCAGTTGTCTGACGTGGAGCTGCAGTGTTGGATGTCTGTCCTAAGGGTTCAGTCTTTTTGGTCCAATCATTCCTTTCCATCCTTCTGGTCCTCTCTTTTGGAATGGCAATGTGTACCCTGTAGTATTATATATCCTTCATAAACACAAACTCAAAAATCATTAAGACTATTCAAGTCAAAGCTGTAATGAGATAATAGTTCATATACAATAGAATGGCTGTTATCAAGGAAAGAAATCCAAAAAGAAATCCAACAAGGAGCTGAATAGATATGTATATATGCATGTTTATAGCAGTATTAATAGTGGCCAAAAAAGTGGAAATAACCCAAATGTCCATCAATGCATGGATGAATGATAAACTAGTAATTATAAAATAGAATATTGTTCAGCTAACTTAAAAAGGAAGGCATTTTGATTCACGCCACACTATGAATGAAGATTGAAGACATAATCCTAACTTACATAAGGCCATCACTAAAGAATAAACAGGGAATAATTCTGCTTATTCTGTAACTGATGTAGGCAAGTCCAAAGGCAGATAGTAGAGTGGTGCCTTACGGGAGCCTGGCCTCAGGACTTGGTGTTTGACAGGTATGGAGTTTCAGTTGGGCAAACAAGGAAAGACTCTGAAGATAGGTTGTGAGGACGGTTACCTAAAGAGCTGCAACATATCTGGGAGCGATTTTGTTTGTTTATACATATACACACACACAGGTGACCACACAAACCTTAGCAGTGACTATGCTGTCCTGACACTGGGTGTGCCTACGTGTTAGAGTATTTGCCTGTTGTACCAACTGCTCTATTGCTATGACAAAACGCCACAACCAAAGCCACTCACAGAAGGAAGTGTTTGTTCTTATGGTTCCAGGGAGGTGAGAGCCCATCACCACCTCAGCAGAGACGTGTGGGAGCCTAAAGCAGCAAGCTGCAGGCTCACGTCAGATGAAACAGAGCGAGCCAGGTAGGGATGAAGCTGGAGCTTCAAGATCTCAAGGTATACCCCACTTCCAGTGACACAGTTCCTTCAGCAAGATCACACCTCCTACACTGCCTGAACAGATGCCACCGACTAGGGGCCAAGCAGTCAAATGCCCTAGACTGAGGGAAGGGGGGGAGGCACATCTCATCAAACCATCATACCGAGAAGGAAGGAGGAGGCTCTGGGCTTCAGCCCTATTACTAGATAAAAATAAAAAGACTTTCCAGGAAGTAAGTGGTTTTCTTGTTGGCTGTAAACTGCCTATGGTCTAATTTTAAAAACTTCAAAACATTTTATTATCATTTCAACAAAAAGAGAAAAGTCTTTTTAAGTTGTTCCTTCAAAAAAAAAAAAAAAACATCAACAATAACAAGAGTTATCACCAGTGTACTGGGTACTGTACCTATTCTGGATTTATGTTTCTATGGTAATACCTTACCTTTACATATGAAAAAAACCACACCATGTACTACATAAAAGAAGAAAAATATTTAAGACACTGTGCTTACCATATAACACAACGACTTTTATAAAGCTATTATTTTCATGAGTGAATGCATTCTCACACTACAAAGGGACCTAGTCCCTAAAAATCTGATAAGTACCAATGCCTCCCTCCTTCCTTACTGTGGTCAGCTGTTACTGGTTCAAATCCCACACTCAAGTCTCACATGAAGCATTAACAAGAATGTAAATCATTTTAAGAATTTTCTTTGATTTGTACATTTGGGGCTTTGATTATTATGTGACGGGAGGTATTTCTGTTCTGGTCCAGTCTGTGTGGAGTTCTGTAGGCTTCTTGTATATTCATGGACATCTCTCTCTTTAGGTTAGGGAAGTTTTCTTCTACAATTTTGTTGAAGATATTTACTGGCCCTTTAAGATGTAAATCCTCACTCTCCTCTATACCTATAATCCTTAGGTTTGGTCTTCTCATTGTGTCCTGGAGTTCCTGGATGTTTTGGGTTACAAGCTTTTTGCATTTTGCATTTTCTTTGACTGTTGAGTCAATGGTTTCTATGGTATCTTCGGCATCTGAGATTCTTTCTTCTATTTCTTATATTCTGTTGTTGATATTTGCATCTATGGCCCCTGATTTCTTCCCAAGGTTTTCTATCTCCAAAGTTGTCTCCCTTTGCAATTTCTTAGTTGTTTTTACTTCTGTTTTTAGATGCTGGATGGTTTTGCTCAGTTCCTTCACTTATTTGTTTGTGTTTTCCTGTAATTCTTTAAGAGATTTTTGTGTTTCCTCTTTCATGACTTCTGCCTGTTGACCCAAGTTCTCCTGTATTTCTTTAAGTGATTTTTTCATTTCCTCTTTATTGGCTTCTATCTTTTGACCCATATTCTCCTGAATTTCTTTAAATGATTTTTGCGTTTCCCTTGTAAGTAGATATTAGCCCAAAAGCTCAGAATACCCAAGACACAACCCACATATCAAATCATTCCCAAGGAGGAAGGAGGGAGAGGGCCCTGGTCCTGGAAAGGCTTGATGCAGCATTGTAGAGGATTGCCAGGACAGAGAAGTGGGAGGGGCTTGATTGGGAAACTGGCGGAGGGAAGAGGGCTTATGGGACTTGGGGGTGGGGGGAGAACCAGGAAAGGGAAAATTATTTGGAATGTAAACAAAGAATATAGAAAATAATTTAAAAAAAAAAAGAAAAAAAGAAAAGAAAAGAATTTTCAGACTGCCTTTCCCCTCCTCTACCCTCACAGAGAAGCAACAAAGTTCTCCCCTGGCCTCACCTCTACCTTCAGTGACAACCAAATCAAAGCCTCCCCCAGCCTCACCTCTGCCTTCAGTGCCAGCTCAGTCATCGATGGAAAGCACAATGCCAAGGCCCTTTTATCTTCAGTCCTTACTCTGCATTGCTCACAAATCCACCCAGGTGAAAACCAACCAAAAAATGCATGCCCAATTCACATACGGACCCCTCATACTCCAAGAATCTTAAACGTCAACAATTAAGATAACTTTTTGACATACAAAGGAACAACCATGAATAATTCTTAGAAAGTAATGTGCTCTTCATAAACATCCAAAGACAGGCAGCCTGGTGCAGCTCAACAGACTTTTCACCATAATCCTACCTTGCCAGAGTAAACGTGTGTGTGTGTGTGTGTGTGTGTGTGTGTGTGTGTGTGTGTGTGTGACAGAGAGAGAGAGAGAGAGAGAGAGAGAGAGAGAGAGAGAGTAACCTTTACACTCTCAGAACAATTTCCAAACAAATCCACCTATGCTGTATTCAATAAGGGCACCGCGGTGTTCATGGCTGCAGAGACAAGAGCAGCGGTAACTGCTTTTAGATCCGTTTCAGGAAGTTCAACAACTATAAACATGTGAACTAGACAGGATAAGAGAAAAAAATCCCCCTCTCTAAGTGTATAATTAGAAGAATCCTTGAACAAAGCCAGGGTAGAGCATACATTAGTAGGTACCATTCTAAAATGGAGGAAAAAGGGAGGCCAGAAAGTAGGGAAGAAAAAAAAAAAAACAGTACATGATGGGAAACTACCTGCCTTCAGAGAAGTTATAAAAGAGACAGCAGATTCCAGAACATGGCTGAGCACAGATTCTCGGCCACAGATGCGAAGAGAGAGGGGACAGAAGATAAATGAGAACTGGACACATGGTGGGAGAAGCGAGAAGACAAGGCAAGCTGAAGATGAAGAAAGAAAACAAGGATTTCAAATCCGTGTATCTATTATTTGAGATTATCGTAAGTGTATACAATGCACTGCAGTTGTTACTGTTTACAACTGCATGTTGGAATGATGGTTCCAAACTTCTTTGTTATTCTTCCTTGCCAAGCAGACTCATCAACAGCCATGACAACTGCATCAGCATCAAAGCTGCTTTGCCTGAGTAACTCATCTCTACTGTGGTCAGTACTAAAGAAACTCACTGGTGTAGTGGAAAGCAAAGGTCTCAGACTGGCAAGGTCAAGTCTCCTGATCTGTATAAAAACTACCTTCACTGTCTTCAAAGTGGACATTGTGAAGAAACTCTTCCTTCTCTGCATATTGGGGCAAAGAGTCCATGGAATTTTTGAACTCCATTTTCCATGGAACTACAAGTCATACCTAAGTGGTTAGAGTCAAGGTGTCTGGAAGGATTGCTGGAGGGCTCTGACACTTGAAAGGAGACTGCAAAGGGAAACCAAAAAAGTGAGAAAAAGCAAGGAGTCTCTGGCCACCACCAGCAGAACGCGAACTCAGAGAACACAACCGAGGCTACGGCCAAGGGCTGGGATTAGTGGAGCTGGTGGAGCTGGTGGCCGTGGCTCTGTAAGACCCACACAGTTTCAAGGAAGACAAAGTACAATCTGTTTAAAAGCCTCAGATGAATCAAGCTTGCAGGAAGCATCCCTCTTGCTAAGGCAGCAGGGGCAGACAGACCTAGGCTGTAAAGACTAGAAAGTTGCCCTGAATTCTCTCCACACCACATGACTTCTTAGAAAAATACGGTAGACAGCTATTGAGGAAGACACTTGACATCACCCTCTAGCCTCTACACACATGTGCACATATACATATGAACACATATATACACATATAAATGAGAAAAATAATTTTTAAAAATGTATTCTATGAGGAACTAGAGAGATGGCTCAGCAATTAACAGTACATGCTGATCTTCCAGAAGAACTAGATTCGAATCCCAGCACCCACACCAAGCAACTCACAACCATGGGTAACTCTAGTCCCCAGGAAACTAACACCATCTTCTGACCTCTGGGGGCACCAGGCACGCATATGGTACGCACAAATTCATAAACACACATGCTTGCATGTGCACACATACACAAAGAAATGAATCTGAAAAAAAAGTTATTCTCCAAAAAATAAATGTGAAAGAAAACCAAAGCGCTGACCAACAGACAAAAACCACTCTTTAGGATCAAATTGCCTTGAGATCAAAGTCAGGAATAAATGATGTGGAATAAGTTTTAGAAATGGCAGGAAAAACTACCATCCAAGGAGAGGATGAAGAGAAAGAGAAAGCAAGGGAAAGAATGAGAGGAAGAAAAGGGAACTGGATGGGAAAGAGAAAGAGCAGTGGGACCAAGCTTAAATATAAAATCCAGGGGCACTGGCAATAAAAAGAAAACACAGATGAGAAGATGATTAAAAACATTCAGGAACATAAATGTCACAGAAAACTAGATGCATTCTACACGGACATCTGTCATAATAGGAAACAAAGGATGACGCAGAAAATGTAAGAACAAAGAAATGGAACTAAACTAGGCTACAAAGATCAAGGAAGAATGATAGATTACGTTTTTCCCAGCGTCCCACACATTCGAGGGAAGTATTCTACTATAAAGCTATATCCCTAAACACCACCCCCAAGTTATACATTCTGAAGAATGGTAAATTCAATTCAACATATATGTATATATATGTATATATATATATATATATATATATATATATATATATATATAAAACTGATCCCTAAAAGGTAACCATAAACATAAATCTACTATTCAAGAAATACTTGAACAAAGAGACTTAACTCTACAAATTAATAGGGTGCTGAAACTTTACACCAAAAGCATCCAAGCGTGTCCTAGTAAAATGAAGCTCAGGGAATGTGCTTTTCTTTCCCTTTGGTAGTAGAGATCACACCCAGGGTTTCCCACAAGGTAGAGGCACACACTCTACCACGGAGCTACAGCTCCATGTAGAATCTTTTCATTTGCTGACAGTATCTCACTGAATTGCCCAGATTAGCCCTGATATCTCTCCTTCCTCCCTCTCCCTCCCTTCTTCCCTCCCTCCCCCCTCTCAGCTATGCCCCTCATGTGCAACCTTTCTGCTTCAGTCTCTAGAACAGATGGGATTATAGGTCAACATCGCCACTGAATATGACTTTAGATGTGAAGAGCAACTTCTGAGGCACATAGGCATAATGGAAAGGAAATTAGGTGACCTGTGAGAGGGAAATGTATCAAGCATACTTTATACTGTACCATATCTCACTAGAATATTTCTTCACAATACTTAAAATCCTTGATCAAACTGGAAGCCAATGAACTCATAGACATCTGAACCTTCCTTCAAGTACAGAGAGAGCAGAGCAGTCATTAAGAGAGGTGTTGGGGCTGTAATACCGTGACTTCACGAGACGAGCAGAGGGGCTCTACACATGAGCCATCAGTGAACGTATGTGGAGTCTAGTCCAGTGAAGGCTCTCTTGGCTAATTTAACTCTGTCCTCAATAAGGACCAAGCCTTAACAGAACTCCTAGGGTGTTTTCTGGACCATGCACTCCAATTTCGTATCCCAAATCTTTGACCTGTTAACTTGGCTTCCTGGCCTTAAAGAATGGTTTTCTCTTTGTATTTTCAAGCTGAGCTCTTCCCAATGTATTCATGATTAAAACCAAGTTTTGTCTCCCAACATGACTTCCTACCAAAGGCTTTATTCATGGCCCCAGGATTTTAGAAGCTGCTTTCTATCTGGCTTCTTTATTCTCCTTCCAAGCCCCTTAACACCCAGCAAATACCTGGAGAGTAAAATATCATAGAGTTAAATTCCATCTCTACCCTTTTCTTGTCTGCCAAGATCCTGGTCCCTCAAGTACTAGATACCACTCTTTTCTGGCTCTGTTAATTTTCTTTGTGGAAATATTAGTATATAAACTACTCTAGTTAAAAGCAGAAATACTTTTATGGTGAACTGAATTATGGCTTTCATCTCTGGAGACTCGCAGAATCCATATAACTTCTTTTTTTCTCTCACAAGCTACTCTAAAAGCCCTTAAAGGCACTTAGTTAAATAGCAGCTGATATAACAGCCCAGATAGGCAGCATTCCATTATCCCAAATATCCAGCAGATTCTTCCCACATGTTCCTTCCTCATCCACGTCCTTGTGATTTCCTGGACTTTGATCCACTTATATTTGGCAACTCCCACTTCTGAGAGCCTCATTGCAGGACTTCCTTTCTGTTACAGAAAAGCTTTCCTCCTGAGCCTACCTGGCCCACGCTTCCAGTCACCCCAGACAACTTTATGCTGCAAATCCATCGATACCATCAGACCCAGGCAAGGGAAGGTCAGGGCGTGTGCCCCAAGTGTCCAAAGCCTCCCTCACTTCCCTAACTCTCATCTTTAAATTCTGCCAATAACAGAACCTCACTTCCAGAGGAGAAAAACCAAATTCTCAAGTGTACTCCTAAAGTAAGCTAAGCTCTCCTTATCGGCTAACTATCTAAGCCTTCTAGAAAATGTGGCAAAAGATACCGTTACCTACATAAGGGTTTGCTGTTTGCAGACTTCCCACACTGATGTATCTGTCTTCAAGTGGTTCCTCTGTGTCCTCTTCCAGAGCAGGGTTACCTTGTTTCCTCTACCACCCAATCACGACAAAGGAAAACAAAGTCCTTAACTGTCTTTTAGGGTTTCTATTGCTTTGAAGAAGCACTGAGATCAAAAGGAAGCTGGGGAGGAAAGGATTTATATGACGTACACTTCTGCATCATAGTTCATCACTGAAAGAAGTCAGGAAAGGATCTCAAACAGGGGCCTGGAGGCAGGAGCTGTTACAGTAGTTATGGGGAGTGGGATTCTGCTTACTGGCTTGCTAAGCCTTTTTTATTGAACCCAGGATCACAAGCTCAGTAATGGCCACACCCACAATGATCTGAGACCTTCTTCATCAATCACTAAATAAGAAAATACCTCACAGGCCTGCCTATAACCCGATCTGATTGAGTGATTTTCTCAACTGAGACTCCCTCCTCTCTGATGACTTAGCTTGTGTCAAGTAGAAATCAAAGTAGCCAGCACGGCAACTAGAATGTAAACAAACAAACAAACAAACAAAAAACACCATAAAGTGGTTTTACTGTTAACTGTGAACAGTTGAAAAAGACATGAAGTCTTTCCCACAGAAAATAGAAATGTGAGATATGCAGGCTAGGAAGATGGTAGCAACACCCTCTCACGGTCTGCCAGGGTCTCCAGGGATGAAAAGCCAAAAAGCATCTACAAGAGGAGGTAAGTAATGCCCAAGTAATTCTAGCTCCAACGGCAAAATTAAATAAGGAACTTTATAAAGCAGGAGAGGAAGTCCAGAGTGCATCCCAGAGGGACTGGCTTGGTTTGGTAAGTTCCCTAATCCCAGTAAGAGGACGCCTACAGCAGTGCCGTGGGAGCCAGAGAGGGAAATGTAGAGTGTACCCTCAACAAAGAAAGCAGTGGTACCAGCAAAGGGAGATGCCTGGAAACCCTTCCCTCTTCAGGGCTGGGCATTCAGCATCCAATGGAACAGCCCCAAGAGGCCACTTCCAAAGGACCACTGATAAAGCTGGGACTGTATGTAGCTCAATGGTAGACTGCTTGCCTGGCATGCATGAGGTCCTAGGTTCAATCCCCAGTACTGGGAGATGGGGGAGATCCATTGCTGTGTCAATGGCTCAGCATCCCAAGACCTTCTTTGAGAAGTATTGTGAAGATACTTAGAACAAGTGTCAAAAGACCATATCCTAAATCCTAGAAAAGTAACTTCCAATCAGAACAATACAAAGTAAGCTGAAAACCCGATAGGAGCCAGAGTCTGCAGGAAAACTTTCACATCATCACACATACTGGACCACAGGGAGCACCACACAGCAGAGGGGTAAGCATTCACAACTGACTCCTGAAGGATTGTCTGAAGATGTAACTGGGGTCTGAGACTCCAGCTATGAAGACCTGCCCACTGACCAGATCACATCTGTTTCAATCTCCCAAAGAAAAATGTACAAAGCAAAGAATTTCATTGGACTCACAGCCGGAACAGGTTGGAATTGATACAATGTAGCAAGGGCGTGGGGCTAGGTGGCTAAAGAAGCCGTAGGTGTCTTCCTTGTCAACAATGGCAGGCTTGGCAGTTAGTCATCATCGTTCTTGTTACTTTAAACGATTTCAGTTTCCTAGCTGTGATGGTTTGCATATGCTCCGCCGAGGGAGTGGTGCTATTAGAAGGTGTGGCCCTGTTGGTGTAGGTGTGGCCTTGGAGTAGGTGTACCACTGTGGATGGGGAAATAAGACCCTCATCCTAGCTGACTGGAAGCCAGAATTCTGCTAGCAGCCTTCAGATGACGATGTAGAACTCTCAGGTCCTCCTGCACCATGCCTATCTGGACGCTGCCATGTTCCCGCCTTGATGATAATGAACTGAATCTCTGAACCTGTAAGCCAGCCCCCATTAAATGTTGTCCTTATAAGAGTTGCCTTGGTCATGGTGTCTGCTCACAGCAGTAAAACCATAACTAAGACACTCACCTATGAAATGATAGTTTTGATAATATTGCTAAGGCCTTGACGACTTTTACAACCTCTAAACTAGTAGACATTGTGGCAGCCCTGACACCATAGTGTGTGGTCCTCCACTACACATTTATGATCCTTCACCTAAGAGGACCTGTGTGTGCTAGGTGACACCAAAGAAAAACAGACGTGATCAGTGAGGTTAAGACACAGAGATTTGGAAAACAGAAGTCAAACTGCCATGCACTGAGCTGGCCACCATTAAACCATCTGGTAATAGGTCAGAGTCCCTTAAAGGTCAGCGTCACTGGATTAAACAGTTATCTATCAGTTCCACTGACAAGGCAAGGGGCAGTCTCCAAAGTACAGAGAGCACTTTCGAGGGAGGGCAGATCTGATACTCATCTTGGAGTTCTTAAGGCAAGGAAGGAGATGGGAACCTCCCTTGAAGATGTCTGTGGAGAAAAATGACAGAACATGACTGCATCTCCTGATCCACACTCATATACAGCTTACAACCAAGGACAGGACAACAACTGAGTATGAATTTAAACCTCTTTAAAGTCTCTTAGCTGGGGTCTGAATGGCTCAGGGCCTCTCTGATGGTCTCCTTCTATACCCTAGACAGAGAGAGCAAGAAGTGGGGCGGGGGGAGAGCTAACCACCTCCATCTCTTCACACAAAGCTATGGACACACACAATCCAACCCCCGTCGTTATCCCAGAACTACTATTTCCCACAGTGGTGAGCCCGCCTTGCTACATATGCACAAGGAAGCTGCAGAGGTGTCTTCTGGAGCCAAAGGAGTTACAGAAGAACCCAGAGGCCACCAATGTGGAGCTCTGAAGGCTCATCATTGCATTAGTGACTCTCACAGCCTGTTAGAACTACATCCTTAAAAACTGGTGATACTTTCCTCTTCCAAGACAGCAGCTCAGATCTAAGGCAGTGGTCCTCAACCTTCCTAATGCTGCGGATCTTTTAATATAGTTCTTCATGTTGTGGTGACCCCCCCAACCATAAAATTATTTTTGCTTCTACTTCATAACTGTAATTTTGCTACCATTATGAATCGTGATGTAAACATATGTATGTGTTTTTGGATGGTCTTATGCGACCCTTGTGAAAGGGTCAAGACTCACAGGGTAAGAACGGCTGCTCTGAGGCGAAGATGTGCCCTCCCCCTCAGCACACCTGGAGACTGCACAAGCGCTGCTAGTGTAAAGCAAGTTGGTTGGTCAATCTACCTAGCAAGGACCATCTGTCTAGACACAGAAGCCAAATAGCCTAAAAAAGGAGTAAACAGACAGCTTCCTGGTCCTTCAGACACTTGCTACTCTGAGCTAGCACCTGCACAGTTACAAATACCCTCTTCAATGAGGATTAGTGGCTAACTCTAGCTGGTGATACTCTTGAACTGTTTTAGTGTCCCTCTTTATTATTAAGTCATTTTACACACACACACACACACACACACACACACACTACTGAGAATAACAGCCACATCACAAAATGTTTTAAATTACAACATAAAAGCATTCACAGGGGGTCAACAACATGGTTCAATTGGCCAAGGTACTTGCTGCCAAGCATGAGTTCAGTTCCTGGAATTCATGTGGAGGAGGAAAAGCACTCCCCAAAGCTGTCCTCACACACACACACACACACACACACACACACACACACATACACACACATACACACACACACAATTTTTTTTAAAAAAAAACTTTAGTTAAAAGTTTTTTCCAGAAAACAACTCCTTCCTGCCTTTAATTCATAAAATATTCCACTGCAACAGACCACAGTGCTTCTTTAAAAATCTATTTATTCAGTTCCCTGTGTTGAGCCCACTTCTGTGTATTGAACCCAAAGACTTATGCATGTCAAGCACTGAGCTTACACCTTTAGTCCAAACGCTCCTCTCTGATTTAGCACCTAGCTACTATTTGGCCATTAGATGTGTCAAAACCACTCCACACTGTATGGAGATAATTCCTTCAAGCCATACTGATTCCCAAATTCATCTCCAGAATGACCGTCTCGTCTCATGATACAAACAACTTAAAAGCAATTTAGTCGATGGCTTTGGTGTGGAGCTCCATCTACCTCTACAGCAAATGCAGGGGTTAATGGAAGCACATTTTAGTAGCATCTAATTTACAGCCGTCTGAGTTTGCTTTCTATTGCTGCGATAAACACTTTGACCAAAAAGCAACTTGGGGGAAGAAAGGGTTTATTTATCTCATACATCCCAAGCCACAGTCTGCCATTAAGGGAAGTCAGGGCAGGAACTGAATTAGGAACGTGGATATAGGAACCGGAGCAGAAACCCTGCCAGAACATGCTGGCTGGCTCCTTGCTGTCACAGCTCGCTCGGCCCCCTTTTTTATATAACTCATGGCTACCTGTCCTGGGGCAGCATGGCCCACAGTGGTCAGGGCCCTCCCACATCAATCATTAGTCAAGAAAAATGCCCCACAGACTTGTGTACAGGCAAATCTGATGAAGGCAATTCCTCACGAGGCCCCTCCTTCCCAGGTGCCTCTAGCTTGTGTCAAGTTGACAAAAGACTAGCCAGCACAATAATAAAATAATACTTCCTCCACGCCCCTTCTTCTCTGGCTTCAAAATGCATAAAGCAAACTCCTCTCCTCAATCAAAAAGAAAAAAAATGATATCAGTCAGAGAATAGAGAAGGCCACCAACTGCGCCTGCTTGCCCGGGAATGCTCACTGTGCTAATTTTGCATGAGGGACAGGTTCATGCTTTGTGGGTAATGAGTGGAAACGCAGAAACCACCATGTTCTTCCTTTTCCTCCAGGTCCTTCCAAGCTCAGGAGAGAAAGGAAATCAGCTGAGACAATTAGAAAGCACTACATCAATAGGCACTAATCATCCCTTCAAAATGCAATGTACATAAGACTGCAAAGAAAAGCAACATTCCATGCAAGACAGACTGCCTAAGGGGCAGGTTCTAAGGCACAGGGCCAGTGGGTGAGTGTTTTAAATAAGTGTTTACCACTGGGGGAAGTGAGTTCACCCCAGAAACAAAAAGTGACCGAACGTGTACTTTTTTGCAACAGTTAGAACCCTGTCGGGAGCGGATCTGAGCTGTTTGAAGCCCTGTTCTCTGTTGCCAGCACCTGGGAAATCCCTTGGGAAAACGCGCCCTGCTGCTGCGTGCTCACTGGCCTTGGGGGAGGCAATCTTTTTCTTACACATTGAGAAGTAGGGAAAAACCAACTTTACCTTCTGCCGTGTACCCATAACTAGGCTGGTGTCCTAATCCAAGCAGGTCTTTTTTACTGCCGTCTTTTATAAAGTCTAAGTGGGTCAGGAAAACTCATATGATCCATAATGGAACTGAGGAGGTCACCCTTGGAACTGAGGAGGTCACCCTTGGCGATTTCATAATTGCATAGTTCTTATTCTTTAAGTATCTCACTCATGTCATTGTAATATGATTGTGTGTGTGTGTGTGTGTGTGTGTGTGTGTGTGAAGTATTTACTTTAAACTTTAACTCCTTTTTATGTTCTTTAGGCATTTTCTGGATTTTGTGTTCAATTGTTTATGAGAAGGGTTAACTGGAACTGAAAGATAGGCAGTTACATCAAGACAAGAGTCCCCACTAGCATGCTCCCCTCTGGAACTCATCAACTCAAATGATACTACAACCTCCAACCTCTCCAGCTACAGAGATTGTAGAAACGCCACAATGGCTAGCCTAAACAACACACACAAAAAAAATTCTCTATGGTTCTAACGAGCATGTAAATATTCCTATGGATTTTCTCACCACTCTCCCGACGAGTCAAAAGAACCGCTGAATGATCCCAAGGGAATTCTGCAAAGCAACCTCAAAATGTAGCCCTCTTCCAGCACTGAGATTTACAGACATTATCTTATCCACATCCAGGCTAACTCACCACATTCTCTACAACGAACAACAAAACTCCAACGACATCACCAATGAGTGGTCACAGTGACTAAGACATTGCTGTATCCCTGTGAAGTCTCCCTGTAATCGCCAACTGGATGAAAACACCACTCTGTCAGGGGTAATCTGCAGATAGCACTGGAGAAAATGTTATCTTGACTAGTTAGGGCAAAGGATGGTGAGACCGCTATAGAAACTCAACAGTCCCTCAGAGTCTGGTGAAAGCCAAATCTTGAGGGATAGTCGAGCTGCTTGGGATAGACCCTTATCTCCAAGACCATAGTCAGAACATAAGATACTCTCTCATGTGAAGGATGGATCTGTGGACCTCTAGAACAGTGGGACCCTGTGGGTCACACTCAGCCAAGTTACTCTGAACTATCCAGGATTCAAATCTGTCCCTTTGTGACACTGTGGGGTGAAGTGGGATCATATTTGTATGTATGTCCATCCATTAAATGTTCTGGCATACAAGAATGATCCATTAAACTCTTGTTGATTCAACAGTTTAGTGGAAGAATGGATGAACATATTTGAAATATAAAATAACAGTTTTATCAACCCTATGTCATCCCCAGTAACAGTCATAGCTTCTAATTTCTTAGCCTTATAGCAACCCTTTGAGGGAGAGAAGTAAAATTCTTCCAACTGTCCAGAGGAGGGAACTGATTTTTAAAACTTGACTCTGCCACAAAATACCAAAGGGCAGAACATTGTTTCCAGAACCTATACCTCATAAGAAATCATTTCTTCAATGGAAGCCTAACTCTCAAAAATCTTCTAAACAAAACTGTAAGATAGGATAAGACATTTTTTAAAAAAATCTTTTGACTATGAGTATAGTCATTTTTTTTTTGACTATGCACTTCAGATGATATAAACCAAAACAAGCCAAGCCAAGCCAAGCTGAACTGAAGAGCAAACCCATCTGGAAGCTGTTATCCCAGAAGGAAGGAGCAAAGGAAGCTCAGAAACCTCAAACTGGAGATGAAGAATGAAGGTCAAGGCGGAAGGAAGAAGAGTTCGGCGGAAGCAAAAGGAGCCAGCCAGCTGAGGGTGACTCAGCACACCGCCTCTGGTGTGTGGTGAGCCTGCTGCTCTGAAGTTTGCATCCCACGGGAGCATGGCTACCCTCTTGGACCACATTATACTACGGAGTTAGGATGCCTGCAGGCTGTGCATTCTCACTTTTGTGTCTCGTCACAGTGAATACAATCCTCCCTGTTTATTTTATCTGAATGCACACTAAAGTAGTAAGGACTACTAATAGTTCTGCTTTTGGTTCTTGTCCTAGGTTGCTCTCTGTTACTATGATAAAACACCATAACCAAAACAACTTGGGAAAAAAGGTTTCTTTGACTTGCACATCCATGTAACAGTCCATCCCTGAGGGAAATCGAGACAGGCTACTGAAGGAAGAAGAAAATGAAACAGAAGGCTGTTTATTGCCTTGCTGGCCATGCCTTGGTTGGTTTGTTTTCTTATATAAACCAGAACTACCACCCCTTTGGTGGTACCACTAACAGTGAGCTAATCCCTTCTATATCAGTAATTAATCAAGAAAAATCCCCCCATAGACTTGGCTATAGCCCAGTGGTTCTCAACCTGTGGGTCGTGACTCCTTTGGGGGGAGGGGCGTCAAACAACCCTTTCACCAGTGTCACCTAAGACCATCAGAAAACAGATATTTACATCACGGGTTCGTAACAGAAGCAAAATTACAGTTAGGAAGTAGCAATGAAAGAATGTTATGGTTGGAGGTCAGCCCAACATGAGGAACTGTATTAAAGAGTTGCAGCATTAGGAAGGTTGACGACCACTGCTCGGTCTGATGGGGGCACTGTCTCAAGTGAGGCTCCCTCTTCTCAGATGACTCTCTAGCTTATGTCAAGCTGAGCAGCACGCCTTCAGATCACAACTCTACTGTCTCACTGTTCACCTAGCTCTGTGAGTTGAAAGGTCACATTAGTCTATCAGCTGTTTCAAGCTCAGTGACGTAAGAAACAGAAGAAGGCAGATGCAATGGAATGTTGAATGGCTTCAGTCACAAGGAGACAATATCCATGCCATGCACTACTACCACCCCACCCCACCCCACCCCACCAAGCTCACTCTCAAATAGCCTGATAACTCTCAAGAAGAAAATATCTTAACATATCATGTTTGACAGTGAGTTGGGAGAAGACACCTGGAAATGTACATAGTAAAGCAGGGAATGGTGAAGGAAGAGACAAGGAAGATCCAGAAGAAGACAGACCTTGGGGTTAAAGGTCTTGTCTTCACAGCTGTGTAGCTGGCAGCAAAGTAAGAAAAATGTAGTTGTGGGCAGAATGCAATTGTGCCAGCCCTTCTCTTTGATAGGAACTCAAGGTTTTCCCTTAAGTTCCTTTAGTTACGTGGTCATTGTACTTGCTTAAAAGACTTACAGCTAAAATAGCCACTGCTTACAGATATCAAGCACATCAAGATAGTGTAGCCACAGCTGAGGAGAATAATACCAGTGCAAATAGGTGAGAGAAAGTCTCCGACACATCCCTTTTCAGGAAGGCAAGGTAGGTGACAATCGAGTGCTTTTCAGATCACCCAGCATGTCTCTCAGACCAGAATCTAAGCCTGGCTCCCAAGTCGTGGAAAATGCTTACTAAAATGCTATCATACCTGATGTCTATCTAATTCAGCAATCAACACTGGCTCAAACAGTTTTCAGGCTAAACCTAATTTCCTAAAAATCTCTAAGAAAGATTATTTTCCACTTCAAAAGAGACGTTATTAGTCCTTAAGTTCTTTGACATCTTTAATGTGTAATCATTATCATTTTTAATAATTATGAATACAAAATTATCGAGAATGCTGTAACTGGCTGGGTGCGGTGGTACACACCTGTACTCTCGGCACTCAGGAGGCAGAAGCAGAGGGCCTCTTGAGTTCCGGGCCACGTGTGGCTGCATGGTGAGACCCTGTGCCCCAGACAGTGCTGGGAAAAAAAAAAAAGCCTGGGAGGGCGGCTTCCCAGTATGAGCCACACTACACAAGCAGATACTCTGGACTTGACAATTCCAATCCTGGAAAAATTATACAAGAGACATCCTTGAACATTTATAACTTGAAATTGATGAAAATAAAATGCACAATTACTTTTATTTTATTTTAAAATTAAAAGTTTGCAAATAAAGTTTTCATCTGTAAAGGGCTAATCTTAGTCAGCGATGCACATAAATGAAATGGGAGACGGGAAATGGGAATGTAGGCAGAAGTATTAGCTACTTCTCTCTGGCTGTGATAAAACACTATGACCAAGGCATAAAATAAAAATCTATTTGGTCTCATGGTTCCAGAGATATTAAGAGTCCATGGTATGAAAGTACAGTAAACAAGAAACACAGGAAGCAAACTTCAAGGAGGCTGTGGCTATGCATGATCTCAAAGCCTGCGCCCAGTGAGATGCTTCCCGCAGGAAGACTGCACCACCTAAGGCTCCCCAAACAGCACCACCAAGAACAAGAAACCAAGTGTTCACAACCCTAGCTTGTTGGGGACATTACTTATTTAAACCACCACAGGAAATGAGGGTCTTTTCGATGAGTTAACACTTTTTTTTTTTTAAGACATATTAAGAGCATGGTAGAGGGTAGCTCCTACTTAATCTTCATTGTGCTGCATAGAGATAGACCAGGGCCATCAAAAAATAAAAAATAAAATAAAAAAATAAAACACATGGTAAAGGAAAATGTTATGGTATTTTCTATTAAATGTGGGATTATGATAGGATGTTACAGTTTTCTGGGTATTTTTTATATAGCATAAATTACATAAACTCTAGAAAGATAGTTGGAAAAATAATAGCATAGTTGAAAGGAAGAAAAGGTCTTCCAAATGAGTGCTTAATAAGTGGGTTTAAGTTATGTGACAGTGTTGCCTAAACAACAACAACAAGATTTAACAGAATACCATGCTGTCTGTTCCCCTTTCCAGACTCTACATCTACATCCAGAGGCAGAAGTTCAGAGTCCTCTGCCTTAGATGATTCCTTTGTCTCCTGTACCATTTACTTTGTCTCAGACCTTAAAGAATTATTAATGCCATCTCACAGTACAGAGGTTTGCTGTTCTAAAGCCTCAAGTCTGCTTTCACGATCAATGGTTTTAGGAATGGAATAGCCCAGAAACGGAAACAATAGGACTTAGGTTCCTAAACCCGCACTAAAGTAAGCCTTGGAGGCCAAGCAATTATGAAGCGGACTGGAGCCACTGGGTCTAATGAGATGAACGTGGTTGAGCACATTACTCAAGGACATCCACATCTTCTGCCTCTACAACAGCTTTTCCCAGTGGTCTGACATATAACCCTGTGCTGTACAGACAGACAACCGCCCACTGTTGGCCTCGGTAAAGCTATACCTTGGAAACCAACCGAGACACAAGGCTATAATCACCAGACCTCATGTCAAGACACAGACCCAACACACGTATCAAGGGATTCACTGTCTCTGACATCTTCAGAACATGGGTAGGGTGCCCTAATGATTCAACTTCCTGCTCAGGGGATCATCCTTAGAATCCCTCACTCCTCTCCTGCTCACCTTGGCCATCCAGTCATTTCAGAAGGAGACAACAAGGAACCGGGCTCCCAGCACATCTAAGATCCAACTTCTTGACCACAGTGAGGAAGACTGGACCAGATTTGAAAAAGCCTAGAAGCCACCAGAGGCATGAGACTCTCTGTACTAGGGCCCATAAAAAACAAAACAACAACAACAGCAACAACAACAAAAGACAAGATAACTCTCGCCTTCCACCAGAACACTAGATTTTAAGGATTCTGCCTCAATCCTTAAATGACACAAAACTTGCACAGTCCAAGATCGGATCCAAATCCTTCCTAAAAAAAATTCCAGAAATGACTTTCCTTGGTGACAAACTACATGGTCCAACAGTATCTCAAGTCACGTTTTTTTGTATAACTCCTTGGGTTCTCTGCAAACTATTTGATTCCCTCTTGATAATTGTGTCCTTTGCCAGGGCTGGGTGTAAAAGAGATAGTTTCTTCTAGAACTAAATATGAGGGCCCATGGCTCAGGAACATAGTCTCAGGTCACCCCCAAACACCACACTCCAATGTGATACCAGCTCCATTACCCATTCATGTTATTTTTAATTTTATACGATGTATTTCAATCATACTCTTTCCCCTCCCAACTCCTCCCAGGGAGGGACGTGATGGATCCAGGCACTTTTTAAATGCACTGGCAGAAACATCGGGCAGACAGGTGTCAGCAAGGTGGAGGGGTCTGTGCTGAGAGTCCCATGCTAGCTGATAGCATTCTTAGCCTTTCTGTTGCCAGAAATTTCGGGGGAGTCCCTTCATGGTCACCAGATGATACCGAGAAAATCAGGATCCCCTGTTGGGATTCTAACTCTCATTAATAAATTTAAAAATGGCCACAAATGTAAGTTGAAGGAAAAGTTTTATTAAAGTAAAAAAATATATATTCAAAACCACTAGGGCAGGCAACCAGTAAACCTCACAACTGCCCAGGAGAGAGAGCCCAATGAAGAAGAGAAAGGCAGAAGGAGCCACGCTTTTGAGTTAAGCTGGCATGATGTCCAGCTGGGCCTGCAAGCCAGGCACTGTTAGGTGGTGCGCGACTATGGCCTTGTGAGCTACTATACTAGGAGACAGGGATTCTGGGAGCATTTTAACATGGCTTAAGGTATGCCCACCTTCCTGGGGTGATCCATCCCTCCTGGGGTTAGCGCCTTGGACAATTAATCCACTCAACTGGAATGAGGCCTCTACCCAGGCTAGGAATTCTATTCCTTTGACTAGGAGATTTCTCTTACTGGTTCCTTATTGCTACCCTAACATTCCCACCTCTGAAAGGTTACCTTGAAGTCCCTTAGGAGGGGCTAGTGAGTTGGCACACTGGTTAAGAGTACTTGTTGCTCTTACAAAAGCCCCTGGTTAATTCCCAGAACCTATGTGATGCTCATAACTGTCTGTAAGTCCAGTCTCACAGGGTTTGAAGCCCTCTTCTGACCTTCAGGGGCGCCAAGCCCAAACATGTTTTACACAAACACGCAGAAAAAGCACTTAAATAAATAAATAATAATAATAATAATAATAATAATAATAATAAACAAAAACAACAATAATGCCTCCAAATCCTTCCTGCATCTCTGGTCTCTGGCAAGGAAAAATTTGCAAAGGCTCCAAGGACAGCCAAGAAAGAAATCGCTTTTCTTTGGGGAACTTTCTACCCCAAAACTGCCTGCACCAATTTCCCCCTCCTGTCTCATCGGCCCCCACTCTGAGGAAGCAACCCCAACTACTGGTACAGCAATGGGGTAATGAACAATCTGGTTTCTTCCAACTGAACGGGTGTCGTCATCATATAATATGGAGCAACCGGACTGCTGTACTTCACTTACTAGAATCTGGTGTGTATCTGACTTCTTCAGTTGAATGAGAAGCAACAATACATGTACTATGCATGCACATGAGGGCTTTAATTTATGTGGGTTTTTGTTAGTTTCTATGATTTGGGAGTGGGTAGGGAGACTAGTTTAAAAGACGTAGCTCATGTATTAGAAAATATCTTTCCATTAAAAGCGGTATTCAGAAAGCAAAGGGGATCTACTCCCCTTTGATGGGTATGAAAAGGCTTCAGAGGAGATGAGTGGTCCCTGGGTTGGCTCAGCCTCATCAGGGTAAGCACTGTCCAGCATCTCCAGTGTGTGTGTGGACCAGTATCATCAATGCGAGCATGGCCCAGCATCCAGCATCACCAGTGTGTGTGTGTGTGTGTGTGTGTGTGTGTGTGTGTGTGTACCAGCAGCAGCAGCACTAAGCATGGTCCAGCAGCATCATTAGTTTAAGCATGGGCCAGCAGCAGTATCAGAGTGTACTTGGCAAGTAGTTGACTGGTTGCTGGAAAATCCAAAGAATTAGTTCCTTAAGGACTGATGACCCCAATACATCCTTCTAGAAATAAAGAACCAAACGCTTTCCTTTTGGACCATGGCCAGTTTCTCATCGTAGGCTCTTACACTCCAAACCAGAAAGACTGTATATTTTTCTCTTATCCCTCTGCATCTGGAAAGCATGTCCAGAGCCCCACAGAGTCCAGCAGCTCCAGGGCTCCTCTCGCTGGGTCACTGCAACTAGCCTTCTTTCAACAGAGGCAACATCAATTTCAAAAGACGCACGTGTGTGCCTTTGGCTTCCGATAGATCAGTAAATGTTTGCCTGTCAGTAATACATCCGCTAATAATGATGCAAAGTGACTCCCATGAGCGACACCAAAACCAGAGAAAGGCTGTAGGCAGTAACCTACCCCAAAGCAACCTGTGGTTCCTTAATATCTTCCTCTTCAGGTACTAGCAATCCTTCCTGTAGCAGTTGCTTTTAACAGTTTTCTCTGAAACTAAATATCATCCTAGCAAGCTGTTACTCCCCACCACAGAGCACAGAACTGCTGAGAACTAATAACTGAGCTTCAAACACCAGGCTTGGCAAACTCTGGCTACCAAAAAAAAAAAAAAAAAAAAAAAAACATTAATCTCATGATGACATTTTAGAGGTCTCCACAAAAATCACATTTCCAAGTGAAATAAATCCAGTCCCCCTAAATTAGGCTGCATTGGAACAAGGAAATAAGCAGCCAGAGCCAGCGATGAATTACACATGGCATGCTAATTGCTAGTTTTATCCAGAAATAGCTGAAGACTGCAGAATTTTTGTTGTTGTTGTTGTTGCTGTTAAAATAACTACAGTCTTTATTCAAGGGTTGAGCAAATGCATCTGATTTACTCGCTCGCTTCAGCTTCTAAACATAATCACATCTATATGTACTTGTTTTGGAGAGAGAGAGAGAGAGAGAGAGAGAGAGAGAGAGAGAGAGAGAGAGAGAGAGAAACCTCAAGGGCTAGGATACAGGTAGCCAGGGAGGAAAACGGGTGGCCAAGAGAAAAGAGCCTGTACTGGTGGGGACTGGCTCAGCATCCTCAGACATGCACATGGGTGAGAAGCTGCTTCACTGCCTGTTTCCTCTGTTGCATCCCACCCAGACCTCACTGAAAAACAGGACCGAGCAAAAAGGATTCCTTAACATCATCTTTAGCATCGTCGTCATTTTCCCCACAGGTAAAGGCTAAAAACGGTGCTGAGGAAACATAACAGCCACAGAAAGCATCTTACCTTAGACACGCTTAGAGTGCAGGACTGAGAAGAGGGTCTTTAGTCAAGTGCTTGCCATGCAAGTGTAAGGACCAGAGCTCAGATCTCCAGTATACACGGAAAAGCTAGGCAGAGTGGGCCATGCCTATGATCCCAGCCCCGGGGAGGCAGAGATGGAGGGATCCAGCCAGTCTAGACGAACTGAAGACCTTCAGCTTCAGTAAGATGTCAAAAAAGATAGAGAGCAACGGAGGTAGAGACCTAAAGTTATCCTCTACACCTGTGTGCACAGGTGTGCACGCACATGTACATGTACACACATACATCACCAAAGAAGAATAAGATGGGGAGAAGGGAGGGAGAAAATTAGCTAACGTACAATTTGCAAGGGTTTAAATGAGAGCAGTCATGAATAAAACGGATACATGGATATATTTTACCGCCGTCCTGGTTCCCTAGCAACAAGGCAAGCATCTTTCCATATGTGTGTGTTTGGTCAAAAAGATTAATATCTCAACCCTTAGGAAGGCTACACTGTGGACTACAAGGTTTAATTTGGAGACTTAGTGCTGTTTAGAAATAACCCACGTCTCATCCACTCCCCGCCGCTTCGAAACATGACCCAGTTTTCTCCATCAGCACATACCCAGGTCTCACTTTCTATAACAGTCCACAGAGAAAACCTCCTCCTGGTCGCCGGCTGTATCATACGCTCTTCTGGGATTAATGAAACTGTGGGAGAAGACGGCCCTTGTTCAAGTAAGTTAACAAAATTTCAGGCTAAATGACATTAAGGGTTTTTTTTTTTTTAATTACAGAATTGTTTCTAATATGCTAAAAGCACATTAAGACTCTTCAAGAGAAAGAGAGAGGTAGCGGGCATAACTAATAAGCACCAGTGATTGGAAAGCCTTTTCTCTACCTCCGAAAATGAAGTTCCTCTGAACACGGTGGCCAGGTTCTGGGCTCACCTTCCTCTCCCTCCAGCTGGCAGCACCCACTCTGCCCAGGACGTGGAAAGTACTAAGGACACAAAATGAAATGATATAAATACTCCTCAAGCTACAAGGCACAGAGGATTTACAGACACTAAAAGGCAAGCCACTCTGGAAGCTAAGGTGCCGGTGATGTGTTTTAGAGCATGAACTAGTTGCCAGCTGCCAGGTCACCACGCCATCTCTGATCCTCAGAGGTGCCTGTTCAGACTTAGAAATGTAAGCTCAGAGTTAGTCTTTAAAAGGATGTTATCACCAGCCTGCACTTTGACCCCATGAACATACACTAGACCAGTGGTTCGCAACAATTCTTTCAGGGGGGTTGTCTATGACCATTGGAAAACACAGATATTTACATTACAGTTCATAACAAAATTAGTTGTGAAGTAGCAATGAAAATGGTTTTATGGCTGGGGGATCATCACAAATATGAGGAACTGTATTAAAGGGTTGCAGTGTTAGGAAGATTGAGAACCACTGCACTATATCTACTTTAATGACTCTATTCGCTGTTAATGAAGCCGAGGAATCCTTGGATAGTGGTGGCTAATAAGGATGATATAAAGATACCAGATCCCCTCATCCTGCTGACACTGAAGTCCTCGGCTCATGGGTAATCCTCACACACACACACACACATTCCTGCCAAATGAACCAAGTGGAAGCATAGGCATCTACCCTGTAACAGGCTCCAGAGGAAGGGAGCTGACCAGAGGAAGCGCCACTAGCATGCAGGTCTCCCCTTCAGACTAGAGGTCATAGCTTATCCCATGCACGTCACATTCCAGAGACGAGGCCAACAGAACACACGGTGTTCCTCATCCCGGGACCTGCAGAGGCTTGGGTCCTTACAACACCATCTGATGTGCCTTTGGAGGTTGGCCTCATGGCTAGAACAGAGCTACAGATGGGAAGGGGCCAGTGGAATTATGAAGAGAGGCTGCTTCCCTCCATACTGGCCACCCTTCTGTGGCCCCACAGGTTACATCTGGACAAAAAACTGTTGACCTTCCAGTCAGGCCTCTCCACAGACAAGCAAGGACCTGAAGCTGAGGAGGATAGAATTCCCTAGGAGCAAAGATTTTTCAGGCAATAGACAGGGATGCATGTCCCGTGACCAGCTGTTGTTGATCCAAGTACACTTTTGAGCTCAAGAAATTGAATTATGTGAGTTCTAGATAAACGAAGGTAGACATAGAAGCCACTTGGCAGGAGCATTCCTTGGTCTCAACACCTCCCCCTCCCTTGAACATTCACCCATGGAGACAGCCGGTGTCTCAGGATTCCTCTCTTCAGAGAAGGCAGTCATCCTTGTCATGCCATAAAGCAGACTTAACAAATATACGGACAAGAATACAAGCCAACAAGTGGTGTGTGATGGAAAAACACAGAGGAGCGACATGTTCCTGAACTACATCTCAGAAGAAGCTGTGATCTCTCCTGGCAGATAAAGAAAGGGCGGGCGGAAGAGACTTCCAAAGCCACGTGACGAGGAAATGGGAAGTCCAAAGGAGCAAGCCTGAGCCTCTCGCCTAGAACATTCATGCATTTTCCCAAAGTCAGGTGATTACAACCTTGCATCTATTACATATACAAGTATATATGAATGTATATATCATACATTATATATCATTGGAATAAACTGAAAGCAACTGCACAGAGAGGAAAATAATGGAATCCTGGGTGACTTCTGTCTTCCTGTCTTTTATTTTATTGCTAAGGATGTGAATTAAATGATAAATAGTGCTTGTAACCCAATATTGCATGTGTGTCAGTAAAAGTATAATTTCCATGACTTTTATTATAATCTCTTAGGAAAACAAAATGAGAAGGCAGGTGAGGCGCGTGCCCGCAATCCCAGCACGGGGCCGCTGAGGTCGGAGGGTTAGAGGTTCAGAGGAGGCCTGGACTACATGCTTCCAGGCCAGCTAGGGGCATACAGCAAAAACCCCACCTCAAAATACAAAGGAAGGGGGCAGAGACAGTGGAAGGGGGAAGAACAGAGAAACATGGAGGAGAAATGGAGGCGGGATGACCAGTGCCAGCCACTGACAGGCACACGGAGGACGGAGCCCTAAAATGCCACATGCTCCGTGGTCAGCCTCTAGCATTGGGTCAGAGGCTTGAGTTTCGGGCTTGCCAGAGTCCACCTCCCCTGCTTTTAGGAACCCTGGAGCTGTGTTCGGAGATGGAGCTTCTATTAGCTTGGCACTGTAGCAGGAAGGGGAACAGGATGGCTGAAGACCCGTTCTACAACGCTATGTGACATGGCTAAAAAAATAAACCCTTACTTCTGTGAGCCTAATAATGTTATGCTGTATATCTTTTTTCTTACATTTATCCTTTTTATGTGTGTGAGTTTCCTGCCTGCGTGTGAACACGAGGGAAGGACACAGAGGCTGGGAGAGGGCGCCAGATCCCCTGTACTGTAACAACAGACCACAGCGAGCACCACAGGGGGTCTGGGAACCAACCCTGGGTCCCCAGACAGCACTCTGGGCCATCTCTCCAGCTCTTCCTTTTCACCCTCTAAAACATTTATATGTTTATCTGTGTAGGGTACAGGCACACGTGCCACCCCACACATGGAGAAGTCAGAGAATGGCTTTCAGGAGTCAGTTCTCTCCTTCCACCATGTGGGTTCCAGGGATCGAACTCAGGTCAGACGGGTTTGCTGCAGGCATCTCTACCTTCTGAGCCATCTCCTCGGCCCACACTGTTTCTGAGTTCCAGGCCTGCCTTCATGACTCCTTCATAAAGGAGGATAAAGAGACGAGTCCAGAATGAGGTAAAGACAACAAATCTGAGTCTGTCTCCTCATCGCTGGACTACCACGCTAGTGATCCAGGATGTGTGGAATACTGCATCCCTCTCTACCTCAACCATACCGTTCAATTGTTAATGCTTTCCAACAGGGAGTATTTGGTAATTATTCACTGAACGAATTAGTAGGTGAATGCACTGGTTAGTATACAAAGACCACCACTCGGTCTTATCTTCGGATGGCCATCTTGGTAGCACAGGGGTTGCTGGTTTTACCATTTGGTTTTATGGAGCACCACAGATTGAGCCTCAGCTGGAGAACGTGAGGCTGTCTGCCAACACAGACTGGCTGGGGCAGAGAGAGTGGCGCGGAATGGAACACAACCGCACAGACGTTCTCTCAAGGGGCTATTTTGCTGTGACTCAGAGGCCCAAACCCCTACCGGTCCTGGCACTCTGCTCTAGTTCCCTGTAACTTTTTATTGCCTGTACACAGAAAATTCCTCACACTTAGTCAGCCTCAGGAAATTCAGTTCCCTATGTGTCATAACAGAGCAGCACGCAGGGCCCTTGTGCGGGACTTTTGCTCAGGTAGCCAAGATGCAGAGCAGGGTCTGTAGGTCTGCTCTGATGCTGGAAAGGGTGGGCCTGATATAGACTGTGCCCTGAGCATTTCTTAGTCCTCCTATCACAGGAGCAAAGATTTGAAGGTAAATAAACAGCAGTTGGGGAATAAAAGCCCTTGAGTTTGATGCACTCAAATTTCCTTTTCATTTAATTTTATTTTTTTACTTATTCACTTTACATCCTATTCACTGCCCCCTCCCAATTATTCCACCCCTCCCCTTTTGTTTAATACTCTAATTTCTTAAACTTTGCCAACTATTTTACTCCTTATTATGATGGCTCACTAGATGTATTATGACCACCAAAAAAAATAAAGATATCTGATAGTGAACAATAAAAAGTTCCCTCAAGACAATCTGAATTTGTAGCTTCACAAAAACGAGAATATATGTATTCCAGTATACAAATAAAGGACCCCCAAAATGATCAACAGATACAGAAATTATCAGTTCTTCTGGTCGAGCAGAAATTTTGACAGTTCCAGGGTTGATTTTCCCAGAATAATATATAGAAATACACGGAGGAATGCTTAGTATCTGACACAAACAATGGTTAAGCTGGAGAAGATTGCTTTAAACGTATAAACCAACCACAAGCTAACCTTCCTGGGCATGCAAAGTGTCCACACTTTTCTACTGGGGACAGACAGAAATGGCCAGTGTCTTCTGTCTCTAAGGATCAGAGGCATGAGATCACTGGGAATAAGGAAACAAAGTCACCTGCTCTGATGGCAATGAGTGGAACGGATATGGCACCGGTAAAGGGGATAGAACTCTGTCTCCCAGGTACACACAGATAGGCAGGTGGCAGGTCTTCCCCCAGGGGTGTGACCCACCCATGTCTACCCATGCATTAGACTATAAGGACAGGACCAACAACAGCTCTTCAAATCTCTTCAAATCATTTGGGGGCTTTTAGCAACAAGAACTTGGGCTCTGTCCTCCTTTTGTTGTTGTTGTTGTTATTGTTGTTGTTTACAATTCACAAGGCCCCATATTCAATGTGAAATGAAATTGAATGAATTTTATGGGCCGTGTCCCATGGGGCATTGGATAGTAACTACAAGCCTTAAAATGAACTCCAGGATGCCCAGCAACCACTGAACCTCTCCCATGATGCTCTAGCATCTACATGAAAGTCATGGATACAGGAAGCCTTCTTCAAGTAAGAGAAACACGACCCATTCCTAGAAGGCTAGGTACCCAAGTTCACCAAGAAAGCATCTAATGAACTACGACCCAGTCCTTTAAATCTTCTCTCTCTACTGCAGCACCAAGAGCTCACACAACTAGATCTGCTGCTGGGCAGAAATCCCCGATATGGGGACAGACGGTCTCTAAATGATTTTATCAAGGACTTACTCACATCAGTATTAGTTACTTGGACTGCTGTGATCACTGTTTCTGATAGAAATAACTGAAGAAAGGTTTGGCTTGGTTCGTGGTTTCAGAGGGTCTTGGTCCATTACAGTAGAGAAAATGAGGGTAGACTACCAGAAGCACGCAACAGAGGCTGTTCACACCATGGTGGACCAGGAGCCAAAGGTGCAAGAGAAAACAGGGATGGAGTTAAAACCTTCAAGGACACCTACCCCATAGTAACCTACTCTAAGCTAGCCTCCAGATCCTAACCTTTCGTTCTGCAGCCTCCAAACACAGGACCAGATGGAACACCTATGCTCAGAGGGTAAGCGGGTGGGATGCATTTCAGACTCAAACAACAATCTCTCCCACTTCCTAAAGTACTTCATTCAGCCACACAGCAATTCTTTTTTATTCATGTGTCTGTGTGGTGTACACGAGTGGGAGTATGCATGTTCGCATGTGTGTGGATGCATGTATGTGTAGGTGGGTACGAGTGCATATATGTGCCTGTGAGGCCCCAGGTTGACAGGACTCTTCCTTGATTGCTCTTTCAGCTTATTAAGAGAGACAGGGGCTCTCAACCCCAAGGACACCGACATGGCTAGTCTCGCTAGCTGGTTGTTTAGGGATCTCTTACTTCTGTCTTCCTAGGCTGGAGTTACAGGGGAGCCACCATGCCCGCCTGGCATTTACATGCAGTCCAAACTCTTCCACCCCTCCTGCTTGCCCTTAACCACTGAACCAGCTCCCAGGAACCCCGGCTGGCAATTCTTAATATCAATCTTATGTAGGCTTTCTCTACCAGTCACCCAAAGATGGAGTCAGAACCTTTCATTCCACTGTGATTGAAAAGTAGGCGACCCTACCAGAAAAGCTTCGACTTATGATTAAACAACCAAATCAACTACACCGCACTAAATTCTACCTGTGTATTTTCCAACTCCTTAAACCGTTCAATGTCCTGTTATCTCTTTAATCTCTCCTAACACTGTCAGCCATTGCACACAAGTTCTTGGGTAGGGTTTCTATTGCAGTGATAGAACACTCTGACTAAAACTAACTTGGGGAGGGAAGGATTTATCCATGCCTCAGGTCACATATCATCACTGAGAGAAGTCAGGGCCATACTCAAAGCTGGAACCTGGAGGCGGGAGCTAAATAAAGGCCATGGAGGAATGCTGCTTACTGGCTTTGCTCCCCCCCCCCCCCGGCTTGTCCGTTTACCTTTTCATACAACCCAAGACCACTGCCTGGGGTTCCTCCCCGCGGGCTGAAGTCCCCAAATCAATTATCAATCAAGAAAATGTTCCTCAGACTTATATCCGGGCTAATCTGCTGGAGGCGTTTCTCGGCCAAGGTTCTCTCTTTCCAAATGACAAAAATCACAAACAAGCACAAACACTACAGTAAGTCTCACACATTCTCACACTGCCTCATTTGTAAAATAAAAATAAGGTGAATAAATAAAATAATAAAGTGAAATCATAAGATTTAGTACCTGAGATGTAAATTGCATTGTGTCCTAGAATGGAACTCTTTTGAGAACTCAGATACTGATTAAACAGACTTGGGGAACACCTGAAACAATTACTGGATAAGGTGGAGACTGGGACCCTTACAAAGATGTGGAAAATTCCTCTCAGTGGAACCCCCAGCACCAGTGCAGAACAGGGCAGGGCTGCAGCTTCTTTTAAGACCCAACTGGTATATCTAAAAGCCCTAAAGCCAGACCAGCTATAACCTCACCAAGAGGCTGCATCTCCACACTGCTTTAGTTCTTCTGCCAAAGCTGCATGTCTTTGCTTTTTTTTTTTTTTTAGGTGTGTTTTTAATGCTTCTAAGTAAAACATTTACATCAGTAAGTCCTCATGTTTGTTTGTGTCTCAAAGTATACAAGGAATGACCTACTGCCAATGTTTACAAGACTGCTATTATGACCCTCAACTTGCCTGGAAGCAGTGGTTTTTAAAGAGAGCTTCATAGCCAAGCAGTGGTGGTGCACATCTTTAATCCCAGCACTCAAGAGGCAGAAGCAGGTGGATCTCTGTGAATTCGAGGCCAGCCTGCCCAAATAGAATGAGTTCTAGGACAGCGAGGTCTATACAGAGAAACCCTGTCTCAAAAAAACAAAACAAAACAAAACAAAAAAACAAAAACAAAGAGATTCATTTGCAGTATAACATTGGCCACAATATTATACTAACTCCTTTATGGATTTTTTTCTTTCTTTTTTCTGTTGTTCACATTACTAATATTTCAGCAATATTACAGCCAAAGTCAGGGATTTTGTCCCTTCAGCAACTAAAATGCCCATTGCTGTAAGTTTAAGATCCTGTTAGCCGTACTGCTGTTAATAAACCCTGTTAGTCTGTACTGCTGTGACTCTGAGAAACAGCTCCAACATCAATGGCCAGAAACAAATGTCAATCAAGGCCTGTCCATTAAATAGAAGCAGAACAATCCTTTATTCGGATTTTTGGCTCAGTTGATGGGAAGTATCTAAGGAGATACTTTGTTAACTGAAACCAAGGGGGAACATTTATTTGCTAATGGTTTTTATTATTTTTTTTTTGGCTGGGTTATATTTCACTTAAATTTAACTGGAGGGTTATCAACTACCTGCTGTAGCTTTACTGTCTTAAAGAAACCACAAATCACAAAGTCTAACTGCAACAAATTCTTCAGTTCATAATGTGAAACAAATGCAATTCCCATGCCACAGTCTCCAGGGAGTCTCCAGAATTCTCTTTGGGGAAGGTGACAGTGATGTCTGGTCATTTACCTGATGGGTTGTGGGTCTACATGAGATTTTATTTAAAAAAAAAAAAACCTCAAATTAATAAACTCAAACTAGTTAACAAATATGTTAGATTCCATCTCTTGGTCTCTTTTGATAGCAAAAAAAAAAAAAATCGTTGTTTTTTTTTTTCTGTATTTCATCAATGCTATTAGCATTTCTTCAACTGCATAGCCCTGACTTTTTCACCACAGCAGTCAAGGTCCAAGAAAGATATATGCAGGTAAAATGTAGAAAATGGTGACAATTCAGACCCCGGGGGAGGGAAGAAAAACTGTTCCATACACATCTGTTTGAGCCTAGACAAACCTCAGAGGCCTAGTGTCAAGCAGCCTCTCCCAGACACCGTTTGTAGTCATCAGCTGAGCATCAGCAATCAGCCTTGGACACAAAGAAAGACCACACGAAACGAGTAAGTCGCTCCACTAGAAAGCCCGCGTAGAGGAGACTAGTTGACATTCCTGTTTTGATTGAACTCATTTGTTGTTTTCTTTATGCATATTTACATCATTTCTCCCTCCCAACCCATCCATGTCCTCCCCTGTCAAATCCATGACCCCCTCTCCTTTAGTGTTACACACACATACATGAGAATAAAGGAACACAAGCGGCTGAGTTCAGCCCGTGTTGCTAGTGTGTGTGTCTGTTTTACCAGGTGACGTGTCGAATCATCTATTTGTGTTGTTACATCACACAGTCTACAGTCCGATCCCTTCCACGCCTACCTTGCCTAGATCATCCTTGGCCCACACTCAAGACATCTCACATCTGGCATCATTAAAAAGATTTCTCTAATGGCCCTCACACCTCATGCCTGAAAGTGGTCCTACCTCTGGGGAGATCAGAACCTCGCTGAGCATTCCTTCAAAGCCCTAACGTTCTCCCAGGCCTGGATATGATACCATGGAATTCAAGGATGCCTCCAGATTCCTAGGAGTCAAAAAATGTTATCTTTGTGGCAGGGAGATGGCTCACTGGGTAAAAGCATGTATTGCTCAGACACAAGTACCCTAAAACTCACGAGAATCCAAGCACTGTAGCACATGTCTATAATTTCAATGCTCACACAGAGAGACAAGATATGGAGACAGGCAGATCCCAGAGAGCCAGCTAGCTCGGTGTTGGCAGCAACAAACAAGAGATTCTGTATCACAGTGGGAGACTATGAACAATATTCAAGGCTGTGCTCTGACTCACACACGCAAAACTGTGGCCCGGGTAATCCCACACTAACATCAACACACAGCACACATACACAGATTTTTAAAACAACAACAACAACAACTATTTTTAGGTTGCTCCATCTTCCTGCCCTTTCTGTATTGGATCCAAAGAGAACTTAGCAAACTACTTCCATCTGGAAGAATCTGTAATCGTTATACAGCTCTGCGGTGACAGTTTTTGAAAGGGTGGTCCCTGTACACCAGCAACAACAGGGCTTTAGGAGGTCATCTTCCTTGAAGGGCATGCTCGCCCAGCAAATGCCCTCCCAGATGCACCGAGTGTGACTTTGCTGGGACCGCTGAGACGCAGTCTGTTACAACTGGCATCGGTTGCCACGAGCAAGCGCTAAGAACCTGACCCTGGCAAGGCACATTTTACACTCCAGTGCCGCTCATCTGGGTGATACCAAGTGCGGAGGCGGGGGGGGGGGGGGGAGGCAGAGAAGGAAGTACCAGAGCCCGATGCCATGCACTGTGCCCAAGACACCCTGGCGCAGGAACGACATCACCCACACAGACAGACCAAACCCACGAAACCAAGTTTTCAAACTGCGCTGAGCATGCCATAAAAAGCAGTTCTATTTCTAACCTCCCGCACCGTGGAAAAATACAAATGGTACCAAGCAACTGAGACTCTCTGAAAGTCTTATTTTATCCTCTTTCCCCACACCCACACACCCAAACCTCCCCCACATCAAAAGATCTTAGGTGGAAAATTTGCTAGCTTTTTTCGAAGTTTGACAATACTGTGATCAACTGACGAGGCTGCTGGCGCACTTGGATGTAGAAGAATTTGCTAAAGGCATTTTTCTGTTACAATTGTGGTTGCCTACTTGATGAAGGGGGAATAAAAATGTCATTTGGTAATCGACGGGCAGAGGACTGACGAGACAGTTCCATTAGGAAGTGCCTGCCCTGCAAGCATGAAGCCCTAAATTCAACACCCAGAGCCATGTAAAAATTTCTAAATTAAAATGTTTTAAAGGCGCCCCTGGTGCTGCATGCTTAGAATCCCTGTATGAAGAGACAGAGGCAGGTGGATCCCTGGGACTTGCTGGCCAGCCAACCTCTTCACTGTGGCAAGTCCCAGTCCAGTGAGAGACCGTGTCTCAGAAAAGGTAGATAGATCGTGACTGAAAGACACTCAAGGTTGCTCTCCGGCCTCCACAAACACAAACGTTACGGAACAAAATAAAGGATGGTGAGTGAAGCAGATAGAAGCCCCAGGGTCTCAGGCCGCGGACGGAGGGCTCGTGACGGCTCGTGACGTGTCTCTGAGGTTTCATCCTTCGAGCCTTCACCTTTGCATTCCCCAGCTTTTCAAGGACATGCCCAGTGTTCCTGACCCTTGTGCAGTGTTTCTGCTTCTCCCAGTGACACTCTTAACCCAAAGCCAGAGAATGGAGAAGGGGAGGGGGAGGGGCACTACAGCTTCCTGACTCCCATTCCACAGTCACACAGTCACAGGACAGACAGACGGCAAGAGGGTGGGGTTTCCAGACAAAGGGAGATCCTGAGGGAGCCCTGAAAGAATTCAGGAGTCCTCTGAGAACCCAGGAGGACAGGGAAGGGATCTCCCCAGGCCTCCTACTTCTGGTACCTTTGCCCTCACCTCCCAAAAAACCAACTTGGAGGATAACCCATCACTGCCCAGCTTCCGCTGCGGCTTCCACAGGGATCGTCTGTTCAAGGGGGCGCACCTCAGGCCCGTTACAGTGAGCTCAACTGCTCCTGGTTGGGCTCCTTCTCGGCATCCACCCGTTTCCTTGTGCACCACAGACATCATTTTGTTCACACACATCACTTTATTTAGCAGGCGCAGATGACGGAACACAAATGCTTTCCCCGGTACTGCTGGCCTTTGATCTTGATTTTTTTTTTTCCTTCTTTTAACATGATCGCAGGAAGTTCAGGTCAGAGAAGCACAGTGTTGAATAGGGTTGTTGGTTAATTGCTGAGTGTTTCTCAACGTGGCTGCCTGTCCTCCCCACTGAGCGAGGAGCTTGAATGTATGATGTAATTAGGGATGTGTGATGTAATTAGGAATGTATGATATAATTAGGAATGTATGATGTAATTAGGGGTTTCCTCACCTACAGCTCAGCAGCCCGGTGCTTTGCCCATTTCCTAATACCTGGCTCTAGCAAGATGCCCCCTCCAGTGTTTTCGGAGACCTGCTCAGTCCCTGGGGCAGACAGACAGCACTTCTGTCTGTCTGCTGCCTCTTCCCATATACGTATGACCCATGATGGACAGCTGGCTAGCATCAGAACAGAAAATGACAGCTGACATTTTACTGACCATTTAATGTGTATCAATGCTGAAATTAACCTTTTCAAAGAATTCTACAAGATAAATCTCCCATAAGATAAGAAAAACTGAGACTCCAGGTGACAACTCGCCCAGGGTATAAAATGAAGAGACATGGCGGGGCTGGACTCAAGGCAAAGTCTGCAAGTGCAATATGACCAAGGTGCACATGCCTTAGGAGTCTCCGGGAGGACTGAACCTTTCAACTACTTAATAACAAGCCAAGCACAGGGACTCAATCAAACCCACCTTCAAAGCCAAGTCCAAATTAATCCACTGCACCCAAAGACAGCCGCGGTACAATGAAGGCGGAACCCTCCCAGAGAAACGGAGCAGAGAGAGCAGCCGACACCTGTCCAGAGTGCTCACCACTTAGGAATGTCTCGCGGTCCAGCTGTGAGCTTTACGAGTAACAGAGCAAGTATAAATTCCAGGACAGCCAGCTGTAAGAGTCTATTTTAAAGTGTGAAAGTCCTGACAGCACCTCAGAATCAAAAGTCTGCGCTTGGGAGTGCCCGGGAGCGCTGGAGCGACACACGCTTGTGCAGCGAGCTCGGGCAGCCCTTCAACGGCTCCCGTTGGCGGCGAGGAACAGAGTTTCGCTTTTAACCTAAAAGCCACATACGGTACCGTAGTCAAGAGAAAGTTTTCCATTACCAATTTTAAAGTTGCTTAAAATAGTTGACAGAATGAGGTAATCCCATATAAGGAGAGGAATCAGATACTTATGTAATTTTCAAGAATTATTGCTACTTTTACCAAAATTTTGTAAATCAAATTTCACAGTCCTTTGGGGCATAATTCAGCGGTATGTTCGCTTACTTAGGAAAACGACATGCAGACAATTTTAGGCTTGGGTGGGCGAACGTAAGGAGGATGCACGTGAAATGAAGACAAATGTTAAACAGCGCTCACACTCGCCCCGCCGGGCCTTGGGAGAAGACGTCCTCGTACTTGAAGCTGGTAGTAAGCATGCCAAATTACCTCAGGAAAACCACCAGCAATCATTGCCGGTCAGCAAAAACAAGAGATTCTCCAGCCCCTCGGTGTTCCGTCCCGTTCGTGGAGAGATCACACAAATCTACGCACACAGCCATGTGTAGCAGCACCGAGCACTCCTGAGTGTGCTTCTTAGGAGTGAGCGCTTGCCAGCTACCCTGTGAGACGATTCAGCCAGGAAGGAACTATGTATAAACTGAACTCAACTCTCCCATAGAGAGATGAACTGAACACACCCTGAAGTAGAATGCAGTCTGCTGAACAATTCATGATGTTCAGCACTGTGGAAGGCTGAGAAAGGTCCAATTAAATTGAGGGATCCGTATAAACGAATGAAAAGGTACACAGAATCCTTCCTCATGCCGCAAATCAGGATCCTCACTGAATCCCAACTGTACTTTTTTCAGAGCCCAGGGAGATCCTTATCAATTAATGACATTTGATGCAAATTTTATTGAGTTGGGTTAGCATACCAGATACTGGTCTGGACCAGCCACACGACCACGCCACCAAAAGAGAGGATGGAATAGAAGCCCAGGGTCTGTCCTGGACCTTGGAGAACAAGTGTGGAACTTGTTATAATTAATGAGTCTACCTTCTAAAGCAAATTTTTAAAAAGAAAGAGAAGGGGAAGGAAAGAGGGCAAGAGGGAAGGTATACTCTGAAACTTTGTAGAACACTATAGAACTCCTTACTTTTTTGAAAATTATCAAACATCTTCATTTGATGCTAGGAAACATCAAATGAAGACAGTCAACTAGGCATGACCAGAATCAATAAAATCACTTAAGAGTCAACATAACAGAGGTAAAGCAAGCAGCAGACAAACCGGAGCCTAGGGGCCGAGCCCTGCATCCTGACTGACGCCCCCAGGACTAGCTCTGAATCTAGCTTTACACCAAAGGATGTCCGAGTTACCAAAACATGTAGTTATCATCTACATTTTACCTCCATGTATCCCAAGTTTCCGTCACTTAGACACACAGACAGAAAACAAAGGCAACTTAAGGGCGGCCAACCACGTCACACAGACCAGCACCATCAAACTCGGCTTCACAAACATGAAAAAGAACGCAGCTCACCTCTGAACTAGGCGAAGCCTGAGGTCCGTTCTTAAAAACAGTCCAATAGGAGGATGGGGCCTGGGGCTGCAAACGTAGAGCCGGAAGTGCTGGAAGAAATACAGAGAAGTTTGGTGAGTTGATTTTTTATTTCTCTCAGTTCAACCCAAGTTCCAAAAAACAACTATTTGAGAGCTGTCACAAAACAAGGCACAAATGTCAAAATAAATAAAACTAAAATGCAAACATAAACACTAAGGGAGTTATACATTGGGGGGAACAGAGAGATTCATAAATCTGGGGTGAAGGATATGACTACATTGGGATCTTTTCCAGGAGCCATCGAGAGCAGTAAGTTCTCATCTCTACATCAAAAGACCCACTTGGCCCCCCAATAACAGAAACTTTGTCTTCAATGAGAAGTCACAAACAATGGACAGTGCCTTGCTGGACCGTTTCCCTTTTTTAATTATTTTATTTACATTCCATTCGTTTCCCGCTCCCAGATTCCCCCTCCACACAGTTCCTCATCCCATTCTTCCTCCCCCCCTTGCCTCTGAGAGAGCGCTCCCACATACACCAGGCCTCCCCTTTCCCTGGGGCCTCAAGTCTTTTGAGGATAAAGCACATCTTCTCCCATTGAAGCCAGACCAGGCAGACCTCTGCTACTTATGTGCCAGGGGCCTCCGACCAGCCCATGTATGCTCCTGCTTGGTGGCTCTGGGAACTCCCTTGGATCTGGGTTAGTTGAGACTGCTGGTCTTCCTAGGGGGTCACTTCCCCCTTCAGCTTCTTCAATCCTTCTAATGCAACCATAGGGGTCCCTTACTTCAGACCAATGGTTAGGTGTAAGTATCTGCTTCTGTCTCAATCGGTTGTTGGTAGGGCTACTCTGAGGACAGGCATGCCAGGCTCCGTCTGTGTCTTTGGTTACTGCGGACCTCCTGGGAGGCACGCAGGCTATAGATTGTGGGCAGGTATTGGGCCACTGATCTGGACCAGGTGAGGAAATGGACCGGAAGGAAGGTCGACTGTTTTCTTTTTAAATTCAGATAGGTGGGTTTGTCTGTAGCAATGCTGCTATTATTGTTGTTTATATGTGTCCATGAGTGCAGGCACAAGCATGCCGTAACATGTATATAGAAGCCAGATGACAACTTCCTGGAGTTTCTCTTTGCGCTGCGGGGTGTAAGAGCCAAACTCAGGCTCTCAGACTGACTGACGAAGCATCAAGTCATGTAGGTGGCAATCTCTCTCTCTCTTTGAAATAGGTTCCCCCTTTATAACCTAGTGCTGGCCTCTGACTTGAGACAATCCTACGGTTTTAGCCTTCTGTGTAGCCTGATGAAAAGACCATTTCCCTTCTTAAGAATCCAAGTTACCTTGAGATAACTCAGTGCACCTAATATCCAACAGTAAAAGGAGGCAAATCTGAGTGTACCTCATCCCTTCCTGGAAACAGGTATCTAATCCTATGCAGCAGTGACACTCTGACTAGGAAGACACTGTGATTGTACCCACAAGGCTGCCTTTCTGTGTCTTCCCATCCTGAAAGTAAAGCATCTTTGGTGCTTCCAGGGGTTGCCGGGTTCCCACCATCTACCATTAAAACCTTTATCCCAACTTAGGGAGCAAACTCTAGGTAATGCCATTCTGGTGGGATCGCTGTGCCTCACCCGTAGGTGTGATCCACTCAGTGACCTCCTGTCTCATGAAGCCATTGCAGGTAAATCTCTGCCTTTGACAAAATGGGTACTTCTTAACACCCAGCATGTGGGTACATAGGATACCCTCCCTCAAAGGTAGAAAAAGCAGCCGTCTGTGACATCTGTGTGCCACACTGCACTTTGCAAGAGATTCGTCCCTCAAATCATGTTCCTACCATATGTCACTCCCCAGTGTTCAGCCAATGCAAAGGTATGCAGATAAAAAGTGACTGATAAAGGACACTGTGAGACTCCTGTGGAAGTCTACTCCAAACCCAGGAGCCAAACCCTCCCTGTTATTATTATCTATCTGCGTCCTATCCATATAGGAAATGTACAGAATCTAGAGCAGGCTACTAAGGCCTCAATCTTAGCACCTTATGTAAGAGTCTTGAATTGTAACGGAAGCGAGGCTGCCTCACTGAGGAACTAAGGCCACATGGAAAGACCTGAGGAGCCTCTAGGACCCAGCTAGAACAGTCCCAGCTGACAGCAAGCAAAGGAGCAGTGACGTCAACCCTACAGTTAGAAGAAATCGAATTCCGTCAACCACCAACAATCTTGGAAAAAAATCTATTCCATGCAAAGCACAGCCTACCTGAGCTCTTAACTTCAGCCCTAGGAGAACTGACCAGCTCAGCCATGGAAACGAAGATAATAAATAACTGTGCTGGTTTAAAACACCAAGTTTATTATTTAAAAAAAAAGACTATTTTATTCAGAAATATAAAATGAACATGCATTTTATAACATAGATAAGTGAAATACGTATTTATATGTTAAACACATGTGCAACTCCGTTGATGAGAATCCATCAACCATGAATATCTCTCACTCAACTAGGACCACCCTACAGGAAGGAACTACATTGCCGGTATCCTGAACTCATCAGTGATCTCTAACGTATTGTTTGCATGTGCGGCTGTGTATGTGAGTGTATATGTGAGTGTGTTGTGAGCAGGTATTTGCATATTGAAGTCAGAGGGCAACCTTGAGTGTCATACTCAAAGTTGTCTGCCTCCTTCGAGACAGGTACTCTCAGTGGCCTGAAAATCACCTTAGCTTGGTGAGCCAGAGAGCCTGGAGGATCCTCTTGTTTCTGCTTCCCTAGCATTGGACTCATAAGCAGCTCCCGACATGCTTAGGACTTTTATGCGGATCCCAAGGATCAAACACAAGTCTTCATGCGTGTGAGGCAAACACTTTACAAGGAGAGCCATCCCCTCAGGGCTAGTTTTTAATTTCAACAGTTATGATTAGTCAACTTCTATAAAACACAATATGGTCATAGCATCTGAATCCATTCAATCCTTCAGAGTAGGGGTCAAAGATTCAAACTTAATTTCAAAATAGGCTGAACGATAGTTAGCCTCACAGTTTTTGACTGTGAACCTGAGTCAGTGGTTAGGAATGTCTTGCAGAAAGTGGCAAGGTTAAACTGTAGAGAAAAGTAGTAGATGTGCGGAGAAGGCTGGCCTCGATCCAGGGTAGGATGCACGCCTGTAAACAGAGTGACAGAAGGGGCCAGACAGAGTGAAGGGGTGGCTCTGACACAGGGTACAATGCCAGGGGGCACACAAAACCCATCAAGGGCAGTGGGAACAGGGAGCAGGCCAGCAATGAACTAGAGTAGGGTGCATAAGAACCCACAACAACGCCCAGGTGAGAAGTGGACCAGACTTGACCCTGGGGTAGCTTGCCCAGGTATGTGGGGACCTGCAACACACATACTGCTGTGAGAATAGGCAGGCTGGGTCTGACCCAGGGTCTGAGTCTTCTCCGAGCATTGCAACTGTCTTCATGTAAAAGAAGGTTAACTTGAAAGAAAAAGGGGAAGGAAAGGAAGTGAGATAGAAAAGGAGAAAGGAAAGACAATCTCCATAGACTGACCTGACTTCAGATGCAAAAGTCTCAGTGCAGAAACAGACAACCCACAGCAAAAGGGCAGCATGTCTCCTCCAAAAAATTACTCCAAAAATTACTGACTCCATGGTGACGAAGCCCCAATGAGAGTGACTTAGAAGGACTGCCAGACAAAGAATTCAAAGGAGGGATTACAGAGAGCCTCAGACAACTCAAAGAAGGCACAAATGCACTCCAAGAGCACAAAAATGAACAGCCAAATGAAATAAAGACATCAATTCAAAATATGAAAATAGAATCCAATAAAGAGAGAACTGCTAAAGCAAAGCCAAAGGAAATGATGATGGAAACACGAACCTCCATCAGCCCAAATACCAACAGGACTAATCGATCACAAGGTGAACAGAGCATCAAGGTTCGAAGGCAACATGAGAGAATTAGAGCATTGGTACATGAACAGAATATGGGAAGGTTTGGGCCACCATGAAACCACCAGTCATTGAATTGTGGACATACAAGGAGGGGATTTCCATTCCAAAAGTATAGAAACAGCTTTCAATAATAAAGCCAAAAGAAAAAATTTCCCAGATCTAAAAAAAAAGAGATGTACATCTGGGGGAGGAGGAACTGGAGATAGTCACTGAAGAGCCCCAGATACCAGGGAACGGAGAGGCTCCCAGGACCCAATGGGGATTACTTTAGCCAAAATGTGCAGTGAAGGGAAGACAAACCACCTCCAGTAGATAGACATGGCCCCAGTTGAGGGGTGGGGTCATCCACCCATTTCAAAGTTTTTAACCCAGTAATGTTCTTTTCCCAGGGAAAGACGGGGACAAAAAAAAAAAAAAAATGGAGCAGAGACTGAATGAAGGGCCATCTGGGGACCGCCCCACATGGGGATCCATCCTGTCTGCAGATATCAAACCCCAACATTGCTGCTGTTGTCAAGAGGCGCTTACTAACAGGAACAACAAGGAACATGGCTGCTCCTTGGGAGGTTCTGCCAGCAACTGACCAATGCAGATGTGGATGCCTGGAACCAGCCATCAGACTGAACTCAGGGAACTCAGTTGGGGAAGAGCTGAGGGGGATTACAACCCCATAGGGAGAACAATGTCAGATGGCTGGACCACCCAGTGCTCCCAGGGACTAGACCATCAACCAAGGAGTATACAGGGAGGGATCCATGGCTCCAGATACATATATAGCAGAGGATGGCCTTGTCTGACAGCAGTGGGAGGAGAGGCCCTTGGTCCTGTGGAGGCTTGATGCCCCAGAGTAGGGGGATGCTGGAGGGGAGGAGCAGGAGAGGGTAGGTGGGTGGGGGAGCACCCTCAGAGAGGCAAAGGGGAGGGGTAGAGGGTGGATGTGGGAGGGAGGGTTTGTGGAGGGGTAATCAGGAAGTGGGATATCATTTGAGATATAAACAAGTGGAGTGATTAATTAAAAAAAGAAAGAAACATCAGACTATTAAGTAAAAAAGACCAGAAAAGACATTCCCCATGTGATACTATAATTAAGCCACCAAAACCTAGACTAAAGAAAGGTTACTGAAAGCCGCAAGAGAGAGGGGCAACGTTACACAGAAAGGCAGAGCAGTCCTTGCAACTGCTGATGACGCAGTAGAAATTTTTGAAAGCCAGAAGGGTACCCACCTACCCGGACGGTCATACTTGACTATCTATCATGACAGAAGGAGAAGTAGAAACTTTCCACAACAAAAATAAACTAAAGGAATTTATGACCACTAGTCCACAGAGACACTGGAAGGATTCTGGACCGAAGAGAACAAACACTCCCAAAAGGCCACAAAGAGAAAAGACCAGGACACAGCTGGTCAAAGGGAGTTTAAAAAAACACCACAGAAGCAACAAAACGTCGGGAAATCAAAACACGTCTGATTCTCAATAGTAAAGTCTGACTATTAATGGCCTCAGTTCTCCCAACCAAAAAGATCTAGGCTAACAGAATGGATTGGAAATAGGACTTATCTTTTTGCTGCCTTCAAGAAAGGCTGCTTACCCTCAAAGAGAGAGACAGACATAACTTAAGGGTTAAAGTTTAGAATCCAAGCGAATGGAACGGGGGGGGGGGACGAACACACGTTGCTGTTGACAAGAGCATGCAGTTAGTGTCAGCTATCTGACAAAATGGACTTTAAATCAAAATTAGTCAGAATAGATAAAGAAGGTCATTTCATGCTTACCAAGGGATCTATCAAGAAGATATTAAAATTCTAAACAAGGATACCCCCCAAATGCAGGTACACTCAATTTCACAAAGTAAATACTAGCAGATGTAAAATCACAGGTTAACCCCAGCACAGCAACAATGGGTGACTTCAATATAACCCTCCCACCAACAGGCAGGGAATTTATACTGGAGTAGGGGGGGGGGATGAGTAAAGTTAAATAGTATCATAAAGTGAATATACCTAATGCATATCAACAGAACGGACCACTCAAAGTTTTTTGTTTTTTGTTTTTTTTAAATCACATTTTCTCAGCAGCACATGGGACTTTCTCCAAAATAGATCGCATACTAGGACACAAGGCAAGACTCAACAGCATAGAGAAACTGAAATAACATCCTGTATCCGTTCAGACCACAATGAGATAAAGCTAAGTATCAGCAGCCAAGAAAGACTGCAGAAACAAAACAAACTTGTAGAGATTAAACAATGCACTAGTAAAAGAAATCACAGAGATCCAGAAGGAAGTAAAAATTCCTAGAATCGGATGAAAACGCGTCAGCAAAGGCGATCTGCAGAGGAAAGCTCATAGCACTGAGTGTCTACATCTAAAAACCAGAAAGAACCCAAATAACCGACTTCAGGCCTAAACCAAAATCAGTGGATGGGGGAAGTCATTAAGATAATGGCAGAAATTAATGAAAGAGAAATTTTAAAATGCCAAAAAAATTAAACAGTTGGTTCTTTGAAAAGATAAAGACTGACAAACCCTTAGTCAATTTTACCAAAAGAAAGAGATGTAGGATCCTAACTAACAAAATCAGATATGGCACAGCTCAGCAGATATTATGATACCAGTAGAATTCATATATATCACAAAGATAAACCTTCAAAAAAATCTATGTCGCACTAAACTGGAAAATCTTAAAGAAATGGATGAGTTTATAGAAGCATGTGACCTACCAAAATTAACCCAAACATAAACAATTTAAACAGACCTAAAATCAAAATTAAGATTGAAGCAGCAAATAAAAATTCCCCTAAAAATTGTAAAGGACCAGATGAACTCACTACAAAATTCACTTACACCTTCAAAGAATAAAAAATTGATACTACTTAAATTTTTCTATAAAATTGAAAAGGAAACAAAGCTTCAAACTGTTTGACAAAGCCAGTATTAACTCTGACACCAAAACTAGATAAAGATACTATAAAAAAAAAAAAAATAACAGCTCAACCTCCTGATAAACATAGATTCAAAATTGACAGTAAGATACTTTTTAACAGAATTCAAGATCAAATCAAAAACAACAACAATCATCATCATCATCATCATCATCATCATCATCATCATCATGAAGCCTGGCTTCCTTTCAGAAGTACAGCAATAGTCCAACATACATAAATCAATAAATGTGCTTCATCACATATCTGGACTCAAAGTTAGAAATCTCATGATTACCCAGTCCTTTGACAAAACCCAACATCTTCATGATAAAAGTAATGGAGAACCAGGGATGGGAGGATCACATTCAACATGATGAAGGCTACAGATAAGCCCTAAATAAGGGGAAAACTCAAAGCATCCACTAACACAAGTGTGCCCACTCTCCTTACTTCTACTCTAATACTTGTAGCCTTAGCTAGAACAATAAGGCAAAGGAAGGAAGCATACAGATAGGAAAAGGAGTGCCCCTACTTGCAGACAACAGGATTCTGGACATGCAGGACTCCACCAGGAAACTCCTACAGCTGATAAACTATTGAGCAAAGTAGCACGATACAAAATTAACACATGAAAATCAGAGACCTTTCTATACACCAAAGATAAACATATTGAAAAAGAACCCAGGGAAACATCCTTTCACACGGATTCCTTCAACTGCCAAAGGGATAAAAGATATGGAAATAAGCCTACACAAGGAACCAAAATACCCCTACAATGAAAACTTCAAGACACTGGAAAAGAAATTGAAAAAGACAATGGAAGACAGAAATATCACCCATGTTCATGGATCAGAAGAATTAATATTGTGAACATGGTTATCCTATCAAAAGCAATTTATAAGTTCTAGGGATCTCAATCTAAGTTCTGGAGCCATTCTTTACTGACACAGAAAGAAAAAAAAACCTTGAAATTCATATAGAGACACAAAAGACTAAAGCTAGCCAGAGCCATTAGGAGAAAAGAGAATTCTGTGGGAGGTTATGACCATACCTAATTTCAACTTACACTACAGAGTTACCATAGTAAACACAGCAGAAGTCTGGCACAAAAACAGGTACACAGATCAATGGAATAGACAGAGGGTTCAGAAATACCACAATACACACAGAAGAAAAGACAGCATTGTCAAAAAATGGTGCCAGGATACGGGCAATCAACATGAAGAAGAATGAAAACTGATTCACACCTTTCACCTTGCACAAAACTCATCTCCCACCAACTCAAAGACATCAACATAAGAAATGATACTTTGAAACTACTAGAGGAAAAGTAGGGAGTGTGCTTCAATAACAGACACAAGTAAGGACTCTCTGAACAAGATGTTACTGGGAATTCACTGTCTTCAGTGATGTAGCCACTGGTCAGTTAACTTACCCACCAGGGAATAGCTTTCCATCCATTCCCAATCATGTGGCCCTAGTTATACCCAGTGGGTCACAAAGTAAAAAACAAAATAAAAGGAACATGGCATGGAAACTCAGTGGGAGAAGTGGGGTTCAGTGGATCCAGAGAGGGTATGTCCGTGACCAGACTATTTTATATATACATATGAATATATGTATCAAAGAATACCAATTTTTAAATATCAAAAGAATCAAAGAATAAATCAGTTTTTAAAAAGAACCAATCTATGGATGGGTCCATGGCTCCAGTTACATATGTAGCTGAGGACTGCCTTATCTGTCATTGATGGAAAGGGATGGTCCTTTGGAGGCTTGATGCCCACTGGGAGTGGGGGATCAAGTGTAGGGGGATGCTAGAGGGGTGAGGCAGGAATGGGTTGATGTAGGGGGAAGCACCCTCCTAGAGGTAAAGGGGATGGGGGATGGGATGGGGGTTTATGGCAGGGAGACTGGGAAGGGAAACAACATATGAAATATAAATACATACATATATAACAACCAAAAAAAACTATATCCCAGGAGGCCACACTTTTGCCAGATGTCATCTCTTATCTAAAAGACAAAGTTTATTATCTAAAAGCAAAGTTAAAAACAAAAGTTGCTTAAGAGAAAGTCTAAAGACTTCATGATTCATTTTCAATTTTCCATTAGTATCAGTAAGTCTTTAATTCCCATTCAAAATGACAAAATCCAGTAAGGGTCAACAATCTGGTTATAATTCTATAACAAGATTCTGATACAACCTCTTGAATAGCTATTTTAAAAAGTCATTAATATTTTTAAAAATAGATTATTTTAAAATCTTTTAATTAAGATTGTTTTGATTCTGTTTAAAAGTTGTGTTCAGGGTTGTTGAGAAAATCACTGAGTAGGGGCACTTCCTGCCAAGCTGTACAACCTAAGTCCAGTCCCGAGAGCCCAACAGTGTAAGCGGAGAACCAACTCCCACAAGGTATCTTCTGATTTACACGTATACTCACTCTGTGGTACATGCCTAACCACACACATACACATACCACATAAATAAATTTTAATTAAAAAACAACAAAGTTGAATGCAGGTCCAGCTCAGAGGGTAAAGGTGCTTATCACACAAGCCTGACAAACCTGAATTAAATATCCAAAACCTACAATGGAAGAAAATTTATTTGTAATGAAAGAATAGAAGAATCGACTCTCAAACACTGTGATGTGACTGCCACATACAAACCACGGCATGCACACACCTGCACCCACACAAAATGATAAAATGTTTGTTGAATGCATTCATATTTTAAGTGGTCATTACCCTCAAAGAAAAGGTTATCAATTTTTACTGTAAAGAAAAATAACCATGACTAAAGTTCTGTTGTAGATTTTGAAAGGGTTGATTTTACTAGAGTCAAACTGCTTCAAAGAGAGAAAATACAGACTTCATTCATTACAGAAACATATCACAATCTCCAAAACTGTATACTCGGGAACTTATTACATATTCCCAGTCTTTCATAAATCACTCAGTAAACATGAATGTTATCCTCTCAGACAGCAGGATTCTCATACCCAAGCCAAGAAAAACTAAAAACATCAGTTCCATAGCACAAGGCTGAGAATTTCAACAAACTCTCAACTCTTCATCCCTGCAGAATTTCCACCCTCCTGGGATCATCTCTAGCTATGAAAACAGCAAGGACCCAGGATTAGGACCTTCTTATGCAGGAGCCAGGTGGCGAGCTGGCGCAGAACCAGCGCCAGGCTTACAAAGATGATCCATCCCAGGTCAGAACACAGACATTACATCAACCCAGGTTTTACTGTTCCTTCTAGTGAACACGTCTTTTTTCATAAGCCCACAGAGCACTCTCAACACAAAACCCAAGACTCCCAAGAAAAGGGACTAAACATGAATATTTTGTTTTTACAAAAGGAAAGTTCAGTTTCAGAAGAACAGTTTGCTCAAGAGAAAGAACAGGGAGACTAAGCACAGCCAGTCACAGAAGGGCTCCACCGGAAGTGCTGCGCCGGAAGTGCTGCACCGGAAGTGCTGGCTGGGTTCCTCATGCACATTCCCTGCTGCTCATAGTATTTTGAGGAATCTACACATGGCTTTCTAACGAAATAAATTATGGTCCTGTGAGGTTGATAATCTCACTAACCCCAAACCATCCTCTGAAAGACATGCTCCTGACATTGCTGGCAGGCACTCCTCCTGTGAGACCCAAGAAACCAGCAGGATGGGTTGGTACTCCTGAAAATTAACAGGTAGTGAGGACTTTTCTTGCCACAAGAGGAAGACAAGTGAAAGAAACAATACAAAAGCAACAAAGAGAAGTGAGCCCCACTCTCCCTCATCGCTGTTCATTTCTTGGCAGTGCATGGGACAGAACCCAGGGCCTCACACATGCTAGCTAAATATACCGCTTCTGAAGTGCCCCATGACTCTTGAGTTTTGGGTTGGGTTGGTGCATTTTCGGTTTTGCTTTTGTTTTGCTATTTTGTGTGTGTGGTTTTGTTCTGTTTGGTTTTCAGAATAGCCTTGGCTAGCATGGAACTTGTTCTAACGACCAGACTAGTCTTAAACTCACAGTGATCCTCCTGCCTCCCAAGTACTGAGGTACTGGGTGGGTACTTGGCAGACATGGGGTAGAGGTGGGGTATGAGCTTGCCAGGGCTTAGGTGGCAGTTAGGGAGTAACTTGTAGACATTGGTTCTCTCCTTCCATAAAGTAGGTTCCGGGGATCAAACTCCAGTTTTCAGGCTCAACGGCAAGTGCCCTTACCCACCAAGCCAACCTGAAATGTATTCTTAATTTTCTCATCATTCTCATTCCATCATTAACAAAGAATAAAAAAAAAAAGAAACTTGTTTTAGAGTAAGATTAAGAGAGGAATCCAGCAGGAGACTCTCTTCCTTGCTCTGAAATGAGGTTTGTTCTACCTGACAGCCCTGTATCATGAAATAGAGCCTTTATATGATACAGTGAGGTCTTCAGACAAGAGAGCTATTTCATGAAAATTTTAACTTGGGGGTAAGGGCTAAAAGCAATTTCCGGAATCGTTAAGAGTTACAGGAAGACGAAGGGAAAAGTAGAGAGGTATCCTTTCCCAAACCATTTTTACTTGAGGCCATTTTTCTAGAAATATTAAAGATAAGCTGTGTAACGTCCTATCTCAGATACAGCAACACATCTGACTTTTGTGTCAGACACAAATACATATATATATATGGTTCACTGAATCCACACATGCTAGATACCTTTGACTAAAGCATCTTCTTGAACTTCTAGAAAAAATGCTCACCAGTTCTCTCTCATGGGGCTGCATTATTTCAGAGTGAACTAATGTTGAGAAATATTACAGGCTCAACTTTTCTAGGACTAGAGCTGTGCAGGGCTCTTATACTAAGCTTTGCCTCAGGAAGAAGACAGCAGCTGAAGGGTTCCAAGTCCCCGAGCAGTAAGAAACACTGCAACTGCCTCCCTGCTCAGGACCCCAGCCTAGTGCACAAGGGCACCCATAGTTTTATGACTACGCACAGGCTCTACCCCCAGCTGACCATCCTTAACGTGATTACCAGTTTGAACACCTGTTCTCAATAAAGCAAAGGCAACTATTTCATGATACTATCTGATACTTACTCCATTATTATATACATTAACATACTACATATATACCTTAATATACAATAATATACAACATAACTGCTCTGGGCAACTAACAGACACTAACATGATGAGGGAGAACAAGAGTGAGTGGAAGGTCAAAGGTCAGATACATCATTTATCTGGTCTAGATAAGAGTTTTTATCCCCAAATAGAAATGAATGGCCTCCTCAAGGCAGGTACTGTACTGAAATGTCCCATTTTGCCCTGAGATAAGAAACAGGAAATGAGCCGGGTATGGTGGTGCACACCTTTAATCCCAGCACTTGGGAGGCAGAGGCAGGCAGATTTCTGAGTTCGAGGCCAGCCTGGTCTACAGAGTGAGTTCCAGGACAGCCAGGGCTATACAGAGAAACCCTGTCTCGAAAAACAAAAACAAAAAACAAAAACAAAAAAAAAAGAAACAGGAAATGGCAAACACTCTCACAAGTTGTCTCTCCTGTATCTCGGAGCACTGGACTTAGGATCTTTTCTGGTGGCCACAAGTGCCCAGTGTCGTCAAAAAAATCTTGACAACCATCTGGGACTCTTGTAGCTGGACCTTTGGTGGCCAGGGCACCATAGGCTTCATTGGCTTCAGGGGACCAGAGTGTCCTCCCAAGTATACGAGGAAGACAGAATCAGGACGGAGGCCTCATGCTGGAAGCCTCTTTGGCTCTTCCGCCCTCTCCAGTCAACCACCGTCCTTCATCAAGGAAAATGCAGGCCATCTACCCTATGCAGGTCCCTACAAGGAGAAGGACAAGAGCACGGTGCCTTTGTGTTCTGCCTTAAGCAGCGTGTACTTAAGTGTTGTGTGGGGCAGCACATGTATGGATCCCAGGAAGCTGGTTGAATACCGGAGATTCATCCTGGAACCTTCCCCAGTCCTGCTCGCTTCCTCAGCATCCACCAACTATCTGCACATTGGCCCCTCAGGCTCACTTGAGACTCTCCCACCAGATCAGGTTCCACTCCCTTCTCTGCACACACCCCACCCCCAACATAACCACATCTTCATAACTGGCATTCCTAAGGAGAGAAACCTCAGGAGAACCCTCAAATACCCAGCTCCTAATACTTAAAAAGCCCAATTCTCGACCTCTTGGTAGGATAGCAGACCTGTCTCAATATATCACACTTCACTAGAATGAACCCATTAGTGTTGTCTGAAAAAAAAAAAAGGTATACATATCCCACCCATTCATGTAGAGTTATGACACTAAATACATATACAAACATACAAGCATAACTATTTTATGTTTGGGAAAACATATTTAACCTTACAGCCTAAAAGATAGTCTGTCTGTGACTGCAGGTGCCTTTCTCAGTGCCAGTTATAATCTATTGAAATGATTTCCTAGTCAATACGTTTTGCCCTTCAGAGACAGATAAGCTGTAGCCTACCTGAAAAACTTGGCTTATCTCTAGGCTCGACCTGCAGGATTCATGACCACTCAGAAAAGCAGAACTCACTCATCTATACTATCTGCATGTGGATTTTTCAAACACATTTGGAATCCAATCTTCTGCAATAGCTTAACACTTTACTGGCTTTCACGGTTTTAGTAGCTTGTAAATGGTCATTCCAGTAGGCTTAGCATAAGCTCAACTTTGCACACCAGCGAGAGAGCTAGTTGGACAGTGCAGTGAGTCACAAGGCTCTGTGTCTGTAACAAGCTCCCAGGAAATGTGAGGCACAGATGAGTCCCCTAACAAAGCACCCTAGAGCACAGGTTAGATTGTAGGTGGGGCCGCCAGCCTCAGCTTCCCCAGGAATGTGCATTCAGAGCAGCAAGAGCTTGCTTTGACAGAAGCTTGGAAGTGGCATCCAAGGACCTGCTATGTGGAGGCTCCTTGATGGGAAGGTCATATGGGAAAAGCAGGGTGCAGAGGGGGCCTGCAGTGAGGACGCCAGCTCTGGACATGACCAGGTACAAAAACCTTAAACATTCAGAGGGTTAGAAAGAAGCATATGCATGGAAGGAACTCGTACACAGCCAGTTCTGTTGGACTAAAGGTGGAGGTGCATTATTTCCAGTGATCTAGTTTGGGCTTCCATATAGAAATGACTGATGTCATTCATCATCCTTGACCATAGGGGGTAAATGATCATGCACCCTACTTTAATCAACAACACACAGTTTCCAAATATCTTCATATCCACTGATCATTTTAATCAAACTTAGACACATGCATCTACTGCCTCGCTAAGGAGTTCCAGAACATAGCATCTGACTGTCCCGAGACTAGCAAGCACTTTTTCACAGGCTCATTTCTGTTCAGTCACACAGGTTTGTTTGTTTTTTGGTTTTTTGGTTTTTTGTGGGGGTTTTTTGGCATTGTTGTTGTTGTTGTTTTCTTTTTCTATCTTTTTAATTACAAAGTTCCTCTTGTTTGTACAATGTTCTTAGAAACATTTCCCAGTATTTTCTACATTGGACTATGGAAAAAAATAACAAGGCTAAAGCCCTGCCCATCTCAGAGGCCACTGTTAGTCAGCTAGAGCCTGGACACGCTGTTCCATGTGCTATAGAATCAAAAAGTATAAAAATAAACTTCCAGAAAAGGGAATGCCTACCAGGCAGCCTCTTATTCTGACCTTTCCATGAAGCCTTTCCTCATTCTTGTGGGTTTCATTAAGCTAAGAAGCACAGAGCACTATAAACCGGTTTGCTAGTTTCCATACTTCCTGCCAATTTTCCACTTCTGTAAAACCAATTTCAATTAAATAAAAAAAAAAGTACAGTAAAATTCTCACAGTCTGAATTATTTGGGGTGTGGGATAAGGTGGCGGAATAAAAAATTGTTGGCAAACAATGTCAATGTTCATTTATTACTTTTATCCTTAAAATCACTACTTAGTCTCAGACTCATTTCCTTCTCCAAGGTCTGGAAAGTTTCTTGAAGGAAGACACTGCCAAACAATTGTCCGGAGTCCGGTTATTTTCAGGCAGTTTTACTACCTTGCAGCTGAAGACGTTCTCATGGAAATCCATCCAAACTGCTGCCTGTGTTAAGGATTTACACAGATTTATGATAGAACAGTGCATAGCTTCTAAGTATCTGCTCTGCTCTGTGTGTTACGTTGGCTTTAAATATATGTAAAATCTGAAGCCAAAGACAGGGAAGAAGTTAAGAAGGGAACTCGCAGCGACTGAGGCAGCACTCCGGGGGAAACCTAACTCAAGAGCAGAATGTGACGCTTCAGCCACCTGTAATACCCATGAGCAACAAACGCATAAACCTGCATGCGCCAGCTTATTAAAATAGTTCCCTTCCTCGGGGTCTCCTGTATTAAACTCAGCTATGCAGATAAACACGCAGATGCGTCAGATTTGCAGGTCCTCTCCAGATATGTGCCCCTACTTGGCCAGAATCCAACAGTGGTGCTACTCAAACCACTAGAATTCATACGAGAAATAAGATAGTTACGGCCACAAGACCTTGACACACAATGTGGTTGGCCGACCTCCTCGTGACAAGAGATGCAAAGGCCAAAAGGAAGAAATGTCAAGCAAGGAGAGAACAGGAACAGGGGCAGGCAGAAGGAAAAAGGAGGAAAGAAGCAGAGGAAAGAGAATCCAGAGATCCATGACCGGGAGGAAGGCAGAATCCATATTGTCTCCAAACCATCACCCAAAGATTGCAAGGGATGCTACCATGTGTCACTGCAAATGAATGAAGATGATCAATCCAACACTGCATACAATACTGGACTTAGGGAGAAATTACCTCGCTGTGTCTTTTAAAATGCAAGGATTAAGAAAATTAACAGATGAATGCACTGAACTGATCACATTATCTTAGTTTCAAGGGGCAGTGGGTGTCTCAGAGCATGTGTCGATTCACATTACGTCCTAGCTGCTATTGCTAGGGACCCCTAAAAAGTGCAGCTCGATGGTCAAATGGTTTGTCGTCATCCAGTGTGACACCTACTCCTCTGGGTAAAACCTTGTGGGTAAGCAAACGATGAGAAGGAACGGAGGGAGCAGGCGAGCTCCATGCCGCCTCAGAAATGAGCCCCTGCTCACTGCGAAGCCACACGGCAGGAGGAGCCGGGTCTGAGTGAAAACAGACAGCTGGTCTCCGGGATGGGAACACTGCACTGAGTTGTTTTTAGAAAGTAAATTAACATACACAAGCTCTGCCCCTGGAAAACTTCACAATCCTGATAAAACTGTCCTCATTCTTCTCAGATTCCGCCATAAAATATGACAGGTGGAATTGGTGCTGTTAGTTTTAAAATAAATAGATCAGACCACTCTTGGGATAACTGCTAATGCTGTAGGCCTGAGCTCACATGTGTGCATACCTACATGTGTATGTGTTAGAGAGAGAGAGAGAGAGAGAGAGAGAGAGAGAGAGAGAGAGAGAGATGCAGTTCTAATTATCATAACTAGAGCCTTCTCTGATGATTTAAAAGTATGGGTCAAATGAATTTAAGGGCATAGCTTTGCACACCTAACTATATGCAGCATTTCTAATGGATTCAGCCCTTGCAAGCAAAGGTACATTTTGCAAATACAGATAGAGTCTGAGAATATTTATCAACATCAACTCCACCATTTTACTGTTGACTGTGACCAAAATATAGGCCAAAATCCAAAAAATATATATATATATATTTTGTGACATGATCAGATTACATGTAAATGTATAAAAAAGATTGGTCCAGGCAACATAAAAGATTATCAAGCTTGCTGAGACATTTAAAAATGCAGCCTTTGGTATCACTTATGTATTTCCGTCTACCAGGAATCAGTGGCATGCCACCCTTTGAGGCTGACAGTTCCAGGGATAGGGAAGGGACAGTGTCCAAGCACAGGTCAGAGTCTGGCCTTGACTGCAGAGCTTGGGAAGGCAAGTGTCCCGTGCTGGGCTTACTCGGGAAAGCTTTCCCACTGTAAAAGCCCCTTATGCCACTGTCCTTTGATTTAAGATGAAATAAAATAACATTTCAGCCACACCCACTCCCTCCCTCCTCTAGGAGTAGGAACATCATGCCCGGAAGAAAGGAGCGGGAAAACGCCTTCCCTGAATCTGCCCTGTTCCTCAGATTGCAGCACATACTTGTCTCCAAGGGTGCCCGCCCTCTGAACAGTGTAGGGCTTCGTGCAGGGTGGGGGCAGTGCGGGCCAGGCCCTGGAGGGAGCAGCCATGACATGGGAGGAACACAGCAAGTTAAGGGGACCGGCAAAAGGGCTCCTGTGTTTCTGGGCCCAGAAAAAAGAAGTAAGGAAGAGAGTCTAAAAATAAATCTTTGGAGAAGATGGTGGGAAAGCACTCAGAAAAGGTAAACATTAAAAAAATAAATAAATAAACCTCAGTTAAAAATAATGACCAAAGAATTAGAGAATTTGTCAAAGAAGAAATGCATATAGATAATAAACACTTTTAAAAGTGTTCAACACCCTTAGCAAACAGGCAAATGCAAGCTAAAACTATTTTCAGAGTCTATCTCATTCCCATCAGAATAACGAGAGAGAGAGGGGGGGGGAAGGGAAGGGGAAGGGGAAGGAGAAAGAGGAGAAAGAGGAAATTATTATTATTATTATTATTATTATTCAGGCAAGAATGTGAGGAAAGAGGAATTCTCACTCAGTGCTGGTAGGAGCATCAGATAGTGAAGCCATTATGGAAATCAGTGTGGGAGGTTTGCAAAAAGCTACCACATGACCCAGCTATACTACTACTGAGCATACATCCCAAAGACTCCACATTCTAGGTACCTTCTAAGCCACGTTCATTGCTGCTCTGTTCACAACAGCTAGGAAATACAATCAGCCTAGATGCCCCTCAGCTAATGAACGGATATGAAAATGTGGTGCACAATGGAATTTTATTGAAGATCTCAAAGGGAAGAAAGGAGCTGGGAATAACCTCAGGGATGTAACCCAGATCTGGAAAGACAGTATTTCTAATATATGATGCAAATCACAGCTTGCAATCTTAAGGTTTGTGTGTTTAACTTAGAGCGCTTAAGAAGGTAGAAAGGGGACTGCGGGCAGCTGGCAGCTGGGGCCAGGTGCGTGGACAGAGTCCTAGCCTAACATCTACTACCCCGTCAGGACCTTGCCTGCACCCAGAGCCAGAGCAGCTCAGCGGCGGCAGGAGGTCTGTGCACTGACAGCTCAGCGGTGCAACCAGAGCCAGATCAGCATGGCGGGCGGTCTCCGCACAGATGCGCGGGCACCAACCTGCTCTGGGGTCTGTGCCTGGAGTACAGCCAGAGGCCGACATCTTGCCTCAGGCCACCACAGACAGCAAACCAGACAGAGCCCTGTGGACTGAGAGCGCCACCATCTAGGCTCCAGCAGTCCAACCAGGGAAACTCCAGTCCTGCAGGGAATCCTGCAGTTAGACAGAGCCCGGAGACCCGCCACCATCTTGTAGCTGGTGGCCTGAACAGGTCACCATAGAGAACCCACAGAGGAGCCCAGATCAGTGGGAAAAAAAAGATCTGATTCTTAAGAGCTGGCAACTAAGCAGGCCAGGAGGAAACGGCAGGAGACCAATTGCGTGTCCAACAGCGGGGGGGGGGGGGGGGGGGGGAACGAACTTGTGTCCAGCCCAGCAGAGCTGAGGAGGTAATTCGGAGCCCCAGTAGCGGAAACCTTCTGGTCTTGGAAGCACGTACGCCCTCTATGACAGCAGCACCAAACGCCAGCCTCACAGGAGCTTCAAACACCAAGCAGTAACAACAAGACCAACTAACTCCACAGAGATAAACAGATGGCAAAAGGCAAACGTAAGAACATTACTAACAGAAATCAAGGCAATATGGTAGCATCTGAACCCAATTCTCCAACCACAGCAAGTCCTGGATACCCCAACACACCAGAAAAACAAGAGTTGGATTTAAAAGCACTGGTCATGATGCTGTTAGAGGAACACAAAAAAGACAAACAAATCTCTTAAAGAAATGCAGGGGAACATGAATAGGGTAGAAGCACTTACAATGCAAACACAAAAATCACTTAAAGAATTCAAGGAGAATATGGATCAACAGATAGAAGCCAATAAGAGGAAATGAAAAAAAATCACTTAAAGAAATGCAGGAGAAATTGAGTCAACAAGCAGAAGTCATGAAAGAGGAACCACAAAAATCTCTTAAAAAATTGCAAGAAAACACAAACAAGTGAAGGAACTGAGCAAAACCATACAAGATCTAAACACAGAGGTAGAAACAACTAAGAAATCACAAAGGGAGACAACTTTGGAGATAGAAAACCTTGGGAAGAAATCAGGGGTCATAGATGCAAATATCAACAGAATACAAGAGATAGAGGTAAAAATCTCAGATGCTGAAGATAACATAGGAACCATTGACTCCACAGTCAAAGAAAATGCAAAATGCAAAAGGCTTGTAACCCAAACCATCCAGGAAATCCAGGACACAATGAGAAGACCAAACCTAAGGATTATAGGAAGAGATGAGAGTGAAGATCTACAATTTAAAGGGCTAGCAAATATCTTCAACAAAATTATGGAAGAAAACTTCCCCAACCTAAAGAGAGAGATGACCATGAATATACAAGAAGCTTACAAAACTCCAAACAGACTGGACCAGAACAGAAATACCTCCTGTCATATAATAATCAAAACCCCAAACATACTAAACAAAGAAAGAATAGTAAAGGCAGTAAGAGAAAAAGGCCAAGAAACATATAAAGGAAAACCTATCAGAATCACACCAGACTTCTCACCAGAGACCATGAAAGTTAGAAGATCCTGGGCAGATCTCATGCAGACACTAAAAGAACACAAATGTCAGCCAAGACTACTATACCCAGCAAAACTCTCAATCAATGTAGATGGAGAAATCAAAATATTCCATGACAAGACCAAATTTACACAATATCTTTCCACTAACCCAGCCCTACAAAGGATAATAGGAGGAAAACTCCAATACAAGGAGGGAAACTACACCTTGGAAAAAGCAAGATAGTAACCTTCTTCCATCAAACTCAAAAGACGATAAAAACTCAAAAACAAAAATAACATTAAAAATGACAGGAAGAAATAATCATTATTCCTTAATATCTCTTAACATCAATGGACTCAATTCCCCAATAAAAAGACATAGACTAACATACTGGATACAGAAATAGGACCCTACATTTTGCTGCATACAGGAAACACACCTCAGGGTCAAAGACAAAGACTACCTTAGAGTAAAAGGCTGGAAGACAATTTTGCAAGCAAATGGTCTCAGGAAGTGAGCTGGAATAGCCATTCTAATATCAGATAAAATTGACTTTCAACCTAAAGTCATCAAAAGAGACACAGAAGGTCACTTCTTGCTGGTCAAAGGAAAAATCCACCAAGAAGAACTCACAATTCTAAACATCTATGCTCCAAATGCAAGGGCACCCTCATTCGTAAAAGAAACTTTACTAAAGCTCAAAGCACACACTGCACCTAACACAATAATTGTGGGGAACCTCAACACTCCACTATCCTCAATGGAGTGATCAGGAAAACAGAAAATAACCAGGGACACAGGGAAACTCATTGAAACTTTGGACCAATTGGATTTAACAGATATATATAGAACATTTCATCCTAAAGCAAAAGACTATACCTGAAGGAAATGGACAATTTCCTAGACAGATACCAAATACCAAAATTAAATCAGGATCAAATAGATCGTCTAAACAGTCCCATACCCCCAAAGAAATAGAAGGGGTCATAGAAAGTCTTCCAACCAAAAAAAGCACAGGACCAGATGGTTTTAGTGTAGAATTCTATCAGACCTTCAAAGAAGACCTAATACCAATACTCTTCAAATTATTCCACAAAATAGAAACAGAAGGAACACTATCCAACTCATTCTACGAAGTCACAATTACCCTGATACCAAAACCACACAGAGATCCAACTAAGAAATAAAACTTCAGACCAATCTCCCTTATGAACATCGATGCAAAAATACTCAATAAAATTCTTGCCAACCGAATCCAAGAACACATCAAAATGATCATTCACCATGATCAAGTTGGCTTCATCCCAGGGATGCAGGGTTGGTTCAATATACGGAAATCCATCAACGTAATCCACTACATAAACAAACTCAAAGGAAAAAAAAAACCACATGGCCATCTCATTGGATACTGAAAAAGCATTTGACAAAATTCAGCATCCTTTCATGCTAAAAGTCTTGGAAAGAACAGGAATTCAAGGCTCATACCTAAATATAGTAAAAGCAATTTACAGCAGACCAGTAGCCAACATCAAAATAAATGGAGAGAAACTTGAAGCAATCCCACTAAAATCAGGGACTAGACAAGGGTGCCCCCTCTAACCATATCTTTTCAATATAGTACTTGAGGTACTAGCTAGAGCAATTCAACATAAGGAAATCAAAGGGATACAAATTGGAAAGGAAGAAGTCAAACTATCACTATTCGCAGATGATATGATAGTATACTTAAGTGACCCAAAAAACTCCACCAGAGAACTCCTACAGCTGATAAACAACTTCAGCAAAGTGACTGGTTATAAAATAAACTCAAGCAAATCAGTAGCCTTCCTATACTCAAAGGATAAGCAGGCTGAGAAAGAAATTAGGGAAATGACACCCTTCACAATAGCCACAAACAATATAAAGTATCTTGGTGTGACTCTAACCAAACAAGTGAAAGATTTGTATGACAAAAACTTCAGGTCTCTGAAGAAGGAAATAGAAGAAGACCTCAGAAAATGGAAAAATCTTCCATGCTCATGGGTTGGCAGGATTAATATAGTTAAAATGGCAATCTTGCCAAAAGCAATATACAGATTCAACGCAATCCCCATCAAAATCCCAACTCAGCTCTTCATAGAGTTAGAAAGAGCAATTCTCAAATTCATCTGGAATAACAAAAAACCCAGGATAGCTAAAACTATCATCAACAGTAAAAGAACTTCTGGGGGAATCAGTATCCTGGACCTCAAGCAATACTACAGAGCAGTAGTGTTAAAAACTGCATGGTACTGGTACAGTAACAGGGAGGTGGATCAATGGAATAGGATTGAAGACCCAGAATTGAACCCACACATCTATGGCCAATTGATCTTTGACAAAGGAGCTGAAAACATCCCAGTGGAAAAAAGATAGCCTTTTCAAAAAATTGTGCTGACTCAACTGGAGGTCAACATGCAGAAGAATGAGAATTGATCCACTCTTATCTCCTTGCACTAAGCTCAACTCCAAGTGGATAAAGGGCCTCCACATAAAACCAGACACACTAAAACTAATAGAAAAGAAACTGGGGAAGACCCTTGAGGACATTGGCTCAGGGGGAAATTTTCTGAACAGAACACCAATAGCTTATGCTCTAAGATCAAGAATAGACAAATGGGACCTCATAAAATTACAAAGTTTCTGTAAGGCAAAAGACACTGTCAAAAGGACAAATCGGCAACCAACAAAAGATCTTCACCAACCCTACATCCGACAGAGGGCTAATATCCAATGTATACAAAGAACTCAAGAAGTTAGACCCCAGAAAACCAAGTAACCCTATCAAAAAATGAGGTACAGAGCTAAACAAAGACTTTTCACCTGAAGAAATTCGGATGGCTGAGAAACACCTTAAAAAATGTTCAACATCATTAGTCATTAGAGAAATACAAATCAAAACAACCCTGAGATTTCACCTCACACCAGTCAGAATGGCTAAGATTAAAAACTCAGGAGACAGCAGGTGTTGGTGAGGATGTGGAAAAAGAGGAACACTCCTCCACTGCTGGTGGGACTGCAAGCTGGTACAACCACTCTGGAAATCAGTCTGGCAGTTCCTCAGAAAACTGGACACGATACTTCCGGAGGACCCAGTCATACCACTCCTGGGCATATACCCAGAAGATTCCCCAGCATGCAATAAGGATACATGCTCCACTATGTTCATAGCAGCCTTATTTATAATAGCCAGAAGCTGAAAAGAACCCAGATGTCCCTCAACAGAAGAATGGATACAAAAAATGTGGTATATATACACAGTGGAGTACTATTCAGCCATTAGAAACAATGAATTCATGAAATTCTTAGATAAATGGATGGAGCTGGAGAACATCATACTAAGTGAGGTAACCCAGTCTCTAAAGAATACCCATGGTATGCACTCACTGATAACTGGATATTAGCCTAGAATCTTGGGACACCAAAGACACAACCCACATACCAAATGATGTCCGACAAGGAGGAAGGAGTGGACCCTGGTGCTGGAAAGGATCAAAGCTTCAGTGTAGGGGAATACCAGAACAGGGAAGTGGGAAAGGGTGGATGGGGGAACACGGGGAGGGAAAAGGGCATGTGGGACCTTTGGGGGGCGGGGAACTGGGAAAAGGGAAATGAAATGTAAATATAGAATATATCCAATAAAAAAAAAAGAAGGTAGAAAGGGGTCTTTTAGAGTGGAAGTGAGGAAAGACGCCCTCAGGGATGATGAACAGGCTAGCCCACTGCAATATGAAGCAGTGGCAGGGAAGGCTGGAAGTGGAAAGGTTAGAGGGAGATGGGAACGGGCAGGTGGTGAGGAAGGGCAGGGGGAGTTAGCCAGATCGATGGATGTCTGAAAGGCAATATACAAGCCTACTATTAAAAAAATAACTATTTTTAAAATAGTTAGAGTTTTTAAAAGCTAAGTAAAAAATGTAAATGAGGGAAGGTATGTTGCATAGACAGGCAGTTCTACTCCAGAAGCCATCAGATATCAACCAAAACTGTGTTGACTGTGGGATCCCACCCTGGGAAGTGTTCAAGAAGGCCCCAAAGTGATGACTACTATTGTTCTTGGTTGTCCTCCAAAACTCGATAATAAGATGCTACTATCGAAGATACCATACACACACATACACACCCACACACATGTATATACCACATACACACATGCATACACACTCACAAACATATGTATATACCACATACACACACGCATACACACTCACACACACATGTCTACACCATATACACCTACAGTTTGAAAACAGGGAGACAGCTTGTCAGAAGGAAAAAGGAGCTTGGAGGGAGAAGTGGGGGAGGGATCATGGGGTGAATGTGATGACAATATTTTACCTATGCATGAGTTTGTGGAAGAATAAAGGAAACTTCTTTAAATTCCCCCAAAGGGCCTTTGTTTTTTTTTTGTTTTTTGTTTGTTTGTTTTTTCGAGACAGGGTTTCTCTATGTAGCTCCGGCTGTCCTGGAACTCACTCTGTAGACCAGGCTGGCCTCGAACTCAGAAATCCGCCTGCCTCTGCCTCCTAAGTGCTGGGATTAAAGGCGTGCACCACCACCAACCGCCAGACTGAGGCCTTTGTTTTTAAAGTCTAGGCAGGTGTTATCCAAGGTTCAAACTCAGTCCAAATTCTGTCCAAAGGGCCTGGTGGCCGCAGCACAGCTGTGTCATACCTGACATGTTTGGCTTCTTCTGAGGCTTAGTGTCTGGGGATAGTGTCGTAATCTGAGTAAGAAATGTCCCCCATGGTCTCAGGCATTTGAACTCTTGGAGCTCAGTTGTCTGGGGAGGTCTAGTCGGTGCAGCCTTGCTGGAGGAAATACAGCATTGAGGCATGCTGGGAGATTAAATAAAAGGCCAGGTACCACTTCCAGTTTGTTCTCTGCTTCCTGCTTACACCTGAAAATGTAAGCTCCCAGCTCCCTCTCTGGCCAGCATACCTGCTTCTGCTGTTCTGTGGTCTCTCCATTACGGACTCTAACCTTTCGGAACCATAAACCAAAAACAAACCCTTCCTTCTTTACACTCTCTTCGCTCGTGATGGGGTTTTTATTAGTTTTTATTATTGTATTGTTTAATTATGGTGTGAGTGCTTTGCTTGCATACATGTCTTTGTGTGCCTGGTACCCAAGGAAACCAGGGGAGGGTTTAAGATCCCTTGGAACTGAAGTCTGACAGCTGAGAGTTTCCGTGTGTGTGCTCAGTCCTGGGTCCTCTGGAAGAGCATCTGGAGTTCTTGAGCACAGAGCCCCCATGCTCATGGCATTTTACCACAATACCAGAAAAACTAATATTGACGGCATCTAGGAATCTGCATTTTTAGTGGGTTCTTAGAACAATTCCCAAAACATACCAACCTCTGAAAATTATGGGACTGGGCTCTTGTCGGACAGGAGGAAGAGGCAGAGAAGGCAGGAAGGATTCAAACATGGAGAAGAGAGCCAAAAGGAAGGAAGGGAGGGGTCCTTAAGAGAGAGACGGGAGCCAGCAGAGGATGTCACAGGAGGCTGGCGTTCTGAGCAGCTGGGCCAGGGTTCTCCAGGATTAACTGGAGTAGGACCGCCCCTAGGGGAGAGGGCTTCGGCAAAGTCTAACCAGCTGCCAAATAAGCAGGGCCTGCTGCCAACAGGAAGGGTACGAGAATGAGTGACAGTTCCTTCAGTGTGCTCCCTTGGGGGAGGAGATGAGATTTGCTTTAACTGCACTAGAAAAACAAAGGGATATGGCGTCTCTCGTCTCTGGATAACCACGAACAGCTCGTTTCTGTTCCAAGTCTCGACAAATGACGAGAAGCACAGATCAGTGGTCACCTCAGCCAGATGATATCTGTGCCACACAGCAGCGGCAGCCACCCGAAAAGGCAGGTCAGAAGGGCAAGGTCATGAAAGCCAGATTCTCTGTGTCACTACAGATGCTGGTGGGGGCAGCAGGGGGGGGGGAGGAGCTGGAGACTCACACCAGGCCACACAGACAGGTGTGCCCTTCACTGGCGAAGCCTGGCAATGACAAGCCACCCTGCAGGCAAGAAGGCTGAGGAGAGTCTTGGAATGCGCACTCGACCAATCCCAGAAACACTTTGTGTTAGGCGGCCCTGCGGGGGATTCTGACCCCACTACAGTTGGAGAGCTCTGTGCTAAAAATACATTTTAAAAAAAAAAAAATCTTTTTTTTTTTTTTTCTTAAAAATAAAGCCACGCTGGAGGGATAGCCATACCTCAAGGAGAGCGGAAGCACAGGTCGGAGGCAGAGCCACCCATTCAGAGGGCTGCTGCCGAGATCCAAGCCAGAAATGTGGAGAACTGAAGGCGGTAACCAGGAGAATGGGGAATGGAGTCATGGAAAAAAATAAAAATTTAGCAGTTGAAATGCAGAGCTCAGTGACACGGAGAACAGATTGTGAAGCGTGGGGGCGGGGGCAGAGCTCCAGCCATGTGTTTTAGACGACTTAGCTTTACATCAGGTAAAAGAAATGCGAGCGCTTATATAAGTTACGGATCGATTTTGCCATCTGCCTCAAACTTGAAACGCTCAAATCTGTTTGTAAGCCAACTCAGACTCGCTCCCAGATCCGGGGAGACAGTATCTTAAATACTTTTTATGAAACAGCACAATTATGAAACACACCCGTGAGCTATCTCCAACTACTCTTTTTCAGCGATGCATCTCGGAAATAGAAATTAGTCCCAAATCTGAGAATCTGGGAAGAGGAAAAAAAGCTAGAGAGAAATTACTCCAGAAACTCAATGCACGGCCATTTGCAGACAAGAGTCCTAACCACACGCTAGCACCCAGAGTGTTTGAATGGGAAGAGCACAGGGTGGCGTGTCCGATAGGAAGTACATGTTAAAGACTTCTCTGCTCTTTACCTAAGTTATAGGACTGAGGATAACTGTGAGGAAAAGTCCATTTTAGTTAGCTATAGCAGATACTTTCAAAACTACTCCTTTTTGCTTCATATAGGGTGGTTTTATACTTATTAAACATGGGTGTGCCTGGTATTTCGGACATTCCCTTTGAGAAAAGCAGAAAACCTCTGAGGATGTGACTCAAAAGAGCTGGGAAGCCGCCCAGTGTCTGGCCACACACTTCAGTGGCTGGGAATGTAGAGCTGCGTCTGGCGGGGCTGCCTCGCCGCAACCTCAGCTATGGGATGGAGCGGACTCTTTCATCCCTCTACCGGGCCTCTAAAAGAGCACCCAACCCATCAGCTAGCAGAAATTCGGGGCTAGGAGGGGATGAGTCGTGCCTTCTTTTGACCCTCACAACACCCTTAAAACCCATCCCCCCAAACTCACTGTCCTACACCCAACTCCTCCTTTGAAGTCCTTCCAGAGTTCCATTACAGTTCCCCGAAATTCAAAGTAATACTGGCTGTGCTTTAGAGGAAAGGGTGTAGAAGCCAGACCCTAAGTGTGCATAACACAGTCAAGAGCTGTTCGCAGCCAATACGGTCCCTCGCTTACAAAGAGCGCAGGGCAGGACTGGCTGTGTTTTTAAGCACTGGGTATCACTGATGGTTTTAAACTTCATGAGCACCCCATAAGGAACATTGGAGAGATGGCTCAGTGGTTAAGAGCACCAGTCGCTCTTCCGGAGGACCCCGGTTCAACCCCCAGCATCCACATGACAGCTCACAGCCATCTATAAACTCCAGTCCCGAGAGATCCGACACATTTGCCTGGCCTCTGCAGACATCGGGCATATAAGTGGTGGCCAGAAACACACTCAAAAAACTTTTCACTTTTTCTTTTACTTACTCACTTTACATCCCCACCCTCACACACCCACTTCCAAACCCCCTTTTTTTCCTCAGAGAAGGGGAGCCCCTGGAACCCCTTCCCCGCCCCCTCCCTGTTCCATGGCTACCAGACCATCTTGGCATATCAAGTCACAGCAGGACTAAGCACATGCTCGCCCATTGAGGCCCAACAAGTCAGCTCAGCTAGGAGAAAGAGAGCTAAAGGCAGGCAATGGAGTCATACACAGTGCCTCCCCCACCAAGAACGCACATGAAGACCGAGCTGCACATCTACTATGTAAGTGTAGGGGGCTTAGGTCCAACCCAAGCATGCTCTTTGGTTGGCTGTTCAGTATCTGTGAGCCCCGGTGGGCCCAGGTTAGTCGACTCTGTAGGTCTGCTTGTGGTGTCTCCTTGACCCCCTACAGCTCTCTTAAACCTTCCTCCCCCACCCCCAACCCACGGCTACTCTTCCACAAGACCCTGCCCCACTTCCGCCTAATATTTGGCTGTGGGTCTCTGCATCCGTTTCCATCAGCTGCTGGACGAAGCCTCTCAGTGGAATGTTATACTAGGCTCCTGTCCGCAAACATGAGAGTATCATTAACAGTGTCAGGGGCTGGCTCTCTCCCATAGGATCAGTCTCAAGTTGGGCCAGTCACTGGCTGGCCGTCCTCTCTCAATCTCTGCTCTAGCTTTGTTCCTGCCCATCTTGGAGATAGGAGAATTTGGGGTTTGAAGGTTTTGTAGGTGGGTTGGTGTACCCCCTCACTTCAGTGGGAGTCCCACCTGGCTACAGGAGGTGGCCACTATAGGCTCATATCCCCCCTGTTGCTAAGAGTCTCAGCTAGGGTCAACCCCCATGGACTCCGGTCTCTGGCTTGCCCCAGTCCACTCCCCCCACTCCCAACACCTGATCCCCATTCCCATTCCTCTCACCACCCCTTCTCCCAACCAGCTTCCCCCTCCATCTACCTCTGATCTCTATTTTATTTCCTCTTCTGTATAAGATTCGAGCACCCTCCCTTGGGCCCTCCTCGTTATTTGGCTTCTTTGGGTCTGTGGATTGTAGCATAGTTATCCTGCATTTTATGGCTAATATCCACGTATAAGTGAGTACATACCATACATATCCTTTTGGGTCTGGGTTCCCTCTCTCAGGATGATCTTTTCTAGTTCCATCTATTTGGCTGCAGATTTCACGATATCTTTGTTTTTAATGGCTGAGTTGTTGTAAACATTTTCTTTATTCATTCTGAAGTTAAGGGACATCTAGGTTGTTTCCAGTCTCTGGCTATTAAAAATAAAGCTGCTGCAACATAGTTGAGCAAGTATGTCCCTGTGGTCTAGTGGGACACCTTTTGGGTATACGCCCAGGAATGGTATAGGTGGGTCTCAAGGTCAAAACTATTCCCAATTTTCTGAGAAACCACCAAATTGATTTCCAAAGTGGTTGTACAAGTTTGCAGTCCCACCAGCAATGGAGGAGTGTTCCCCTTGCTCTACAACCTCAGCAGAATGTATTGTCACTTGTGGTTTTGATTTTAGCCACGCTGATGGGTGTAAGATGGAATCTCAGGGTCATTTTGATTTTCACTTCCCTGACAACTAAGGAGGTAGAACATTCCTTTAAGTGCTTCTCAGCCATTCGAGATTCCTCTGTTGAACATTCTGTTTAGCTCTGTACCCCATTTTTAATTGTGTTATTTGGTTAGTTGGTGTCTAATTTCTTGAGTTCTTTACATATGTTAGATATTAGCTCTCCGTCAGATGTAGGGTTAAAGGTCTTTGCCCACTCTGTAGGCTATTTGTCCCATCGACAGTGTCCTTTGCCTTACAGAAGCTTTAGTTTCATGAGTGTACTGACTGGTTTTGTGTGTCAACTTGACACAGGCTGGAGTTATCACCGGGAAAAGAGCTTCAGTTGGGGAAGTGCCTCCATGAGATCCAGCTGTGGGGCATTTTCTCAATTAGTGATCAAAAGGGGAGGGCCCCTTGTGGGTGGTACCATCTCTAGGCTGGTAGTCTTGGGTTCTATAAGAGAGCAGGCTGAGCAAGCCAGGGGAAGCGAGCCAGTAAGTAACATCCCTCCATGGCCTCTGCATCAGCTCCTGCTTCCTGACCTGCTCGAGTTCCAGTCCTGACTTCCTTTGGTGATGAACAGCAATGTGGAAAGTGTAAGCTGGATAAACCCTTTCCTCCCCAACTTGCTTCTTGGTCATGATGTTTGTGCAGGAATAGAAACCCTGACTAAGACAATGAGGTCCCAACTTACCAGCTGACTGGCCACAGTTTAAGCACTGAACATTACTGCTGGTTTGGGCTTTATGAGCTCTCCAGAAGGAATGGTGACTTTCGAAATCCTAAAGCGTCTCTCTGAACTGCACAACAGGTAGAAAAATATGACAGTTTCTAACAAGAGCTACGAGTCCAATCCCAAGGTTGACTGAATAAATAAATCGGCTACTCTAGTTCTGTGAGCCTCCCTAGCTCCATCAATACCACACTATGTATAAAGATCTTCTACTCGGAGTATACATGGTATTTTTTTTTTTAAACTTGACAACCAATTGAAATTTTGACGTTTTAAAGATCTTTTCTCCGAATGGAGATGCAAACCGTAGGTCTTTCTCAGGGTTGGGCACTGGCAGCCACATGTCTCGGTCTACTCCGGGATAGAGGTGGCAAACAACAGAATCCTGCAGTGTGCTGGACCACTATGTCCACGTACAACCGCGACATGAAGTCAGTGCATGTCAACTTATAATGGATTTACAAGTGGGCCTTTGTAAAGAGCGTCCTATGGATACAGCTGAAGTTGGGGCCACAAACCCCCAAAATGATAAAAAGTTTAAAAGCCCGAGGTTGGAATTTTTAAAACTAAACTACAAGGCCCCACAAGTTAAACTAAAATAGGGTTTTTACAAACATTTGCTGAAGTCATCTCTGTTCCAGACAGACACTGTGCTGAGCATTTTATCAAGACTGTCTTTTTCCATAGATGAAAAAAAAAAAAAAAATCTCAGAATACTCCGAAACTGTTCACCAGGAACCAGGAATCCAAGGCCTTGGCTCAGAAACCACATTCTTTGCTAACAAATAAAGCAAAAGAAAACTCACCATCTAGCAAGCAGAACGGCAAGAAGCCAGCCTATTTTTTTTTTTCACCAGTAAATGGACTGGAGGGGAGGGAGTTGTGCTGCTCGCCAGAGCTGAGCTGATGTGTCGGAGCGCTCACTCTTGCCAGCACGCTCGCTCTACGCTCGCCCATCACGTCTTAACGCTCCGTTGTCCTCCACTTCAGCCCACCCAGCCCAGCCCCACGAAGCTCTCCTGTCAGTCCGTGGCGGGCGTGGAATAAAGGAAGCTCCTGTGTCCCAGGGAAGAACGGAGAAAGCAAGTCGGGCCTTCTAACCTGGAAAAGCGGCTCCGTCGTCGTGGGCATCAGAATGAGGGAGGGCTCCAGGCTCGGCCTGGCCGCAAGCCTGAAATCTCAGCGCTGAAGGCAGGAAGACTGTCAACTCAAGACCACCTGGGGCCACACAGACATACCAAAGCCGGACCTTTAAATTTTAAAACCGTCATAATTTATAAAGCGTACTGAAGGGAGTCGGTTTCTACTGTGTTAGCGGAAAGTTCCCAGTAGCCACGGGGTCCTCAAAATGGATCCTGAGCCCATTTGGCATCATGACGTCCCCATGACAGTCAAGGTAGACACAGTCAAGGGTGAACTGTCTATAAGACAGAAGTGGGGGAAGAGAAGGGACGGGTAAGAGAAAGAACAATAAATCAGTGAAAACGAGAAGTCAGCTGATCAGAGAAGCACTGTACTGCAGAATCCTGTCACTTCCTACAAAGCACCATATGCCCCAGGTGTCCCGAACATAAGCAACTTCGCCTGCGTTCAAGTCAAATCAATGCACTCGGAGAGAGAGGGGACCTGTGGAGCTAGCCCACGTCACTCATGACAGCACACAACAGAACATGTTCAAAAGCCGGCATCTTTTCAGTCACGGGCTAGCCACTGTGTGCAAGTTTACCTAGTATCATCTATCTACTAAAACAGGCAATTTTGTTAAAGCAGTTTCTCTACCAAGGAGTTACTGATGTCTGGGCCTGGACAGACCCCAGCGTGGTGCTATCCTGTCAGTACAGGATATCAGCAGCGCCCTGGGCCCTTGCCTTCAAGATTTCAATAACCAAAACTGTCTACATTGTCAAATGTCCTCTGAGGACGAGCCCTCCCTAGTTGAGAACCACTGCTGGAAATCATCCAGAGCCATAAAAAAACACCCTACATGATTCAGGTCCCACTGTCCGCAACCACAGGCTTCACCCTGTGAAGATCACCGTCTTGCACAGGTTTTAACCCGGTACTAGGCAGAGAAACTCGCTACTCTTCATGGGAAAACCATCACGGTCTAGAATCGACCAACAACGAACTAAGAGCCCCACCCAGAGTGGCACAGGCCACACACACACACACACACACACACACACACACACACACACGGGGTGTGACACCGAGTTTCTGTTTGCACCATCAAAAGAATGACTGTCTCAAACTTATGCCGTAAAAAAAATGGGGTTTCTGAAGGGACATGATTTTCAAAGCAGGATCTCTGCACAAGAGCTGGTATTTTCGGTCCATGTAGATCATGTCACTGCTTTTAAAGAACAGATCCACAGCATACAGACCTGAGACTTCAGAGCAGCAGCCTAGAGGCTGTGCGATGCGCAGACTTCTCTGCTGCCTGAGTTAACAGCAACGTGCTTTAGCTGGAAATGATCTGTGACGGCTCATAAACAGCTCTGAATACAAACCATTCTCAGAGGAGGTACTAACACTCTTTTTTACTTCTCGAGATCCCACACAAGTAATTTTCTCATCACTCCGACAAGAGAAAATGCTTAAAGAAAAAGCAACAAACACTCCAGAAATCTTTGGGTAATATTTTCCAAGTAAGTGTGCCACCATATTATCAAGCAGCGCTCAGGGCAGTCCAAATCTCTGCCAGTGACTGCACCTGCTCCATAGTGCGGGGGCGCCTGGGCTAGCCAACCCATCCCATTTTTATATTTTACTTATTTGTTTGTATTTTTGAAGTAGTCGTAGGTAAGGCTTTTCCGCCACTCACACGACTCCGGCTAACTCACCCTTTTCTTATAAATGAGGCTGGGGAGGGGCTTTTGCCATGCCAGCCTGTATACCAGCTTACAAGGTGGAAGGGTGCTGCGTTGGAGGTAGTGTTAAGGTTGATTTGTAACCCGAGTATCCAGCGCTGCCCTCGGCTCACACCTGCTAGCATTCATCGGATTTAAACCCAGCTGCCCCCAATAAAATGCTGATCCCAGAGCCAAGTACATTTCAGACACCTTTCAACCGCTCTACCCAGTCCTTCTCAAACTTTAAAAGACACAAGAATCCTCGGGGGGGGGGGGTTGGGAGGGTTGGGGGGGTTCAAAAGCAGGCTATTGATGCAGAATCAGAACTGGCACTCAGATTCCATTTCCAACCTGGACGAACAAGGGCGAGCTGTGATTCCAAGCAGAGAGAGCTCAGAGACCAGAGCCAGTGAAGAGAACTTTTTAAAAGACGACTACACTGCCCAGTCTGGCATGAGATGTCTGGGCTTAGGTGAGTCTCCTACCTCGGCGTTCTGGATAACTGGGAGTACGGGAGAGCGCCACTGTGTCTGGGTCTGAGGACCTGAATTAGGAGGAGAGTAACTTCTACACCTAAACAGCAGGACTCAATATCCAGAGGATGGACTCAAAGAGGATAAACAGTCTGTATTTGCCCAGACTTCCTGCTACATTCAGAGCAGTTGGTCCCGAGTTAACATATTTAACCACAGCTCTATAATTTCCAAGAAAAAAAAAATCCTTGCGTGCACACAGAACTCCTTCTCCTAGAAAAAAAAAAAATCAAACCTCTTTAAGTCAAACCTTTCCTGCCAAGAAATTCAGTTTGTTTCCTGGATGACCATGAACACCACCAATGTCCTTGTCCCTAAGTGGCGAGTCATTTTCTACAAGGTTACTAATTGCAAAGGGGACATGCTGAAAGTCAGGCCAAAAGCCTAGGCTGTAAGACAGACACCAGTATTCTATCGCCTTTTTACAATTAAACAGTAATGAAACGTGTTCCTTCCCCACAAACCCCGGTACTGAGGCCAACTCAGATCCACCCCCCTCTCTTCCACACCAGACATCGAGGTTCCTAGCTCTTCCCTCTACTCCCTGGACCTAACCAGCCTAGCCTGGCAGCCATCACAGCACCCCTTCATGTGTCTCTGTGGAACATTCCCCAGACCCCCTTTCCTACACGGCTCCTTTCCCATCCCAGAATGTCATTTCATGCCAAGTCCTGCGTGACCCGCAGAGCTCACACACAAACGCACATGTACACACAACTGTTCTCGCGCCTTGGCTCCCCTCCAGCCATCCGACCTTGAATCTTCCAGGCAAGCCTTTGTTTAAGGCCTTTACAGAGTCCTTCCGGCCTAGAAATCTCGGTCTACCCATATGGGTCATTCTCTGCTTATATGCCACCTTATCAATGAAGGGGTCCCTGACCCTCTGCATAACAAACTCCATTTTTCTCGAGTGGAGCTTTCTCCTGGTGTGTTCTTGTTCCCTCTCGTCTGCCCACCTCAACACAAACCTCAGTGCCCAGCCATCAGCTCTTCCCGGGAGTGAGCACATGGAGGAAACTCCAGAGCGCTCCAGCCCAACAGCTCCAGGGCCTGGAACCTTATACAGGTTGTGTATCTGTCTCTCAACTCGGCTGCTCATAGGTCCAGCTACTGATCACAGACTGGGCCAGCGACTACCCCATGCAGAGTCTGACACCAGGCCCTTCTCTTCTGGCAGCAGGAATGGATGGATCCAGCCCTAGTGTCATAGATCTTAGCATCACATCTTGACAAGTTCTGCTATTGATATTTTATTTTGGATTGGATTTTTCACTTTGACAACTGGCTCTGTGGTTGCATAAACCTTGGGCTTCACTCTCCCTCGGCAAGTGCTCTGTCGCTTCGTTACATCCCTGGTCCCCTATTTTTTTTTTTCCTAGTGCTTATTACATTTGAATACTTTTGGTTCCCCACCTTTGCTCAGAGAAGAAAGGTTCCTAACTCTGGAATCGCCGTGAATGGCATACAGTATTGAATTTATCTGTAGGAGTAGATACTGGCCCCTGAGGTTGTAAGAGCAGCTATCATCAAGCCGAGCTGTACAGGGATACTCAACGTATAAGGAGGAAAGCCCCGGTTGGTTCTCAGTCTTAGACGATCCATCACTGGCCCTGTCGCTATGAATCCGTCACAGCACAGTTATCTCCGCAGAAGCAGAGGATACCCTATTTGTGCTACAATGGCCAGAAAGCAAGAGGGGAGAGTTAGTTGTCAGACATCTCAGTGAGAACATGACCTTGTTGGGTTCAACCTCTGAACACGAACACACACACACACACACACACACACACACACACACACGCACAGAGAGAGAGAGAGAGAGAGAGAGAGAGAGAGAGAGAGAGAGAGAGAGAAAGGAAAGAGGGAGGGAGGAAAACAAGAGGCAGAAGGAGAAATATGTCCCAGTGTGCCCTTAAAGGCTACGTCCCCAGTAACCTAACTTAATCCCACACTAAGCCCTGCCTCCTGGATTTGACAAATCCTGAAAGCACAGGTGCCTTTGGGGACATAATGAGCAAGGTCTCAGAAAACCCTTTCCCTGCCTTCTGGGCACTCCCTCCTCATCCTCACCAGCCTGGCTCGCCATGTTCCCTGCTCTCTGTTGCTCTACCCAGGAAGCCTCTCCCCTTCACCATGAAGACTTGTTCCATTCAGCACACAGTTCCAGCACACGCATTCAGAAATCTCAGCTTCCTCACAGAGCACACCATGGCTGGCATTCATATTCCCCCAACCACAAGTTGGAGTTCCAAGGCTTCCTCCCAGCTATGGAAGAAATTCAATATTCAGTACTGAAATAGCAATTCTGCCTGTATACCTGAGTCCTTAGTTCCTTGGAACCTTCCATAGCTCCATAGCAAGTTGCCAAGCAAACACACTTCCAAGGCTTATCTCCAAGGCTACAAGCAAAAAGGCAGGTAGAGGTTGGCACCATCCTTCCGGGTGGGGATTTGCCGTCAAAACCTCGCCCACAGTTTGAAGTCCAGAAACCCCTAAGTATAAAGAGGCAAGGGCAGCCTTGTAACCAGAGATTTTCCAATAGGGAAAGCTTGTGTTCAACTCTTTAAAAAAAGGGGGGGGAGGGAATGGGGGCATATATGGAGAGGCCTGACCACTGTGCCCTTAAGGAACACAGGAAAGATTTTTCTGCATTCTCAACTTTCATTTTCTTTCAGCACATTCTTATTTCTACTCCAACCTCCATTTCCCTGAAAGTTCCTCTCGTGACAAATTGACTCTCATTAGTGCCATGCTTCCTAATGGATCCAAAATTGAGCCTTGCCTCGGGGTACCAAACAAGCCAGAAGACAGCATTATCAGCCATCCGGATCTTAGTAACCCTCGGGCTTAGGAAACTCAAGTGGGTGGGGAGGAGGAAAGGAAGAAGAGGTTTAAAGTTATCATTCTTCCTAGATTGCGTTTATGAAAAGAAACTGAGCACATGACACACCTCCCCAAGAAGCCTAAGCACATGTTGGGTTTAGAACTGCGGAGCTTGGCAAACTATCGTGTCCCCCACACAAGAACCGCCAGTCACACAGAAACTCCGACAAGGGCCCCAATCAGGCCCCACTTCCTCAGACTGTACCTCCTGGCAGTGTGGGCAAGTGATGCCTGACACCCCAACTCCACCTCCACCCCTTCTGTCACTCCAGAGTTCAGACAGTTCACAGGCACAGAGCTTCTCAGAGCCCAGAGCCCAGACCCCTGGCCTACCACAGAAAAATCCTTCGAATTGGGAACAGGAGGCGTGTGCCAAGCGTGAGGCAGACCTGTACCTTGATCCCTGGGGCCCCGGTTTTCCAAGATCATGCGTCTGTCTCATGCCATCTGTTCAATGAAGCCTTGTGGTATGGCCAGTGGTTCGGAAAACTAGCAAAAGGTACAAGATGCAAAATAAACAGGACAGAGGGGCACGACAGTATGGATATTGTCCTAGGAACAGGGTGTCCACTCTGTAGGGAGCTCACAGCCAGGTAGCCTGACCCAGAAACAACTCTGGACATCCAGGGACAATGACAAACGTGCCCATTCCTGAATGGCCCACACGGGAGCTCATGAGGTTAATACAAACTAATGTCCTTTCCATCTCTCACCCTGGCTCCTGAATCCTTGCCATTCATACCAACAGTTCCATCAAGCCAGACCTCAGTCAGGCCCCACCGACGATGGGTCGGCCCTTCCCCGGCTAAGCATCCTCCCCACCATTACTCTCCTTGCTTCTACTTGTAATTATTCTAATAATGACTAATGGAGATGTCAACGGCTATCTGAGGTCAGTCCCTGGATCAGACAACAAGCCTCAGACCCTTCCAGAAAGCTTCCTACACCGATCCTCGCACCTGCAGAGTGTGCACAGTACATCCCTGTTGAAAGAGTACATGTGTACATGCATTTGAGCCTTTGGCAGTAATGCCACGCTTTCACGAAAAAATTTAACTTATGGCAAGGAGACATTCTAACGCTGACTGGAGAAGCTAAACCCCCTTCAAACAACCACACAGATAACTGTGTGTGTGTGTGTGTGTGTGTGTGTGTGTGTGTGTGTGGTCACCCACATTAAACTATCATTTAAGCTACTAACATATTTTGAAGATCAATGAGAAGGACCCTCTGCATTTGAATTCTGCTCCTTAAAATGAAAATCTCAAAGGGCTACCAGCTGAAGCCACTGAAAGCACGGCGGGAAGCAGCTTGACAAAATGGAAGTCTGGAGCCTGTTAAGAGGCACTCAGGAGCAGCCACTAACTAGCAAGACACAAAAATGGGAACTTGTCTGAGGCAAGGAGAATGTACGGCACAAAGGCAAACCCTAAAGCATCCCCGAGGCAGCGCAGGACCCGACATCTAAGGTCAGGATATAGGCTAAGATAGTCTTTACCATGTTGACGATTCACTTTAGAATGGCTCCTACACTCTCCTCAAAAGTACTGGGGTGATGTGGAGCTGGAGAGGTATCCCCAACCACCCGAAGAGAATAAATCCACCCATCGACTCAAAGGGATGAATCAAAACGCTGACCTCAGTTTTTCCAACAAACCTGATGATGTATCTCTTGCATCTGAAGTGGTTTTTTCCAGCAACAACAACAGACCGAGGTAGAAAGACCAGTCACAATTCCCATCGTCAAGTGTTCACACTTAGTCACCCGGGCAGGTTATCAGGGCGACTGTTATCAGACAATGCCAAGGCTCACAAGCAGGCACGACCAACTCCCTCTCGCTGCTCACTGCTCTGTGCAGCACCCCTCTGAGGGCTCTGCTTCAGTTCCTGCCACCGGGTTTGTGTGTAGACGTCCTGCCCTTGTGATAGACAACAATCAAGGCAGTAAGTTGCAATAAACCTTTTCTCTCCAAGGTTTTTATTGGGGGGGGGGGGGAGTTATGGCATTTGTAACAGCAGTGGAAACCGGAACTTGGCAAGTATCCTACTCCACTGCCCTAACCATCTTGGTTCACTAAGAAGAGGGAATTGCTTAGGGCAGAGAAGTGAGATCAACCATACTTCACAGAGAAAGACATCAGCTGGGACTCTCTTGAATTCTTTTTACCACATAGAGAAGTCAAAAATAAAGTTGTATAAACAGTAAGATGTACAATGACTGAGTTAGGGGTTCCACCACTGTGATAAGACCCCGTGGCCAAAAAGTAGCAATTTGGATTTCCCTGATGACTAATGTTGAACATCTCTTAAGGTGCTTCTCAGCCATCCGAATTTCTTCTGGTGAAAATACCATTTTTGATAGGGTTATTTGGTTCTTTGGGGTCTAACTTCTTGAGCTCTTTGTATATATTGGATATTAGCCCTCTGTCAGATGTGGGATTGGTGAAGATCTTTTCCCAATTTGATGGTTGCTGTTTTGTTCTTCTGACAGTGTCCTTTGCCTTATAGAAACTTTATAATTTTATGAGGTCCTATTTGTCAATTCTTGATCTAAGAGCATAAGCTATTGGTGTTCTGTTCAGGAACTTTCCCCCTGTGCCCATGTCCTCCAGGGTCTTCCCCAGTTTCTTTTCTAATAGTTTCAGTGTATCTGGTTTTATGTGGAGGTCCTTGATCCACTTGGAGTTGATCTTAGTACAAGGAGATAAGAGTGGGTCAATTTGCATTCTTCTGCATCTTGATCTCCAGTTGAACCAGCACCATTTGTTGAAAAGACTATCTTTATTCCACTGGATGGTTGTAGATCCTTTATCAAAGATCAAGTGACCATAAGTCTTTGGGTTCATTTCTGGGTCTTCAATTCTATTCCATTGATCTACTTGCCTGTCGCTGTACCAATACCATGCAGTTTTTAGGACAATTGCTCTGTAGTACTGTTTGAGGTCAGGGATATTGATTCCCCCAGAAGTCCTTTTATTGTTGAGAATAGTTTTAACTATCCTGGGTTTTTTTTGTTACTCCAGATGAATTTGAGAATTGCTCTTTCTAGATCTATGAAGAATTGATTTGGGATTTTTATGGGGATTGCATTGAATCTGTAGATTGCTTATTGCAAGATGGTACAACCGCTCTGGAAATCAGTCTGGCGGTTCCTCAGAAAACTGGGCATGACACTTCCAGAGGACCCTGTCATACCACTCCTGGGCATATACTCAGCGGAATCCCCTGCATACAATAAAGACACATGCTCCACTATGTTCATGGCAGCCTTATTTGTAATAGCCAGAAGTTGGAAGGAGCCCAGATGTCCCTCAAAGGAGGAATGGATACAGAAAATGTGGTATGTTTATACAATGGAATACTACTCAGCAATTAAAAATAATGAATTCATGCAATTTGTAGGCAAATGGTTGGATCTGGAAAATATCCTAAGTGAGTTAACCCAATCACAAAAGAATACACATGACATGCGATCACTGGTAAGTGGATATTAATGAGCCCAAAAGCTCTGAATACTCAAGGCACAATTAGCAAATCAAAAGATTCCCAAGAAGAAGGAAGGAAAGGACCCTGGTCCTGAAAAGACTGGATCCAGATTTGTAGGAGAGTATCAGAACAGAGAAATGGGGGGGGGTGATTGGGGAATGGGTGAAGGGAAGAGGACTTATGGGACATATGGTGAGGGGGGAACTGGGAAAGCCTTTGGAATGTAAACAAAGAATATAGAAAATAAAGAAAAAAAAGAAGCAATTTGGAGAACAGGCTTATTTCAGTTTACATGTCTTGATCATAATCCATCACAAAGTCAAGTCAGGGTTAGGGTCTAGACACTAACCTGGAAGCAGGAACTGAAGCAGAGACCACAGGGGTGTGCTGTTTACTAGCTTGTTCCTCCTGGTTTGTTCAGCCTGGTTTCTTAGAGCTCCCAGAACCATCAACCTAGGGTTGGCACCACCCACAGTGGGTTGAGCCTTCCCACATCAATCACTAATCAAAAAAAAAAAAAATGCCCAACAGACGTACCCATAGGCCAATCGTACGAAGGCATATTCTCAATCGATGGCCCTCTTCCCACACGACATCAAGATGACATAAAACAAATCAGCACTATGACTAAATGCAGTGTGGTGCGTTAGACTTCTCTAGGAACAGTAAAAGGGATGCTCATGGAAAAAAAAAAAAAAACAAGGTCTGAATCACACCTGTGCTCTTCCTCAGCGCCTGTCTGTAATCGCGCACTGCTTTACCGTAACAGATACACCTGGTAAGTTAGATGCCAGAATCAGAAGTGTGGGGTGTGCAGAAAACAAGGGTTTCCTGCATTATCTCCGCAAGTCTGCTATAAACCTCACAATTTCTGAAGGGAGGTTGGCTTTATTTTCTTTTTCTTTTTCATGAGGCTTATTAGGGATGAAAGGGGGAGGGGGTTGTGTTTCAAAAAACAAAAAAAAAGTCATATATATGGGAAAGATTTGTGGGGAGAAGGGGAAGTTGATGGGGTGAGAGGGGAGAAGAGTTAGCATGCATTTTATACCGCATGAAAATGTCAAGGAACAATTTTATTTTTTTTTAAGTTTTCTAAAGGAATTTCCTTTTTTCAATTTTACAGCCATCCTGAAAGTACAACCCCAAATCTCAGCAGCTAGCCGGGGCCCTTAAACCCTCTCCTCCCTGTTCCAGCTGTTCCTCCCTTCAAAATATACACTTAAGAGTTCTCTTACTTTGCTTGCTACTAGTCCCCTGTCTGCCCAATTCCTTTTTCCGGAACACAAGGGATCCTCCCAAGCGGTCCCCACCGAACTTCCATACCCACTGGCACCAGTTTGCAAATAAGCCACTTGAGGACCCAGAGACCTTGTGGACCTGTGAAAGACCTAAGTTGTGTTTTGCTGACGGGTCGGGGAGTTTTACAGCAGACACCTTGAAAATGAGCAGTGCTCGTGGCAAGAAGCAGGAAATAGCCAGAATGACTCGAAGCTCGGATTCTGAATGACTTTAGGATTTCATCTTCAGAGAGGGTGTGTGCTGGCAGGTGCCCTGTCAACCTGACACAGACTAGAATCACCAGAGAGGAGAGAGCCTCAGTGGAGAAGATGCCGCTGTAAGCCTGGGCTGTAGACAAGCCTGCAGGACATTCCCTTAATTAATGACTGATGTGGAAGGGCCCAGCCCATTGTGGATGGGGCCACCCCTGGACTTGTAGTCCTGGGTTCTATAAGAAAGCAGGCTGAGCAAGCCACGAGGAACAAGCCAGTAAGCAGCACACCTCCACGGCCTCTACATCAGCTCCTGCCTCCAATTCCTGTCCTGACTTCCTTCAGTGTTGGACTATGGATGTGGAAGTGTAAGCCAAATAAACCCTTTCCTCCCCAAACTGCCTTAGTCATGGTACTTCATCACAGCAACAGAAATCCTAAGTAGGACAGGGAGAAATATTAGTTAACTAGATGATAGTGGTAAGTTAGCCTTGGAAGCCTTGAAGGAGAGAGCCCTCTCACCTGGGCAGTTTTGGGTATTTCTTTCCATTTCCTTGTAACGCCAAAAGAGAAATGTCACTGCTGCCCCCTCCTTTGAATTTAAAATACCATTCAAAAATAGGGCAATGCGGATCTCAGTTCCACCACTGGCCCTGTAAGGACCTGATCCTCTCCAAAGATGAGAACAATGCATGCTATCACCCCTTCCTTAAGAGTTAACCCAGCTGGGCCTGTCCATCACAAAGCCGAGTCACCTGAAGACATTCTAAAGCGATGGGGAGTGGAGAATGACTATCCCCATAGTGAGATAGTGTAGCATCCAGAAGTCCCTCCCCGACCACAGCTGCTTACGGAACTTCTACCGTGTTGAAGTCTGGCTGCTTCTCTAAGTTCTAACTCAGAGAGCATAATTTCTGTTCCTTTTTATCTTTTCAGACACCTAATGTCCCGCTTCGATTCCCTGCTGCTGTAATAAACACCAAGCAAAACCAGCGGCAGGAGGCAAGGGTTTGTTTGGCTTACAAGTTACCGTCTTAAGGGAACCCCACAACTGAAACCAAGACCACGAGGAGCCAGCCCTGCTCCTCCGGGTTTGCTTCCAGGCTCACTGCCAACTCTCTGACACAGCCCAGGCCCACCTGCTCAGAGATGGTACAGCCCTTGGTGGGCTGGGTCTTCCTACGTAATTAGAAATCCAGAAAATGCGCCCTCACAGGCATGGTCCCGGGCCAATCCGATGGTGGCGGTTCCTCATTTCAGCGCCTGCTTCCCAGGTGTGCCAGGCTGACAACCAGGGTGAGCCTGGTCGCACCTGCCAAAGGCTTAAGCGTGCTTTCCTGATAGGCCAGGCTTTCTCGTTCTCTGAAGTCTTCTAACCCCTGCTCCTTTCCACCATGCAGCTGCTCGCAGACCTCCAGTGCTGCACTGCACCTGCCTGCTTCCTTGGTCCCTAACTCAAAAGGCCTGGCTTTCTCTCTTCTTCTCTCCTAGAGTAGGAACTCACCGTCTTCCCGTCTCTCAAGCCCCAATTTATAATCCTATAATAAAATGCCTTCCTAAACATGCCATCCTGCTCTCTGTAAATTCCATTCTGAGTTCCTGGGACCGAAGACCTGTCCTGGTGTTGTCTTGGTGGTTGTTGACTTATCTGGGACTCTAACAACCCTTCAGCTCCTCTGTGGAGATTTAAATGATGCCCCCTTCCACGGGTTCATATTAGGAACATAATTTTGTGTGAATTGAAATAAAGCAATAGTTGCAAGATATGTTAAGGAGCCAGCCACAAGGCAGACTCTCATATGCTAATGAAGCAACCCCAAAGTGATTCTGATATATGAATGAACCAGCCCTAAGCTGTAAATCCCCAAACCATAAAACCGATGCCTGCTAAACAATACAAAACACTGGGATTTGGGGGGTAAGCCCAGGGTGGCACTGCCATGCTCCTGAGACATGGCATCTCACGCCTCAGGGACGGGTGCACACCAACAAGGGTAGTCTGAGACCGGCCGCTGTGGGACTCGGGCTTCAGCAACTGTTTAGGTGCTGGCACTGTTGCTCAATTCTCAGGAGCCCACCCGTCAGCACCCGCCACAGACTGGCGTCTCAGGGACCCTCTGGAGCTTCCAATGGTGCCCTCGTCCCAGCTTGGCGTCTCAAGGACCCAATGGTGCCCTCGTCCCAGCTTGGCGTCTCAAGGACCCAATGGTGCCCTCGTCCCAGCTTGGCGTCTCAAGGACCCAATGGTGCCCTCGTCCCAGCTTGGTGTCTCAAGGACCCAATGGTGCCCTCGTCCCAGCTTGGCGTCTCAAGGACCCAATGGTGCCCTCGTCCCAGCTTGGCGTCTCAAGGACCCAATGGTGCCCTCGTCCCAGCTTGGCGTCTCAAGGACCCAATGGTGCCCTCGTCCCAGCTTGCCACAGCCGAGCGCCTCAGAGCAGGCGTGGGTGGAGCCTGCTCCCAAGGCGCCTCCACCGGAAGTCTGCAGCATTTTCTGCCCGGCTCACCATTCCTCAGTGGGTGAGATGTCTGTTTCTATGAGGTCACCATAACCCGTTATAACAGTATGGTCTCGTAAGGGATGTTTGGGTGAATAAACTGAGCACATTCAAAAGGCACATCATCTTCTCTGAGCATCCTAGCTGGCACGCCCATAGCCCACCAACCATGCTCTCCAAAGTGCGAGTTTGAACACTTGGTTCCCCGATGGTGGCACTGTTTGGAGAAGTTTTGGAACTTTTTGGAGGCAGAGCCCTGCTGGAGGACATCCTAGAGAGCACGCTTCGATTCCACTTCCAATCCACTCCCTGTTTCCCACGTGACTAAATGTGGACAGGCAGTTCCGGCTCCAGCACCTGTCGCCTCTCCGCCCCCCCCCCACCATTATGGACTCTCCCTTTCTCTCTGCAAGTGGTTGGAGGCGTGGTCTCTGGGCTCCCTACTCCAGACACCTGCTGCCCTGCCTCCCCTACTCCGATGGACTCCTCTCTCTCAGAAACTGTAAACCAAAATAAATGTTCTCATGTATAAATTGCTCTTGATCGTGGCGTTTTATGCAACGATAGAAAAAGTAACTAATGCATCCTCTTGGCTCCACTTTTCCCACGTCAACCATCACTCTGTAGCTTTCCTCCTCCCTACTGGGTTGTTGTCTCGGACCAGTGTGCGACCGTCTGTGTGCTCCCTTCTATATGGACCCATTTCTATCAGCTGAGCTGGTTTAAATTAGCACCGTCCCCCTCGGGTTGTATTTGAGCATTTGGTGTCCACTTGGTAGCACCGTTTGGGGAGACTGTGGAGCCTTTGGGGCTTTGCTGGAGGATGTGCCTCACTGAGGGCAGGCGTGTTGAGGTTTTATAGTCTCCGCCACTTCCTACTTTCTCTCTGCTTCCTGTGTGTGGCTAAACTGTGGTCACTCTGCTTCCTGATTGCCATGTCTTCCCCCACCATGATGGCCTGCAGTCCCTCAATAACAATAATCTAAAACGAGCCATTTCTTCCCTAACTTAAGATTTATCAGGGTCTTCCATCACTGCAGCAGAAAAATGACCAAGACACCTGGCTTATCCTCATCTAAATAAAATGCCACCTTTTCAAGAGAGAGCCACCAGTATGATTTTCTTTTCTGCTGCCCAAACAACCTTACTCCTGCACTCAAAGACTAAAATGATTGGCCAGGCATCGTGGCACATACCTTTATCCCCGGCAGCACTCTGGAGCCAAAGGAAGGTGGGTTTCTGTGAGTTTGGGGCCTAAGCCAGCCATAGTTACATGATAAAGCACTATGTAACCAAGACCTGATGGTCCTGGCCATACTAACAGCTCAAGAGGGAGCTAATGCTCAAAGAGAAAAGCTGAGCCGGGCGTGGTGGCGCACGCCTTTAATCCCGGCGCTTGGGAAGCAGAGGCAGGCGGATGTCTGAGTTCGAGGCCAGCCTGGTCTACAGAGTGAGTTCCAGGACAGCTAGGGCTACACAGAGAAACCCTGTCTCGAAAAAAACCAAAGAGAGAGAGGCTGTTGTCTCTTCTGGGATTCGGCAGCCTGGACTAAGCCTGTAATGGAGGGATTCTAGCTCCAACGCTTACTGATCCCCCTCTCCAACCAACAGGTAACTATGGAAAGAGAGTGTCACAGTTCTTTTTTCCTAGATAGTGACTGTGTCCCTCAGTCGCATGGGAACAGGTACAGAAGGTGGATCATAATCCTTCAGCCCCCCTAAAATATTTCTGGAACCACGGCTCTCAGCGGTGAGCTGGGGGTAGAAACTAGGACAGAGCGTAAAGTCCAAAGAGCCTTACACCAAGGTGGTAAAATCAGCATGTATAAAAAACAGTTGGCAAAAAGAGAAGCTGGGTGTCCCTCCCTCACCTCCGGCCATCCCCCATCCGGCCAACTGAAGTCAGCCACCATACGGGCACAAAGGCATCCCAGAGCATCTGAATGTAACCTATGATTCATTGCACTCCTGGGAGGAGATGTCAGACGCTGACAGACATACAATGCATACAGCTGTCTGTAGAACCACGTGAATCAGAGAATGCACAAGAAAGTTCCCACTATGTGCTTGAGCCAAATGTCCTCACTATGAGCCATAAAAGCCTCTACCCTTTGTACAGCACGGCCACTCAAGCTCCTAAGTCCGCTCCAGCCGCTTGCTCCCTTTGAGGTGTGACCTTTGCTAAGGGATTCTCTCAGTTTTGATATCTACAAAACAAAGAAGCCAAAGGATCGGGACGTAATAAAAGGTTGTTTGAAATGAAGGCCTTACATCGATTCAAAATCATTTTTGTTCTTCATACGCCATCCCTATACCCGTGTACAATGAATATTCACTTTATTTTAAAATAAAAATAAAGGAAAAGTATAAATATGAAAATTATAGGCCACCAGCAACAAAATTAACCTAGCCTTGGGTGCGGGGACGGGCTGGGGTGGGTCTTAACTTGGAGTATTCCTAAGAAGACAGATGAGCCCTAACAACGGTTCAACCTACAATCTTTCAACTTCACAATGATGCTAAAGGACAAACTGGCTTTGTCTTTTCCAGGGCTAGCCACACACAGTACAAGTCTTCTGTGACGACAGCTGGTGGCGAGAAACCAATGACCGCGTGCTAGCATGCTAAATGTCCCATCGCAGCAAAAGCAGCGTCTGGGTTTATTTAACTCTGAGGTCAGGTGCAAGTCTTCCTGACCAAGCCAGCTCAGTCAGTCAACGGGGGCTCAAGGGAGGGAGTGAGGATTGAAAAAGAAAAACAATTAGACAAAATTATAACACGACTCCAGCCCGTACTGAGGCTGAAGCAGCTTTCTCTCTCTTCAGCCTGCTTTTATATCATTCCAGGTGTGTCCAGAAAAACACGTCAGTTCCTAGATCAAAGACAAAGTAATCAAATGAGGCAGTAAACAAAGAAATCACATAAGATAGTAATTAAGTAAAGTAGTAAGCAAAAGTATCACACAAGGTAATAATTAAGTAACATAATAAACAAAACCCCATGGTCACTGTTTCTATTATTCTTATCTGAACCTACTTCCTTGTCTGAGCCTGGTGACAAAGGCCGCATTCCTAGAAGCGGCACCAAAAGCTCTCAACATCTTCCCAGGTCTCCGCATGGTTAATAGAAAGGGTGGCCTGACCACCAAAGTCTCCCCCCAGTCACATCAGTGTCACAGAGGGCTAAGACAGACTGGGACCAGGCCTGCTCTGAAGGAAAACCCTGAAGACCAGTTTCCAAGTCATTGGCAAAATCAGGGAATTCTCTGCCACTGATCACATTTCCTTCACAATCCTGCCCTGCCCAATCCTGCCCTGCCCTGGCGTAGCCCATATGCAGCTAGCCAGGCACCCAGTAGGGCCACAGAGTCTTTCCTTTGGGTGGCAATTGATTGCCTGAAGAAAACATGCAGCACCCATCAACTACAACGCCTCTGCTTCAATCAATCTCTTTACAAAACCCTGACCACAACCTCCCGTAGCGACGTCCCATACCAAGATGAATCCCCAAATCAAGAGTGCCGAGATGTATCATTATGTGCGTCCCCAGATTCCAGGGACCTCTGAGCACAGTGGCCTCAGCACAGTGAAAGGCTGATGGAGTGAGGTGTCAGAAATGGCTGCGGACGATCCAGACCTCTGCAGGCTACCATTAACTCTGCAGTGAATGCTTCGCCATAGATTCCGACAGGATGGGTTATCTGAATTTATCATTCATTGTTCATGCACTTTAATTAGCCTCTCAAGACACAGGGACCCAAACTTCAATGCCAATCTCTGTTCACACATTGAATCCGTTTTTAACAAAGCATTTTTAATTTGCTCTTAAGCAACCACTTTGCCAGGGCCTGCCTTGGAATTCCAGGGAGAGACCAGCTCCACAGAAAAGAGGAGTAAGAGCTTCTTTGAGCCCTGAGCCCTTATTCCATGAGATATGGGATGAGCATTTTACGCATTGGTCCCCATATCCTTGAAAATCTTACTTCTCTTCACTCCCCTGGATGTAGAAATGACCTATGCTATCTATTGTTCCTCTATTAAAAATTGCTGTCCAGATTCCCTGGGGATCTCTTAGCCACAGCAACATAGATAGTCAAAGATATGGGCTGGAAGTTGGGGAGATCACTCAGTGGGTAAAGTGCTTGCTGTGCATGCAGAAGGACCTGAGTTCAGATTCTCAATGTGCTGGCACAAGTCCATAACCTCAGCCCTGGAGGGCAACCCCAAGCCTACACATTCACTCACACAGGCAAGCACACTCTCACACATATAAATCCACACAACACGCACACATCTATGTACACATATATACACACATATATCTATCTATATATACACACACGTACATATATACACATCATATATGTGTACAACATACATATATATGCACATACATATATATCCATACAACATACACATATATATACACATATACATATATAATATATATAAACACACACACACATATATATCCATACAACACACATATCCATACAACTCACATACACACACATATACATATATACACACAACACACACTTATATATATATATATCCATATAACACACACACTCACATATATACACACATACACATGTATACATATATATACACACACATATATAAACACATATATATAATATATACACATACAATACACATGTAAATATTCATACAACACACACTGTATAGCCATATGACATACATATGTATATCTCCATACAACACACACATTCACAAAAGCCGGAAGGAAGTCCAAGTCCACTGCAGCTGGGTTGACCTGGGTCCATGACTTAATCCCACTGAGTCCCAGATTCACATTTCAAAAGTGAGGGTAGCAATAATACACATTACAGAAAACATCTGGCAAAACCTGTGTGAATATTAATTCATTTTCTACTGTGATACATTCAGCAAAGTCGACATAACTTACACCCAGTATGAAAAAAGTCTCCTCTCCTCCCTGCCTGTCTCATCTCAAATCTTCCCCATTAATTTGTAATGAATAGATTTTCAAGAATGGTAGCGCCTGGGGGAGTTCTGTGGATACCCTCGTGAGCCAGCAGCCCCTAGCTGAGTTTGTTCTAGACTCAGAACCAGCCCTAGTCCACTGGTCACCCAGATGTGTTTGCATTGACTCAGAGCCCCCAGTTAGGCAAACCCACCACTTCCCCAAAAGGAGGGTCAAGATACCAAATCGGTCCCTCTGCCTTCTAAGACTCTCACGTGTATGAGAAGGCATGCCCCAGTCAAGTTCCAGAGATCACAGACGCTGTGATTCACGTGTTCATGTGTGCTGAGGTATATAATGCAGATGTTCTCAATATTTATTAAACTGTAGTTTCAAGAGAGCAATTCTCTCTGTCCTAGAAGACAGAAAATCCCAACTGTGCAGTCAGTCATGTGATCTGCCAGTCCATAACCTCTGCCAAAAGCTCAAACTCCACACAGAAACATTCAGAAAGCCTACTGGGCAGGGGGGGGGAGTGGGGGGGGGCTGTGCTCACCCATTCGTCCTCTGTGATTGGGAAGTGAGGAGGAGACACCTAAGCTCCTGGTGAGCACATTTGTAGATGTAAATGTAAATGAGTCTAATATTTAACCACCACATGAATCCACGTAGATCAATAAATATGCTCAAAGACTTCAAAGGTCAATTAGCAATTACAAAACCCAAAGAAAGGCATAGGCAGATGAGAGAGGGAAAAAAACCAAAACTAAGGGCCTTTATCTTAACATTAAGTCAGGAAATTGATAGGTTGGAAGATAAATGATTGGGCACATAGACAGACAGACAGACAGGAGGGGAGGGTGGTGGGGAACAGAGAGAAGTTGACGTAAATCTTTAAGTGATGACCCCATATTTTGTCTTAGTTTCAGATGTGTTATTATGTCCGCTCACAGAAGGTTAAGAGTCAGAAGTGAGAGTGGGAAAGACAGTTTCAGCCTCAACTCTCATTTTCATTTCGTGGGACGCTTCACACCCCAGTGGCAGGAGGCTTCACTAGAGCTTTCCGTGAACACGATCTGACAGCAGGGCGCGGGTGCAGGGGAGGGGGACAGACACAAACTTTCTCAGTATTTTCGATAGGAAAGCGCAGACGGGGTGCTGGGCTGAGAGACGTAACAAAGGCACAAGATCATAGGTGTGCCAAAAACACTGGCCAAAAGAGGGTCCTGTACAAAGCTCCCGCCCCACCAGCAAGACAGGGAGATTATTCAGGTCTGACCTTGGTGCTAATTGCTTAACAGCTGAAAGAAACTAGGTTGGCGCCATAGGGGTCGGTGCTGTGTGGGAGGCCGAAGCTGCTGGATATGATTTTAATAACCGCTTGGGGAAGACTTTTATTAGAGGCTAAGTAAAGAAATGTGTTTTCAGTGTTTCTTCTTTTTCTATATACCACGCAGACTCCATACCATATTAAGGAGCAAAATTTTATCAATCTCCATACTATCCTAAAAAAGTCCATTGCTGCAATGAAAACCATCAGTAAGTATTTAGAGGTAGTTTTTCTCTACCAGGAAAAAGTCTATAAGGTTCTTGTCAGCCCTACCTTAATTAGTCCCCAATCACCTGAACACAGTTCCGGGCATAAATCAAAAACCCCCGTAAGAGTTAAAAGCCCGTTTGCAAGCGTCCAAAACCAAGTTCCTCACCAACACAAGGAGATCCGGCAAAGCAAGCAGCTGGGTGGGCGGTGGCGCCGTTGACTGAAGCTTCCTACTGGGGAAAACTCGAAATGCTGGATGTCCAAACAGAAACGTTTTGGTGGACTTTCCTGCACATGTGGAAATAAATGGCTCTTGGAAGTCAATGCACCTAAAGACCTCCCTTCGTGTAACCAAGCCCAGACGTATGGTCACTTCCTGCGGCTGTGGCACAACACCTGAGAAAAGCAACTTTCGGGAGAAAAAGGATTCTAAAGTCCATCATGGCAGAGGAAGGCATGGAAGCAGTATGAGACACGCATATAGGAAACAGGGAGATCACATTACACACACACACACACACACACACATGAGCAGAATGAGAAAACAGAAAGTTTGATGACCAGGTTATAAAACATCAAAGCCCAATCTGGGAATGGTGTATGCCTTTAGTCTCAGCACTCAGGAGGCAGAGGCAGGAGGGCCTTTGTAAGTTTGAGGCCAGCCTGGTGAACTGAGTGAGTTCCAGGACATCCAGGGCTACATAGATGTCCAAATGTCTCAAATGTCCAAAAGAAAATAACAAAAATAATCAAAGCCCACCCACAGAGACGCAAGTCCTCCAAAGGGCCCCACTCTTAAAGGTTCAATAATCTTCCAAAAGGGCACCACCAACGAGGGACCAAGTGTTCAAATTCAGATACATGAGCCTCTAAGAGACATTTTTCATGCAAACCAAAGCACCTGTTAAGCTCTCTTTGTCCATTTGTCCTGAATATTTTCTTATTACCCTGACATAGGTACTTCAGTAGTTTTCACCGGATTACTTCCAGAAGGAGTTGTACATGCATAAAGAATCGAACAGGCTGCAGTTGAGGATCGAATGCATACATCTCAGATGGGATCTGTTCTGTTTTCACACTAGTCTGAGCTAATCTTACATACAAACACACAAACTCAGGCCTGAGCCCACTCCTTCAGCTAAGGATAATCAGCCCCGACTACAGCAGCCATTTCAACAAGGCACCCTGCCTCCTGCAAGGGGCAGAGAGTAGGAACATGACAGTCCACCTTTCCACAAACCCACCCAGTCACGGCCCCTGAAGTAGGTGAGTCAGGGTTTATTTTCGATATAGGAAAAGATGTTAAATCACACTTGACAATAAAGCAGTCAACTAACTCAGGACCAAGGATGCAGAACGTTCTTCCCAAAGGTCCTTGTGAAAGTAGCAACCAGAATGCTGTGCTTTGAGGGACAATGGGAACAGGTGCCAGGGGGGAAGGGCTTCACTACCGAGAGGAAATCGTCAAGGGCTGAGTTAAGATCAGGTGCCCTGCCTCACCAGTACTCTGCCAGGAGGAAGCTATGAAGCTGCCCATCAGGGCCACAAGCAGCGACTTTTGGCATGAGCCTTTACCTACTGCCCCTGCTCCTATGCACGCTGAAGACATGCCTTGGTTTCCAATACACTCATATGAGTATATCCAGGCTTTGCTATCTACCTCCAGGCACGATCTCTGCCCCCACCTCAGGTTCCCAAGTAGCAGACAGGGCTTTTGTCAAAGTGATGATGAATTTCAGCATTGCTAAGACAGTGCAGGAGATCACCCTAGGAGAAAACTGAATGGTTTTTGGTTTGGTGGTGGTGGTGGTGGTGGTGGTGGTGGTGGTGGTGGTGGTGGTGGTGGTAGTGGTGGTGGTGGTGGTAGTAGTAGTTTGGTTTGGGGGTAGGTGGGGTTTAGAGATAGGGGTTTCTCCATGTAGCTGTCCTGGAACTCACATTGTAGTTCAATGGGAATTTCAGTGGATAGCTCATTGGAGTTCAGCAGGCTGGCCTTGAACACACAGCAATCTAACTGCCTCTGCCTCCCTAGTGCTGGGATTAAAGGTGTGTGCCACCACTGCCCAGCTGAGAACACTGGATTTCGGAGTAGACACAAATGATGCCAGGAGGCATATATCAAGCATTAGGAACAGGGCTAAGCTGGTTGCATCTTTGGGTCTTTGTAAACCAGTATCCTTTGAGGTGGCATATGACATAGCATAAAACACAGTCAGTTTTTTTTCCTAGACAGACATATGTACATGCAACGGCATGCATGCATGCATCTGTGCACAATCAAACACACATGTGCACATGAATGCATGCACACATACACATGCATACATTATGAACAAACTCAAAGAGAGCACATAGGGGCCAGGAGCCAATACTCTTGGGACACTGAGTAGAGGACACGGTACCTCCCAGTCCAGAGAAGCCACAGGAAGGCCAAGAGAGTCCCATGAAAAGGCTGGAGCTGTGATGGGCTCACCAGAGGGTGAGACAGTCTAAAGGTACTTCCACGCTCATGCCTGCAGACACAGGACCCTGCCCTTACAGGCTGGTGGCCCCTGCTTAACCAGAGAGCTGAACATTCAGTGGGACAGGGGACATCCTGGCTACTCCACTTGTAAGTGAACCCAGGACCCTTTGTGAAACACCCCAGCTGTTATGTCCATAGACAAAATGGGTTAAGAAGTTGGCTTTTCCAATATTTTAGTCATGAAGCAATGAATACATCTACAGTCCACTCTAAAACATAAAAAAATTCAAAGAAATATGCTTGACAATGCCTTTCATGGGCCAAGTGATAGTGAGATTCCCCAGTGGCTGGCAGGGGATGAATGGGTCAGCTCACTGCCAGGAGGTCCCCCACACACACACTACCTTCTGCAAACCTGTGTGTGAATTCCCAGGGCCCTGTTGAGGCTAGCCCTGGTGAGATGGCTACACTCACTTCCTTTGGCCCCGTGGTGTGATAGCCCAGAAACAGCCCACATGCAGGAGGCATGTCACAGGGCGTCTGCCACAGCGTGTAAGGATAAATCCCTGCCAGCAACAAGCTCTGAACTCTGCTCTTCCCAGGACCACCCAAGACAGGGCATCTTTATCCTGTCCTCAGTCCACACACTGGACCCAATGAGGGCTTCATAAAGGTAGACAATAGAGCATAAAAGACAAAGAGCCCAGGGCTGGAGAGAAAGCTCAGCGCTTAAGAGCACTGACTGCTCTTCCTGAGGTCCTGAGTTCAATTCCCAGCACCCACATGGTAACTCACAGCCATCTGTAATGGGATCTGATGCCCTCTTCTGGTGTGTCTGAAGACAGCTACAGCAAGCTAATAATAATAATAATAATAATAATAATAATAATAATAATAATAATAAAAACAGAGAACCTTTCTTAGACCACTGAAAGTCTCTCGGGATCGATAACCAGGACTTTCATTTGCTTAAATACAATAACCATTAGTACCTCTGTAAGTCATTCTGATTAGTCAGAACTCATACTAGTTAATTCGCTAGCTAATTAGAATTTCAAGGGTCCTGTTGCCATTCAGGCAAAGTCATTTAGAGCTAATGAAATTCCTATACAGTATTTAGGTGAAAATGGAGAGTGAGTCTGCTTAAACATCCAAGTGGCCCCTTCAATGCTCCTGTTTTAAATCCCCACGCTCAGGAGGCTAATCTCGCTGGGTTAACATTTCTGATTGTGACCTAACACCAGCCCCTGGTCACCAGCAGCAGTGCCTGCCTATGTCTGGAATGCAAGTGTCCCACCACAGGTGCAAGCTGCCATCTTCAAGCCAACGTTCTGATGAGAGATTCTGCAATCCTCACACCCAAAGCAGAGGCTGCCTGTAACCTCTAGTCAGAATGGGTCTCAACATACTCGCCCAGGGGGTCAGTTTTACCAGCATGTACTTCCATGTTGGTAACTAACATACTAGTGTGACCATCGCTCATGGTGCAGCCGCCATATGCAGGCCTCTTCCAGGGCATCGTTATGTGGAATCTCTCTCGGCTCCTCACAAGTAATACATCTTGACCAAAGATTTTTCAGAAGTGTGAGGCCAGGTGGATAGAGTCTAAGTCCTCTCCTTTCTGATACTCTCTCTCAGAGCTGGGATTCATCTGATTCCACATCCTCTCACCTGTTCACCCTTTTTCTAAAGGAAACAAAACAGCTCAGCTTATAATAGGCAGTCAGCATGCAAAGTAAAATAGAGAAGGTTTCCCTTTAAAATTGCTTTTGTTCCATCCAATAGCACTTCATATTTGAAGAAACAAACAAAAACAAAACAACATCCCTGCACAGCATTGGAGACTCCAACACTGCTCTGGTTGAGCTAAGTAAGGAAACACCAAGTAGCCGTCATATATAAAGTGCACAAATCTAACAATGACATATTTTTTAGAATCTCTTCTGCCTCCTTTCAGGATAGGTAACTTCTATCCAGTCAAAGAATTCTGTCTCCAGTCCCTATGCCAGAAACCAAAAAAGAATCCCAAGCATTTCATGTCTGACCTGACATGTCCTGACCTGAACAAGGGCAGATCAATGTTGTGAGAAGCTACAGCTCCCAGTGGTTCCTGGAGTGCTACACAACCCCTCAGAGCAAGCACAGGGCAGGCAGGGATGGTATGAGTACAGTCCTTATTGTGTGATTTCCTTTACAACCAGCCTCAAAGAATGTGACCCTTGAAGACACAATCATTTAACTCAAGGGGAAGTCTAAGGAGCCACCAGGCTCTACCACTTACTCCACAGACAAGACCTTGGAGCAACTGAAAAAGACTCTCTAGACCTTACTTCTCCATTTGAAAAGTAAGGGTTATCATAATACTTCCAATAAATCAGCCAAATGAATCAAAGTAAATAATGCATGGAAATACATGGAAATGGAAGTGGGGGTGTGGGGGTGGGGGGATTCTCAATGGGGAAACTGAGGTCAGGGAGCTTGTGTGGTCATGCTGTCTGGCACAGGTTAATTATGTAATAGTGTCCACTGAGAGAATGGACCTTAAGTTGTTCATGCTACTCATCTTCTATCTGCTTTTCCCATTAAACAGGATTCTCTCTCTCTTCCATGTGGCCTTGGGGATGGAAACAAACACATCACCTCTGTCCCCAAGGCAATAAGAAACTGACATGCTGGCTCTCACTCTCCACAGGCCCGCCGTCCATAGTCACCTTCCTTGGCACCAAGCATCTGAGCGGCTCGCAACCTCAGGTGCAAACAGCCCACTCACTCACTCACGAGTGCTTTGTGGAAGTGGGCACGTACAACTGGAGCAGGAGGAATGCTTAGTCGTTTGCTTTTCAGAGAAAACTCTTGCTGTCCCATCTCGAGGTCTTAGTTGTGCTATAAGTCATGCAAATGTTATCCCCCCCCCCACGCCCTACTCCATTTTCCAGACAAGGAAACAGAACTCCATGGTCTAAGAACACACCAAAAATGAGACCGAAGACTTCACTTATACAAGACTCCTTTATAACATGCCTTCACTGGGCTTTTGAGAAGACTCATCCATTTGGGGGCCTCCTTTATTCCATATCTACGACATTAGTACCATGCGAGTTATTTCTCCAAGAATACCCTAAGAGCCACAGACTGAGAACCCCTGCTGCTTATTCAATGCCTGAAGCCTGCCAGTCCAAGTCTGTACCCTCACCCCAGTCTGTCCTCCAGCTCTGCCCTTCACACCGCACACCCTGCTGTCTGCCACTCCGCCCAGCCATGACCCAGGCATTGATATGTCCATGTCTAGCTCTGAACCACTTGAAATGTTCCCCAGGTTTCCCACGTCATCTCTCTGCACCCATCTCTATTAAACAGAAAGCCTAACTTCCGGCACATGCAATATGCCCCTGGCCAGACTCCCAGGACAGTCCTATTACACCCTTGCCCCCAAGTGGGCCACAATGGTTCTAAGCAAGGGTCTGAAGGAAGGGAAATGACATCACGATTTCAAGGAGCGAAGAGGCATGAAAATATCACCTCCAAGAAAAAGGTGTCAGTGCTTGTGCAAATGGATGTCAATTCCATGTCTGATCCTGAAATACAGGGTGGACCATCTTAGCCAGGGGACACAGCAGAGGCCGAGCCTCCCAGACGTTAGACTGGCCTACCAAATCACACAGGTAACCAACCATAGCACACAGAAGAGTCAGCCCAGAACAAGAGCTTGGAACCTTTCCCTATTACTAGACCAAAGCCAGACGGCAATCTCAGGGGGAGTATGGAATAATAATTTGACATGTAACTGTTTCCCCAGCTCATAAGAAATTCTATCCCACGTAGGGCTGCCCTGCTTGGCTTCAGGAACAAGACAGGGCCAGATGGAACCACTCAGTGGAAAGCAAACCTTTCTAACCCCCCTAGCAACTTCATCCCTGCCTCCAAAACACTTAAAAAGATACACATCTAATTGTTTTCCACAATTTTTAAGAAACTGACTTTCAGTTCCACACCCTGTACTGGGCATGTTCTCATTATAAAAACAGAAACACAAGATCATTTTTTTAAAAGAATTTTTTTTAGATCATCCTTAGCACCACATTTCGGGCGTCTATTTTTAATGTTTATGTATATTTCCTCTCAGTCTGTCTTCTGGGTGTGTGGATTGTGGGTGAGGGAATATGATTCAAACCAGATTCTTAGCAAAGGTAAGAAGAAGAACAGCTCGGCTTTGGCTCATGCCCTCCCTGCTCCAAGCAAGACTGTCTCCTGAGTGAACAGACAGAGAACTCACCCCGTCTGTGGTCACTTTTCTCCTACAGAAGCCTGGCTAGCCCTGGGGTTTAGTATTCCTGGGCTGGAGAGCCCATCAGTGGCTCAAACCCGTGGCTCCGTAGAACTCAACCTTCTCGGGTTCTCTTCCCCTTGTCCTGTTATGTAGTTTATTTTCACAATCTCCGTGTTGATTTTAAACCCAAGACAACACAATAAATAAATAAAAACTCGGGAAAACACCTGTCATACCAGAACACAGGCACGGTGAGCTCAGAGAGTGAGTCAGAATTCCAGGAACTAATGAAAGGCTTAGTCTGCTTTGAAAAGATAGAAAAACAACGGTTTGTACACCTTAACCGTCTCCACTCGGAACTTTTACTGGTAAGAGAGGATGTCTATAGAAAAGGATACCTTCATAAGGTGATTTCTAGAACATTCACAAATCTAATTATGTTTCACGGCTTGAAGGATTTTGCTCTAAACATATAAACAGTATTTAACTCGTCCATAATTGATATAGAGATTTAAGTCTGAGAGAGTAGAAAAGGAAGGCAAGAGTCAGTCTAGAAAAGAATTGCTTCTCCTGACTGCTAGAAAGTAGTTTACTTTGTGGGAGAAATGGAAAATAAGAATTAGATGTAGGGATTGGGAGTGGAGCTCAGGGGAAGAGGGCTTCTTAGTGTGGCTGAATCCCAAGTTCAATCCCAATCCTGGGGGGTGGGGGAGATAATATAAATAGCCCTGAGAAGGGGGAGGAGTGAGAGCATTGAATGACATGTCCCTGTCCCTGTCACCTCCGCAGCTGTACTTTACCCCTTTCGTTAGAACTTACTGTTTGCATTGAGGTCTGACCTAACCCACAGTGACAGAGGTGAGATGACCTTGTATTCACTCCTGTACCCATCTAAGCATCAACAGACAGAAGTCCATGAGTGACTCTACCTCAGCACCAGAGCTTCCCCAAGCCCTGGGAGTCTTGATGACCGTCTCTGTCCTCCTACCAGACAAGGGCTCCTAGCTCCCATGCCCACTTGTACTGTGGCACATTAGGAAGGGCAGTGTTCTGTCTGCTCTCAAGAGCGTTCTCGGAAGAGGTCACTGCCAGCATTCTATCATAGGATGCCAAAGACAGGGAAAAGCACAACTGAGAGGCCACCTGACCCAAGGCAGGACACCTGACCAAAGGCCAGGAATATTCATACATCAAGGTTTCAGACAGGGAAACCACAGAGGCCCTGGGATAGGAACTACGTGTAAGGAACTTTGAAGCGAGGCAGCCAGGCCCCCGGGTGGAGCACATACAGGGTGTACGCTGTGAAGGGGGGATTTATTCAAAGACTGGATTTCAGGGGATCAGAGGTGCCAAATAGAGATGCCAAAATCACTGGGCAGGTGGAGTTGCCAGTGATCAAAATAAGACAGTGAGAGACTGAAGGACAATAAGGAGAAGATAAGGGGACATTAGAGAACACACAGGGACTCCATGGGACAATGATGAGCAGGAGAGGGGTCAAAAGGGACCTCCATATGGTTTGAAGTGAGAATAATTTTTGTGTCTTCCTTCCTTCCTTCCTTCCTTCCTTCCTTCCTTCCTTCCTTCCTTCCCTCTTTCCTTTCCGCCTTCTTCTGAGGTGCTGGGGACCAGACCTGGGGCCTTGTTCATTTGTGGCAAGTCTATTACCTCTGACCCACACCCCGACTCCAGTTCATTTTTGTACACCCTGGCTGAGATACTTGGAAACGAAACTACCCAACAGACAGCCTGAGGTAGGAGCGCTGAGCCTGGAAACATAACCACTCCAAACTACAAAGAAAGGATTCTGCCTCCGTCTAGAAATATCTCCACACACAAATAAGGCGGAGCCCTGTTTCCTTCTGGCACTGGTGCCTACTGTGCCTCACAGGCAGGGTTCATTGACCTGCCATGCTCCCGACGGAGACCCAATGCCCAAAGATGGCTTTGCCTAGACAATGTTCTCCTAAATGACTCTCAAAGTGACAACCAGGTCCTCGAAGGAATATGCTTCAAGAAAGAGGGTGCTAAATCCTCTAGCCTGCTTTCAAGAGCAGTTCTTAAATTCTTTCCTGGCCTCGATGAGACATCCCTCTCTAGCACTTCCAGGAGCAAGAAGAAATGCCCCCTTGATGTCTTACCGTATCCTAGCAACAGTAAACAAGACAGCGAGCCTTGCGGATCACGGTTGCTGCCATGTCTTCTGGCATATATTTGAAAGGTAGACAAAATAACAAGTTATCTATTAAGGCAACCCATACCCAGCTTCTAAGCAAATGCAAAGAGTGTGTTTCATCTGCAGTGTCCTGCAGGGCAGACCCCTTCATCAGGGGAGTCTTCCCTACCCCCCTTTTTCCATTACAAGCACTACATCAACTCACTATGGGTAACTACGAGAAAACCCCTACACCAACTCACTATGGGTAACGACGAGAAAAGCCTCTACAGAAGCTATTCAGTACATATCGATCACACAAGCTGATTACCAGAGACCAGAAAGCACTTCGTTTGCCACCTAAACAATTGACCAGTGACCTCAAGCACTTTTAGCAGAAGCACCTGTTGTTGCTGTTCTGGGGACCGAAGAGGGGCTGACCCAAGGGAAGCGAGCAAAACACGCCAGCCTTTGGACTTTATGATCAGCGTCAGAGACAGGATGGAGTCTGCTGTAACCCTCCTGGCACTGAAGCCTTCAGCAGCAGCTCCTGAGGCTTCAGGGCAGAGAGCAGAAAACTGTGGCCGCAAAACAGCATCGTGAGAGGCTTCCACTTGGAGCCCAGGAAGGGCCTTGCGATACTTGGCAACAGTAGTCAGTACGGAGGAAAGCAGCATACACAACAGGATGAGCGGGGAAAAGGATACAGCCGCTAGCAGTACAGACTCCTCCAGGGCTGGACCAGGGACCGGGGCCACACAGCAGGCAGCAGGGACAGAGAACAGAAGCCGTTTTTTGCCAAAAGGGGAGAAACAGAGCTGAAGTCAACTTGTGTCTCTACCACTGAACATGCTGTACCCAGTCAGAAGCCAAAAATATGTTGGGGGGGCCTGGGGGTGGTCAGGGGAAGAGGCTAAACTGTGGACGGAAGTCAGTGGGAAGCAAACCCAAGGGGGTGGACTGCCCAGCTCCCACGTCACCTCACCGCCAGCAGCAGCGTGAGTTCAAGTTTGTCCGACTTTTTCTGAGGCCCTTTGAAGAGTTACCAACTCCCCTAGAAAACTCTTGTTTAATACAGAAAGGAGAGGAAAGCTCACTCAGTGGCCCTGACTCACGCCTGCAACAGGGGATGTCTCTGCTCCACCCACCCCACCCCTGCCCCACCCCCCATGAACATCCTGGAGAGGGCTTCACAGTCTGGCTCCTCTGTTCACTGTTGGTTTGACCTTGTATACTTTCAAATTCAATTTCTAGCGTTTTGCCCTCCTAGCCTCTCAACATCGCAAAGACTATGTGTCTGCTCTGTCACCATCTGCAGTTCCTCAGCCTTGATGGCCCTCGGGAAGCAGCCTGTTGTGTAGCTTGCACAGTAACACGAGATTGCCTTCCAGTGTGGTTTTGTACATTAAAAAAAAAAAAAAAAAAAAAAAAAAAAAAAAAAACAAGCTGAATTCCACTCTCAGCCAGAAGGTACGCTGTAGAAGGAATGACTCTATTAATTACACTTCTATGTACATTTCATGAATTATTTGTTCCATAAAGCCAAGGAACACAAAATTAGATGTCTACGAAAAGCTTTAAAAAAGTTACAAATGTTTTGCAAATAGAAAGCATTGTTATTATTCCCCACATGAAAGTGATCGATCTGGCTTCCTCGTGTGAACTGCATGGGGTACGAAATTTAATCATTTTAGAAATTGTGAACAAACAGAAAGTCTTAAACAACCACGGTCGAGCGCATAGTGTGAATGAGTCGGTATAGCCAAAGTAACGTCCACAGGGAACGCCTACTCCCAAAGGCTTGGTCTTCAGAGCGGCGGGGCTGGGACATGGTGGGACGTGCACTTTGCACATGGCCTGTCTTTAGGTCTTGGTACGCTCTCCCTCAAAGGCAATAGTCACATTTCTTCTTCACCTGCACTCTCTGGTTATGACATGAGCTGTTCTGTTCTATCACATGATCCCTTCCCATGATGCTCTGCCTCTCCACAGGCCCCAGACCAATGAGACCAGAAAGTCTAAAGCCCTGGGCCAAAAGTGATTCTTTTCTCTTTGTGGGCCAGTTATCACAGAGGTTTGCCACAGAAAGCTGGCCAGCACAGTGGGTATACAACAGGCTCGGGTTTTTGGTTTTTTGGTTTTTTGGGTTTTTTTTTTTTTCAGTCTTGATGTGGTTGGGGGGGGATGGGAAGAGCCACATCAGAGCCAGTCCCATGTTTCTATAGCCCCCCCCCCGCCCCATGACACAATATGGACAATAACCATAGTGAGTGGCAGCCATGGTTGATGTTGACTGTGAAGATGTGCCCCTTCTCCTTGCTTAGTCTTCCAACAAAATTCCTCACCCTGTGGGCCTTTGAGAACCGGCCCATCCTTTATCTGTGGCATTTATCAACTACAAAACCTGCATGTCCCCCTCCAGGCCTGGTCTATCCCAGGAAGACTTTGCCCCTTTAACATCTCCAATGCGAGACTGTCTCCCACCACACTTGTCTTGAGCGTGAATACCCACAAGTGTCTCAAATTTAATTCTCTTGCATCTTTCCCATGATGCCTAGTCCCTGAAGCCAGTGAAAGAACCACCTATGCTTCGTACGCCTTGAACCTGTGGCATGAATGTGCCACCCGAAAACACCCCATTCTTAGCTGCTAAAACAGGGTCAGGGCTCCAAACACAGGTAAATAATCCCAATATTTCAATGACTGTTTCTTTGGGTCAACGACGCACTAGCCTTTCATGTGACCTAAGCTGTTGTCACTTTGTGCCCCTCTAAACAAACTTGGGAAAGGAGTCCTTAAGTGTCCATGTAGCAAAACAGTGTTGAGTTGTTGTCACATAAACGCTAAAGACATGGGAGCTGGGGTTGTAGCTCAGTGGTTTACTTAGCTTGGTAGAGACCATGAGTTTGTTCTCTAGAACCTCAAAAGAAAAAAGAAAGAAAAAAGAAAAAACCTTCAGCTCTTACAGTTCAGGAGCTGTAAGCACTGACACACGTCTATGATGCCCACACGAGCCACCCACATCACCCTTCCCTACACTGAATCACATACTCCTGGCCTGTGCATTTAGTTCTCTTACTGTACTTCCCCATTACTGGCCTAATGACCCCCTAAAGCAATGGTTCTCAACCTGTGTGGGTCACGACCGTCTGTGGATCGAACGACCTTTTCACAGGGGTTGCATAACAGGCATATCAAATATTTACTTTACGATTCATAACAGAAGCAAAGTTACAGTTATGAAGTAGCAACAAAAATAATTCTATGTTTGGGGGGTCATCACGGCACGAGGAACTGTATTAAAGGGTCACAGTACTGGGCACTGGGAAGGTTAAGGACCACTGTCATAAAAGCTCTGGCTTTCAATACTATCACGCTGGGGATTATACTTCAATATGTGAGCAGGGTGGTGGGAGATAGTGATGAGGGACAGTCAGAGCACAACCTTTAGCCCCTCTTAAGATCTCCCTGCACTATCCAAAGCCTCCCTTTCTCCTGTAGTGGGGCTGTTACGACAGTGTGCACATCTGTTGTCTATCGCTTGGGGACAGTGATATTTGCACTCTTGGTACCTAGTGCTTGGCCAGAATATGAGTTCTAGAAAAATAAGGGAAGATGGTGGAAAAAAAGACGGAATGAGGAAGCACCCACGCACGCACGCACGCACGCACACACGCACACATGCACGCCAGCTCTGGGCCTAGTGGCCATGCTCTCTTCCATGTACAGTGCTTTTCTGAAACTAGACTTGATCATAAGGCAGCTCAGGGAACTGCCCTGAGTCACCAGCTTCTTCTTATACTATAGTCCATTTACTCTTCGTCTCTCTCCCCAAAGAACAGGCACTGCGCCCCTGACCACATTCCAGTTCTGGGCGGGCACTTCACAAACACTTCATCTTTGGCTTAATAGCTTCCATTTAGGAAGCAATGTGTACGTAATGAGCCTCTCCCAACTGGTTGCGCACGCCCTATCTTATTTGGTCCTTCCAAAAATGTAAGAAAATGAGCAAATGGTTATGTTGGAGAACCACAAAGTAACATATGGAGCCTAGAAACTCACTGGAGTCATAAAACCTCCAAACCCTTGCCCAAGCAGGACAAGATTCCTGGGAGAATAGCTGGATTTGCAGCAGGTGAGAGCAAAGCCCAGTGGTGTGACCTATGGGGATCCCAGAGACACAGGTCTGCCCAACCCTCCACATGCCCTGTAGGCAGTTACCCAGGGCTTCTGCTCAACTCCCTGTGACAGCTCAGCTTCCTCAACAGATCAGGTAGAGACAGCCTCATCCATCAAGACAGGGCTCTTCCCCAGGGATCGAAGTGTGCCCAGATCTTAAAAAATGGAATACATATACTTTATTATAGCAATTAAACAACAAATTGCATTGCAGACCAAGTCATTGAGAATTCTATTAAATAATTCCACCTGAGTTTATTTCTCACCTTTATCAAAAATGAATAACACAATTTTCCTGCACTAAATATACTCTGCAAAGCTAATTATAACTACATAGTTATACTTACTATTATAACTAGTTGGGGTTACATTTACTACTGCTACTATGAGTCACCATGACCAAAAACAACTCAGGGAGGAAAGGGTTTATTTGGCTTTTGCTTCCACACCCATAGTCCATCACTGAAGGAAGTCAGGACAGGAACTCAAACAGGGCCGGAACCTGGAGGCAGGAGCTGATACAGAGGTCACAGGGGGATGCTGCTTACTGGCTTGCTCCCTATGGCTTGCAGAGACTGCTTTCTTGTAGAACCCAGGACCACCAGCTCAGGGAAGATGCCATCCACAATGGGCTGGGTCCTCACCTATCAATCACTAAATAAGAAAATACCCTAGAGCTGGATCTTAATTTAAAACAAAACAAAACACTATTTTTTTCAGTTGAGGTTCCATCCATTCAAATGACTCTAGCCTCACATAAAACTAGCCAGAACACTGTATATGTACAATACCATCCACACTGCCCAGTACCCATAAAAACAAGTATGTACCTCAGGGCGGATTTGACACTCACTGAGCCTCCAGACACATAGAAGAAACCACCCTAAGATCCAATGCTCAGGCAGATGAGACAGGGTGCCTCCAGGAGCAGCCAGCCACTCTAGCTGCATGGCAGTCTGTCCTTACCATGTCTGTGCCCCCTTGAACACTTCTGTGAAGACTTTTCATGAAATAGAAACTGCTTAAACAATCCCATGGGCCCTGCCAACTGTCTACCAGGCAGCAGGGCATCCTGAGTCATGCCCCAGCACACACCCACAGAACAGATGATTGCTTCGCACTGTGCAGATGCCTAAGAAGGCAGCTACGCCACACTAATTACAACCAGCCCTGGGATAGTGATGTCTTCCTGCATGTCCTGTATCTCAGCTACTTAAACAGTCTGCCACTCTAGGTTCTAACCTCTCAATGAAGGCTGACTTTGAATAAACAGACCCCACTAAAATGGCTTTCATTTCTCTCAAGATTTCGGAGCAGTTTGGGAAACTTTGGCATTGTTGAACATATGGGTCTGGAAGGATTGAGACCTTTGTTGAACACTTGAATACAAGTATGGAGAACATGAGGTGTCTGGGCAGAGGACACAAATATTTAACCCCAAGAAGCAAACATCAATTGATACAGTCAAATGCATCTTAAGTCTATATCCTTGGAGGTAGACACAAGCACACTAGATCTATTGCTCTCAAAAAGTGGTCAAAGACGACTGACTGTATAAGGTACTGCACAGCTATGCCAGCAGTCAGATGCTGAATCCATGTCCTCTCCTGGACTTCATCTCTCTACTGTGACTCCAAGTGCATGTTAAGAGAGAGAGAGAGAGAGAGAGAGAGAGAGAGAGAGAGAGAGAGAATAAGGAAAGGTCAAGAGCAGTCTACTGCCATGAAATCCTATAATTGTTGATTGATAGATGATAAGATAGATAGATAAATTGATAGGTGATAGATGGATAGATGATAAATGATAGATACATAGATAGTAGAAATATTGATAGATGATAGATAAGTAGATAGATAGATAGATAGATAGATAGATAGATAGATTAGAGATAAATAGACAAATATAAATTATTAGGCTGTTAATGTGCCCTTAATCTATCTGAGTAAAATTAACTTCATATTTAAAACATCATTACATTTGCCCTTAACAATTATAATAAGGTCTGCACCGGGAGCTGACCCTGTGACACAGCACTCCATACCCAAATACCACCAGGAAAGACCTGGTCTTGCAGGAGTACCGACACACTTTTGAGCATAAGTAAGACCACCACTTCTGCTCAAATTCCTGGCCCAAGAGGGACCCGCCTAGAACCATTAGAACACAGAAACCAAGGAACAGCCAGGGACAGGATCTTTCCAGTTTCCATCTGCACCCCGGAGCTTACTCTCTACCACAACTCTCCATACCCAAATTCCTCCCAGAGAAAACCCAGGAGTACTGAAACACATGGGCTTGCAGGACAGACAAGTCACAGTCAGAGACAGCAAGACCAGCTAACAGCAGAGATAACCAGATGGCGAGAGGCAAGGGCAAGAACATAAGCAACAGAAATCAAGGCTACTTGGCATCATCAGAACGCAGTTCTCCCACCACAGCAAGCCCAAAAACACCAGAAAAGCAAGACTCTGATTTAAAATAGCATCTCATGATGATGATAAAGGACCCTAAGGAGGTCATAAATAACTCCCATAAAGAAATACAGGAGAATGCAGGTAAACAGCTAGAAGCCCTTAAAGAGAAAACACAAAAATCCCTTAAAGAATTACAGGAAAACACAACCAAACAGGTGAAGAAATTGAACAAAACCACTCAGGCTCTAAAAATGGAAATAGAAACAATCAAGAAGTCACAAAGGGAGACAACCCTGGAGATAGAAAACCTAGGAAAGAGGTCAGGAATCATATGCAAGCATCACCAACAGAATGCAAGAGATAGAAGAGAGAATCTCAGGTGCAGAAGATACCATAGAAAACATTGACACAACAGTCAAAGAAAATGCAAAATGCAAAAAGCTCCTAACCCAAAACATTCAAGAAATCTAGGACACAGTGAAAAGACCAAACCTTAGGATAATAGGTATAGAAGACAGTGAAGATTCCCAGTTTAAAAGGCCAGCCAGTAAATATCTTCAATAAAATTATAAAAGAAAACTTCCCTAACCTAAAGAAAGAGATGCCCATAAACATACAAGAAGCCTACAGAATTCCAAATATATTGGACAGAAATTTCTCCCATCACAAAATAGTCAAAACACCAAATGCACAAAACAAAGAAAGAATATTAAAAGTAGTAAGGGAAAAGGGTCAAATATAAAGGCAGACCTATCAGAATTACACCAGACTTCTCACAGAGACTATGAAAACTAGAAGATCCTGGGCAGATGTCATACAAACCCTAAGAGAACACAAATGCCAACCCAGGCTACTATCTATACCCAGCAAAACTCTGAATTAGCATAGATGGAGAAACCAAGATATTCCATGACAAAAACAAATTCACACAATACCTTTCCACAAATCCAGGACTACAAAGGATAATAGATGGAAAATGCCAACACAAGGAGGAAATCTACACCCTATAGAAAAAGCAAGAAAGTAATCTTTCAACAAACCCAAAAGATAACCACACAAACATAAAAATAACATCAAAAATAACAGGAAGCAATAATCACTATTCCTTAACATCAGTGAACTCAGTTCCCCAATAAAAAGACATAGAATAACAGACATGATGTATAAACATGACCCAGCATTTTGATGTATACAGGAAACACACCTCAGTGTCAAAGATAGACACTACCTCAGAGTAAAGGTCTGGAAAACAATTTTCCAAGCAAATGGTCCCAGGAAACAAGCTGGAGTAGCCATTCTAATATCAAATAAAATCAACTTTCACCCCCCCACCCCCACCCCAGCTGAATAGTCTGCATTCTCTTGGAACATGCCACAGAATGAGGTTCTGGTGACCCTAGCCGCGTTTGCTCCTTAGCCCTTTCACCTACCCACCGACGTACCCGGCAGACCCACCCTGTCCTGTGCCAGGAAAGTACTGCCACCGGCACCATGCCCTACCCATACCCAGCACTGACCCCGGAGCAGAAGAAGGAGCTGTCTGACATCGCTCACCGAATTGTGGCTCCGGGCAAGGGCATCCTGGCTGCATACGAGTCCACTGGAAGCATTGCCAAGGGCCTGCAGTCCATTGGCACCGAGAACACCGAGGAGAACAGGCGCTTCTACCGCCAGCTGCTGCTGACTGCTGATGACCGTGTGAATCCCTGCATTGGGGGTGGGGGGTGATCCTCTTCCACGAGACACTGTACCAGAAGGCAGATGACGGACGTCCCTTCCCCCAAGTTATCAAGTCCAAGGGTGGTGTTGTGGGCATTAAGGTAGATAAGGGCATGGTGCCCCTGGCAGGAACCAATGGTGAGACCACTACCCAAGGGCTGGATGGGCTGTCTGAACGCTGTGCCCAGTATAAGAAGGATGGAGCCGACTTTGCCAAGTGGCGCTGTGTGCTAAAGATTGGGGAACATACTCCTTCCTCCCTTGCCATCATAGAAAATGCCAATGTTCTGGCCCGTTATGCCAGCATCTGCCAGCAGAATGGCATTGTACCCATTGTGGAGCCTGAAACTCTCCCTGATGGGGACCATGACTTGAAGCGCTGCCAATATGTAACTGAGAAGGTCCTGGCGGCTGTCTACAAGGCTCTGAGCGACCACCATGTCTACCTGGAAGGCACATTGCTGAAGCCCAATATGGTCACCCCTGGCCATGCTTGCACCCAGAAATTTTCCAATGAGGAGATTGCCATGGCAACAGTCACAGCACTTCGCCGCACAGTGCCCCCTGCTGTCTCTGGGGTCACTTTCCTGTCTGGAGGGCAGAGTGAGGGAGAGGCATCCATCAACCTCAACACTATCAACAAGTGTCCCCTGCTGAAGCCGTGGGCCTTGACTTTCTCCTATGGCCGAGCCCTGCAGGCCTCTGCTCTGAAGGCCTGGGGTGGGAAGAAGGAGAACCCGAAGGCAGCCCAGGAGGAGTACATCAAGCGAGCCCTGGCCAACAGCCTCGCTTGTCAAGGAAAGTACACCCCAAGTGGCCAGTCTGGAGCCGCAGCCAGTGAATCTCTCTTCATCTCTAACCATGCCTACTAACCAGAGCTGGTCTAAGGCTGCTCCATCAACACTCCAGGCCCCTGCCTACCCACTTGCTATTGAAGAGGGGTCTTCAGGCTCTTTCCCATCACTCTTGCTGCCCTCGTGTGTGCGGTGTTGTCTGTGAATGCTAAATCTGCCAGCCCACTGCCTATAAACAACTATTTAAGAGGGAAAAAAATCAACTTTCAACCAAAAGTTATTATAAAGCATAAGGAAGGATACTTCATACTCATCAAAGGAAAAATTACCAAGAAGAACACTCAATTCTGAACATCTATGATCCAAATGCAAGGGCGCCCACATTCATAAAAGAAACTTTACTAAATCTCAAAGCACACATTGCACCTCACACAATAATAGTGGGAGACTTCAACACTCCACTCTCATCAATGGACAGATAATGGAAATGCAAACTAAACAGAAACACATTGAAATTAACAGAAGTTATAGACCAAATGTATTTAACAGATATCTATAGAACATTTCATCCTAAAACAAAAGAATAGACCTTATGCTCAGCACCTCACAGTACTTTCTCCAAAATTGACCATATAATCGGTTACAAAACAGACCTCAACAGATACAAGAAGATTGAAATAATCCCATGCACCCTATCAGATCACCAGGGACTAAGACTGATCTTCAATAACAACAAAAACAACATAAAGCCCACATATACATGGAAGCTGAACAACGCCCTACTCAATGATAACTTGGTCAAGGAAGAAATAAAGAAAGAAATTAAAGACTTTAGAAATTAATGAAAATGAAGGCACAATAAACACAAACTTATGGGACACAATGAAAGTAGTGCTAAGAGAGAAACTCATAGCTCTGAGTGCCTCCAAAAAGAAACTGGAAAGAGTATACACTAGCAACTTAACAGCACACCTGAAAGCTCTAGAACAAAAAGAAGCAAATACACCCCAAGAGGAGTAGATGGCAGGAAATAATCAAACTCCGGGCTGAAATTAACTAACTAGAAACAAAAAGAATTATACAAAGAATCAACAAAACCAGGAGCTGGTTCTTTGATAAAATAAGCAAGACAGATAAACCCTTAGCCAGACTAACCAGAGGATACAGAGACAGTATCCAAATTAACAAAATCAGAAATGAAAAGGAAGAAATAACAACAGAAACTGAGGAAATTCAAAAAAATCATCAGATCCTACTACAAAAGCCTATATTCAACAAAACTGGAAAATCCGGATGAAATGGATAATTTTCTAGACAGATACCAAATACCAAAGTTAAATCAGGATCAGATATACCATCTAAACAGTTCCATAACCCCTAAAAAAATAGAAGGAGTCATTAAAAGTCTCCCAACCAAAAAAAGCCCAGGACCAGATGGGTTTAGTGCAGAATTCTATCAGACCTTCAAAGAAGACCTAATGCCAATACTCTTCAAACTACTGCACAAAATGGAAACAGAAGGAACACTACCAAATACATCCTATGAAGCCACAGTTATGCTGTGTATTCTCCCTTGGAGATGGAACAGTTTCTGTCTAATCAGGAGCTTGTCACAATTTCCTTTTATAGAGGACTTCATAAGAGATTTTTTTTCTACTTCTATCATATTTAATGTTCCAAATAGGTTTTAAAAACTGGTTGAGTACATATTATTTTTAGCTTCAGAAGATATTATATATATTTAAGAGGCATTTAACTATTATAAATTATTTCGACTACTTAAAAAATACCATTACTGCCGGGTGGTGGTGGCGCACACCTGTAATCCCAGCACTTGGGAAGCAGAGGCAGGCGGATTTCTGAGTGCGAGGCCAGCCTGGTCTACAGAGTGAGTTCCAGGACAACCAGGGCTACATAGAGAAACCCTGTCTCGAAAAACCAAAAAAAAAAAAAAAATGCCATTACTGGGGCTGGTGAGATGGCTCAGCAGTTAAGAGCACTGACTGCTCTTCCAGAGGTCATGAGTTCAAATCCCAGCAACCACATGGTGGCTCACAACCATCTGTAATGAGAAGAAACAAAGAACCTATGAGCTGGAGCGAGCCGGGCCAGAGCAAGAAGGAGAAAGGGGAGGGGGAAATGTCAATACTGAGTTGCATATTTTAAAATAAATTGTATTAGTTTAATAAAAAAAAATTAACCCCCCCAAAAATCTATTTTAATAAACAGCCAGTTTTCCACCTATAATTCAAATGATACAAATCAAGATCTTTAACAGTAAGAACAAGGAATAGAAACACTAAAATCAAATTATTTTACTAACAAGCATCCAAAGATGTTGACACTGATGGTCAGTGTCAACACGGCGTAGTTACCCTGTAACACCTGTATCTGTCAGGGTGTGAACTGCCCCACCCATTCTGAGAACCAACTGGCCAACTTTTGGATGACCCTCAAAAAGTCCTTTATTGGCTCTCCTTTTAGAAAACTACTCAACATGTACATGTAATACAGAAATGTTTAAGTAGTAGCTCATACCTATAATCCCAGCACTCAGGAGGCTGAGGTAGGAGGACTTCCATGAAATTGAACCCAACCTGGCCTACAACAGCAAGTTCAAGGCCAGCCTGAGCTACTGAGTAAGATCTTTTTTTAAAAAACAATTTTCAGTGAAATATTATTTATAACGGAGAAGACTAGTATCAGTCTTTAACATAGTTCTTTAAAAATAACAATAAAACCAGAGAGGAGGGGCTAGAGGAATGGCTCAGCAGTTAAGAGCAAATACTTCTCTGCAAACCGGACCTGAGTTCAGTTTCCAACACCCAAGTGGGTTGGCTCATAACCTCCTGTAACCCCATCTTGAAGGAATCATCTATAACCGTCTTCTGGCCTGCAAGGGCACCTGCACACATGGGAACATACCCACACAGAGACACACATATACAATATTAATCATAATTTTCTAAAAATTCATAAAGGTGAATACTATATACTATACCAATAAAAATATAACTTTTTTTGTTTTTTGGTTTTTTTTTGTTTTTCGAGACAGGGTTTCTCTGTGTAGCTCTGGCTGTCCTGGAACTCACTCTGTAGACCAGGCTGGCCTCGAACTCAGAAATCCGCCTGCCTCTGCCTCTGCCTCTGCCTCTGCCTCTGCCTCTGCCTCTGCCTCTGCCTCTGCCTCTGCCTCTGCCTCTGCCTCTGCCTCTGCCTCTGCCTCTGCCTCTGCCTCTGCCTCTGCCTCTGCTTCTGCCTCTGCCTCCCAAGTGCTGGGATTACAGGCGTGTGCCACCATGCCTGGCTATAAAAATATTTTGGAACAATATTTAAATCACATTTTTAAATGTTCACAATTGAGTACAATGTTTTGAAAGAAAAGAATATGCAAATTTTACATGTGGTTTTGCAACTGATCAATAAAATTCTCTATATAAGCTTATACCAAGTTAATAAACTGAACAGAGTCAACTAAACTGTTTATACTGATCAACTCTAAAGATGGTAGAATGGTAGGCAATTTCAGTCAATTTTATTTTTCTTCTTTCTTTCTGTTCTATTTTCAGGAGCAAGTGAACAGAGAGGCAAAAATCTTATTTCTACCCAGATACTGGCAGATTCAGCTGCTCTAGGACAGGTTCAAGTTCTAGGTGCCCACGGTGTTATGGATATAAGGAAGACAGAGGCCAGATCAGGATAGTCACTGAGAGAGCTCCTCTCCCCACCCAGAACCTTCCAGACCAGCCTGCGGACCAACCCGACAGAAGCTCCAACACGCCTTGCAATCATACAGAAGACAGAACACATTCCATTACACCAGACCCAAAAAAACGTCTGCTGGGTACTGAGCTTAGAAGGTGTCCTTTGCTACCCCGAGGTCATGAGAATACTTCCAAACACAGCAAGAGCTGTTCGGTCCGGCCCAGTTTTATATGCACATCCCTTGTAAGCTTAAGTATTTACATGGTGTATACACATATCTCTGTGTGTGGCTAGCTGATTGATGCCCTGTGGTGCCCAGTCCAGAATCTTCATTGCAAGTTTCTTCAAATGTAAGCCAAAAGGAAGAGTATAGTTCTCCATGATCCTTCTACATAAATAGACACAAGCTTTCCAGCCTCCCCTCAACCCCACATGCCCTTCTGTGAGCCTGTTTTATCCCTAGGAAGTAGGCAGTCAAGTTCCTCCAGACCACTATGGAAAGAGGAATGTTCACAGTTTTGAAGGGTATGAAAAAGCACTCAGCTAACGAGGGTTTGTGCCTTTCTGTTAAGGAACTGAAGGTACAATGTAACACAAAGCCTCTGCTTCCCAGGTTCTCAGAACTGAGGCTCTCTCCACAGACCAGTCAGCCGAGAGCAGAATCAGAACAAGGAGGGTACTAAGACAACATGGAGGTTGGGGGAGCAGACAGGAGGACCCTGGGCATGCCAGCAATCGAGAATCCCACAGGGGCCTACCCAGTGACCAGCAGAGAAATGGCGGGACATTCCTTCTCAGACTCATATGGGCTCTGATGAAGACTGTGTGGCCTGCCTGGGTAGCCCTTTTCCAAAGTGTCAAAGCCACAGATCTCTTAGCCAGATGGCCAGAGTGGCTCAGGACTCCACTGTTTTATTGACATGTGTATATGACATAGGATAATGTCTTGACTTGTGTCCATACGACTCAGCTGTGTCTGTCTCAGAGCTGCTGTGGAGATTATATCAGCTTTTAGATGCACAGCACTGAGAACCCAGCAGAGAACACACACCCTCAAGTGAAATTCCTGCCATAGAGATCTGACCAAGAGCCAGGGTCCATGCAGGTCTGATCAGGTTCAAGGAGCCCTTCAGAAAGCAGCCCTCTGGCTTTAGCCTTAGACGGAGAGCGAACTTTTACTACAGAAATTGCTGCCCTAACTCTGTGTACAGGTTACCAGTCCCCAGGGCACAGGCAATAAAAACAATACTGAGCTGTGCCTGCCCCAGCAACCGCCTGGATCTGGAGAGGAGTAGCCGACAAGCACACGGGAACCAGCACAGTTGGCAGGAAGCCTGCATTCTGCGGAACCCCAAGGGCAGGAAGTCCGCGCACACCACAGGGTCCCCCACCACACCCTATGAGAAGGAAGGGCCAGCCAGAGGGGATGGGATGGGTTGTTTCCTTTTCCAAGTAAGGCTTTGAAGAGTCGCTGCAGGGCAGTTCTAGAAACAGGGTGGCTAAGAGCACACACATGTTTCTCACACCCACCCGAATCCGGACCTTCCTGTCACTTCCTAAGCCAGGCCTAGAGTCCTATCTGCAAGGAGAACTGCAAATCACTTGGCCGGGTCTCCGCATATGAGGTGGCTTTGTAATATGAGCAGTGTGTCCACTAACTAGAGCAAGACCATTAGGTCCATTACACCTGTCACTCTGCCAGCTGAGTCGCCAAACTGCCACGAGAAAAGTACATTATGCCCAAGGAGTGCCACCCAGCCCCCCCCCCTCCCGGGCGGCACACACTCATCTAGTGCACAGACAACACACCACTGTAAACAGCTTGGAACTTGACTATGGAAGACCTCAGGCTCTCAGCAGATACGAATGTTTCCCTTTCCTGGGAGGAGGAACGTGGGGTTGGACCAGAAGACCCAGATGGAAACAGAGGTGGGCAGTCAAATAATAATAATAATAATAATAATAATAATAATAATAATAAGGGAGGCGGGGAACAGATATTTGGTAACTGGATTCTACCGTAAAGCCCAAAATAAAGGTGAGACACACCCTTTTCACCTCTAAAGCAGGTCCCATGCTGCCGGCTGCAGGCAGAGGCCTTCCGAGCAGCTGTACATCCACCAGGCCCCAAGAAAAGCACATAGCCAGCTGGGCTGCTCCGTGGGTTTGCAGTGCAAGCGCGTTGCAGACAGCAGTAATTTATTTATCCCTGTCATGGAACATTAACAATCTGTCTGGAGCTTGGCAAGCACCAACTTGCACTGTCATATAAACTGTCTGACAAACCTAAAAGTTTCATAAATGCGTCTCTTTTCCCAGCAGACAACAAAACATCATTCTTCTGAAAAGTTGTCATCTTCTCCATTTCTCTCTTTCTCCCTTCCTCTTCCAAAAACTAAGGAAGGAAAAAGAAAGAGGAAACCAGCGATGAAAAAAAATACGTGCAGCCACACATGATCTGTCGGTTTTCCCATAGCAAGTAAATAAATGAATGGGGGGGGTGATGGGGGGGTCATCTGTGAGGCTACTGGGGTACTGAAGCAAAATCTGCAAAACAAAAATACAGTCATTAAAAATTAATAAAGGGTGTGGACATACAGCCCCCGCCTCTTTCCACTCCTGGGAATTTGAGCCAGACATTCTGCGTCCTCATTAAGTGAATGCTGGCAGGCTGGCAGGGTTTTAGTGGGTTCTGGGAATGCCAGTATATTAACCAGAAGACTTTTTGCATACCCTTTCGAGTTTTTATTCTAGAAAAGTCAACCATTTGGCACAGTAGAGGCTTATTTTTTTTTTTTTTTGTCCAGGAAAGCTCTCGGCTGCCAATCAAGGGAGAAATTACAGCTATGTCCTTCATAATTTCCAAGACCTAGCTGGAAAACAAGCTTGGTAGAGAGAGAAGCGCTCAAAAAAAAAAAAAAAAAAAAACCCTAAAAAGGTCAAAGTGCCATTTTTAGTGGGAATTCAAAGAAAAGCAAACTATCTTTAAATCAAATGGCTTCATAACAATACAAACATTATTCTCAAGTCTTCCTGTAACAGAGGAGAACCGATATTAATTGGACATTCGAACCCAATATATCTACATCCGGGAACAGCTCAGGCAGTTGCTTATTTCCTTTTGTTGTCCAACATGAACACAAGCAGTACATACAGGTATGCATGAGCACGAGCACACACACAATCCGACCCCAAAAGTGGAAGGCGCTGGGGTTGTAAAAGTCAAATAGTGTGCAGGTTCCTATTGCTATTTGTGTGGGGTGAGATGTGTGTATGTGTATGTGTGTACGTGTATGTTTGTGTGTTTATGTGTACATTTGTGTGTTTATGTGTATGTGTGTGTGTGTGTGTGTGTGTGTGTGTGTGTGTGTATGTATGTGCATGCATATGCATGTGCAGGCCAGAGATCAACATCAGGTCTTTTTCAACCTCTCTCCACTGTATGTTTTGAGGCAGGATCTCTCTGAATCTAGAGTTCACCAACTCAGCCAGACTGGCTGACTAGCAAGGTCCAAGTATCTGCCCAGCTCTGCACCTTCAGCACTGGCTTCCTCGTGGGCATCAGGGATGTTGACTCGGGTCCCTGGACTTGCACACCAAGCATCTTACTGACTGAGCCATCTCCCCGGGACCCCTATTTTCTTATTTTAAAACTCATAGTTCCCTTCTCATGTGCCCTCATAATAGAGGTCAAGATGGACTTCCCATCTAACAGCCCATCTTGGCAGTAAGTAACTCTGACATCAGAGAAATAATGCCTTCTGGGAGATTTTTCTACAAAAGGGAATGGCTTAGTGGTTAAGAGCATTCACCGCTCTTTTGAAGGTCCTCAGTTCAAATCCCAGCAACCACATGATGGCTCCCAACCATCCATAATGAGATCTGACGCCCTCTTCTGCTGTGTCTGATGACAGCTACACTGTATTTAGATATAATAATAAAATAAATAATACTTTTTAAAAAGGGAATGGCTGAAGAAGCAGGGAACAAGAGCACCAAGGAGAGACGGGGGGACCAAAACTGGAGAGGAAAATGGAGGGACTCTTCAGTTTGCCACCATTAAAATGTAATACACGTGTCCACGTGAATAGCGTTGAATATCTCTGACATTTTCTGATTTAAAATGCTATACTCCTTTCACAGCTGTTCCTTTCTGAGCATTCCCTATCAACTCTAACCCCAAAAGAAGCACATATTCTAGAGGCTCCAGACACCCAAATTCAGAAGAAAGAAAAGAGAAAGTATGACCAGGATTTCTATAAAGATCTAACTGGTCTATATACTTGCAGGTATTCCTCCCTAGAATCCTGTGGGCCTTGGCTTTATTTGATAACAGGACAACCTCACATACCACTATAAAGTGACTGACTTAATTTGGGATACATGCATGGGATCCAGAGTTTGGGGTCTTTTCTTGCCAGCCAGTCAGAAACTACCCACAGGACACAAAAGTCGTCCTTCCCTCTCTGTGTCCCTGCCAGGCTAGGAATCAACTCCAACTACCCGGATAAAAAACAGAAAGTGACCCATGAGCCACAGGACTTCTCTGCCAGGCTGTGAAGTCAAACAAGACTCCAGCACCGTCCCAAACTGTAAACACCTCCGCAGACAGGTCCTCGCTCTAAACATGCCTGGCAGGAGAACTATTCTTGGAACAGTCCGAAGTTGGGGGAAATGTTGGGGGTGTGAGAATAAATGTTTGCCTGTGGATATATATATTCTAATGGAGAGGGTGGAGAAAGAACTGTTGAACCTGAAATGATGGGGCCAGCCGATTGCCGTAAAATCCCGTAAGAAGCAGCTGGCCCTGGCTGGACTCCACTGCAGGATCATTCATGGTCATGAAAGCCAAGCACCCAAGGGGATTCAAGAGATAGCCTTAAATACCTGCTGGCAAGAGGCTTTCCAACACAAATGCAAACTTATAGAGCCCTAGACAAGGGCGGCGATCTCTTCCAGTAGTAAGAGCGGAACGCTAAGAAACTAGAGAGGCTTTCTGTTTTAACAAGGGGAGCGGTTACCTACAACTCAGTAAATCCATGACATTTACAGTCCCCGCCTCTAACTTTTAACTGTGTTCTACGTTAATCGAAAAGTTAATCTGTTAAAAAAAAAAAAGTAAGCTTTCACTTCGATGACAGAAAACAAATATTAAAATGTATATGCAGATAATATCCAGACCTATTACTGTCAGAGTAACAACGCAAGTTTGGTATTGTTCCTCTACTGAACGCGTATTCGATATTCCAAAAAAGAATGTGCAAAGGCAGATTTATGATGCCAGTAAGCTGAATTCAAGCCATAGGGAAAGACTGTAACTTCTTCCACACAAAATGAGGACCCCGCTTGGTGTGTGCTCGCCTCATAGAAACTTCCATGAAATCCAATACTCTGTCCTGAAGGACCAGGGTAGATACAGACAAGGGTAAGCTTTGGGGGTACCCAAAAGAAACCAATAGAAAGAGCTATTCTAAGGTGGGCCTGGCGGCGCTAGCCCAGCACAGCCCCTTCCTTACTTTTTGTGCCTGGTTTAGGAATGAAAGCCAGGGTCTCAGCAGGCTCGGAAAGTGACCTCTCCACTCCAGCACTCTACTTTGAAGATCCAGCAGGGTTCACCATCTCTACCCTTCACACCCCGCAATACCTAACACGCAGAAGGTCACCAATAAATATCACTGTCATAATTAACTCTAACTTTCAGTGAGGCGTTCATGGATAGCAAGGTGGTCAAATAATTAGAAAACAAAACAAAAGGAAACAAACTCAGAGGGAAAAGAAAAGCCAATCCAAACAATCCGTTCTAGCTCATTAAGAGTCTCTGTGGAAAAACAAAACATGATGTTGACTGATGTGGCCACTGACAGCAGTCACTCCTGTGCCTGTGCCGGGGCAGAGGCTAGGAAGCCCCGCTTGTTTTAACGAGTTTCTCACTGTCCTGACTGACCAAGGAGATGCCTCTCCAGGTAACCGGAACAAACGCGCCTGGTGCGGGCTCTTGGAATGATGCCCCGCCACCATGCGTTGTCCCTGTGGTCCTGAATCCTCTGCTCACCGAGAACCCTCCAATTTAAAAAAAAAAAAAAAAGAAAGAAAGAAAAGAAAGGGAAGGGAAAAGAAAAGAAAGAATGAAAGAAGACAGAAAAAAAAGTTTAAAAACAAGCAAGCAAATGCTGTCTGTGGCACCGCAGCTAGTTAACGCACAGAGAGCCTGCTGTCTGTCTCCCAGCAGCGTACTCACAGGGCGCGCCCCCAGCCGTGCCCAGACGGTACACCGGGCAGGGGTCCCGGGAAACCTCCTTCAGTCTGTTGATCGCAGAGCCCACAACAAAGGCAAGTGCAGGGCCCTTCGGCTGGGTGCTCTTCGCTTCCTGTTTATTCCACCGTGAGGGTCAAAGAGAAATTCAACACACGCCTGCTTCCTCCCGGCCCGGAGACCCAGCCTAAGTGTAACAGCAGCCGCCCCAGACAATCGACTTTGCCAGCCAATGCCAGGAGCCCCGGGCAGCCCGCGGCCGACGTCAAAGCGCGGGGGGGCGGGTAGGGGGGGACCCGGGAAGACGGTCTGAGGTCTGGGAAGCCTGGAGCCTGAGCGCCGGGGCGCAAGGTGCAGGGGGAGCCTGCGGTGCCGACTCGGGGCCGCTCCCGAGCCGTGTTCTCGCTGCTGACTTCCAGCCCCCCAAGACTGCCGTAGCTCGCACGCCGGCCTAGGAGGTCGCCGCTTGGGACAGGCACCCTTGGCGCCCACCCGGGCGCTGGGTGCTGCAGGTGGGCGCCAAGGGTGCTGCAGGATGAAGCAGCTACAGCGGGACACTCTAGAGCACCGGGTCCCGGTCGGTGGGCACGACTCCAGGCAGCCGAGAGCTCGGAGGATGGGCAGGCGCCCGAGCAGCCCTCCGCGCCCACCCGCAACACAGGCTCGCAGACCTGGTGCGTGGGTCTCGGGGACGCGGGCACTGGGAGAGCACTGGCCGCCGGCGCAGTCTGGCGGGCATCCCGGCCCGTTCCCCGCCCCCCTCCCCCGCCCGCCCTAGCTCAGAGGTGAACTCCGGCCAGACGCGGAGACCGCGGCGGGCGGCACTCACCTGCCGCAGCCCCTGGATGGGCGAGCCGGACCGCCCACCGCGCAGTTCGGCCACCGGCCCTGTGGGCTGCGGGGGAGGGGCAGCGCTCCGGGTGGCGCGACGCGGCGCGGCGCGGCGTAGCTCTTTAAGAGGGACCTGCCACCGGGCTCTCGGAGCTCCCCGCCCCCCTTTCGCCTTCTCAGGACTTGCAGCCTGTCTGGCGGCCGCCGCAGCTCCTCCCCGGCTCGCTGGGGATCCCCGCCGGCTGACGGGAGGGAGGGAGGGAGAGCGCCGGTGCTGTCGGGCTGAGGCCGGCGTCCCGCCACCCCGCCGAGGCCGAGACTGTCTCAACTCAGCCTCGGCCGCTCCTCCCCCGGCTCTGCGGCGAGGACCCGGCGTGCGGCCAGACGGCGGGGGCGGGGGGGGGGGCGCCGCCGGGGATGCGGCCCCGCCCAGGTGCACACACCCCCACCCCCAGGCTGCGGGTCGGGGCTCCCGGGAAGGGGGGGGTCGCAGTATACCCGGGACGCTGAGCCCTGTAAAAGGCTGAGCCTGGAGCTGGGGCGCTCGCTGCGGGTAGGGTAAGCCACCAAAGATTTGAGGAGTGGGTGGGCATCTACTGCCTCCCGGGCTGTGAATGCCCACTCGCAGGAGAACTTGATCCTCTGTTCTCAGGCACACAGTAGGACCACAGGACAGTGAGTGGGAAGGGTTAAACGTCTGGGGAGCCCCCTCCTCCAGGCTGGAAAGAATCCTCAGGACTCCCCTGATATCATGCCCTCGGTCTGCACTGGACAGTGGAATGGATCATTTCTCCTGGAGCTATGACCCTTTGCCCTTGAAGAAAGACCTCCAAGTCCTACGAAAGTCCTGGACAGGACCTCCACTGGATGCAGACAATAAATAGGTCATCGGTTCTCCTCCGGAAGTACGAGCGCAGACCCAGACCTACCCAGCCATGTTCCATGGAGACCGATTGCTGCCACTGCCCATTTTATGGCAGTCAACACAATTAGAGAGCCGAGTTCCTCTCTGCCGAAATTATCCTCCCTGCAGACCGTCAAGATACAGGAACCCAAGTTTCAGGTTTGGTTTAACAGAGATGGAAATTATTAAAGGGGTAACAGTTTTCAACACCACCATCCCCCATTCCCAACTCATACTCTTATGATACCAGAGAGATGACTATTTTGAAGCCTGCAGTTAATTTATCAGTAACTTTTCCGCTAGTGGAATATGATCTGCATTCAGTTTTTCTTAAGTCTTCCGCCATCATAGCGACCCATGTTTGTGTGTGAACTGCCACACTAGAGAAACTTGTGTTAAGCATTTCTCATAGATTGCTTTTACTTAATCCTCACAATAGCAGGGAGCCATTGGTCACTCTACAGATGATGAAGTTGGGGCTGTGGGACATTTGGTGATTGTGCCCCCATCCCCAAAGATAAAGGTTTAGCCTTGCTAAATAGCCCCATCCACCCCGGGTGTTGGATCCCGCGGACTACACTGCCACCTGTCTGCAGCAGTTCTAACATCTAGTGCTGTGGAGCTCATCCCGGATCAACTAAGGCAGCTTGCTCCACCGGGCACTGCTCTGGCTCCCACTTGTGAAATGCTCAGGTCCCAGCTTAAAGGGGAGCAGTGGAAAGCAGGGCTTGGAACCCTGTTGAATGGACACAAGGCAACCCAGGTTTGTCTCTCCTTGTAACTCCACACTGCGCGACACCCCCATCCCCCAAACCGACTTCACAGTTCCTCATCCCACCAGCCAGCCCCTACCTCCCTCAGCAAATCTAGTCCACATCTTTTACAAAGGTTCTGATCAAACTATGACAGAGTGCTGTGGCTGCCTGTCTATCTCCTGTCTTAGCTGAAGACTGGACAGAACCTGCCTCTCTAAGTGTAGTTCCGCTCAAGGGAGGACGTCCCATTAAAAAAATGGTAAGCTACTTGGACAGCAAAGACTTCTAAATGGCTAATAAACATGTGAAAACATGCTCAACTTTCATGGAACTTGTGAAAAAAAATGCTCACAAAAAAGATAAAATTTCAAAGCATGACCTTTCTTTGTGTGTGTGTGTGTTTAATTTTTTATTTTATTTTGTTTTATTTTAATTAATCATTCCATTCGTTTATATCTCAAAAGATATCCTACTTCCGCTGGGCGGTGGTGGCGCATGCCTGTAATCCCAGCACTTGGGAGGCAGAGGCAGGCGGATTTCTGAGTTCGAGGCCAGCCTGGTCTACAGAGTGAGTTCCAGGACAGCCAGGGCTACATAGAGAAACCAAAAAAAAAAAAAAAAAAAAAAGATATCCCACTTCCCAGTTACTCCTCCACCAACCCCCATCCCACATCCGCCCTCCTCCCTCCCCTTTGCCCTGTATGAGGGTGCTCCCCCACCCACCCCCTCCTCCCCCACCCCTCCAGCATCCCCCTACACTGGGGCATCAAACCTCCCAAGAGCCTCTCCTCCCACTGCTGTCAGACAAGGCCATCCTCTGCTACATGTGTATCTGGAGCCATGGATCAATTAGGTACACTCCTTGGTTGGTGGTCTAGTCTCTGGGAGCACTGGGTGGTCAGGCCAGCCAGTATCGTTCTTCCAATGAGGTTACACTCCCCCTCTGCTCCTCCAGTCCTCCGCCAGCTCCCCCACCAGGTTCCCTGAGCCAGTCTGATGGTTGGCTCCAAGCATCCACATCTGCATTGGTCAGTTGCTGGCCAGACCTCCCAAGGACCCACCACACCAGAAGAACCTGACCTTTCTAAATATCAAATAAATTGGGGTCCATCAGAATGTGCATACCTGGCAGTTCCTCTTCCAGGGTGGTTCAAGAGAAGTGAACATGGAGGACCAAGAAAAGACAAGAGCAAGGAACTTTTTACCAGTCAGTTTGTTAAAATGCAAAAGGAAACCTGAAAACAAGCCACTGTCCTAAGTGCATGAAGGATAAGTAGGTTTAGGCACATTCATATAATCAAGGATTAAGTGCAGCTTAATCCAGAGCCACCGATAGACACAACACAGATAAATGTCCCAAATATTTACATGACTCACAGAAGACAGGCCAAAAACAGAACACATGTGATTTGATTTGATTTAGATGATGTTCCAAAGTGTAAGAAGATAAGAGTTGGTGGCAGGAGTTAAAACCCTGGGGGCTGGGAGATGGCTCAGTGGTTAGGAGCACTCACTGTCCTTACTGAGAACCTGGGTTTGGTTCCCAGCACCCACACTGTAGCCACAACAGCATGCACCTCTGTTCCCAGGGATATCCAACGCCCTCTTCTGGCCTCCTCAGGGCACTACATGTACATGGTGCACATGCATACAAGCAGGCACATACACATACAGATACATTTTCTTAAAATGTTTAAAAAGAAGTAAGAGCCGGGCGGTGGTGGCGCACGCCTTTAAGCCCAGCACTTGGGAGGCAGAGGCAATCGGATTTCTGAGTTCGAGGCCAGCCTGGTCTACAAAGTGAGTTCCAGGACAGCCAGGGCTACACAGAGAAACCCTGTCTCCAAAACAACCAAAGAAGGAGGAGGAGGAGGAGGAGGAGGAGGAGGAGGAGGAGGAGGAGGAGGAGGAGGAGGAGGAGAAGGAGAAGGAGAAGAAGAAGAAGAAGAAGAAGAAGAAGAAGAAGAAGAAGAAGAAGAAGAAGTAAGAAAATTGCAAGTAAGTAGAAAATGATAAAAAAAAAGGGGGGGTGATCTATATTTTGATCTCATATAGACACAAAGATATATGCATATCTAAAACTCCAGCAGTTGTATACTTAAAAATCAGGGGGATTAATTAACTGACCATAGGAAGACTTGATAAGATAAGAACACTGCAGGACACTGCAGCAGGTTTAACGCTGTCAGATGGAAGAACTGCAGAAAGAACTATGCAGGCAGCTCTAGTTTGGACATGAAGTATCCCTGAAGCTTCCTTTGTTAAAAGCTTGGTCCTTAGCCCAAGACACTAATGGGAAACAGTAAAACTTTTTTTTTTTTTTTGGTTTTTCAAGACAGGGTTTCTCTGTGTGGTCCTGGCTGTCCTGGAACTCACTCTGTAGACCAGGCTGGCCTCGAACTCAGAAATCCGCCTGCCTCTGCCTCCCAAGTGCTGGGATTACAGGCGTGCGCCACCACGCCCGGCTAACAGTAAAACTTTTAAGAGGTGGGGCCTAGAGGGAAGCAGCTAGATACTGCATATCAGATATTTATATTACAATTCGTAACAGTAGCAAAATTAGTTACAAAGTAGCAATGAGAGCTGGAGCGATGGCTCAGCGGTTAAGAGCACTGACTGCTCTTCCCAAATCCTGAGTTCAAATCCCAGCAACTACATAGTGGCTCACAACCATCCATAATGAGATCTGATGCCCTCTTCTGGAGTGTCTGAAGACAGCTACAGTGTATTCACATATAATAAATAAGTAAACCTTTTTTAAAAAGTAGCAATGAAATAATTTTATAGTGGGGCGTCACCACAACACAAGGATCTGTGTCAAGGAGTCCACAGAGTTAGGAAGGTTGGGAACTACTGCTTTTTGCTTCCTGGCCACCTCTATCACATGCTAACCATGTGATATACTGTGTCCACAAGGCAAAGAGCAACAGAAAGCTACCACAAGCACCCTACTGTACCCCCAAATATCTGGCACCTTGTCCCTTTTGCCACAAAGAAGGTATTGACTCATTTGTATGGTGTGAATGAATGCTGGTGCTGTCAATAGGAGAAGCTCATGTGCTAATACTATGCATTCCTCATGGCATTAAAGTCTCCTTTCCGGTCTATGCCAACACCACGTTACTGAACCTGTTTCTTGAGGTTCCCTTGGAAGCTTCATTGGATTTTCCTTCTACTGTAGCAGGAACAGGGTGAGGGGCTCTATGTAAATGCCTGGGGTGCAGCCACAAAAGCATCTCCTGCAGGAGGACCTAACTGAGGACTGCCTGAGAGACCAAGGACTGCTGGTACAGACAATGCCAGCCAATCAGGAACTGCTGTTTAGAAGAGATGCATTCTTGGGCCAATGGGGGTGCAGGTGGAAGGCATTAAAGGAGCTGCAGCAGTGCCCAGAGAGCATTTCTCTCCTGCTCCCGGAGTCTGTGTTGTTGACTCTGTACCACCTTACTCCAACCCCCAAGGGCAGGCAGAATCAGGGAAGATGGAGACGTGTAAGCCTACAGTCTGTGTCACAGACTCTGTCCTCAGGGTTTCCATGATCTGTCTGCTTTATGACACAAAACTCAAGAATCATGTGTTTAATTTAATTTTGAGTTATAAGTTGTCCATCAGTTACTATGTCAGTTAGGATAAATATGTGAAGTAAAAAGTGCCTACCATAAGCAAATATATCAGCGCTACTCATATGTATGTATAGGCTGAGCATCATAGTTAACTTATACTACCATATCAAAATCCCAAAGGTTGCATAGCTTATAAACTGAAAAAAAAATAATTCTTTAGTTCTGGAAACTTGGAAGTTCAAGATCGAGACGCCAGCAGATTTGATGTCTACTGATGGCCTGCTCATCATAGATGACACCTTCTTGGTCTTCACAAAATAGAGAAGGCTAGAAGAATTGACTCCCTCTATCCAGCCTTCTGTGAGGACAGTAATGCTACTCATGAGAACAAAAAATCCTCATGTCCTGCCAGGCGGTGGTGGCGCATGCCTGTAATCCCAGCACTTGGGAGGCAGAGGCAGGCAGATTTCTGAGTTCGAAGCCAGCCTGGACTGCAGAGTGAGTTCCAGGACAGTCAGGACTACACAGAGAAACCCTGTCTCGAAAAAAACCAAAAAAAAAAAAAAAATCCTCATGTCCTGACAGATTCTGCAATGGTTCTTCCTCTTATCATCGATAGTGGGAATTAAGATTCCATGTAAATTCAGAGAGACACATACTCCCAAACCAGAACACTGACATGTTTGTATTATCATAGCTTTTACTAGAATTATGCCTACAACAGTCTATCAGAGAGAGACAGACAGACAGACAGACAGACAGACAGACAGACACTAATGTCTTAGTTAGGGTTTTATTGCTGTGAAGAGACACCATGACCAAAGCAACTCTTACAAAGGCAAATATTTAATTAGGGCTGGCTTACAGTTTCAAAGGTTCCGTCCATTATCATCATGGCGGGAAGCATGGCATCATGCAGACCGACACGGGGCTGGAGGAGCCAAGAGTTCTACATATTGATCCAAAGGCAGCCAGGAAGAGATATTCATCTACACTGGGCAAAGCCTGAGCATAGGCCCACCTATACAGTGGCATACCTCCTCCAACAAGGCCATACCTTAGACTTTTCCCTTATCTGGGTATCCTCAAACGATCCTCTAAGATTTCGCAGACCAGAAGCCAGGGAGAAAGTCTCTTGGGCTATTTTCTTTCTCCCACTCCAAAAGCCTTGCATCTAAGATTTCAGAGTACAAAACAAGTTGTCTGTTTGGATGAAGAGAAGAAAAAAAAAAGAAACTACAGGAATGTGTTTGTGAAGGCCACACAGTCGTGGGTGAACACTGAGTGATACTGGCCCTGTACCTGCACACCCTTTTATGTGTAAGTGGAGCTGACAGAAGGAACCAGAGCACAGTTAGTAACCACATTACTACACATGGCTTTGAGGTATCTAAATTACTCTTCTTGCTGGTAGGAGGCCAGAGAGTCACAACATAACAGGTATTGAAAGCAAAGTAGCTCTTCTGTGTAGCCTTTGAGGACAAATGGCCACCCATGGGTAGGAATGAGGGCAACCTGTGGGATCTAGGAGAAAGCTCAGGAGTCACCTAGTGAGCATCATAACGATGGCTCAAAGGAACACGTCAGCCTTGAGATCTATACCTCTAAGAAGTCCCTGGCCCAGTAGGTACCTTGATTTCAGCCTAAGGTGAAAAACTGAACAGATAATCAAGCCAGGGCAGACTTCTACAAAGCCATGAGCTCATCCGTGATTAACAGTCTCTTAGGTCACTGACCTGGTGGTGACTTGTTACTCTGCAAAAAAGGCCAATATAAAATAAGATAGCATATAATAATATTGTCCAGACGAATGATTTTGTTCTGCCTGCTTGATATCCTGTGCTTCCCTCCATCCATCCTCCTAATCATCTCCCGAAAGGAAAAAGAAAATAAGGTGAAGCCCTAAATGTGTAGCCTACAAGACGTCAGCTATAAAGACATTCAACCAGCTCCCAAGTCAATTGCTGTTGACTCCCAGAGCCCCAGCCTTCTCCTGCTGATGGGAGGAGATTGATTTGTTTGTAGTGAGAAGTAGACCCTCCATGCAGAAAACAACCCTTAAGAAAACCACTATTTATTTAGGATCTTATGTTAGTAAACTTTCTGTTACCATGACAAAATACCGGAGATAATCAAGTTAACAAGACAAAAAGGTTATCTTGACTCGCAGTTTTATGGGCGCCCTGTAATCATTTGACCTGGTGTTTCCAGGCTAATCCAAGGCAACACATGGTGACAGGAATCCGTGGCAGAATACTTCATCCATGTCATGGCAGACAGGAGTCCAAGAGTGGGGGAGAGACACTGGTTTTTCACAGTCCCCCTGCCAGGCAGAGCCTCAGGGGCACAATTTCTAAAACTAAGCAGCAGCAGCAATCCACGGCTAACTGCTTCTTCTCTGTAATTAGGCACACAGAAATATTTGTTTAAAATGCCTTACATTTGGTAATTTAATGCCACAGAAATGTGTTGGCTACGGTACTGGAGACTGAAAAGTTTAATACCAAAGTGCTGGTAAATCCAGCATCTGCATCTTCACTCCTAGAGGGCCAAAGGCACTCCACAGCCTCTTTCATGAGAGTCTAAACCTATCAGGACACCAGAAGCCTTCGGACTTAATCAGTTCCTTAAGTGGGCTTCCGTAAAGCTGGTTCCTGTACTCACAGAGAGCACGCAGGACCCCTGCCACACTACCCTGAACATCCGAGTCTCACTGGCTCAGACGCAGGCTGGAGCCTGGTTGGTAGCAGGAAGGTGGAATTCAGAGCCCTGCATTTGCTCAATATTTGTCTCTTCACAAAAGTCAGGAATTCTTGGGAAGTCACTGATGCTACATTAAGGGTAGTGACGATCAAGATGAACCTGGCATATCTGTGACTGGTGGAGAACCTTCTATATACTGTGAGTTATTGCTAAATAAAACAAAAGAGCTCATTCTAACCAAACTGTATACCAGAAATTAATATGTTCATTTTAATACACTGGCACACACTAAGTCCATAAGAAATTATGGACCCATACTTAATTCCAAATGAGAGTTAACAATTTTTACTAATTCAATATCAGCAATTTCCAAGTTATATAAACAGCATAAAGATAATTAGGGTAATCTTGAAATATAGTCAGTATTTGTGTCCTTGAAAAAATTTTAGGGGGAAATGTTGACGCTGTGACCATGAAGTGACCCCAAGACTAAGGGAAAGACACAAGTACAAATGGTAACTAAACGAAACCTGTATAAACAGCTTTTAAAACGAAACTGCTCTTACCATATGATTCTGCATCTGCTTCTCAGTATTTACCCAAAGCATCTGAGTGTTTACAGTAGCTTTATTCGTAATGCAAAAACTTGGAAGCAGTCAGGAAGCACTTCACAGGTAAATGAGATCTAAACTATATTGCATCAGACAATAAAATCGAGATCGAAAGAGACGTCCACATCACTAAGTGAACGGACAGAATCTGGCAGACTGTGTCTGTGCAACTCCAACCATGACATTCCGGGAAAGGCAGAGCTATGAAGAAAGCAAGGAGATGCACAGGGGAGAAAAGAAGAGAAAATTTGGTGAATGCCAGAAGTTGGGGAGTGGGGGGGGGGCGTTGAATGGGCACAGCCCAGAAGGCTTCTGGGCGCAAAATGAAATACTATTCTAAAAGAGACAGAAGCTCCTAGGTCCACGTGGATGCTGTTTGACTGTAGATAAGAATCCATGTGGTAAAAGAACTTGGACCTGCCAGACAGTTGCGGTGGGGTGCAGGTGGCTGCACCTGGCAGTGCAGACAGCTTTGGAACTCCCAAGTGGCCTCAGAAAATGACCCTCCCTACCAGCATCAGAAAGTGCTGATGAAAGAAGGCAGACCACTAGCCGGGCGGTAGTGGCGCACACCTTTAATCCCAGCACTTGGGAGGCAGAGGCAGGTGGATCTCTGAGTGGTCTACAGAGTGAGTCCCAGAACAGCCAGAGCTACACACAGAGAAACCCTGTCTCGAAAAACCAAAAAAAAAAAAAAAAAAAAAAAGGCAGACCACTGATCACCCCACAGTGCCGTTCGCTGGGCAAAAAAGACCAATGCTAAACATCCAAAACTTCTGAGGCCTACTGCTCCTTATAAGTTTTTTAAATTATGAAATGTGCCATGAAATAAAAGCATAACAGCACCTGTATCTCCAGCAAATCAAAGACTGATACTGCGCCTCATGTTCTTGTTTTCATTGTTTTTAACTACCTGCGCATGCATGTTTGTGTGCGTGCATGCAAAAGCAAGCCAAAAGAGGGCGCTAGATGTCCTAATACACAACTCAGAAGGGAAAGGCAGGCAGATCTCTATGAGTTCAAGGCCAGCTGTTCTACATAGTAAGTTCTAGAACAGTCAAACTATGTAGAGAAACCCTGTCTCAAAAAAAAAAAAAAAAAAAAAAAAAAGAGGTGGGGAAGAGAATGGGCACCTGGATAGATAGCTCAGCAGTTAAGAGCACTGGCTACTACTATTCTAGAGGACTTGGGCTCAACTCCCAGCACCCATGTGACAGCTCACAGCTATTAGTAACTCTAGTTCTAGGGGATCCAATGCCATCTTCTGGTCTCTGCATGTGTCAGGCACGCACCAGATTTACATGCAGCCCAACAAGAGGTCTACCATGCTTGGTACTAGACACCTAGCTAACTAATCAGTGCTAGTGAAATTATGATTATTGGAGGAGAATCTAGGTCCACAGCTTACTAAACTTTAACCAGTATCTATAAACATTTTTTTTCTTATGCCCGTAGTTAAGTGTGGGTTTCACTCCTTGTCAAGAAAATTTCTCTTTACAACAGAGAGACCACTATAGAAACCTACAACCAATCAATATTCAGAGCTGTAAGTCCAGTTCCAATGGATACATCAACAAAGCACTTCCACCCGCACCTCAGGCTCAGGAAACATTGTGGAAGAGAGGGTGGAAAGACTGTAGGAGCCATGGGATCAGGGAGTTTGCTGTGAGATTGCGACCCCTAGTAACATCAGAAGCCACACCTGTAAAGTCTCACCAACAGGGCTGTCCAAACAAGAGCTGAGCAAGGATGACACCAATAGACATGCCAAACCACACAGGGAAGAGCCACAAGGCCCCAACCCTACATGCAGAGTCACAGTCCGTTAAGGAAAGCTCCCCAGGAGACTGAACCCCAACTGGTTGTCCAGTGCCAAATGACTAGCCCTGAAAACATACATACAAGCAACACAGCCTACATACAAGAAACTCAACAGGTTATATTCAGACATATATGTGTATATACAAATACATATGTGCAGGTGATCACGAGCGACTAAGATAAGCCATGAGTTTGAAGGAGAGTGGGGAGAACCTATGGGAGGGTTTGGAGGTGAAGAAAGGGAAAGGGGAAATGGTGTCCTTAAAAGACAACCTCGAAAATAAACAACAAAAAAGGTACTTAACACAAAAAATAATAAAATAGCTTTTAAAAATTGGATGAATGGAAAACATTGAAGTTTGAAAGAGAGAAGACGTCAGGAGCAGCTGGAACCTTTCTTTCTTCACTTCCCAGGAAGTGGGCCTGCAGCTGGTCTCTCAGTGCACATGTTCCCTTCCAGGGACACTCTGAAATGTTGCTTTGTAGCTTCTTTCACTTATGCGAATGGTATCATACAGGACGTGTGGCTCCCGTCTTTCTCTATGCGCTCAATGGAACATGTCTGGGATATTTTCCACCTAGGGATGAAGAATATCCTTTTACTTTATTGGGGAGAGCCGCAGGCTCATTCCAGGTAGCCCTCTACTAGAACAGCGATAAACATTCAAACAGCCCTAGCCACACGCCACTCTCGTGTAGCCTAGAGCACCTTCTTCTGAGCCTCCTGACTCCACTTCGGTGAAGCTGCAATCAGTAGTGTGTCTCTCAAGAAACAGACAAATTAGCCAGGTGGTGGTGGTGCACGCCTTTAATCCCAGCACTTGGGAGGCAGAGGCAGGCAGATTTTTGAGTTCGAGGCCAGCCTGGTCTACAGAGTGAGTTCCAGGACAGCCAGGGGCTACACAGAGAAACCCTGTCTCGAAACCCCTCCCCCCAAAAAAAGAAAAGAAAAAGAAACAAATTCATTCTTGCCTTTCCACAACGTAAGAATTTACTGAATGACAGTAAGTTCACAAGTACAGCAGACTTCAAAGTTTTTAACACTTCATGTGTCACAGGTGTTATCTACCTGTATGTATTTCTGTGTACCACCTGTGCACCTAGTGTCTGCAGAGGCCAGAAAGGGGCATCAGACTCCATGGGACTGGAATTACAGATGGTTGTGAGCCGCCATGTGGGAGCCGGGATTCAAACCCGAGTCCTCTCAGGAAGTTGCCCGCGGTCTTAACCACTGAGCCATGTTTCCATCCCCCATGAGAAGATTTCAATATGCCTCTGTGCCCTGCAGTCTCGGGTCATCCTGATGACTCTATTTGATCGCACACTTTCTCCTCACAAGAACACGCCATTTGTCAGTCAGAGCTGCACAGCTGGTGCCAGACAGGCAGTGACCTTCACTTGTCCTCCAGAGGCACCATCACTCTCCAGCCTCGAAATGAAGAAAAAAGCTCCTGGTCAAAATGGAAATGGAAAAAGACCAGAGTGACTCAGAGTAGACACGGTGTCCTCTCAACAGGGTGCCACACCTGGTGCATGCAGTGCTGGGAATCCAGCCAGGGCCTTGTGCAGGCTAGGCAGGCAGTCACCGACTCAGCCTACCTCTCCCCCTGTATACAGCCCTATGATATATGACCTGCTGTGATACCTAGGAGAAAACAAGTCACAGAGAAGTTAAATAAATCTCTCAAGGGCGCACAGCCAATATTTGAATCCGTGTTATCTTTTAAACAATTATACTATGCTAAAGAAGTTTTTTTTTCCAGTTTTCCATTATTACGCAGAGTGCTACATCAACACCTTAGAATAGATCTTCTTGTGTAAATATGAGTCTCTGTAAGGCAGACACCATAAATGGAACTTCTAGCCTACAGAGTAACTTCCCAGTTAGCACAGCGAGCTGTCTGTCCAATGGCCCCCAGAGATAGCTGTGTCCTATTCTGCACAACTTGGGGGTCTTATTTTTACTTACCTATGGAAAGGAATTCTGAAGTTGTTGTTACTTTGACACGAGATTAGCCTGGATTATCTGGATTGGCTAGAAGTAATCATGACGGTCATAACAGGAGAATCAGAGTGTCTCACACACACACACACACACACACACACACACACACACACGTCACAAGATGATGAAAAGAGTGATTTAGGGAGACAGATGGAAGATGCGAGGCGCTAGCTTTGAATACCCATGAGCTAAGTCATACAGGCAGGTTCAGAAGAATCAAAAACATAGAAAAGAAAAGAAAGCCTAAGAGAAAACTCTAAACTTGACATGGTAATTGTTAAGCACTCTAAAAGGTGTGATATTTTACATTATTTGTGAACTAATATATTAGCCTGGTGCTGTTTTTAAGACGCTGGCAAAAGACATGGACTGCAAGGTCAGAGAAAAAGGATAATGTGCTCTATAGCAGCAGCAGCAGCATTGCAGCAGCAGCATTGCAGCAGTCCTCTGGGTTCCGGCTTCCATGGAGCAGTGGGAAGTGGGCCAGGTGACACCTGCGCACACAGAGGAGGTATTAAAAGAAAGAAGGCCTGGACTCGAGGTCTTTGCTCTGGTCAGCAAGCATGCCTGCGCTTTGCCTTGGCAGGAGACATCTTTTAAATGTTCTAAGTCTGCTGTTGAATACGCAAATAGTCTTCAAAGAAAGTGCTCCTGAGCAAAACTATCCCTGACTGTCTTGCAAGACACCCTGACGGGCGAGGGCCAAGGGAGAATCATCTCCAAACATTAGCTTACTCCTTTCTCCCATGCTTGGTTTTTAATGCTGCATATAAATTTCTTAAATCATATGGCATTGCTCTGTGTGCTTTTAAGCCCTGTAGAGTCTAGTTAATATACATTTCCCCTTTTCCCCTTTTATGACACTGTCAAAACTCAAGTTGAAGCTTTAGTCCACCACATTTAACCAGCAGCAATGTCTCACTGTGTGAATTGTATCACAATGCATTCACCCAGTCTCCTCTGGCTAACATGAAACAGAAACAAAAACAAACCACAGAGATTTCTCAGTGGTTAAGAGAACTTAGAATCAATTCCCAGTACCACATGGAGACTCAAAACTAGTTATAATCTCAGTCTCCCAGTCCCCCAGGTCCCCTGGCCTCCACTGGCACTGCACACATGTGGTGTACAGATATGTTTGCAAGCAAAACATCCATACACATAAAATAAAAATGAAGTAGGAGGAGGGACCCACAACAAAACATGAATGCAATGAGGATCTTCTTTGTACCCAAGAATGACAGTTTTTACTAGTATCTTACTAGAATGAGATTTCTGTGCCTTAAGATGTAGTCATCCCCAGTTTTAAAAAATTTTATTGGCAATTATTATGTTAGTGTGTGTGTGTGTGTGTGTGTGTGTGTGTATACCACAGTTGTAGAGAAAATTTAATCCAACAACAGAGCTGCCTCTGGAAGGAATCACACCTAAAGACATGAGCCAGCTAGGATGCAGACACACCTTGGATTACAGTATGATCTGGCTGGAATACAGACCCACTCTTACTACACACCTTTAATCCCTAACAATGAAGGTAAGGTTAGTTCGTAGAAGGAAAAAGCCATATTTGAAAGTGACATCTGATTGAGGGACAAAGTGACAAATCAGAGAAATATTTGACAGAATGAGTCACAGATACGATACACCCAACTCACAAAAGAACAGCAGAGAAAGAAAGGTAACTTAAGGAGGGTGGGGGCAGTTTTACTAGAACAGTCTTACAGAGAGAAGTTACAGAGAGAACAAGTTAGACACAGGTGAAGACAGAATGAGCCAGAAAATGAGAAGGAAACAGAAGATTAGAACATATTGCCAAACTTTTATTTTGTACCCATCTTAGGTAAGTTTGAGCTGTACATGGGGCCTCCAACCACTAAATGCCAGGCAGTGTGGTTGGCCATCTGATAGACTTATGTACTAAAACTGTCTGGCCCTGGCCTTTTGGGGGCAGGAGGTGTTGGTAGACTTTTAGTTACTGCTTCTATTTCACTAGGGTTATAGATCTGTGTAAATTGCTTATCTGATCTTGATTTAACTATAGTAAGTGATATGTATCAAGAAAAATATACATTTCTTTTAGATTTTCAAATTTGGTGGAACGTAGTTTTTTAAAGTATATCCTTATCATTCTCTGGATTTCCTCAGTATCTGTTGTTATGTCTCCCTTTCGACTCTTTTGGAAAGGGTCCATCATTCTTAATGACTTTCTCAAAGAACCAACTCTTTGTTTCACTGGTTCTTTGTAATTTTTGTATTGTTTTTCTGTTCATTTCTGGTTTATTGGTTTCAGCCTTGTGTTTGCTTGTTTCTTGTCAACAACTCCCTTTGGTGGGAGTGAGGTATTGCAGTCTTCACTTACTGGAGTGTGAGGGTCAGTATGTGATTTCAGCTGCAGAAATGTTTCTTTTATAAACTTGGGTGTTTTTGTGTTTGGTGCATACGTGTTAAGAATTGCAATAAACTTTTGGTGGATTTTCCCCCTGATAATTATGTAGTGCTGTCTTAGTTAGGGTTTCACTGCTGTGAACAGACACCATGACCAATGCAAGTTTTATAAAAGACAACATTTAATTGGGCCTGGCTTACAGGCTCAGAGGTTCAGTCCATTGTCATCAAGGCAGAAACAAGGCAGCATCCAGGCAGATATGGTGCAGGAGGAGCTGAGAGTTCTACATCTTCATCTGAATGCTGCTAGTAGAAGACTGACTTCCAGGCAACTAGGGTGAAGATCTTAAGCCCACACCCGCAGGTGACACACCTACTCCAACAAGGCCACACCTCCTAATAGTGCCACTCCCTGGGAAAAGCATATACAAACCATAACAAGTGCCTTTCCCTATCTTTTCTGATTAGTTTTGCTTTGAAGTCTATTCTTCTTTCTCATGTTCCTTCTCTCTTTGCTTGGAATATCTCTTTCCATCCTTTTACCCTGCAGGGATATCTATCCTGGATGTTATGGCGTGTTTCTTCGTTTTGCATCCATTCTGTTAGTCTCTGTCTTTTCATTAGGGAATTGAGACCAATGATGCTGGGAGTTGTCGATGAGCAGTGTTTGCTGATTGCTGTTACTTGTTGTGGTATGTGTGATTGTTCACATACACACACACACACACACACACACATATCTTGGTTTACTAGTCTGAGATTATTTATTCCTTGTGTTTTCTTGGGTGTAGTTAACCTCTTCAGATTGAAGTTTTCCTTCTAGCACCTTCTGTTGGGATGGATTTATATACAGATGATGCTTACATTTGATTTTATCATGGAATACCTTTTTTTTCTCCACCTATTGTGATGGAAAGTTTTGCTAGGTGCAGTAATCTGGGCTGGCCTCTGTGGACTCTCAGAGCTTGTAGAACATCTGCCCTGGTCCATCTGTCCTCTATAGTCTCTGTTGAAAAGTCAGGTGTTATTCTAATAGGTTTGCCTCTCTATGTTACTTGTTACTTTTGTTACTATGTTACTTTTTTTTCTCCTTGCAGCATTTAATAATCTTCCTTTGTCTTGTACATTTGGTGTTTTGATTATTATATGATGAGGGAAATTTCTTTTCTGGTTCATTCTATTTGGTGTTTGTGTGTTTCTGTACTTTGATAGGCATGCCGCTCCTTAAGGTTAGGGAAATTTTCTTCTATAATCTTGTTGAAAATATTTTCTGGACCTTTGATCTGGTTTTCTTCTCCTTCCTCTATCCCTATTATTAGACCTAGATTTAGTCTTTTCATAGTGTTCCAGATTTCCTGGATATTTCATGCCTGGAGGTTTTTAGATTTAACATTTTCTTTGACCAGAGTATTCACTTCTATTCTGTCTTTAATGCCTGTACACAATAATAATGCATCATCACTGATCACTAATATCAATGCATTAGAAAACTTAACTCGGTTGTTATTTCATTTATAAACCAGAAGCCATGGTATCCTAAAATAATGTATACACATGTATGTGTCTTATCATATGCATATGGGTGTGTAGGAGGTAGGGTTCTTATGACCCCGGATATCAGGATTTAGAATAGCAGTGAGATCAGGGTGTGACTAGTCAGCCTCAGAAGGACATCAGTCTTTAGCCCAGGAGTCTCTAGCTGTGGATACTGAGGCTCAGGTTTCTCTGCGACACAGAGTAGCCCATGAGGCACTAGTGGACAAGTCTGCCAAGGCTGATCATCGTCTGAGATAGGGAGTGACCAGAAACGCTGTTACAAAGTCTCATAGTTAGGGTTTTATTGCTGTGAAGATATACCATGACCACGGCAACTCTGTACAGGAAAACATTCAATTTGGGGCTGGCTCACAGTTTCAAAGGTTTAGTCCATTGTCATCATGGCAGGAAACAGAGTGGCATGCAGGCAGGTATGGCGCTGGAGAGGTAACTGAAAGGTCTGCCTCTTGACCAGAGAGCAGCAGAAGGAAACTCAATGCTACACTGGGGTGTTACTTGAGCATATATGACCTCAAAGCCCACCCCACAGTTACACACTTCCCCCAACAAGGCCGTACCTTCTCACAGAGCTACTCCTTATGGCCAGGCATTCAAACTCATGAGCCTGTGGGGGCTATAGGTATTCAAACCCCCACACAAGGAGTCGTGTAATCAACACAAAGTGCATATCCCAAGTAGAAGCACGTCTGAGCTCTATGACCAGAACTCTAAGCCATAAAAACAATAAGAGAGAGTATCTAGGTTTTTGGGTTGACCTTGTCAGGACCTTGTCACTAGAAATAGGGATCTTTCTGGAAATCTCTTTAGTCCAGAGCTGAGAATGTCAGATCCAGTTCTCTAAAGTCAGTTACAGTGATACACACTGAGGCTGGCAAAAACTATAGCATCACAAGATCCAGGCCAGCCTAAATTATGTATCTAGTCCCTGACTTCCTTCCACCAAATATATATATATATATATATATATATATATATATATATATACACATAACTAGTTTGAATGGATGAGTGGCTGAAATATAATTTTGTCCGATGTAATGCTGTGAACAATATCTGATGGCCCCCTCTCTCCTCTCTCTCTCTCTCTCTCTCTCTCTCTCTCTCTCTCTCTCCTGCCTCTCTCTCTCTCTCTCTCTCTCTCTCTCTCTCTCTCATCCTTTCAGTTTAACAGACTGTGATTTCCTAGGACAGAAAAACCCTTCAACATCACACTTCCAATTATCTCTTAAGATCCGTGAACAGAAACTTTTATTGAGTTCCTCTGTTTTAATTAATATCTTTCAGAGAGGTTCAATAAGAATCCATTTTTCTTTTTGTCAAGATATAATTGGGCAAATTGGTCATGATCAAATTGCTTGCCTTTCTGTAGAGTTATGTCTGAGTGAATTTCATTTGATTGGGTGTGATGAACATCACTGAAGGACAAAGGTTATATTTTGGGTGCAGTATTCATGCTTCTAGGGCCTGGCCTGGGCCTAAGGTTGCCACTAAAGTCTAGATACATTCGGAGAACAGCTGAAAATATCGGAAATTATTTGCCTTGAAAAACAACATGCAGGCCATGGGGTGCATATAGACATCAGAAGACATCACACAGGAGTGCTGTGCGGGTAGCTGGGGTCTAACCCAAGTCTTCAGGCTCAACAGCAAGAATCTTTACCTGATGATCATCTTTGGCCATCCTTGATGACCTCATCCTTGATGACCTCATCCTTGATGGCCTCATCAACTCAGGCATACTTCGGGAACCATCTTCTTCATTATGTTCTCTGTAGTCCTTTGGAGAGGGTTACTGCCACTGTGGTACTTGTGGCTATTGTAAAGACAATGAAGTGTGACTTGCCCTTAGGGAGATCCATACGCACTTGCTCCAGGGGCCTTACTCCTCCCCTGGGGCCCCTGCTCTCTACCTTGAGCCTGTGCTGAAAAGAACAACTCAGGTGCTTGGGGAAACATTGCGGAACAATGGGTGTCTCCATCCCATTGTTACTAGTGAGAACCATATGTACCCCTTGATGAGTTCGTGTACTGTGCACCCCTCAGCATGTTGCTATGACTGGCCTAGCTGTCGGCGGGCTTCTGACTTTTAGTTCAAGAAGAGAAACCTTTCCCTCTTTCTGCCTCTTTCAGACACCAGTCGACATCTTGGGCAAACCTTCCCTCACCGTCTGGCCATTCTGACTCCTTTTTAAGACACCCACCCGTCTCCCCATGGAGCTGCTCCCAAAAGCATCTCTTCCTCGGCACCCTGCTCCCAGCAGCTGCTGAGAGTCGCCTCTTTTGTGCCCTGCTGTGCATCTCCCGAGCTCTAATAACGTGGTGTATACACTTCCTCCTGACTGCTTTTGTTTTCGTTGTTTCTTGTTTTGTTCTTAATTTTTTTTCTTACTTAAAGTTTTCACTTTGAGACACCATGGGGAAGAGAAAGACATGGCCACGGGAGAAAAACATGATAGAATAGAAGCATCAATGCCTGTCAGATAGTGTTGAATGTGAAGCTGTGGGAGTCTGACGTGCTACAGGGGCCCAAGGGAATCCTCACCCTCTCCTTCAACAGAATCCACACCAACCTCCTCATCAACCTTCTCTGGGTCTGCCATATCCTCACAGGCTTCAGAGAACTCTCCTTTCTCCATGCTCTCACCCACATCCCACTGCACAAAAGCACACAGGGTATACATCAGGTCAGACTTATTGTCTAGGTAAGCCCAGGCCTCAGCAATGGCTTTGGTATTGCTCAGCCAGGTCTCTATCAGGTACCAGATTGGGAGGCTGGTAATTAATGCCAATCTGGTCCACAAACTGGATGTTGTTCTTAGTCTTGATGATGACAGTGGCATCATTGACATCTGTAGGTGCCATATCAACAAGGTACAACATGCAGCAAGTCATGTAATTACCATGGCAAGGGTCATACTCCACCATTTGGTTGACTGGCTCAAGGCAGGCATTGGTGATCTCTGCTACCGAAAGCTGCCCATGGTAGGATTTCTCAGCTGAGACAGGAAAATATGTGGTCAGATGGAAATGGATACAGAGTTCGGGCACCAGGTTAGTCTGTCAAGTCAACATTCAGGGCCGTAGAAAATCTGAGGGAAGCAAAAACGGAAGACATAATCTGGCTAATAAGATTAAAGATTAGTGTAGGTTAGGTGCTCAGTATCAAGGTTTCTATGACAGATATCATAGATGGCCTCATTGTCTATCATGAAGACACAGTGTCCCAGAGTGGTATGGGTGATGAAGATGGACTTGTGAGGCTTAGTGACATTTGCAGGAAATTGCAGTGGTGGGCTGGGTAACTAGATATCTTTCCATAATCAACAGAGAGCCTCTCCATCAGCAGGGAGGTGAACCCAGAACCAGTTCTCCTGCCAAAGCTATGGAAAACCACGAAACCTTGAAGACTCGTGCCTGTGAATTCAGTCCAAGGCAAAGCTAGAAACTTCCTTGCCGGTGGTGCAGTAGCCACAGGCATAGTTTTGGCAGCATCTTCCTTGCCTGTGATGAGCTGCTCAGGATGGAAAAGCTAGTGGTAGGTACCAGGGCGAACTTCATCAACAACTGTGGGTTCCAGATCTATGAAAGCTGCCGTGGACACACGCTTGCTAGCATGCACTGCTGTCTTGTTGAAGAAGGTACTGAAGGAGTCAGCTCCTCCAACAACGGCCTTGTCACTTGACATGTGACCATTGGGCTGAATGCTGTGTTGTGAGCCGTGTAGCTCCAGCCTGGCCAACGTGGATGAAGATGCACTTACCCTCTGGGTTAGGAGACAAGAGTGAGGGAAGTAGTTACCTGGTCCCAGTTGCCATCCCCGACAAGCTAGGAAGTGAGTAGTCAACCGAGGTTGGTTTTTCTATTCAACATGTAGTTGTATGTCAGGGGTGGGAGCACATGTGCCGCAATGTACTTATGCCATCCGGAATCAATATTGTGTCCGTTCTCTCCTTCCATCTTTAGGTGGCTTCTGTGAATTGGACACACGCAAGCCATCAGGTTTGTATAGCAAGCACCTTTGCCTGTGGGGCTATCTTGCCAGTCCCTGAGTCCATTTTTTTTAAAATCTATTTATCAGCAGAGACTCAGAAGTCACAAAAGAGAACCCAGATTCTCTGTAAGAAGAGAAGGGAAGATATTCTAAGGAGAGAGACTTGGGCCCTCTCTTTGGTGATCAGACTGTTGAAATAATAGTCCTAAAGAAATTAGAACTACCCAAGGATCTCACAGTGGGAGAATTCAGGGGCGGAGCCCACAGCCAGCCCAGGGAAAGCCATCTCAGAGGAAGAAATTTCCTACAGGTCTGACTTGTCAGACCAACTTGCAAGACAAACTGAACTGAAGAGAATGATGGGTCAAGTGGCGGGTAGGGCCACCCCTCTGCAGGACCTGCTTGGTCACACACACCTCTTGCCCTCTGTTCACTTGTAAACCTCAGGTTGGTACCATGAAGATAATACTTGGTGGGTCACAGCATCTCTGTATTTAATAAGGCTGCAAGGTCCACAACGTTATAATAACAATTGGGAAGTCCATCGTCCAAGTAACTCTTCCGTTGCTGATGAACTGCTCCAACAGAAGCAGTTTAAGGAATGAAGGGCTCATTTTATCTCACAGCTCAAGATACAGCCTGTCTTGTTGGGGAAGTTAAGAAGGCAGGAGCTGGAAACAGTCACGTCCTGCCCACAGTCAGGGGGGAGGGAGAGAAGATGCTTGAACATAGCTGGCCCTCTCCTTTTGATGCAGTCCGGGATCCTAGCCCAGGGAATGGCACCGCCCACTTTTAGTGTAATTAACATAATCCCTTACAGACTTAACCGGAGCCTGTGTGATGACTAACCTAGCTTGCCTCCTAGGTGATTCCAGGTTTTGGAAAGCAACACGAATCACCATCACATTCATCTGATACTTCTAACCTATCAAACAACACAGTTTCCCTTCACGGGACACTGCAGGGTACCGGTTGCGTATTGCTGCCATCACACGGCTGGCGACAGAGCGGTGCGAGTCTCTGCCACGCGGGTGCTGGACTATATGTCACTGCTCTGGAAGAGGCAGGCAATTCAGAGGTTTAAAGAATGCATAGCGTTTTCAGACCTTAGTAGAGAACTTTTCACTCAAAGCCTTGTAAACTGGGCACTGTCTGTCCTGTGTATGCTTGGAGGATACAGAACACAGGGCGGTTCTATCCCGGGAGACCTGAAGCTCCACAGATTCACACCAGAGGGAGCAAGAGATCATACGCGTCTGAAAGAAGCCTGGAAAATGCTCTGGTGGGTAAGACTAACTATACCATAACCCAATTGATAGCACAGGCCCTCAAAGGTTGAAGAACCAGCCAGCATTTCCAGCTAAGCTGACCGGTAAAGGCCTTTCCCTTATGAAGCCGCTCTCAGGACTGTGACAGACGGCTGGTTCTGTCAGATAAGTAAAGCAAACCAAAACCCAAAATAGGCGAAGGAGCTGAACCAAAGGACCCAATCAGCTCCCGGACACCGACACGGGCCTGTGAAGTCCTCGATGGTTCAGAATGCTTACTTCAAAGGAACATAGTGTGCAAGAGACAGCAGATGAGTTTCTCAGTAAAATAGTGGGAAGATAAAGTGGAATGAATCATTAACCCAGAGACAGAGAACACCATAAAGAGAAGGAAATAGGAATTCATCCTGAACTACTGAACACAATACGTGATATGCGGTTCTCCCAGCTCATCTGAACAGCAGAAAAAATCAGAAAAGTCACTAATAAGCCATTTGGGATTGTTTAGAAGCAGCAACAGCAACAACAAAAAACAGAGAAAAACCGGGCGGTGGTGGCGCACGCCTTTAATCCCAGCACTTGGGAGGCAGAGGCAGGCGAATTTCTGAGTTCAAGGCCAGCCTGGTCTACAGAGTGAGTTCCAGGACAGCCAGGGCTACACAGAGAAACCCTGTCTCGAAAAACAAAACAAAACAACAACAACAACAAAAAAAAAAACAGAGAAAAACCCAAGGAAACTCCACGATAACATCTGAGAGGCCAATATGTACCTCATGGGAATCTCATACAGAAAGAGAGAGAGAAGGGACAGAGACAGCACTTATTGAAAGAAACAATGCCTGGAAACTTCTCAACTCTGAGAGACTAAATAGACATCCAAACTCAAGAAGTTCGAAGGAATCTGGCAAGGCTGAACTGGCAAAGGCCCGCGTCATCCAGTAGAGTCTGGATGACAGAAGAGAGGCTGACAGAAACCTCAAGAAAAGGTGGCCAGCCACACACAAGAGCACTAGACAGAGGCTGTTAGCAAGTCTCTGGACACAAGCATTAGAGAGGGGCTGGAAAGATGGTTCCTACTGCCACGTCGGAGGCCTGAAGTTCAGTTCCAGCCTCCAGCTGTAACTCCAGCTCCAGGGGGTCCAATGCCCTCTTCAGACCTCCTTGGACGTGGCACAGACACGCTGCACAGCCATATATGCAGACAAAACGCCCATACACATGCAAAAAGAAGAGGAAACTTTAAAAAAAATAAACATCAAAAAGATGATGAAACAAAGATTTTAGAAGATAAATAAATGGGCTGAGCATTGCCAGGGTGTGTTCAAGTTAAAATTATAGCAATGCAAAGACCTCTGCCGGGCACAGATTTTGAACTAGTACAGGCTACTGTGATTCTATAGTGATGGTATGTAAGTATCATTTGATTCTGGTTGGAAGATAAAAATACAAAATAACTCTAAGTATACATTTATATTAAGAGGTACAAATATGGGGAGTATTTGTGGGATTCTCTTTCTTTGAGTTGGGAGCCACTGTGGCCCAGGCTGGCTGCAAACTGTGTAGCTAAGGATGACTTTAAACTCCTGACCTACTTGTTTCTGCATCTCAAATCCAGGGATCACGGGCGTGGGACACCAAGCCTGGCCAATTTGTGATATTGGTAGCACGGAGAAGAGAAAGCAGTATAGTTTGTATGTGATGACAATTAAATCGTTTTCCTATATAAACAGAATCATTGTAGCTAGGAAACAATGCAATAAATCTAGGTGTGGCATTGCAAGTCTGTAATCCTAGCACTTAAAGACTGGGGCAGGAGAATCATAAATTGAAAGTAGTCTGGGCTACAAAGTGAGACCTTGTCTGAAAGCTATCAATGTTAATCGGATTTCTGTCTGTGCTAAATAAGCTTAAGGTTTAAGGAAAGGTTTATTTTGGTTTATACTTTCGGCGGTTTCAGTCCATGGTCAGTGGACATTTGAACCTTTGGCTTTTGAATCTTTGGGGGTCAGGCGTCACAGTGGAAGCTGTGGTGGAAAAAACTAGTCATCTCATGGTGCTCGAGGAGCAGAGAACAGGGGGAGAGGTGATTGCAATATCCTTCAAAATCACAGCCTAGTGGAACGAGAAGCCTTCCAGTGCATCTTCCAGCCTCTCTATTCCCGGTCCAACAGCGTCGTGGGCCAGGGACCAAGCCTTCCGCACATGGGACTTTGAGGGACATACCCAACTAACAATAGAGGTTTAATTTAATCCTCCTGAAACACACACAAAAATACTGAACAAGATAAAAAAAAAACATACTAAATGTACGAATAAATACAGCGTAAGGCACATGGAGAAGGAAAGGGAAACATAACAAGGATAAAATAACAATTATATAGAAAGAACTGATAAGCTCTATGTTATTTCTGGAAATATAAGAGAATAATATCTTCAGTCAAAAGATAGAGTGTGGAATGGGTTAAAGGAACTATGATCCCATGTAATAGAGTCTACTGCAGACTGGCTTTAGAGAGAATGAATGAATGAATGAATGAGAGTGAAGGGCTGGGAAAAGAGAATCACATGACTGGTAGCCAAGGAAGCATGGCCATAAGGAGATCAGACAAAGGGGATGTATTTTTCAGTTTCATAAATATACACAATGTATTGTGGTTGTATCTGCCCCCATTTCCCTCCGGTATCATCCCTTCCTTCCCCTCTGAACTCTTTCTTCCTCTCAATTAATCCTCCAGTGTCTGTACCATTGAAGGAAATGATGTTGCTTCCTGTAAACATTAACAGTCAATAAATCCTCCGGAAGGATGCTGCCCTCATAGGCACCTCGTCTATCCATGATGGAGGGCACAATCCTGTTCAGGTATCCATAGCTGCTGTGTGTTCGTGAATGCAACAGCCTTATCATATCTGGATTTGATATATCGTGATATTTCATGACGTTCTTTTCCTCCCTCTAGCTTCAAATTAATTTTGCCCCCTCTTCTGCAATGTTCCCTGGCCTTGGGGAGGGGAGGGTAATATAAACGTTCCATTTAGAGCTGAGTGTCCGACGGTCACTCAGCATTTTGAGCAGATGAAAGACTTGGAATTAATCATTTCCCTTTGCAAAAGGGAGCTTTTATGGCCCAGCCTGAGAACGGTATTAGTCTATGAGTATAAACATAAATCTGTAGGAAGTTGGACAGTATATCTAAGGAAACATATGGAGAAACAATGGCAATATAATCTCTACTTGGGCCCAAGATTCTCAGTCACAGGCTTTGGACCAGGTTTATGGTAGAAGGTGCATATTCCTCTTATGCACCAGGTCTCCAATGCAATCACACAGTGGTTGGTTACCCCCAATATAGGTATGCCACTATTGCCCTGGTTGGCATAGCCTGCCTGGTGAGCCAGTATTGTAGCCAGCATGGCCTACAGCTGGATGAGGCTATTGAGGGTTTTGGGTTTTCTCTCCAACAGTCTGAGTAGCAGCTTCAGGCTCTATGAGAGCTAACAAGCAGAAAAGGCATTTCTAGCTTCATTCCAATCTGATGTATCTGTGTCCTGTAACCAAAGTTGTGTGGCGTCCTCAGCAATAGTGTCGTGCTATCTAGTTTTGGTCATCTAAGAGGGACATCAATACCCTGCACTGTTTTGAAGTCCATGGGATCTCTCTGGCCAACAACTCATAGGGAGGTATATCCTTCATCCGTCAACTGACACTAGCGTTTTTATTTAAAAGTCTATGGGTTCTGGGAGCTGCATTATATACCATTGACAGAGACTGCCATTTCAAACTCTTTGTTTTGTTTTGTTTTTCATTTAATTGTTTTTAGGCTATAAAATTAGTAAGATTCTTTTCATGGTCTTTTTTTTTATGCCCCTTAGTTTTTGTTAACCATCCTCGGTGCGTCTAAATCCCCCCAAACTCCCACTCCAAATCCACTAAACTCTCTATGCATTTCCTCTGCCCTGTCTCCATCTCCCTTGTGTGTTGCTACCTCTTGCTCCCCCACCTATGGCCTCCCCTTCCCTCACTGATTCCTCTTGTTTCCTGGCCTCTCTATTCACTCTGATTTAAGAATAAAAATCTATAAATGTGAAGCTAGGGTCCACATATAGGAGAAAACATATGATGTTTGTTTGTCTTCTAGGCCCAGATTCTTCACGTTGTATAACTTTTTCTTCACTTTCATCAATTTTCCTGAGAATTTCATTTTGTGGTATAGCTTGATAAAATTCTGTTGCGTATTCGTGGAACGTTTTTTTTATTATTCTTTCTTCAGTTGGTGGACATCCAGCCAGTCCCATTTTCTGTCGATCATAAATAGAGCTGCGAGGAACATGGATGAACAAGTATGTCCATAGTAAGATATAGAATCCCTTGAGCATATGCCCAGAGCGACATAGGTGGGACACTCGGCAGAACTAATCTTAGTATTCTGACGAGCCTCCATGTCAACTGCCTCATTAATTATACCAATCTGCATTACCGCCACCATGAATAAGGGTTCCTTTCCCCCACTTCCTTGCCAACAAGTCATTATTAAATAATCCCATGAACTTTTTGTGTTTTTTTTGTGTTTTTTTTTGTTGTTGTTGTTTTGTTTTTTTTTTTTGTTTTTTGAGACAGGGTTTCTCTGTGTGGTCCTGGCTGTCCTGGAACTCACTCTGTAGACCAGGCTGGCCTCGAACTCAGAAATCTGCCTGCCTCTGCCTCCCAAGTGCTGGGATTACAGGCATGCGCCACCACGCCCGGCTTCCCATGAACTTTTTATAAGTGTGTGTGTGTGTGTGTGTGTGTGTGTGTGTGTGTGTGTGTGTGTGTGTGTGTGTGTGTGTGTGTGTGTGTGAGAGAGAGAGAGAGAGAGAGAGAGAGAGAGAGAGAGAGAGAGAGAGAGGTGTTGAGAAGGCCAGAAGCTGGCATTACAGCTGGCTGTGCTGCCTGACATGATGCTAGGAACCAAACTCAGGTTCCCTTCAAGCATCAAGGTCCCGCCCCCACCGTTTTTTAATTGATGCAAAAAGCAAGAGGAATTTTATTTGATACAGCATGCTGGGGTCGCCCTACACATGGGAAGAGAACTGCCATGCACAACCTCCCTAGGGGCCAAAGGTCAACAAGCACTCTTATCCCCTGAGCCCTAGGTCTAGCCAGAATCTCATGAACTTTGAAAGAGAACTCAGAACCTTGTCCAAATTCAAGCAATGATATTTAACCCAGTGGTTATAATTCAGTCTTAAGTAAATGGAGGTCAGAAGGCTCAGTTTGGAAAGGGAAAAGGAAGGATAGTAATGTCATTGTCTCAGACTATGCCTTCACAATTGTGGCATTTTCAGCTGTGACAAATAATGAATCAATGTGAGGAAACTGTTCAGTATCTGGTGCACAGATGGGCCTCAAAACACATAATAAGTAAGCTACTGACTTATTCTATTCAATTTCACGTCTTGGTAATTATTTTAAACTCACTGCCTTTAAACATTATTGCTAAATACAATATAAGAATAGCTACTTTAAATGGCCAAGCAGAATGAAAACCAAAAAATTTATAATTTATATAAATGTATAATTCTTATATACCTGAGTGCATGCCTATATGTGTGTGAAGGTGAATGTGGTGTGTGTGTGTGTGTGTGTGCGCGCGCCTCTACTGTTTGAACAGCATGTAAGTTTGTCTCGCAGCTATGGTTGAGAACCAGTAATCTTATTAGTCAAATCACATACCACTGAGACTTTGAAATCCACATGCAGGTTTCATGGCCGACCCTTCACTGATTGCATAAGGGCTTTACTGCCCTTTGAGGTTTATAGAGCCTGGGAGCTCAGATACAAGTCGGCCACCAGCACCTAGTCCTGCACCTTCCGGAGCTGGAGTCTGTGCAGCCTCTTTCTCTCTCTCCTCCTCACTGAGCCTCTGCTTCAGATCGGATTGCAGAACAGCAAGGTGGCAGAGTTCCAAAGACAAAGTGCCCCAGGGCCAGCACAGCCTCAGCTGAATCTCAGACCAGCCAAGCCTGGTGTCTTAAGCTTTCTATAGCTCTATACACCTTGACCACAGCAACTCTTATAAAGGAAAACATTGGCTTGGGGTTGGCTTACAGTTTCGGAGGGTTAGTCCATTGTCATCAGGGTGGACACGGAGGCAGACAGGGTGCTGGAGGAGGGGCTGAGAGTTCTCTGTCTGGATTAGCAGGCAGCCAGAAAAGAAAGAGCCACTAGGCCTGGCTTGAGTTTCTGAGACCTCAAATTCCACTTCCGCTCCCAGTGACACACTTCCTCCAACAAGGCCACACCTCCCATAAGGCCACTCCAAACCCCCCATTAGACGGTCTGTGGGGGCCATTTTCATCCAGTCTGCCACACTTGGCACAACATTTTTTTTCTATCTTGGCCGTGCCTTGGGTTACCAGCCCAGCAGCTGCCGGAAGGTCAAAAATGCTGTGCTTTTAGCTTAAAATGTCACCAGACAAATGGGTGAAATTTTCTTATCCCTTTTCAAAGTTCAAGGATTGAGTGGGGTGGGGGGGAGAAGAAGTGTGAATTAGGTTTCCAATTCTGGGAAGGTGTGAACAGATAGTCAGTCATAAAACTATACAGGTCTGCAAAGAAGCTAGCTCTCTCTCTCTCTCTCTCTCTCTCTCTCTCTCTCTCTCTCTCTCTCTCTCTCTCTCTCTCTCTCTCTCTCTCTCTCTCTCTCTCTCTCTCTCTCTCTCTCTCTGCCTTCTACCGTGCACTGGTTATTTTGTGTCAACTTGACACAAACTGGAGTCACAAACTGAGGCATGGCCTCCATCAGATTGACTGACGGTTTTGTCTACGGGACATTTTTATGAGTGTCGTTGGCTGATAGTAAAGGGTCCAGCCCACAGCATGGGTCATGAAGGGTCCTTCATGTCAGCTCTCGGCAGGTATAGGGTTACACATTACACATGCCAGGCCTAGGCTGTATGAGACAGGGTGCTGAGCAAGCTCGGAGAAGCAAGCCTGCCAGCAGGACTCCTCTGTGGTCTCTGCTTTGGCTCCTGTCTTGGCTTCCTTCCCTCAAAGATGATCTGTAACCAGTAAGTCAAATGCACCCTTTCCTCCCCAAGTTGTTTGTGGTCTAAGTGTTTTATCCCAGCATTAGAAAGCAATTAGAGCCGGGCGTGGTGGCTCACGCCTGTAATCCCAGCACTTGGGAGGCAGAGGCAGGCGGATTTCTGAGTTCGAGGCCAGCCTGATCTACAGAGTGAGTTCCAGGACAGCCAGGACTACACAGAGAAACCCTGTCTCGAAAAACAAGAAAGAAAGAAAGAAAGAAAGAAAGAAAGAAAGAAAGAAAGAAAGAAAGAAAGGAAGGAAGGAAGGAAGGAAGGAAGGAAGGAAGGAAGGAAGGAAGAAAGAAAGAAAGAAAGCAATTAGAACACGCCTGTCCTCTCTCCTCCGTGGACACTGTCCCCCTAACCACTGTAACTGGCCTGTTTAGCAGGCTCCTTGGCTCCATGTTTGTTTTCCTTCCTTGCCCTCAAGTCTGATGTACTCTGGTGTCTTAGAGAAGGCAAGATGCTCCGGTGTGCCTGGTTTTTTGTCCCTGCAGTGTGGCCCCGAGCTATGTCTGCTTCTGGCTTTCAGAGTGAGACACCCTCTTTCATCAAGAGTTGGGAATGGGGTGTGGCTCCTGGAGAGGCAGAGCCGTTCCCACTTCGGTCCGGAGGGTTGGTCTTGAGCTTCCTCGCGCTTTTCTATGGCTCATCTGCAGTGTTTCCCTGAAGCCACAACACCGGGGAATATTTTGTAGTCTGTTAAGTCCCGATGCACTTCAGAATGTGTTAGAAAGTCAGGGCCATTTCAGCTAGACTGCCAACCCCTGAAAGACTGGATAGGTGCCCAGGGCATGGCCATATTTGCTCGCTCTTCTACCCCAAGAGTGGACACCAGGCAGGGGTTCCCTCAGAGCACAGAGAGGAGGGCCCTTCAGTAGGAAAAGCTGCCCCTCCTGTCTGAGCACTGCTACAAAGCCCTAAATGGGACCCCTGTGGGGTTTTGTCTGTAAAACCTACAGAGAATAAAAGCCCATGAGACTCCCAGGGGCGGGTGCAGCTGGCTCCTGGTTCACTGAGTCTGTGTGTGGTTTTGACACTCACGTGAGTTCAGTCACCGGAGACTTTAGGTTCCCAGCTCCAAAGTAAGAAAAGGAAAAAGTGAGGCTCCCAGGGCTGGAGACTGTGATCGAAGTGTGTGGAGCTGAGCTGCCTGTGTGTCCAGGCTGCAGTGAGGATATTCGCAGAAATCCACAATAATCAAGCAAGCGGTCTAAGAGTAGCCCTTGGTGCTACGTGGGTCTGGTTTCTCCTTTAGCACCCAGAATGGCAGGAGTGGCCTGTGGTACAGTCAGAACCCATCGGGGTAAATGTGTCACTCACAGCTAGGGACAGACCACTGGCCCAGGTATGGAGACCACAACTGGGTCTTTTCTCAATGAGATTGGAGCAGGAAGAGATTTTATTTCTGAAAGCCTGGGTCTCTTTCTGTGACTGATTTTCACTTAATACTAGAAAATGGGTTTAATGGCTTCCTGGAGGTGGCTGGCTGCAGGCTGCCTTATGTCACTTTGTTCTTTCGACTTTCCAGTTTCTTGAAGGCTACCACCCCCAACAAGCATGTTCCTTTTGTGGGGTGAAGTGTGGAGGGAGGAGCACGTACCCGAGGCTTCGGCTGGTCTGTGGCTCCTATGAATGTGGGGGTGTCCTGCAGGAGCCTGCCAATGTCCTGCAGAGTGGTGGTTCAGGTTAATACACTTTCAGCCCTCCAGTGGGTTGCTGGATTGTGTGGTTGGGCTCATTCTGACAGCCACAGGCTGGGGCTGGAATGTCTCAAAAAGGCCAATGCAAATGATCTCACTGGAAATAGTTATCCGGTATTCATGATACAAAATGAGCCTCTGAATATTTATTATGAGCGCTCTGCATTTTTTCCCCCTGTGAACATACAAAGATCCCGTGCCACAATTATCTTGTTCCAGCCTTAAAATATTAGCTGTCACTTCTTTCACGGCCCTAGTGAGAAAGGATAGTTCTTTCTTTAAATCTCTTTTTTCCCTCTTAACACAATTACCTCCTCGTTCACAGATCGCTTTGTGGCCACCTAATCTTGCCGATTATGCTGGTGACACAGTGACAAAGCGGCATGACTGACAGCTCTGGCTGGTGACAGGGTGGCCACAACGTGGGGCAGATTTGGTGGGATGAGTCCCACCGCCCGCGGGCTCTCCCGGGAAGGAGCGGGAAGGTGAGAACAAGAAAAGGTGGTGCGGACACTTCATCCTTACCTTCGGAGGATCTTGCTTTTTAACTTGAGAACCTGTGACAACAGCAAGGAACAAGAACACCCAGCACACCTGCCTGATGTCTCCACTGTCACCCAAACAGCAAGCCCAGGGCTGCCGGCTTGGCTCCACAAGCTGTGGCTTTCTCAGCCTCCCTAAGGCTCATCATGTGACCTACACTTGACAAGCTGGTGGGCAGCTTTAGATTCCCTAGTTGAGTCCCCGTGTGTCCTGTATGCAGTGGCACTGGGTACAGACACTCTGTATGCAAGCGAGTCCTGGGCATACCAACTCCATCCAGGTTACTATGTACAGGCATGATATATGCAGACATGGCCTGTGGAAATATGCAATGTGCAGACATACCCTGGACAGACACACTTCTTCCAGGCCGTGTCAGCAGTAGATTCTGTATAGGGACTGGACCTCTCAAAGAACTCACAATATTAGAGTCTGCTGTGGACTCTAGGCCCTGATCCCACCCCTCAGAACTGCCTTGGATTTAGACTTTAGAAGGCCTCGATAGCTCTGCGGACCAGCCTGGCCACACTGATTTCCTTCACACTTTTCAGGTCACATTCATTCATTATCAGAGGGACACGTGGGACAGTACTGGGTGCATCAACACCTCCCTGCAGGCAATCTTTGTGTCTCGGTAGAGATGGATCCTGAAAGGAGGCTCTGTCACATTCATTAAGATCCAGCATTAGCGGTGCTCCTTGCAGGAAAGGCTCGCATAGCACACTGTTCTCTTTCATTCTGTCTTGGCCATGTGCACATGGCTGCAGACAGCTTTAGGAGACAGTCTGGGATCTTTGTAGAAGGGACCAGGCCACTGCCATCACAATCAATACTCAAGAGAACAATAGCGGGTCTGTGTGTGTGTGTGTGTGTGTGTGTGTGTGTGTGTGCTTTAAAGATTTGAATAACCAGAAATGTTTGAAACCTCTTCTGTTGCTTTAAGACTGACATCAGACAGCAGAAATGAAAAAAAAGAACTTGTCTTGCTACACAGCGGTTAGCAGCAAAGCCATTAAAGCTTGGTGGCAATTTAGTTTCCAACAAGGCAGGTGTTGGTACCAGGACCTGTTGCCAAGACAACTGGTCACCATATTCCCAGAACCCATTGGGCTCACCTTTACCTGTGACCACATCACCATCCATATATATAAGAGGAATGCCAGCCACCCCCCCTTACCCTCTTCTTTTTCCATCGCCACTTTTGCCCTTTCCCTCTCAATAAACATCACGTGGAACTGTTTGGCCTGGTGTGGTCTTTCTGGAGCCACCGCCACCCGCCGATCCCAACATTGGTGCCAAGACTTCAGTGATCACTATGCAGGGGAGCTGCGGACCCAGGTGACCAGCAGTCGCCATCCAGTGTGGCCATAAAGCCACTGCTGACCACCTGCAGCCACCACCGTCACTGCCTGCAACCACTACTACACCACGTGGACGCCATCTGCTAGCACCTGCCGTCACCCACCACGTGGACTTCCACCACTGAGCAGACTACCGCTTCGAGACTCACAGGCTTCTACCACGTGAGCTGTGCCAGCTTCTACTATGTGGAGCTGGCCTCTGGCCAACCTACCAAACAGTTCCACACTTCCTGCAGAATCCCGCAACACACACCTGCCATATTAATTGGTAAGGAGTTTCTCCTGTTGACAGGAGGGACCCTTAGGCCCAGATAAGGGCTGGCCAACCTCTTTTGGGCTAAGGGTCGACTTTCAATGCCCAGTCCATATGACTGGCCTCCTGGCTGACCTACGTGTTAGGACATAGAGCCCTTGGGTGACTTCCCTTCTCGAAAGCAGTCTGAAATCCCTAGAGCTCTTGGAGATGCCAAAAAATTCCTGGACCAGATTAGATTGCTTTCTGACGTTTCTGGGAAATGTCGCCAGGCCCCTAGAAATTACTTGTGATGACCTGAATTTCTAGCTCGGCCATAACCATGTTGCCGGAAGTCCTCTGGGTCACTGGTACAGATTATCCCGTAACTTCTTTCTCACCTGACGGGTGCTAGCTTGTCTTTGACCGTGCCGCCAGGCACCCCACTGAGATGTCTCCTGGAAAATCTCAAATCTCTGAAACTAACGCCCGATTTGAGGCGCTCGAAACTGATACACCTCTACAATAAGGTCTGGATTCAATACCCTTTGGATAATAACTCCAAATGGCCACCTAATGGCACTCTAGACCTGATTGTTTTAAGAGATCTACATACATACTGGCAGCAGTCCGGTAAATGGAATGAGGTTTTACATGTTCAATCTTTCATCTATCTTCCCTCTAAACCCTCCCTTTGCTCTTCCTGTCCCCCAACCCAACTTCTCTTAGCCATGAAACCTACCCACCCTCCACTAGATGACGCTATGCTTGGTCCCGCCAATGAGCCACCTCCCATCCACCGCAGATCCGCTGCCATGCCTGCAAAAACCCAAACTGCTGCCTCAGTTTCTCTTTCTCACCAGGCCCCGGAACCACTAGCTCGACCTCTCCCGACCCCTCCCCTCCTTCTGTACCAGCTGCAGGTCACTCCAAATGCCGTGAACTGGAGCTGACCTTTACCCTGCCTATACATGTTCTAAGGCCACAGCCAGACCCCCGAGTCCTTCTCCTCCAGGTACACCTGACCCAGCATCGGTCCTTCCTTTAAGGGAAGTGGCTGGAGTTGACAGTCTGGTCAGAGTACATGTTCCTTTCTCACTGAGTGAACGTTCTCAAATAGAAAGCAGACTGGGTTCCTATTCGTCTAACTCCTCCAGCTTTATTAAGGAGTTCCAGTACATCCCTCAATCTTATAGCCTGACTCTCCATGATGGTCATATGATTCTTGCTAATAATTTACTTCCTAATGTAAGTTTGTAAGCAGGCGAGTTTGGGAAGAGGCAAGAGCGCATGCAGATGAAATTCACCAGACAGACAGAACATATCCGATCGGATCCGAGGCAGTGCCTGACCAGGATCCCCGATGGAATTACAATTCCACAGGTGGCATTTTAGCCAGAGACAGGTTTATTATATACCTTCTGGCTGGTCTTAGAAAAGCAGCCTTAAAGTCAATAAATTTTGAAAAACTCCAGGAGGTTGTCCAGGACAAGCAGGAGACTCCATCTCAGTTTTTAGAATGCTTCACAAAGGTTTTATTACAATATACTAATCTGGACCCTGAAAATCCAGAAGGTAAGCAACTTCTGATGACCTACTTTTTTCCCAGAGCTACCCCGACATAAAAGCTAAACTTGGGCACTTGGAGAGGGGGCCCCTAACTCCACAGGCAGAAGTCTTGGTGCTGGCCTTCAAGGTGTACCATGAGAGAGATGAGAAAGCCTGAAAACAGAAACACCACATGCTGGCAAAGGCTGCCCGGCCAGCTCCAGCTCCAGCTACTACCCCAGACCCCTGGCCTTCCAAAGTTCAGGAACCACCAGCTCCCCGCTATAGATGTGGTCAGCAAGGTCACCGGGTGAGGGATTCCCTATTCCCCCTACCTCAAGCCAAGAGGACCACGTCCTAAGTGCCATCAGGAGGACATTGAGCTGTCGATTGCACTCGTGTCACACAGAACAGAGGGACATCCTGTCCAGGTACTCCACTAGCTGACCTCCTAGGCTTGGCTATGGATGACTGAAGGGGCCGGAGCTCCCTCAACCTGAACACGCCCATCACCAGCAGGGAGTCCCGGGTAGCTATCGTGGTATGTGGACCGCCCATCTCCGTCCTCTTGGACACTGGGGCCACTTACTCAGTCCTGGTGGAGTTTTGGGGACCCACTTCACCTTCATGTTTTCCTATCGTCGGGGTAGGAGGACAACCTTATCTTCCTCATCAGATCCCACCACTTAGTTGAATTTTTAGGGGTGTACCCCTCACCCATTCCTTTTTGGTAGTGCCGACTTGTCCTGTTCCCTTACTGGGAAGGGATCTTTTAGCTAAGTTGGGAGCCTCTATTTCCTTTGCTCCCCGCCCCCCACTTCCCTGAACCCAAGCCCACCAGCAGCTCCTCTGCTCCTTCTTCTAGCCAGTCAACCCACTAACACTAACATGTTGTTCTCTTTACCATTTCTCAGGTGGAACCCAGAGTTTGGGATGTCCAGAACCCTTCTGTTGCTAAACATCTCTCTCCTGTAGTTATCCAGTTACTGGACTCTACCAGGTACATCATCCAAGCTCAATACCTTCTCTCTCTCCAGAGCCTCAGAGGACTTAAGCTATCATTTCTGATCTATTAAGAAAAAACTCCTTTGCCCCACTTCTTCCCCCTTCAAGAGCCCTATACTAGCAGTTAAGAAACCCAATGGAGCCTATTGGCTGGTTCAAGACCTCAGACGCATGAATGCTGGGTCCCCCTCCATCCTGTTGCAGCTAACCCCTACACACTTCTTTCCACTATCCACTCAGGGACTTCTCATTTCTCAGTCCTAGATCTCAAGGACACATTTTTCTCTATCCATCTCGATGCCCAGTCAAGAATATATTTGCCTTTACCTGACAGATCCTAACACCCAACTTTTATACCCAACTTTACCTGGACTGTTCTACCTCAGGGATTCTGAGACAGCCCACACCCATTTGGCCAGGCCCTGGCTTCTGACTTACTCTCTTTATCTCTCCCTAAATCTAAGATTCTTTTTTATGTAGATGATGTCCTTCTCTGTAGCCCATCTCTAGATATTAGCCAAGCTGACACCTATGCTCTTCTAAATTTTCTTTCCAGTGGAGGCTACAGTATCTCACCATCTAAAGTCCAACTGTCCACTCCTCAGGTTACCCATTCGGGACTAACAATTACCCCAACCCACAAGGCTATTATCTTAGATAGAAAGAATATGATTCACTCTCTAACTGTTCCTTTTACAAAGAAAGAGATTTTATCATTCCTAGGAATGGCTAGCTTTTTACGTTCCTGGGTTCCTTCCTTTTCCCTCCTTTCTCAGCCCTTATATGAAGCAATGTTAGGCCCCACCCACGAACCTCTCCTCAAACCCATTACCAAGCCCTTTCAGAGGCTCCAACAGGCTCTCCTTAAGGCCCCAGCCTTACATCTCCCTGACCTGACTGTTCTTTTTCCCTCTATGTAACTGAAAAGGAGGGATTTGCCCTTGGAGTCTTAGGTCACCAACTGGGACCTTCTTTTGCACCTGTAGCATACAGGTGTACAAGGATGGGCACCTTGTATTCATACCTTAGCAGCTGCTGAACTCATGCGAGAGTCAAAAAAAAAAAAGTAAACTTGGGGTCACCCATGGCTGTCCTCTCTTCTCATACCCTGTCACAGCTCCTAACTTACAAAAGCTTACTGACTCTACCTCCCTCCAGAGTTCTTTCTCTTCAGGTAGCACTAATAGAAGATTCCACACTCACCTTCAAATCATGCCCCCCTCTTAATATTTCCAATATTCTTCCCCGACCTAATACTAACCACTCCTTGTCTCATTCCTGCACTGAGACTTTAGAGCAACTATTACCTCATCCTTCACACATACAGGAGGGCGCGTTGCCTCAGCCATCTATACCTGGTACACAGATGGAAGCTCCTTTCTATATGAAGGGACTAGAAAAGCTGGCTATGCCATAGTGTCAGACACTGAGGTGGTGGAGGCACAAGCCCTTCCTGTACACACCACTAATCAACAGGCTGAGTTAATAGCTCTCACCTGTGCCTTTCAACCAGCACAGGGACAATCCCTCAACATCTACAGATTCCAAATATGCTTTCCATATCCTTCTGTCCCACACTGCTATCTGGAAGGAGCACGGGTTACTTACCACAAAAGGAGGATCGGTAACTAATGCAAACCTCATTTTGGCCATGCTGAGGACCTCCCATCCCCCCACAGCTATTGGGATTGTCCACTGCAGATCCCGCCAGATGGATGACTCTATTGTTTCCAAGGGAAACAACTGAGCCGATGAGGCAGCTAGAGCTGCGGCCCTTAGGGGCCTGGACTTACCTCACCCTCCCCAGGACATCCTTACACTACAACCCACATCTCTACCTTCACCCCCTGACACTTGCCAAACTCTGTCCTATCTTCACCAACTCTTTCATCCTAACACCCGAGTGTTGTCCTCTTTTGTTAAGACTGGCTGTCCTGGAACTCACTCTGTAGACCAGGCTGGCCTCGAACTCAGAAATCCACCTGCCTCTGCCTCCCAAGTGCTGGGATTACAGGCGTGCCCTACCACCGCCTGGCGTCATTTTGCCTTTTGCTTTAGACCTTGACCTTGTCGTACCAGCTCCTTAATGTCACCAGGCCTGGTCAATTTAAAGATCGCCGGTTATGTGTACCCTCTGGAATTGACTCAAAATTGTCACTTAGAGCCTCTCTGGTGATACTGTCAAGTAACCTTACCTCAACTTTTGTCAGCTGTCCTGACTCCGATGTTGTCATGACTCATACCTTACCTCTGTCCCTCTCTTTGGCATAGCAAACTGTTTTAAGACCTCCAGGACACATTCTGTAGTAACACTAGCTCCCTAGACTGTAATAGGATCATAAGCCTTGATATATCATCTCTGCCACAATGCCCTGCAGTCCAGAACACATTGATTCTTTGTGACACCCAGGTATATCATCGCCTACCCACCAGCTGGTCAGGAGTTTGCATGTTGGTACTCCTTTTCCCTGAACTGGGAGTAATCCAGGGAAATGAACCCCTGCCAATCCCAGTTGTAGATAGCTGCCAGATATAAGAGGGCAGGTTCAGGTCATGACAGTCTTGGTCGCTACAGGAATAGCCATAGATGTTGCAGGGATAATGACTTCCATGTCCCCATACACTCACTTCCCAGTTTAAAAGCAATCTTCAAGAAATGACTGAAACTGCGCTTACTATCCAGAAATAGCTTGATTCTTTGGCAGCCATGGTGCTTCAGAACTGACGCGGCCTAGATGTCCTGACAGTTAAAGAAGGTGGTCTTTGCCTGTTCCTTCAAGAAGAATGCTGTTTCTACATCAACCAATCCAGGATAGTGAAAAATAAAACCCAGGAGCTACAGTCAGACATAAAGAATTTCAGGATTGGTGAGACCCCCAGTTCTAGGATTTTTGAAAACCCTATATGGAAGTGGATACTCCCTTTTGTAACGCCTTTTCTTGTCATCTTCCTGGTGTTGTTATTTGCTCCCTGCCTCATTAATCTTGTTTCTACATTCCTCCAATGGCAAATACAAAAAAAATTTCTAACCAAAGTATTAATCAGTTCCTGTTACAGGATTACCAGCCGCTGCCCACAGAAGAGCTGCTGTCCACAGAGGTACCTGATGCGAGCATTTACCAAGTGGATCCCGATGGTGAAAGTCAGCTACACCCCAAAATTGAAGACGCCCCTACACAGCAGGAAGCAGCTTAAGAGACATGGCGCCCTTCTTCCCTTCTCACCAGCGGCTCCCCCTCCTCCTTTTCTTCTCTCTATAATAAGAAGGGAGGATTGTTGGTACTGGGACCCGTTACCAAGACAACTGGCCGCCATATTCCCAGAATCCATTGGGCTCACCTTTACCTGCGACCACATCACTATCCGTGTATATATAAGAGGAACTCCCCCTCCCTCTCCCCCTCTCTTCTCTTTCCGCTGCCACCTTTGTGCTTTCCCTCTCAATAAACCTCACGTGGAACTGTTTGGCCTGGTGTAGTCTTTCCGGAGCTACCGCTGCCGCCCACCAATCCCAACAGCAGGTACCTGGTACCTGGTCTCTCTTCCTGGGATGTCTATGAGTGGGACACAGGCATCTATGTCCTTCACCCATTCGGAAAGATCTGTCTACACACTTCTCCAGATATCTTCCTCACCAATTTCCAATCATGTTCTTTCCAAGTCCCTGACCATGCAGCCAAACTATTGGCTACATCCCATGAATCAAACAATCACACATCTAGCTATTTTTCTTTCCAAGAAAAATATATAATCATGCATAATGCTTGACATTTTGGCCACTGAAGATTTCCAAAGTCTTTCAGAGTTGTCCCAGGAAGGGATTTTAACAGCATAACTGTTCACTTCTGTGTGATTTCTTCATATCCTATTATGGGGAACCAATAGTAAGACAGGCCCTAGTATTCTCTATCTCCAAGAAAGTCATCCTATCATAGAGCACAGCCCATGAGGTGGATGCTTGGAAACACAAGGTACTATAACGGGAATAGAAAACATAGGTATTTGGGCAACTTCATGTAACTTGCTTGTGCCCTCAGGATTTGATAATGGATTGGCACTGTGCACATCCCAGTTTATGGCCTGGTGGCTCAGCTGATGCCCAGCTGACGATGGGCAGCTTAGGTCACATGGTAACTTAGCAGTCCATTATCAGATGCTCACTTTCCACTAATACCCAATAGCAGGCCAAAAGCTATCTCTCAAAGGTAGAATAGACATCTACAGATTATGATAGAGTCTTGCTCCTAAATCCCAAGACTCTCTGCTGTGATTTACGTATAGAATCCTGACAAAACTTCCAAACAGCATCTCCACATGCCATAGACACCCCCAATACCATTGGGTCTGTTAGATCAAATGGTCCAAGTGGTAAAGAAGCCTGCATAGCAGCCTGGACCTACTGAAGAGCCTTCTCCTGTTCCAGGCTTCAGTCAAAGCTAGCAGCTTTCTGGGTTATTTGGTTACAGGGCAAAGTAACACTCAAGTGAGGAATGTGCTGTCTCACTAAACCCACTTAGCATTGTGCTTCTTTCATGGTGGCAGGAGGTGCCGAGTACAATAACTTACCCTTCAATTTAGAAGGACCAACTTCCCACGCCCCCAAACACTGGAATCCTAGACATCTGCAGAGGGAATCTTCTGTGCCATGTGTGGAAACATTCACCTGTCAATAAACAAGCTTATGGCCAATGAGATGAGGTAGGAAATAGGAGGTGGGACATCTGGGAGTGAAGGGGGGAGGATTCAAAAAAAAAAAAAAAAAAAAGAGTCCAATGGGGACAGGGGGATGATTCGCCTGGAACTCTGAAGAGGAAATGGTCACATGAACCTGAGGAAAAGTAGCCGGCCATGTGGCACTCACAGAATAGAACAAAAGGGATAAAAGTTAAGAACTAGTTGAAGAACAAACAGAGGCTTATGGCCTAAACAATTATTAAGAAATAATTAGTCTCAGTGTCATTCTTTCAGGAAACTTGGCAAGGGTGGAAAAGCCCAGTTTGTTTGGGTGCTGCTCAGAGTTCTCCTTCCGCAAGGCTGTGAACATAGCATTGCCTGGGATTGGAGTCTCACCTCAAGGCTCACCAGGGAAGTTCATTTACTAGCTAATAAAGTAGGATCTGGGCCAAGAGCTTCAGAGTGTTTAGCTGTGGGTCACAGACCACCCACAACCATCCAAAGATAGCAACTTGCTTCACTAAGGCCTACAAGGAGTCTGTTAGCAACATAGCAAACAGCACTTTTGGGAACATGACTACCAATGTAGAGGCATTCTATTAGAGGAAAAGCAGTTAACCCTGAGAAAGAGGTTACACAACGCTGTACAGGTAGGCAGCTGGGATCAGTATGGGCCATTACAGAAGCTGTCTAACACACCCACCATACTTTATGGTAGTATTACATAGTACTATTAGAATGTTACAGTTCTGAACATTTTTAATGTCTGATTACCCTCCTATCCAAAATAAGGTAAGTCAGGAGACAGTGTACAAACAAAAGTGGAATAAATAATTCTTCACAGAGAAGTGAATTTAACACTTTAACTATTTATCTTACTAATGTAATGTGTCACTAGTCTGTGCATAGCAAAGAAGAGTAGTGGTTCCTTGAGAATTCTGGATGCAGGAAGAGACAAAGAGTCCCAAGTGTGGAAGGTAGAGAGACCCATGCAAGATAAACTGGCAAGGAGCCAGATTTGGGTAGAAATTTCCAAAGCAGTATTTCAAAATTCAATAAAAGCCAGCTTAGAAACTACAAAAGATAAAAACTTGCATAAAATTTGTAGTCACTTGATCAGAAGCCAGTGTGTCTGTGACTAGTTTATAAAGCAGCATCAAACACATTCATCCAAGCCAACCAGGGCTCCTAATCTTTAAAGGACACACAGAAAACAGTGCCACTCTGGAAGAGGCTGGGAAAACCATTTCTGGCTTCAGGTCAAGACTGTCATCAGAGCTCTGTAAAATAAAAGACTCCCCCATGTTTAATATCAAGACTCATAAACTGTTGAATTAAAAAAGGAAGAAAGCCACTTCAGAAAAAGCAAACAAAAATTTCAGAGTCATAAGAAGCTGCCCAATATGATTCTCTCCCTAGATCCATAAAATGTTCCCATTATACAGAAAGTCATCCTAACCTCTGGTTCAGGTGAAGACTAAAAACAGATGCCCTCTTACCCAATCACATTCTGAACTAATTAAATCAACAATGATTAATCTCCAAGGTAAGGGCTACAGAACTTCAGGTCTTGCCTGTAAAATGTCTTGCCTGATTGACAAGATCATCCTTACTACTGTGGACTCTAATGAGCTATGCCAGGAGAAAACATTACTAGGCAATCTTAAAGCTGCTTTATATTCATAAGGAAATATAACATTTAAGGAGATCATAAAATGCAATGTTTTCACTAATTATGTCAAGAGTAGCCTCTATCTATAACTGGGTGTTCAAATTATAAAAATTAAGGTTTGGGTCCCAGCTCAACCTCTGTAGCTATGTGACTTTTGGCCAATTAACCTCTCTGAATTTAGTTTGTCTGAAAGCATCAACTCTAAGCTAGACTTGCTCCCATAAACCCACCTGTTAAAGATGTTCCTATAGTAACAAACCATGGCAAAAGAAGGGACCTGCTCCAGCCTCCCCACATGAAAATGCCAGTGTCTACCAAGCCATTTAGAAGCACAACAGAGGTACCAGTTAACACTACCTGGCTCTTGGAAGGCAGTCAGTAATCAACTAGCTCTGATATGACATCTGCACTGTGTTCCCAAAAGACTCTGAGACTTAATTATGAATAAATGCCTAGGCCATAAGCTTTGGCTCATTCCCCACTAACTCATATGACCTGTTTACTCTAGTCTATGTCTGCCATGTGGTTGGTTACCTCTCCTCAGTTTCATACGTGTTCAACTTCCTCTGAATTCAAGGTGAATCCCTGCTCTTGACTCTTTCCCAGAATTCCCTCTCTCTCTTCCATATGCCCCACTGTCTATTTCCTACCTCAGCTGATAGGCCATCAGCTTTTTATTGACAGGTGATGGTTCCACACAGTATATAAGAGATTCTCTACACTCTGGTGGTAAATGTGTGTGGGAAACTAGAGGAAAGCCAAGTAAGAAGCCTGATGTGGAGGCCAGTGGTGGGGAAATCATGCATCCCAGGAGTGTGTGTGTGTGTGTGTGTGTGTGTGTGTGTGTGTATTAGGCATAGCATGAGTGTAGTACTCAGAAAACCTCCCAGAATAGGTGGCGATAGCAGATGCTGCCAGATGGCCAGGAACAGGCAATGTGCATGTCCCGTGAATTGCTGTCCAGGGGTTAGAGATGCTCCAGGAGCAAGGAGGCCCAGGCTTCCACTTCCCGTAGTTTATAACCTCCAAACAAAGCGGGCTAACAGGAAACACCTAAGATCACATGAAGAGGAAAGGAAGGACGCTGTGCGGGAGAACAGAGCAAGGAAGACAACGCCCCACTCTCACACGCACCCCCACACCCCCGATCTCGGATAAAAGTAGTCAGGAAAGGTCACCAATGCTCCAAAGAGCTTTTGCGATACGATAGGCAAGGAATGGCTCAGCTCTGGGAACCTGCAAAGCCAGCTGGAGACCAGTGAGCAGTGGTGCTGTGAGGAACACCCTGAGAAGCACACCAAGTAGACACATGAACCTGGAGCCCAGGGAGATGAAGACAGGCGTGTGAACATGGGGAGAGCAGAAAAGGCCTAGCAGCAGCTTCCACATGGAAGAGCCATCAGGAGCCACTGCCCTGAAAGCTGACCTGTTGGACATGCCCAGTCAGTATTGCTTCAGCAGTGGGACAGGCTCAGGAATCAACTGTCCTATTAACTGCTTTAAGATCCCAAACATCATGTTTCTAAGACAGTGAGGCACAGGAACTAAAGATCCAGGGAAAAAAAGAAAAAAGAAAAAAAAAAAAAAAAAAAGATGGTCTGTGGAGGCAGAATCACTTGTACAGTGTCCCAAGGCAGAGTCACTGGTAAAGTGTCCCATGTGTTTTGATCCTTTTTCTTTTTCTCTTGCTGGGTGTAGCAGAAGGCGAAGCAGTAGTTCCACAGAAACAAACAGCACAAGAAATGAAGAACCAGGGGGAATGTTAAAACACACACAATTCCTAGCATTTCTAAAGCTGAATATGGTCAAATGCCCACCCAAAGGTCACATCTGTGACATAAAATCCACAACGAGCTGGATCAGGAAGAACACTACCTGCTTACCTTGTTGAAGAGTCTTTGCAGAGACCCAAGAGTGGCAGTACACGCCCTTAATCCCAGCACTTGGGAGGCAGAGGCAGGTGGATCTCTGTAAACTCAAGGCCAGCCTGGTCTACACAGTGAGTTCTAGAGCAGCCAGAGCCACAGTGTGATGCTGCCTCAAAAAATAAAACAAAACAAGTTTTTCAAGCCCTCCTCGCCTCTACGTTTCTTCTTTTACACCGGTTCTCACGGCCTCCCAGGCTGGCCTCTCACCCTCTTGCTTCAGGTTCCTAGGTGCCAGCATTACAGGCATGAGCTATCACATCTGGCTTTGCAAGTCTGATCTCTAAGCAAGAGAAAAATGAGAATGCAGAGATTCGGTTTTCTATCAGATTCTATCACGCCTTTTAACTGTTCTTGTGTGTACGTTGCCTGGGACCACAGCGGCAGCAACACCTATGCTGTGGGCTTGTTCCACTTCCTGGAAGGCTGCTGGCTAGGCCTGTTGCCATGTTCAAGAAATACACCAGAGACCAGCCAGAAAGCAGCCACTCCCCGTGCACCTCCTGGTGGCCTGCTGTCATCCTGACCTCACACGCTCGGCTCCGTGACCCCTCCCAGCCCCTCCCAGCCCCTCCCAGCCCCGCCGAAGGCCACAGAATTAGCCTTGTCCGGTGGCAAGTGCATGACTGCAAAGGTCATGTCCACACTGGGTCTGGGAGCAACTGTCCATCCAGCACTAAATACCGTGACAGGAAACAAGCAAGCTTTCCCACCATCCCCACACAGAACAGGAAAACTATCTCAACAACCAGTGCACAGACATGAGCTGTATAATACAGAAGCAATCAGAACAGACTCTGAGGCCTGTTCTTGGGAACAATTAGGATAAAGCAATAGTCTCATTTTTATAATGTGGCATCACATAAAAGACAAGTTCAGTTTAAATATAAACTTTATTTGTAAACACACATTAAAACATATGCCATATTTATTCAGAATGCCATAATCAATGTAAAAATAGAACCTTCTCCCCTGTAAATGTTAATACTGTGAGCGAGATACATGATATTTAGTGAGGGCTTCAGGAATAAATTCTTTATAAAACAAATCTATAATTTATATACATTGAATTTATCATACAAAATATATACAACAGCATAATTTTTGTGTAGAAAAATGAGATTGCCAAAATATAAGCAGGTCATTTATACAACATGTATTCTAGTTAACTTTTTCCAAGGGATTCACCAATTAGTCGAACAGCAATACTCTTGCCTTCATCTGTCTGGATCACAAGTAAAGCTTCAAATCTGCCCACTGCCTCTGGTCTGAAGTGCACTGGAATGTGGATATAGTGCCGGGCCCTGTGGAGGAGGACATGGGAAGACATGCAGTGACGGCAGGCACCAGGGCCTGCTCCAGCACAATGCTGCCACAGCACTGGCTTGACGCAAGAACCACTGGATCCTACTTCTAATTCTTTAACACTAACAGTAAGCAAGGTGCTAACAAAAGGAAAGGAAAATCTCAAGTCAGGGAGACCCAGCTTTGGTTTAATCCCCACCCTGTTCTTGTTCTCCTGAAGCAGGGGTCTCATGTAGTTCGAGCTGCTCTCCAACTTGCTGTATGGCCAACAAAGACCCAGAATTTTAACTCTCCTTACCTACAACTCCCATGCTAGAGTTTTGTGAGTAGTTATAGATGCCAGGGCTTCGATCATATAAAGATAATCACACTCCCCAACAGAGCTATGTACCCAAGCCCCAAAACAAACAAAATGAAACACGGAACAAAATATGCCAATTAGATTACCAGAATATTGGAACTCTAACTAGGGCTAGCCAATTAAAATAGGAAAGAGAAATGTATTTTGCTTCTCTGTACCCATATACAAACTTAAGTCACTATCTACCTACAGATCTACTTATATAAAAATCCTGGCTTTCCAAGAAGGAAGACCAAAGTGTGGATACTTCAGTTCTTCTTAGAAGGGGTAACAAAATACTCACAGGAGGAAATGTGGAGACAAAGTGTGGAACAGTGACAGTGAAAGACCATCCAGAGACTGCCCTACCTGGGGATCCATCCCATATACAGTCACTAAACCCAGACACTATTGTGGATGCCACGAAGACCTTGCTGATGGAGCCTGATATGGCTGTCTCCTGAGAGGCTCTGCCAGAGCGTGACAAATAGAGAGGATACTCGCAGTCAACCATTGGACTGTGCGTGGGTTCCCCAATGGATGAATTGGAGAAGGAACTAGAGGAGCTGAGGGGGTTTGCAGCCCCATGGTGGGGGGAGCAACCAGCCAGATTTCCCCCCCCCCCCAAGTAACTCCTGGGGACTCGGGGACTGGACCACCAACCAAAGAATACACATGGAGGGACCCATGGCTCCAGCCGCATATGTGGCAGAGGATGCCTTGTTGTACATGAGTAGGAGGAGCAGCCCTTGGGCCTGAGGTTGTTCCAGTGTAGGGGAATGCCAAGGCAGGAAGGTGGGAGCACCCTCATAGAGGCAGGGGGAGAGGGGCTAGGACAGAGGGTTTCTGGAGGGGAAAACGGGAAAGGGATAACATTTGAAATGTAAATAAAGAAAATATCCAATAGAAATATTTATTAGTTAATTTAAAAAATCCTAGCTTTGCTTAATTCAGGCACCAAACTATACTATAAAATAATTAAAATGGCTCCCATTCTTATCAACATTACTGTGTAAGCTTGCTATAAAATCTGAATTAAAAATTACTCTTGAAGCTTTATTTTTTAGATTATATAGACTAGCAAAGAGGGTCTGTTAGACAGCAATATTAACAGAGGCGTGTCTTGTCCATAAAACTGTCCCTAGGTATACTTTGTGGCTATAGCGAATGATCTTTCTATACTTTATGCACAGCATGCCCATATGTAGTCAGCAACTTTTGGTGTAATCACTACAAGTCAAAGTCAGTAGCTTTCCGACTCCCTTATGGTGATGGATCCTAGCCCCTCCTCAGAGGCATGGGATTTGAAGGTTGGTGATCAGAGTGGCATACTCTCTTACTAACATGTCTAAGTGTTAGTTTCATCACTAAGCATTGTAACTACCTCAGTCCTGCCTCTGACCTTCCCGCCATAGCGGGACACACTGAGAGGAAATAGGCCCTTCTTTTTTAGGTTGCTTTTTTGTTAGGTATTTTTTTCAAAGAAAATTAACTAAAACACCCAGGTTTTACAAAAGTAGGGTTCAACCTTAAGACAACATTCTCTGGCTCTAGGGCAAGAAGTCCACAAACTCATGTCAATAATAATGTTTACTTTTACCTGTGTAACAATGAGACCTTTCTTCTTAAAGGACAAAGTTTTACCATGGAGTCCAGGACAGCTTCCAAGTGCTCCAGCTCTCAGGGTGCATAAACTGCAGGTGTGTGCCACCATAGCTGTCTGCACTTTCTAAATGGGTTTTTTTTAAATGTTTATTTCATTTTATATGAATACACTGTAGCATCTTCAGACACAACAGAAGAGGGCATCGGACCCCATTACAGATGGTTATGAGCAACCGTGTGGTTGCTGGAACTGAACTCATGACCTCTGGAAGAGCAAGCAGCCAGTACTCTTCCTAACTGCTGAGTCATCTTTTGGAAACTGAGTAAGCTGCTATCCCAAATAAACAAACATTTATGTGTGTGTGTACATGTATGTATATATGTATGTGTATATATACATATATAGTATATATAATGTATATATAATATACATAACTATATCTAGTATACATATATAATAACATATATATGTTATACATATATATGTAATTATATATATGTATACTAGATATAGTGCAATCTATAAGATTCTACAAGCAAGCTGGGAGTGGTGGCGCATGCCTGTAATCCCAGCACTTGGGAGGCAGAGGCAGGCAGATTTCTGAGTTCGAGGCCAGCCTGGTCTACACAGAGAAACCCTGTCTCCAAAAATAAAAAAAATAAAAAAAAAATAAAAAAAAAGATTCTACAAGCAGCAGCAAAATGGTGACTATACTGACTGGTTTTGTGTGTCAACTTGACACAAGCTGGAGTTACACAGAGAAAGGAGCTTCAGTTGACAAAAATGCCTCTATGAGATCCAGCTGTAAGGCATTTTATCAACTAGAGATCAAGGGGAGAGGGCTTAGCCCCTTGTGGGTGGTGCCATTCCTGGGCTGGTGGTCTCATACCAGTCAGAATGGCTAAGACCAAAAAACTCAGGAGAAATCTGGTACTGGTGAGGATGTGGAGAAAGAGGAATACTCCTCCACTGCTGGTGGGGTTACAAGCTGGTACAACCACTCTGGAAATCAGTCTGGCCATTCCTCAGAAAACTGGGCATGATACTACCAGAGGACCATGCTATACCACTCCTGGGCATATACCCAGAGGATTCCCCAGCATGTAATAAGGATACATGCTCCACTATGTTCATAGCAGCCCTATTTATAATAGCCAGAAGTTGGAAAGAACCCAGATGTCCCTCAACGGAGGAATGGATACAGAAAATGTGGTATATTTACACTATGGAATACTACTCAGCTATTAAAAACAATGAATTAATGAAATTCTTAGGCAAGTGGGTGGAACTGGAGAATGTCATCCTGAGTGAGGTAACCCAATCACAAAAGAACACACATGGTATGCACTCACTGATAAGCAGATATTAACCCAGAAGCTCGGAACACCCAAGAAACAATTCACATATCGAATGATGCCCAAGAAGAAGGAAGGAGAGGCCCCTGGTCCTGGAAAGGCTCAGTGCATCAGTGTAGGGGAACACCAGGACAGAGAAGTGGGAAGGGATGGATGGGGGAACAGGGGGAGGGAAGAGGGTTTATGGGACTTTCGGGGAGGGGGATCCAGGAAAGGGAAAATCATTTGAAATGTAAATAAAGAATATAGTGAGTAAGGGGGGGGGGGAGGCTGAGCAAGCCAGTAAGTAACATCCCTCCATGGCCTCTGCATCAGCTCCTGCTTCCTGACCTGCTTGAGTGCCAGTCCTGACTTCCTTTGGTGATGAACAGCAGTGTGGAAGTGTAAACTGAATAAACCCTTTCCTCTCCAATTTGCTTCTTGGTCATGATGTTTGTGCAGGAATAGAAACCCTGATTAAGACAGTGACTAAATCCAGGCAGCCTCAAACAGATGAACTATATCTTGTTAAAAATTGAGTTGAAGCAAAACATATGAAATAATATGACATTTCAATTGTCAAAATTACATTTGAGTTTAGGTGGTATCAATATTTAACAATGCATAGTGTCACAAAGATAACTGATTCTATACCAACCACAGACTGAATACTGCAGCCCTACCCCCAAAACTTGTCTTAGACCTGGTCATTGTCTGGCTTACACCTGTAATGACTCAAAAACAAAACAAATAACAAAACCAAAAGTCATTAGCTTCTGAGTACAAAGAACACAGAGTCTAGACTTAAGAACACCCAGTGGTGCCTGACGGAAGACAACTGGGAAACATAATAAGCATTTCCCTAATTCACTGCAGAATTCCTGTCTCAATGAGTGAAAATAAACTTGTGATCTCGGTCCTGACTGGGGAAAGCAGTACAAGCAGGAATGGTTACAAGGTAGCCCTGGGGTTATTAAGCTATGTCTGCTGTGGACACAAGTCAGTAAAGGGTCCTAGCACTAGCTCAAGGCCTGTGTGGCCTCACTTTCAAGTGACCCACAGAGAGTACTGACACACCCTAAGCAGAATTCTTCCATTGCTTGGCGGCTACTTGTGAAGAGTGAGCAGGACGTCCCTCACTGTGTCGCCAAAACAGAAAGGAAGCTTCAAAGAGGAGATTTCTCTTGTCCTCAATCCCAAAACACAAGTCCTGTCTTCTACCCCTCAGAAGCACAGGGATTCTCCCTAAACTCACCTCAAAGAGTACTTGGAGTGTTTGATGTGGAAAGGCTCTCTGGGGCTCAAAAACTTCAGCTGGAAATTAAGAGAAAATACATTGTAACAGTAGGAAAATTTAGAATTTGTCATACATAAAATTTGGCTTTGCTTTAAAGATACACTGAGTAAATTTAGGTTCAGCCAAAAAATTAAAGACTCATGTAACAGAAACACATTTAAAGAGTTTTAACATGAATTTTCTCTGTTTTGATTAATGTAAATGTTATCTAGAAATGTACTGCGTAGCAGAAGATATAAGGAAAAGAAGTTAAAATTTTTTAATTTGATTTTCAAATTAAAGACCACGAATTGCAAATAAATTTCTTTTCAAATACAGACAGCAGCATTAAAGCATTTTTAAAAATGCATTACAACAAAAATATACAAAATATATCTCTAGTCATTAAGAAAATAATTTTTTGAATCCCACATAACATTTCCAACTTACCGCATGAGTAAAAAAAGAATTATTTCGCAAATTGACTTTCAGTGTCCTGCATTCCCCAAGTTTGGTTGGCAGGAACATGTAGACATCCTTTGGGGCGTACACTCCTCGATGACTCAGGTCAAGCTGCCTGCTTTGGGAAGAGGTTTACAAAGACAATCAAGGAGTCTGTAACTAAAATGTTCCCATGTACTGTACTATGCTGCAGTGCAGCTCCGATTCAGCTCAGACTCTTCTTGTTTGGGGTATATCTAATCCATGTGGATGATGCCACAGACTCTGCAGGTGGGCTGGGGTAGGGGCACTGTGAAGGTGACATTTTTCACATTTTTGTTTCAGTTCTTGTCACCTGGACCAATCATCTTTCCATGGGCTGTTCTGAGTTGTGCACAGATGCTGACCTCGCTGAGAACCTTGGCCTTTCAAGTGGAACTGGGGGTGCTGCCTCTGTTTCCGCCCTGATTCTATATACTGACCTGCCAATCTGCTCTCTAACCACTCCCTAGACTTCACTTCAAAACTGCTAACCTGACATTCACCCCAGGCAGCTGTTCGTCATAGTCCCTGTTTACTTCCAGGGCTTAGGATCAAACTCGCCAGTGTGAAGACAGGCCTATCGAGGGAGACTAGGGCAATCCACTACCCTCAACTTTAGCATATCTGAGCATCATCTGAGCTGAAAGACTATGAGAGGAACAGATTAAGGACAGCAGAAAGAGGATGCTCCTTATAAAGTATTCTATTTCTTTAAAACAAAATGCATTATTGAGAGCATTAGAAGACAGATGACCAGCTGGGCAGTGGTGGCGCACGCCTGTAATCCCAGCACTTGGGAGGCAGAGGCAGGCGGATTTCTGAGTTCGAGGCCAGCCTGGTCTACAGAGTGAGTTCCAGGACAGCCGGAACTACACAGAGAACTCTGTCTCGGAAAAACCAAAAAAGAAAAAAAGAAAAAAAAATTAGACAGATGACCAAATTTATATATTAAACTTAGTGGGTTTTAGTAGACCTTCTTCTAAAAATCTCAGAAATAAATTAGGCTTAATTATTTATCTGTCATAAGATTTTCACTGACTATGATAAATATTACCATTAGAAGAGTATCAATTAATGATATAAAATCTACTTTTAAAAATGTTAAAAATATACTCTCAGGGCTGGAGAGACAGCCCAGTAGTTAAGAGTACTTCTTGCTTTGGCAAGATTGTTTTCAGAGAGAACATGGTAGTTCACAACTGACTGTGACTCCAGTTCTAGGGCATCTGATGCCTTATTCTGGACTCTAAGAACACCTGCACTTAAGTGGTATACACTCACACAAACACACATACTCATCAAATAAAAATAACATGACTCTTAAAAAGATGATGGTCATGTACTTTCAATCTGCACATGCCTGTAACCCCAGTTACAAACAAACAACAACAAAAAAAACCCTACTTTCTTAAGAGTTTGTTTTTATTTGTGTGCATATGTATATGTCTATATATGTGCAAGAACCTGTGTGTGCAGTACATGTGGAGGCCAGAGGAAAGCACTGGACTGATGATCCCTTGGAGCTGACATTTACAAGCAGTTGTAACCGCCCAACAAGGGAACTGGGAACAATACTCCAGTCCCCTGCAAAAGCAGCAAGTGTCCTTAACTGCTGAGCCATCTTTCCAGCCCCAGAATCTACTTTCATACTCTTCTTATAGAAATATAAAACAGCACATCCATTTTGGGAAAACTATTTGCCAACTTGTTTTAAAGTTAACATATGCCTATCATGTGATCCAGCAATTTGGGGTAGGTATTAATTATTTTTATTCAAAATGAATAAAAACATTTATTCTCCAAAATGTACATGAAAGACAGGCGTAGTAGTACATGCCTTTAGTTTCTGCTGAGGTAGTTAGGCTGAGGCAGATGCATCTCTGTTAGTTCAAGGATGGCCAGACCTATATAATGAAACCCTGTCTCAAAGCCCCCCAAAAAGAAATGTACATAAAATGATGATCATAGTACTTTAGTTTCACAGTAGTCCAAAACAATAGGATACCCAAATGTCAATGGAAAAATATAGTTCATAAATGGAATGCAAAACAATATAAAAGAATAAACTCTGTATGCTCAATAGCACTAATGAATCACAGGAAGTGGAATGTTGAAAGACCTCAGACACAAAGATGTGCATGCTCATGAAGCTAAAGCAAAAAAGGATACATTAGAACTTTTCAGAGGAGAGATACTATCTTGGTGAAGAATGGTAGTGACTCTTATAAGTACAAAGGTATGTTAGTGCTACACCGATATCTCACCAACATGCACAGAAACTCTCAAGGTGGACACAGTGTACACACCCAGGCTTGTGAGCAGTGGTCTCAGACACAGCACACCTCCGGGACATGACTGCAGCATCTACTTTAATGAGGGTATCTCTGGAGGAGCATGATTCTTCAGGATCATTCTCTGCCCTGATGCTCTGTATGAGGGGGGAAAAAACCACACACACACTTACTCGTGGGAATTCCATTATTTAAAGAAAGAAAAAAAAAAGAGACTGTAAAAATATGATTATTTTTAAATCCTTTGAACTACAAACTCTGTTGTGTATACTGTCTAGTTTTGTTACCCCCAGTGCAAATGCCCATACATATACATACACTTAGCAACTTAGGTCAAATAGTTCATGTGGAGTTTAGACAATAGAGGCTAATACAGACTGCGAAGACATCAACTAATAAAGCCTGACAAGAATCTTACAACATGAGGCTACACAACGTATTAGTGAAAGTGAAACCATATCAGGAAATTGTGTATTTTGAGATTTTTTTTAATTTAGGGTTTTTTTTTTTTGTTTGTTTGTTTGTTTTTTTGTTTTTGGTTTTTTCGAGACAGGGTTTCTCCGTGTAGCCCGGGCTGTCCTGGAACTCACTCTGTAGACCAGGCTGGCCTCGAACTCAGAAATTCGCCTGCCTCTGCCTCCCAAGTGCTGGGATTACAGGCGTGCGCCACCACCGCCCGGCGGGTTTTTAATATATACACACTTGCTTACTGTATCCAGGAAAATACTCACCTGTCCAGAGAGCTGGAATCTCAATGTATGTTTCATGTGAGGTTCTTTAGCAGGGTGGCACTCAACATCCCAAAACTGGGCATAATTTCCTCTGTCTCTGGGCAGAAACATGATAGAGACCTACAAAACACATAAGGCAAGACAAACAGGCCCCAACTTTACACACAGATTAGGAATTCAAAGTTTAGTGTGAATCAAGTAAAGTAACAAATGCATTTACACTGGCTAGTTTTCCCTCTGAAAAATTTTGATTTGAGGGCTAGAGAGATGGCTTGGTGGTTAAGAGCACTGGCTGCTCTTCTAGAGAACCCAGGTTTGAATCTCAGCACCCTCATGATGGCTCACAACCATCTATAACTCTAGTTCTAAGGGAGTCAATGCCCTCTTCTGGCTTCCTCAGGCACTGCATTATGTGGTATACAGATATACATGAATAAAAAATTCATACACAAGCCAGGCATGGTGGCGCACGCCTGTAATCCCAGCACTTGGGAGCCAGAGGCAGGCAGATTTCTGAGTTCGAGGCCAGCCTGGTCTACAGAGCAAGTTCCAGGACAGCCAGGACTACACAGAGAAACCCTGTCTCAAAAAAACCAAAAAAAAAAACCAAAAAAAAAAAAAAGATATTAGCTATGTGAACTCCATATTATAACTCTTCTCTGAGGGGACATAAAAGATGTATTGTGTTTCACAGAAAGACTGTTAGGGGGAAAAATTCATACACATAATCTAATAATTTTAAAAGAAGGATTTAGAAATTTTTATCATATGACATATCTAAAATATACTTCTGTTAAAGCTGTATATAACATTTCCCTCAAATGTACAGTATATGCTTTTATGGAGGAATGGAGTTTTCCCAATACTAGAGCTATGTCACACATATCCTGGAGAAAATCCCACCAGGAAAACAATCTCCTCTCTTTCAACCTCATCAATGAGGCCTTCTCAGTGAGACATGAGAATAGAGGAAACTTGGGGTCCCCTTTGGACAGATAAATATCTGCTTCCCTCCACTTCCGTGGCAGAGAATGGAACCTACTGACCTAGTTGAGCATGCCCTTGAGTGTTACTAAGCTCCCTTGCCCCTCCTGGGTTTGATGCGAAAGGAGAGCTTGAGAGACAGATATGGGTTAGACTGTGAAGGGGAAGAGAAGGAAAACCATAGATCCTGGCTCCCAGCCAGAATCCACTCGGCCTGCTGTGTAGCCAGGATAGAAGATGACCTTCAAGACAGACCCACTGGTAGCTTGCCACAGTGGCAGCTTCGGCTTCAAGGAAGGAACTCACTGGAACTCCTAATGTTCTGCCCTCAAGGAGTCAACCTACAGCTGTAAGTAGGGGAACATATTCTTACCCCAGCCCCCAAGATGCAAAGAGGAACCCATTTCTGCACCTGTCTATAGCCTTTAAGATCTGCCAGGAAGACAAGAGGCTGCTATAACCTATTCTCTACAGACTTGCTCTGCAAGGAACTGCTCTTGGTTGGCTCCCCGAGACACTCTGCAAGCTATAACACTTCCTGATTCTCTGAGCTGGCACCTTGTGTAGGGCACAACACTGTCCTCTACTTTCTTATTTAAGTTGTTGCTCCCATGTGGCAAATAAAGGCCCTGCCATTTTCCCTCCATTGTCTGCCCACTCCATTCTTGGATATCTTGGGACAAGAAAACTTGCCATCTCACTATGATAACAATGTGACAATATTTTAAAGAGGAACTTTATAAAGTCAATGTTTAAAAGTTGTCTGACGCCGGGCGGTGGTGGCGCATGCCTGTAATACCAGCACTTGGGAGGCAGAGGCAGGCGGATTTCTGAGTTCGAGGACAGCCTGGTCTACAGAGTGAGTTCCAGGACAGCCAGGACCACACAGAGAAACCCTGTTTTGAAAAACCAAAAACAAAACAAAACAAAAAAAACAAAACAAAAAAAAAAAACCAAAAAAACAAAAAACAAAAAACAAACAAACAACTATAACCAGCAGCCATTTGAGTTTATTCACAAGTATAGATCCAGAAGTAGAATAGCTAAGGCATACTCAAATTCTGTTTAGTTTAAGAATTGTCAAACTTAACTTCTATGATTACACCATATTATATTACATTCCCAAGAGCAACACATGAGAATTCTAGTTTTCTATATGCTTATGCTATCACTTTTTTATTTTTGTTATTTAAGATCATATCTTAAACATTTTAGTAGATTAACAAGTGACAGTTCATTTCTGATTTTGATTGCATTTTACTAATGACTAACAATTCTAAGCATTTTGAATTAATGGAGAAACATCTATTGAATCCTTGACTCATTTTAGAAATGAGTCATTTGTCTAAGGTATAAATGTTGTATATTTTAAATGCAAGTCCTCTGTCAAGCACATGGTTTTGAAATATTTCTTCCACCTTGAGAATCTTTTTATTTTATGGATGGAGTTGTTTGGATGCATAAGTATTACTAATGTTAACAACTCACCCTTCTTTGACACCTTTATTGGTGTCATTGGAAGACTTGCTGTACGTATCTTCTAAGGGCTTTATACTTTGCCTTGACATTTTATATACCAGACCATCTGAGCTAACTTTCTGTACTGCTGCTGCGGTTTGCATGTGTAATGTCCATCCATCTCACGTTTGCACACTGGTGCCCAGCTGGTGGTGCTGTCTTAGAAGGCTCTAGAACCTTTAGGACTTGGAGTCTACCTGAAGGCGATGGACCCCTGGGAACAAGCCTTGACGTGGTATAGCTCAGCCCACTTCCTGTCCACCCTGTGCTTCTCATTCTGCTAATAAGTGAGGCAACGGGGGGTCCTCTCCTCCATAAAGGGCTGGGTCCCCTCAAACTGTGAGTCAACACACACCTGTCCAGCCCTCAGGCTGCTCATCGGGTGTTTTGTCGCTGTAATGAGCAAAGTAACTGACGCTGTGGTGACCAGTGAGCTCATGTTTGACCTGAGCAGATCATGTCATCCAACTGCCATTTGCTGTATTTTCTCCACTTTGTCTCCGTTCCCTAATTAAGAATATCAGCTAAAAACAGACATGAGTGCTGAGTTCTCTGCCACTGTGTGCCCTAGTCACTGGGTTCGAACAGGGCTTTGAGGTTTGAAACTGAGTCCTCCCCACAGGGCTCTTTTCATGTTCTTTCCATTAATGTGGATGCATCTTTGGGAACTTTCAGACCACTCTTCAACTTAAAACAAAATTAACAGGAAACAATAGTGTATGAACACAGAGAAGTAAAAGAAGATTGGATAGGAGCACACAATCAGAAAGTAAATGCTTAGTCTCAGAGATACTGAAACCTAAAAGGAGAGGACTCCACCGAGACAGCAACACACACACACACACACACACACACACACACACACACCCTTTTCCTGCTTATTTTGTGATATAATACATAACATTCCTGGTACCATCTTCCTGCATCCTGGTTTATGCCAATATCAACTTTTCTATTAACTATGTAATTTTCTATTAATCTCAAGATAGATTTAGCACCATCAATGATGATGCTCTTTCCAGTTGTCTCTAAAATTCCAAAACTCACCTTTTGGATTCCATGGCCTTCTAGTGTGCCAGAGATGGGAGAACATCTGAATGCTGTGTAGGTAGCTCTAAAAACATCTTCAGTTTCATCAACTCCCTGGAAAATAATAATTTAAAAAAATTACATGGCTATTTAATTATTACTCAGATGATAAAAACCATATCAGATAAACTAATCAGAGATCCCATTATTCTTACAGTTATGGGGGGCAGGACAAATCCATCTCAAAGTGGAGCTGGAACACACAGTACATTCCTAAGAGCCTCCTGCCCAGATGAGCTCTGTGCATGACATTACACTGAGGCTATTTATATCAAATGATTGTCTGCCCCAAAGACCCCAGCACCTAATGAATGTACAGAGTTATCTCTACTGCAGAGCTAAATCATTATTGCAATATATCCAGGAACTGTCTACCTCAACTGTGTGACAGACAGGCAGAGCAATGCAAACCTTTGATCCAGCACTTAGGAGCAGAGGCAGGAGGATCTCTATGAATTTAAAGCCAGTCTAGTCTACATAGTTCTAGGCCAGGCAAGGTAACATAGAACTCTTGTTTTAAAAAACAAACAAACAAACAAAAAACCTCAAAAACCAAAAAACCAACAACAAACAGTGTCACAAAATACTGAACCATACAAATGACAAGCTGTTCTCTTTGGGCAGTAGCACTGGAAGAGCTGCACAGCAGGTGCATGGGGACAAGCACCAGCAGTGCCCCACCCTACCTGCAGTAGCTCCCATGGGCTGACACATGACAGACATAACAACAAGTGAGCACCAAGCACAGTGCACATGGAAGGAAGCAATGTGTGCACGCAGGCTCAATAAAGCCCTGAACATTTCTCAAATTAAATTATTTCAGGTAAAAATCAGGACTGGGAAAATTAAATGGAGTAAGCACTTTTGCATTCTTAAATATGTTTTTAAAGTTGACTCTCGGAATTATCTAGTGAAAAAGACTAGGGCTATATCCCTGCCTACAGAAAAACACAAGTGAGTGAACTGGTGGCACACACAACCAAGATGCCAACCTGCACTTGCATTCAGGGTCTGAAGCAGCTCACAGAGTCTCAAGAGTTAGATGACTGACCTTAACATACGGGGGAGCAAAAGATGACAGGTGCCACTTTACATCTGTGGGGCCACAGTTCTCCAGTTCCAGATAGTTCTCTGAAAAGAAAAGAAAACGTACCACTTCACTTTGAGAGATCAGTGGCAAGCAGTTCTGTGACAAATTTCATGACCTTACAGTTCAGTGGAAACTACAGAATTTTCTAAAGAATCAGATGTGTCAGATATCTCCTGTTTCTAGACTTTTTTCAAAAGCACGATGCAAAGATATTGAAGGGCTAAAACATGAAAGCAATGGACTAGGACAGGTATCAGTGATTCTTATGGTCAGACTAGAGGAGAAGAAGATACTGTCCTGGGTCCAACAGCTCTACGAACTCATCACATGAGCACACAGCAAGCACCAGTCACAGTTTACAGGCCAGTGCTCAGGGAAACCACAGGGAAGGAGGAAGGAGCAGGTGGTAGCAGGGTACGGGGCATCAGTGGACTCAGAGCTCAGGTGCACAAACTCTAGAACCTGGGTTACAGCAGTAGCACTGAAAGGAGCTCACAGAGGAGAAACACAAGGCCAAGCAAAGGACAGGGACAGGAAGAGTCCTGAAAAGAGCAGACTAGATGGGCCTGGATTTAAGCAGAAGGCGTCCGTATGACAAACTTTAGTCTAATGACTTCTTCTCTATGTGTGAAACAAGTCAGAAGTTGAAGAAAGTGAGAGGACTTAGAACAGCTGGGACACAGGCTGCTGGAGAGAAGACACTAGAGAGCACTTGGGACTATGAACCCGTTTGCCCAGCAATGTCCTGATGCTGGAGTGGGGACACGAGTGGCCAGACAGCTAAGTTAAACCATGGCTTAACAGGAAGGCAAAGAAAATCAAGGAATTGGGGGAAGGCCACAGGATTCAAGGAGTCTAAGAAAAGAGGGACCTGGGCTGAATGGAGAGGGCATGAAGGATGGGGCCATGGAGTGGAAACCAACCTCAGCAAGGTTGGAAAGACTAAGATCCCTGGGGCAGAAGACAGGAAAGGTCCTGAGATACGAGTGAGAGCAGGGTGAGCTCCTCGGGTAAACGGTACACACAGGAGAGGACTGCAAAGACAACAAAGTCAGTAGAAGGTACCATACGTCTCAGGGAGACAGGGACCAGAGTCCTTTCTCCAACACCCAAATAATATTGTTTATTTAGCAAGGGTCTGCAAGGAGAAGAAAGAGACAAAGATAAAAAAGAAATTATGTGAGGACTTTGGAGGAATATTAACTCGGAAAAGACCAGGTTTATTGCTTAATATACATAACTGAGCACATGAATGAGTGAATCCACCCTCAGTGATGGTTACAACAGCCCCTTAACACATGGGGAAACAGAGTGGTGATATAGCCTCTTAAGAACCTCAAAATCAATGAAGGTCTGACCCACTGTGGTAGTCTGAATGAAAATGGCCCCTATAGGTTCACAAGAAGTGGCACTATTGGGGAGGTGTGGCCTTGTTGGAGGAGGTGTGTCACTGCCCACCCCCCCCAACCCCCCCACAGTGAGCTCTGGTGTTTCAGAAGCCCAAGCCAGGCCCAGAAAGTAGCACTCTTTCTTCATGCAGCCCACTGATTTGGATGTAGAACTCTCAGCCACCTCTCCAGCACTACGTCTGACTGTGTGTGTATCATCAAGCTTTCTGCCATGGCATAAAAGGACTAAACCTCTGAACTATAAGCCAACCCCAATTAAATGTTTTCCTGTGGGGCACGTGTGCTGTGCCATCATAGAAACTAGCATGGAACTGGAGAAGTAGAGCATGTTCAAACCCCCAAAATCTCAAAAACCTGAGATTTAAATCTCAGCCTGAGATCAGCAAGAATGGAATTAACTCCATTTCTGTGCCTGCCTCAGAGCACATAACAAACCCCCCAACCAGATGATCACAAGCAGTCACATCGCCCAGCGCCTGGAATTCTTCCCCATGCTAATGAAGCATCTCCGTAGTCTGAGCCTTCAGTCACTGACCTTTGCCCAGCGTAGATATTCTCACCATTTCCCCAAACTATATAACCCTTAGTCCATCCTGAATAAAGGTATGTGTATAAGGCTGCCCTGAAAAAAAGTATATCTAAAAGCTAAGATCATCTCAGAGTTGTTTCACTGAAGCTCACTGGAGAAGGCCTTTGCCTCAAAGAACTGTAATATTAAGATCTTCAGAGAAGATCTCTCTCTCCCTGTCTCTGAAGCACTAGCTCCAGGGATCCTGTTTATATTAGACTCTGATTCACCTCTCCTGGCTCCAGAGGGGAAAACGGACATCAGCTCCTACCCATTTACAGACTTGCCAAGTCCTCTCCGAGCCAGTGTAACAGATGTCTGGACACCCCAAGAGGAGAGGCAGAACTCAGAACCACATTTTCCTTTGTCGGTGTGATTATGGTGTCTCTTCACAGCCATAAATCCCTAACTAAGACAGCCATCTCATTTCTTCAACTACTGGGTCAGAGATCTGGCTGGAACAGGATAGTAATTACCATCTAATGAAACCTAAATACACAGTTATTAGAGTCCGAGCTTCAGATTTTAAGACTGTTTTCAAATCCATCCCATTATTGAAATGACAGCCAGTGGCTCCATGCTGTTCTTAAGTAGGAGTAAAATTTGTACTTATTAACTCAAAGTGACCTTTCAGCAGAAGGGGCAAAAAGTATAGTTCAGAAGGAAAGCATGTGTGATGCCCTGGCTTTGATCCCTAGCATACAAAAACAATTGAATACTAAAAACAAAACAAAAGAAAAAATAAGAACAAAACAAAGTTCCAGACTGCATGCATCCAATGCCATCTGACCCACCTGACCGTCTAACACCGTACCTGAGGTTTTACCAGGTTCTGTTGGAGGAAAAATCACCGTCTTGCTTCTAATTTCAACTTTTGTGGAAGGAGGTTTTGTTATTGGTTTTGTCAAATGACGAATGGAAGGCTCAGGTGCTGGGGCAAGAATTCCAAATGTGCCAGAGAAGGGCAAATGAGGCAAAGGTTCTCGAGTCAAATCTTCTCGAATTTGAACTTTTACAATTTTCTGAAATAAGCCAAATGAGTAAGACACAGCAGTAGCTATTAATTTAAAAGACACACATTCTGGGTTTTAAATTATGGTAAAGAAATTCCAAACAAATAAAACATTGAGGAATTTAGAAATTAAAGTTTATTCAGACTCTTTGGTTCTATTTCCACTCTCAGCAGTAGCCTTTCTTCTCCTCCCTCCCTTCCTTCTACTATCCCTGCATGCATGTGCTATGTATGTGTAAGTATACACATATATGTGCCTTAGTACTCATGTGACAGTCATAGGATAATCTTGAGTGTCATCTTCTACCTTTCTTTAAGTCAGGCCTCTTGTCTGTGTCTATGCACACTTATTACAATGCAGCTGAGCCTCCAGGAACTCCCCTGCCTCCACCTCCTTCCTCCTGTGGGCTCATGTGGATAAGCAGATGTCTACTCCCATGTCTGGCTTTTCCTAGGTCCTTGAGCTCTGAACTCAGGTCGGACACTTAGAAGGCAAATGCTTTACCCACTGAGTCAACTCCTCTGCCTCTCTCCTTCCTTCCTTTTTAATTTTAAAGCAAATAGTTATCAGGCCCTTACTGTCTATCACTAGTCTCCCAAGAAAACAGTTCAGATCACAAAGGGCAAAATTCTGTACTGTAAGTGCTCTGAGTCAGAATGCCTACCTAGGCATTTGATTTCTGAAATGTAAAACTTAATAAGGATTGTGAACCTGAAACTACAAAATAAAAAGAACACTGTTCAAAAAAGCAAACAGACATACCTTCTGTCCGTTATCACAGTGTATGTAGATCAAACCAGTCCATGGGAACATTGACTCTTTTGTAGACACGGAAAAATTAGGACTTACAAGAATTTGTATTTTACTCCTTTAAAAAAAAATAATGAACACTGAGAATATTCTTCACTTTTATATTATTAATGACAAACATTAGAAATACTGTTCTGCCAATAACCAATCATTTCCTGTGGCTAGGGAATAAAAACAAGCAAACAAACAAAAACAATAACAACAAAATCACATAGAATGTGGTTTTCTCTCTCCTTAATTTCCTGACACAGTTCTTCTGGCCTCAATACCCAACAATGACAAATAGAAAGCATACTGGCATAGATCCTCAGTCCAAAGGAAAACTCACTGGAATACAAACCACTGAACAGAAAGACTATCTCAGAATCAACTCCAGACAAATTCATACTACACAAACCCTAAGCCAACTTTCAAGTAAACTGAAAGAAAATGTAGGAGCGTGTGTGTGTGTGTGTGTGTGTGTGTGTGTGTGTGTGTGTGTGTTAATAATCCAGTCTGTTCTCAATTTCTCTTCCAGGACCATGTATGCTAATATAAGTTTAAATGTAAAGATCAGACTTATGTCTATGAAAAAATCACACGTGTCAAAATAGCATGGCAAAATTATTTTTCATTCCTAATATCCAATACATGGGGCACCAAAGTCATTTGTAAAATAACTGTTTTACCACTCCCCATTCTTTTTCCTCATGGGTGGCAAAGGTCTGCTGCGTGTGATAAGCAGGCTGAGCTGATTGCTTTACTCCATGGATACTCTGGGTACCTTCTCCTTACATGAGTTCAGAGCATTAGTTCCAAAACTCTACAAATATGCAGTCACAATTTTGCAAATGTAAATGAACTCTATGTTGCTCTTCTGCAATGCTATTAATTACAAATACTGAGCACCTTTAGATGGGAGAGGGCTATGCTAACCAGCTAAAATCCCCAGAAAGCTGCAGAGCTGTGGTTCTCATCTTGTCCGTATCAGGCTGTGTACAGAGAGTACCCGAGTAGGAATAGCTACTTTTTATAGACTCCATCTTAGAACATTTTATGTAGAAAATTATAAGCTAGGCTGTGCTTAGACATGTTACAAATAAGAAAGTTCTGGCTGAAAAATGTCTTCAGAAAAATAAAACAACAAACAAAGCAAGCAAACAAACAAAATGGAATGCACATGTCAAACCAAGGACACAGAAGGCACAACAGCTAGGCTTTATCAGAGACTGCCAACCCCATCACATACCTGGCTTTATTCCCTACATCGTGAATTCGTTAGCAGAGCAGTGTGTCAGAAACACTTTGATATCATCTATTCCAGGGTCTCTGTTCCTCATCAATCATGTCTCTTTACCATGACAGAGCACCCTACTAGCTATGTGTATGATCTATTCCACTAAAAGAACTGTGTGTTACAAAAATCACATGTGTAATTTGTTGACACAAAGCAAACTTCTACTGAATAACTTTATTTGCTTATTTGTGCAGTGCTGGGAACAGAAAGTAAGTCCTTGTGCCTGCTAGGCTCTATGACAGAGTCATACAGTAACCCAGAACAAAGTTATATGAGGTGAGTTGGTCCTTCAGTTGGAACAAGGAAAGTAATCAGTGGGAACAGAAGGGAAATACAATCAAAATGCATGTATGTTTTTATGCATATAAAATGTTTTATACTCATTATATATAATTAATATATTATCTTAAAAGGTCTCCAAAAATCTGGGCATGGTGGTGGGCACCTTTATTCCAAGGACTCTGAGGCAGAGGCAGGAAGATCTCTGATTTTGAGGCTGGGAGATCTCTCAGTTCAAGGCCAGCTTCATCTACAGAGCAAATGACATCTAGGTCTACACTGATAAACCTTATCCCCAAAAAAACTAAAATAAAATAAAAAGCCTCCATGATGGCATTTGAATAAAACACAGAAGAAAAGAAAAAAACATACTTACTCTGGCATGATAAATCCATGTTGTGGTGTGACTGTTAGACAATGTGCTGGCCAGTACAGCTCAAATTTCAATAAAGTAACAGAATTATTTATAATCTGGAAACATCCAGTTTTTGCCAAATCACCTATTGTATCAGATAAATAATATTAATTGCATTTGGGAATAATGAAAAAGATACATGTTAGTAATAGTGAATCCTGACTAAATGCACTTATATAATAGTTTTACTTTTCTCAACAGTTCAATTGTAGGAATTTCGAATCTGTGTTAATGTAGGTCTTTCTGATAACCTGGGAACTAGAAAGACACTGGCTACACTAAACCAGGCTAGAGGGACTATGAACTTGACAATGCTCTCACCTGATTTCACTGTGGGAAACACACATGAACGATTTTTTCCTACTCTGAACCCACAGTATCAATGTTAAGTCAATAAGCAGCAAGAAGAGCTCCTTAGGTAGAACAACCACCATTTGCCAGGTCTCAGAGGTGGGAGCCAGTCTAACGTGAGCACAGACACAGCGATGCAGACCGCATTCCTAAATGCGCTTCTGAGAAGTTCTTACCAAAATACTCACAGGAAGAAGGAGCTATCAGAATCAAGTGTTCCGGATGGACAGCCCACTTCTCTTCAGGGGTTGGTGTGTCCTGAGCTAGGTGGGCAGTTTGTGAGAGCAAAGAAGGACCCTGAGGGCCTTTAACTGGCAAGACATCCAAAAAGACATTGCCGCTTTGATTTCCAGAAGTTCCAGATTCACTGGAGAAATTAGTTAAAAACAGAAAAGTAAGAAAGATACATTAAAAATATCAACAAATCTATTTGTTTCACATGTTTATATTGATGCTTCATAAAATAATAAATTCTGACAGGAGTAAAAGGGTATGACATGCCACATATATTTCACTAAGTACAAAGTCTCCATGTTTTATACACTTGAGAGTGCTCTATGGTGCCTAGGGTGCAGCTCTGAAACAGGGCACTCACCAAGCAGGACAATGCCCTGGGGTTTGACTCTAGCGCCACAGGAGAAAAGACAGAGAATTAAAACAAACAAACAGCGTAAGCTACAGAGTACATGTATAACTTTAATCAAACTATTTGGTGATTTCCATATTTTCCATATTTTTCCTGCCTGATTTCTGTATCTTAAATCTCTTAAAAGTTTTACTGGAAAATGGCCAAATAGAAAGAAAAACCAAATCCACTAAGCACAGTGGTACACGCCTTTAATCCCAACACTCTGGGGCACTGACAGGTAATTTTTAGTGGAAGAGGCCCACATAGGATACCTGGCCAGCAAGAACCACAGTCAGACTTTGTCAAAGAAAAAAGAAAGAAAAAAAGAAAGAGAAAGAGGGGGAAGGAGGGAAAGAAAGAGAAAAAAGAAGAAAAACCAAATTACATTTTAATGTATCTACAGCTGTACATTGATAACTGGTTTCACACAGGGACAAAATCCATTAAAACAGCAAAGTCTTCTGGAAAAATGCTAACACAGCCTCGGAAGACTCTTTATTCTCTAGTAAGCCTTATAGTCACGAAGGTTCAAATCATGATTGAAGTTTTATTGTGCAGTGTTGAAACTCTTCCTGACACATGGAACTCAGCTTTATTTCCAAACAACACCAAACAGAAAATAAGAGGGGAACCCCCTGCCTCCCCTTATTTGGAGATTTGGAAGACTGAGTGAAACCTTAAGGCAAAATAGGATAATGGGGTTAAAGAAAAATATGTAATTATGGGAAGAATATACTATAGTATTAGAAAGGAATTGAAGGCACTGACACAAATTCATGTTTGCTTTGTCTGACATACAGAAATGTGGGTTTCTGCATGACCCATGCATTTCTTAGCTTTTCCACTACAACAGCACAGGCACATGCAGGGCCATTCCTGGATTTACAATGTCATTCTCTAAAAAATGGAGCTTCTAAGAGAAATGAGCAGTGTAAAGCCAGGCAAGGGGATGTCAGATAAACCGTGAATATCTTGCTGTGCTAATGAGCTGAGTTAAGAAAATACTTGAGGACTGATGGAAGATTCCTCAAAAGAAATAATGAACCAGAATGAGATGGGAGAAAAGGTTACACTGACTCTACCAGTCACCCTGCTGTTAGTACATAACAAAATCTCTTCTTTACAGTGGACAGTCAACAAATAAACACAGACATGTAAAAAGAAATACCTTTGATTACCTGATAGGAATAACATGAAATTCTCCCTGACAATTCTTCCAGGCAACAATTACAGATGTAAAAAATGTTATAACAAACTAATTTATCATATCTGAATATTTGTTCAAAGATACTGATTTTGTAGTGGAAAACCAGAGACACTGTTTTAACCAAGTGATTGAAACATTGCTACTGCTGATACTCTTCTAATCCCAGCAGTCAGGAGGCAGAGGCAGGTGAATCCCTGAGAGTTTGAGGCCAGCCTGGTTAATACGTGAGGAAACAAAAAACAAAAACCACCAGAACAGGTCTAGGTCATATGCCACCTGTGAAGATGCACAGAAATAAAATTAAACTGTGTCATTTGTTTGAATTTGCAAACTAAAAATTCATTCCTAGGGACTGGCCAGCAGAGGGCTGTATCCTATTTCAGTAGGAATACTCGGGTAAAAGGGATGACTAGTGCACATGTGGTAATCTAATCTCACAGCCAGCACATTAGTGCCTCTGTCTATGGAATGCCTGTAGTAGCGTGTTTAGTAGTACCAACTGTACATAACTGTCTGTGGTAGATAAACCTGAAATTCATGAGCCTGTGAGATATCCCTTTAAAAATTATTGTATAAATTATTTAATAACCAAACTATAGAACAGAACTTTCATGTTTGAAATAGCTCCCTTCTGCCACCCACTGCTGGACACAGAGAACCTGTATCATACTGGACTAGTAAAATATACAAAGTATCTAGGAAACACCACATTCATTACTGAGAAGACAGGCCATCAACATACAATATAATCTTGGACTCTATAGACAAGAGACAAAGAGGATCTTCTTTCATAGTTTAACTATGGAGAGCTTTATAGTAACACTTAAAGATGTATAAAGAGTCCATGTACTATGGATATCTGTCTAGATGTTAAATGTTCTAATTCTGATAGGTTAATTATGGGAGTAATATTAGCATCTTAGGGTTCCTCATTTTTGCAATTCACTGTAATGTAACTAGGACAAAATCTCTTTAAGAGATGGCAAAAAAGTGTGGTAAAACACTAACAACTAGGGTATCTGAGGACTGGGTTTTTCAAAAATAGTCTACACTATTTTCAAACTTTTCCAGGAATTTTAAACAATTCTAAATTAAGCTAAAAAGGTGAACACCTGAGAGAAAATAACAAGGCATAGAGGGGAGAAGAACTGCAGGATGAATCCGTCCTGGAATCTGGGGAAAGATTCTGTTTGTTTTACCTTTTAGATTCAGCACTAGAGGAAGGCTGAAGAAATTCTCTGCTATAAATGGAATCTCTGAATTCTCCAATTACTGACAAGGTAATTTTACGTATGCTTCCATAAAAGAGATGAATGTCATTAGGCCGCTGAGGAAGATCACATGCTAAAAAAAAAAAAAAAAAAAAAAAAACGCTTTGAAACACATAAATCTTCACAGAAGTACAGCATTTACAAATAGTCATATTATTTCCTTAGGTTCGGGTAGGAAGTATCTCAATTATTAATACCACTGACTGGTATTATAGACCATCTACCACCAGAACTGACAAAATCTTAACCAAAATATAAACTATCATCGTTGCCACTCTGGGACCTTTGGCAACTTAATGAACTTGTCTGGGCTGTAGCTTTCCTTAGCTATCTGGAGCAGTGGTAATCATCTATCTCAGGGAGCCGTGGACATTTTTCAATATCTATGGTGAGCAAGATGCCATTGCAGTTCTTCAGGCTAGCTAAGCTTCTACAGTGGCACTCTGAGGCAGCTATTGTGAGGTGCATGTTTAAAAGGAAGAACCTGAAGCACAGAAAGGTTAAGGGCAAGTTTCACAGGCCAATCTAGGAACTGGTTACTAAATATTCTAGATTAATAAAAGTGTATACATCATGAACATCTTTAGATGAGGCTTCCTAATGAATGAAATTTTAGAGTGTATTTCATCCTTTAGAAGGTATATATATTTTAAATGAAAATCATAAACTAACACAGTAAATTGTTTTGTTTTTCCTGAGTCAGGATCTCATGTAGCCTAGACTGACCTTGTACTTCTGACCCTCTGACTCCACTCACAAATGCTTGTGATACATTCATTTATCACAATGCCACGCAGTAATTTTAAATTTATAGTAACTATGCTATGACTATAAATTATGAGAATAGGTTACTTATTACCAACTTTGTAAGAGACCAGACAAGTATTTGTAATAGTGATATGTTCAAACAGATGTCACGAACATAATCACAGAGTTCTGCAACCTTCTCATAGGCAATGTATGGCACCCATCAACACAACCATGTGGGACTGTGTCTAGTCACACCACAGAATACTATATTCTGATGTCCAGAAAGCTGGTCAAAGTCCCAACTCACACCACCTTAGATGAGAGATCTTAAAAGTTATTTGAGTTCCCAGTGGATTTGCCAAAACATATCTTCTCACAACACATTTCTTCAATTTCTAAACAAGGAACCACCCTGAAGAATTGCTCCTCATCATGGTCCACCTTCTCCACTTGGTCTACATTTCCTGTTCTTCAATTATTATTCAACAGTCAACTCATTCTCAGTGACTGGCCCTTTCTCTGTGCCTCCCCATTTTATGGTATAAAAATTATGTATTTCTACAGAGTTAGTACGTCTTAGTACATTTATTCCGTGTGGACAAATAAACACAAACATCTGAATGTTTCTCTCAAGCATCTAGGCTAGTGCTCTGCATGTCTATCTGGGATTTTTTTTGAACACCCCCACATCTCTAAACACGATCAGGAAACCTAAAACAACATGAACTTGGGTGTAACAATGGCTCACACCCTCTTCCGTACCAATACCTAAAGCAAACTAACTCTTCCATCTTCCATCTGATTTCAAAGCAACTCTTACAGAGAAGAAACAAGAAGGAAACCGAGACTCACTGATGTGGTTTGTTCAAAGTCTGACAGCTCTGACTCAGACGGATACCATATCCAAAGTAAACTCCTTCCTGTTCTCACTCCATGCCTGAATAATACCACAAGTGACCCAGAACATCAAGGATGTTGCAGTTCCTACCTTCGTCTAATAGTAGCTCATCCTGAAATGCTTCAGCAAAGTCGATGTGTTGTAGCACACTATGTTCTGGAAGTATCTGCTTTATGATTCCTGGTTTATGCAACAGAGCTCTGCCAGAAAAGATTTTTATTGACTTTATATATAAAGTGACCTAAATCAGACTCTAAATTACTTGGCAAACCCCACTAATAGCAGGATATATTCATACATAGATCACATATCTTAAGTCATAAAATAAGTACTTTTTAGAGCCAAACCGGCTTTAGTAGTTCAGCTTAAATGGTAGACAGAATCATTAATTTTAGTTCAATAGTAGTATCAAAGCAGGGGCTCTTTAATGTAAGAGTAGAAAGAGAAGTGGATTCTTTCCAGGGTTTATCTTGCAATTATTTGTGACAATTTGGTCAAAGAACTTGCCTCAGTGGGGAGAAAAGAATAATAAATAAGCTGCTTATGGAAATATTTAAGCAACCATTTAACTACTATAAAAATAGGCATCTTCCAAAGAATCTTTACACTGAGAAATAAACTATAAATGTCTCTATAATTCTCAGATGTTCACAACCAAAGGAAATTTCAGTACATAAGTCTATGGTAAATAGAAGTTATAAAGCAATACACTAGGGTTTTTTGTTTGTTTTTTCTTTTTATGTTTCAATATAGATAAGGGGAAACAGGAAATGTGACTATGTCCTTTCTCCAAATTATTCTAAAATAATTAAGAAGCCAGGTTTACTGTGCTTGGTAGTAACGCCTGTAATGGCAGCACTCAGGGAAGCAAAGGCAGGTGAATCTATATGAATTCAAAGCCAGCCTGGTCTACACAGGATAGACAGGGCTATGTAGAAACCCTGTCTCAAGAAAGAAAGGAAGGAAGGAAGGAAGGAAGGAAGGAGGGAGGGAGGGAGGGAGGGAGGGAGGGAGGGAGGGAGGGAGGGAAAGAGAGAAAGAGAGAGAGAGAGAGAGAGAGAGAGAGAGAAAGAAAGAAAGAAAGAAAGAAAGAAAGAAAGAAAAAGAAAGAAAGAAAAGAAAAGAAAAGAAAAGAAAAAAGAAAAAAGAAAAAAGGGCTGGATAGATGGCTCAGCAGTTAAGAGCACTGACTACTCTTGGAAAGCCTGAGTTTAAGTCCCAGCAACCACATAGTGGCTCACAACTATCTATAATGAGATCAGACGCCCTCTTCTGGTGTGTCTAAAGACAGTTACAGTGTACTCACATATAACAATAAGTAAATCTTTGGGCCAGAGTGAGCAGGGACTGAGTGATCAAGATTAACCGGAGCGAGCAGAGCCAACCTGAGCGAGCAGAGGTCCTAAATCCAATTCCCAGCAACCACATGAAGGCTCACAACCATCTGTACAGCTACAGTGTGCTCATATACATTAAATAAATAAATAAATAAATAAATAAATCTTTTTTCAAAAAAGTCAGCTTCAAAGCATCACAAAGTAGCCATTGCTCTCAACATGAGTTTCATCTATCTTGTACTTAAGTTCTGTAGCCCTAAAACCTCCATTTTGCAAAAAGAAACTCCCAGAACTTAACATATAATAATGCACCAATATTTTAATCATACTTGGCCTAGAAAAATATTCTAAACTTTCCAACTCTATATAGTAAATTACATGAATATTAGATGTACCAGATTTTATGAAGTATCTATAAGGTATACCATCTACACACTTCTAAAATATAATAATCCTTTCTAGTAATTTATAGCCTTCCTAGAAATATTCTAAATTAATCATGGAGGTTTATATACTATAACCTGGGGTAGGAAAGCATGATGCAGTATGCTTTAAGTTTGTAGGAGCAGTGTGAAGCACGATGGTCCTACTGGATAAAGGAAAAAAGCATCCCTATGTCAAGAAGGAAGGCAGAATGTCAGAAAACACATTTATGTTTCCTCCAAGTATCTCTAACTCACATTATGCCAACTTATGAGCCACACAAATTTTACCAATGTTTTTCTTTATCATTTGACTAATAAATAGTGAGGTGTGTTCTAAGTCATCGGCTGTCCAGAGTTCACCAGTCAGCTCCCAACGTTGTCTAAGGTTAAGCTCTACCTTCGATACTGCTGTCTGGAGATTTCATCACCACCAAACATGTAGACAGTTAACAGTTCTGTTGCAGGTTTATTGTCATTCTTTCTGCTTGATGGATTGTATACTAAAGTAATATCCTGATACAACAAAAAGAAAAGCAGGAGCATGAATATTCAGTATTTTTCCTTAGTAAATTATCTCACTCTGAATAAACAGTCCTACAATCCTAAGGAGACCACTTGTACACTCAGAAGGCAGAATCTGGCCAGCCTCTGAGGACAAGGCCAGCCTGGTCAATAGTTCCAAGATAGCCAGGACTACACAGAGAAACTCCATCTTGAATAAAAGAAAAGAAAGAAAATATGTCGAGCAGCTCTCCTGGAAAGACTAGGTAAGTTTACTGTTCCACACTCCCTCCCAACATGATTTTAACATAAAATACTAATTAATATTAATCAAAATATAACTTTATGTTTTAGGGTAGAGATTGATACTTACTTCTTGGGTTCTTTCCTTAAGTACAAATTTATCTGGAAAAATCCTCAATACTTTAGGATCCAGCAAGACTTTTCTCTGAGAATCTTTAAAACATACTGCTCTAACAAAGGCTGCTCTAGAACCAGTGTTGCGAATAGAAAAAGTAACTTTATTTTCTTTGCCAGGAATTAAGCCATTCATTGTTACCAAGTAACTGTCTGATAGTTTCTTAACATCTTCTAAAATAAGATTACTTGTTCCTCCATATCCAGACAAAGGTATCTAAAAAATAAAATATACACATATCCAAAATTATTTTTATATAAGAAAGCATAAAATTTAATTACAGTCAAAAGAAAACATAGATTTATTACAATTAAAGTTTTTAGTGTTTGTAACCTTGAGCTAGCAATTACCCAACTTCTAGTCCACCACTACATGTATATGTGTATGTGTGTATGTATATACATTTGTAAAGGAAATACAAACAGTACTTCCAAACTCTATTAACCTTCTGACTACATAAAGAACAATCATTTCCTGTTTGTATAACTCAAGCTTAACCAAAGAACAATAATATGCTTCACCTAACAAATGAATGCAATGAAGCTATACTAGTAATATTGTAATTTATTTTGAAATGCCTAAAAACGTAAGTGGTAAGTGGTCAGCTGTGTGGTAAAATTGTAGAATGTAAGTGGTATCTTTGCAAATTCTCTATAATTTAGAAACTTTTCAAAACAGAGTACTTTAGGAAAAATATGATTATCTCCTTTCTCCAAATTATTATAAAATAATTAAGAAGCCAGGTTTAACTGCTTAGTGGTACATGCTTGTAATTGCAGCACTCAGGGAGGCAGAGGCAGGTGATTCTATGAGTTCAAACGCAGCCTGGTGCACACAGGACAGCCAGGGCTATACTATCATCTCACAGTGTTTTGGCAGAGTTCTGTCAGAGAGAAGCCTGCAAACACAACTAAACTGAGGACTGGTACTCAAAACTCCAGGCAAGGTAGAGAACTGGAAACCTGAAACCGAAGCCAGGTTTGAGAGATACTTGCTGCAATTTTTAACAGGAGCTGAGCCTTCTAAACAAGGAGGCTTAGAGACACCTTAAATCTCAAGTGAGATTTCCCCCTACCACTTTACTAGGCTATTCTATCTTTCACGGTGTAAGTCTTTTTGTGAGATACAAGCCATTCTGCCCTGGAGAATCCACAGATAAACCGGACCCTATCCAGCTCTATGAGCATCTATGCAGGCAGAAACTGCACTAAGACCCTGGCTTAAGGAGGTCCCAGACTAGAACTAGGACTTGGTGACTGTTAAATCAAATGGTTCTTCCCTAAATGACTAACGATCTCAAATCTTGGCTAGTAAGTCTGGAATTTATCACATCATATTCAGGATAGAGTGAAGAACACAGCTCATTTAGCCCTTACTACAAACCTAATTTTATTCTCACAGAAAACTATGCAGCCATATAGTAAAGCTTTGTCCCAGGGTCTGAGAATGACCGCTTTACATATTCAAACCATTTGGCCCACCCTGGGACCAAGTAAACTGCTCTACAGATAACAGGTTGACTCATTATTTTGGACAGTCTTTTAATTGATTACATTCCCATGTGACAGAAGAAAGAACACAAATTTCAGTCCTGCTCTCCCTTCCAGATCAATGTGCAGTTTGAGGGGTTCACATCTACTTGGGTGGAGTGTCATTTCACTGTGTTACCCTTATTTTCTTTCCTCAATGACTTAGCCCTCTTATCTATAATTGTTCTGAATATATTTATGCAAATGATTAAATCAAGTTTTAAAAATTTGTCAGACTGAAGAAAAAAAAATTGTCTCAGTGGTTAAGAGCACTGATCCTTCTTCCAGGGGACCCAGGTTCAATTCCCAGCACCTACGCAGCAGCTCTAAGCTGCCTGTAACTCCAGTTCCAGGGCATCTGACATTTTCATACAAGCAAAACTCCAATGCACACAAAGAAATTAAAAGTCATTTAAAAAAATATCCTTGTAGGTCCAGTATCTGGAACACAGTCTAGAAGATTATATCAAGGGATATCTGCCATAGTCTGAATGTTGGTGTCTCACAAAATTCATCTGATGAAATAATCCCCAGCATGGCAGCATTAAGAAATAGGACTTTCAGGAAGTGATGAAGTCCTGATAGCCCTGCTTGCCAAAGTAGAATTAGTGTGCCTGTAAGAGGGAGAGGAATGTCACACCCTTGCACCAGGAAAAGACACGGGAAAAAGAAGTGCCATCTCTGAAGCAGACCGCAGTTCCTTGCTAGACCGTCAATTTGCTGGCACACTGAGCTTGGACACCCAGCTTGAGAACTGTAAGGAATGAATGTTTAAGAATGATCAGGTGTGGGGCTGGAGAGACTGCTCAGCAGTTAAGAGCACTGGCTGCTCTCCCAAAGGACCCAGGTTCACTTCCCAGCACCCACATGGAGGCTCACAATAGTCTATAACTCTAGTTCCAGTAAATGCCTCACCCTCTTCTGGCACCCATGGGCACCATACACATACATGGTTCAGAGACATGCAGGCAAGATGTTCCTACACATAAAATAATAAAATAATCATCTAGCTTATAGTATTTGTTGTTTATAATGGACCAAATGGGCTAAGACAATATTTTGCTGAGTAGACTAGTTCTACCTGAATATTGCTAGGTATGTTTGGAAATTTCTCAAACAGAAATGAAACTTTAAAAGCATTCAGATTGCTTTTTATATGAACCTCACAATGGTCACCTTTAGTGACTTGATAATTATTCTATAATTTGTTTATAAGTCTATAACTGAAAAATCAGAATACATAATTTACCAATATTAAAGCAATGGTTATAACTTTACGTGAACTTCATAGAAGAAAAAAAGCAATGGTAAACTCCTCTTACCATAAACTTAATGCCTGGCTGTGATCGATTTCCAAGTTGTTTGATTTCTAGTTTAGCCAACATGCAAGATAACCGAGTAGGTGCAAATAACACAGAGATTACACAGTCCTCTCCTGGGCCAATTCTGATCTCACAATTACTGGTCAATCGCTCTTCGGAGCCAAAAGTGTTCTGAATCTACAATTTAAAAATAATCACTGTATAAACTCAAACACTAGCACAAATGAAATAGGCATAAATACAAACTCTTACAGTTAGTCTCGGAGTGTGAAAGAGGGCTCGGCAGAGGACCCAGGTTCAGTTCCCAGTGCCTACATGACACTCACAAACCTCTGTAACTCCAGGCCCAAAGATTCTGACACCTTCTTCTGAACTCTATGGGCACCAGGTATACACATGTTGTAAAAACATACATGCAGGCAAAACACTCATACACATAAAACAAAATTTAAAAATTAGCCGGGCAGTGGTGGCGCACGCCTTTAATCCCAGCACTTGGGAGGCAGAGGCAGGTGGCTTTCTGAGTTCAAGGCCAGCCTGGTCTACAGAGTGAGTTCCAGGACAGCCAGGACTACACAGAGAAACCCTGTCTCAAAAAACAAACAAAAAACAAACAAAAACAAAAAACAAAAAAAAAATTTTAAAAATTGTTCAAACCTATAAACAAAAAATCAGTTGGTCTGAATATAGAGACAGCCTAGTCATAGAGAGCTTACCTAGCATGTATACAATCCTGAACTGCAAAAAAACAGATACAAAAGACACCTGGTCTGGGCTCAGTGCAGTGGCATACACCTATAGTCAGCATTTGGGAGGCAGAGCCTTGTAAGTTCAAGGCCAGCCTGGTCTCCATATCAAATCCCAGTCAAGCAGAGCTACATAGTGATAGCAACCTGAGACAAATTAAACAACAAATGGTCTGCATATGTTGAGTATTCTGAACTCAGAGAAAACATCAGACAGAAGCCATATGTAGTGGTACAGGCCTGTAGGAGCCAGCAGGATCATGAATTTTAGGCCAGCCTTGGCTATATACAATGAGACCCTGCTGCATAAACAAAACAAAATAGTTTTTAAAAAGTGTTTAAATCAGACAAAACAAAGATCAGAGTACAAACCTGAAAGCAATCCTGATCTTGTCCTTTGATAAATAGTCGCAAATTTTGGGCTGTAGTTGTAGAACTGTTTCTTAAAGCTAGTTTCTGGAGCCTAAAAACAATTACATATTTTAAATGTCTTTTTTTCTATAGATACTGCTACAGTGACAAACACAAAACCAACTAAACCTGACCACATTGCATAAAGATAGGATGATTGTGTTATCTTAATAGGCTAGAATCATCTCTTCACAATTATGGAATTTGTTTTTTAAAATGTAAAGTTCAGCCGGGCGGTGGTGGCTCACGCCTGTAATCCCAGCACTTGGGAGGCAGAGGCAGGCGCATTTCTGAGTTCGAGGCCAGCCTGGTCTACAGAGTGAGTTCCAGGACAGCCAGGGCTATACAGACCTGTCGGGGGGTGGGGGGGGTGGGGGGGGTGGGGGGGGAGGTATGGGGGGGATGTAAAGTTCATCTTATTAAGGCGCACCTTAACAAGGGAAGGGTTTTAGTTTAGCATCTCTAATTTATACATTATATACAAATTCTACACTATAAAGAAAGTCTACAGAAGCTACTGAAGAAAGTCTTTAATAGAGCTGAAATTCTTCGCTCAGTCTTGTTTTCAGAGAAACAAGCAGTCAGAGCTACCAGGCTTATTTGTACAACAGTCTTTTTCGGCAGTATGCTGAATTAACTCTACTTTTTAAAAACATTAGAATATAAGTGGATATATAAATAGCAGGTTGCTAGTATGAAGAACCCTGCATCTTTGAAGTTATTTCCTCTCTTCACTCAATACAAAATTGTAGAAAAAATACAAAATATACAAAAAAATACAAAAAATACAAAAAATACAAAAGTGTAGAAATCCCTGTTTTTTGGTTTTTTTTTTTTTTAAAAAAAAAAAAAAAAAAAAAAAGGAAAACCATTATCACTTAATTTGAAGCCTGTTTTAAGTATTTGTCAACTGGGCTAGGCAGTAGTGGCACACACCTTTTTTTTTTTTTTTTTTTTGGATTTGGTTTTTTTCGAGATAGGGTTTCTCTGTATAGCCCGGGCTGTCTTGGTACTCAGACCAGGCTGGCTTCAAACTCAGAAATCCGCCTGCCTCTGCCTCCCAGAGTTCTGGGATTACAGGCATGCGCCACCACCGCCCGGCTGGCACCCACCTGTAATTCTAGCAATTGGCAGAGGCAGGCGGATTTCTGAGTTCGAAGCCAGCTTGGTCTACAGAGTGAGTTCCAGAACAGTCAGGGCTATACATAGAAACCCTGTCTCTAACAAAAGAAAAGAGAAAAAGAAATTGTCAACTGGATTGCAATCTCCCTAAACAAGATACAGTGCCTTGATTATCTTCTTTCTGACTTTCCATAAAAGGAGCTCTCATACTCTCAAATGCTCAAAGAGCCTTAAAAGGGGGTGGGGAATGGGGGGCAGTTTGTGACGCATTCTAAAAATCAGATATAAATTTTTATAATTATTTAAATTTTGGTTCATCATCAAGAAGATTAAGCAAATATATTACAACTTTATCTCAAATCTAAAAAGAACAATACAGTCATATTTAACATCTGAGAAAATAACATAAGGGAATTAGACAACAGAATCTCAGTCCTCTTAGCTGGTTATATGAATACTTACTGTGTCCTGCCGAGAGGGACACCACCCCAAGTCAGAAATTGCTTATTGGACAGAATCAATGGAATATCTGAGCAGTGAGGTCCAGGTGGCAGAGGTTTACTCCCAGAAGAAATGACTTCACCTCTTAACACTACTTCATACTGAGGTCCTGATGGCTGCACAAATATTATCAGGATCCTATCCAAAGAAGAAGAGGAGTGGAGTGTCCACAGTCAGTTCTGCTACGCATAAGCCCTACTACAGGAAGCCATAAATGTTCCTTTGGCACCTTTTTTAACCTGTTTATTTCTGGTAGCCATGACCATGTAAAATTTAAGGAAAGTATTTCATAGCTCTCATAATATGCTATAATTCAGATCCTGCCTAGTCCTCGAGCTTGTTGTGTATCTACATAGGAAGTAGTCCCTGAGCCCAGACTTCCTCAAAACAGCTTCTGAGCTGCCATCCTTTGTCTTGCTAAGCCAATGTATTCACCAGCTATTCAGACACCTATAGCCCTCGGTCCCAGGTGAGGCTCATGAATTATTAATGAGGCTAAGTGGAAAACAAGTCCAGGCCTTCCCAACATAGGAGACTGTAAGGTATAGTCATGTAAATTATCCCTGCTTAGCTAGCTACATCCTTTACTATGTTAATGTCAAGCAATTGTCTACAGAGAACAGAGATGTCCTCGGAGCAGACAAGACGTAAGACTAAGGAGAGAATTAGTTAGGGAGAAGATGAGTTTAGTCTAGAAAGCAAAGGTCCCAGGGCCGGGCAATATGCCTGGCTCTGAAGAGAGCTTGTTAGGTGGTGGGAACATGAGTTAGTTAGTGAGAGAATGATTTAGTCTAGAGAACAAGATTCCCAGGGCCAGGCAAGATGCCTGGCTCTGAGGAAAGCTTGCTAGTTCAGAGAAGAATCTTGCTAACTTAGGCAAGATCTCTAGCTTAGACAGAAATGGCTTAGAAGGTTTTAGCTTATAACCTAAGGGCGCTACCTATGTAAGCTAGCGTGCCTCATTTTTACTATGTAATTGTCAGAATCTGATGCTCTGAGTAGGGAGCCATAAAACAGGGCTCCTCGTTAGAGGAAATATAGATATTTCTATAATATAAAGTATCCTGCGTCTGTGTTGTCATTCTCGCTGATTCGTGCCTTCCTGACCCCGGGATCTTGGTTTCCCCTGCAACCGAACTCCCACAAAGAGCTACGGCTTGCAGAAGGCTGCAACCAAAGCTGCCATGAGCAGCCGCGGTCTGCGGCACAGTTCTTCTGGCAATTATAGCCTATCCACTCCCTTTGTCCAAAAAACTGAGTTTGTGATGAAAACAGTATCTCTACCCCAAAAGCTTATGTTCCAGGGGGGAAAAAAAACACATAAAAGTGATAATCACAATAAGGCCTGCACGGTAGCAGACAGCCAGGACTACACAGAGAAACCCTGTCTTAAAAAACCAAAAAAAAAAAAAAAAAAAAAAAAAAAATTCTTGAAGAATTTGGGAAGAGTTGACAGCAGCGGGGTTGAGGCAGGCACTTGAGGCACAAGTACTTAACTAGTGCCTCCTTTCCACAGAATTCTAGTAATAAACTCCCTAGACATGGGTGTTCTGTACTCCACGCTGGGGAGAAGCATATACTAAGCTAGCTCCACACAGTCAAGTTCAAACACAGATAACAATGATACTCTGACTGAAAATTACTAATGACTTAGATATAAAAGTCACAGGTCCTGGAAGAGACTGGGGAAGAATTATAAAGCAATAAATGAGAAACCAGAGTAAAGACATTTTGGAAGAAAAAAAGTTAAAGAGAAACACCATAATCATGCTTTATTATTTATTTTTGTTAGAGTATACCAGAAAATTTTCACTTGGATTTAGCTGGCTTAAGAGAAGCATTTTACTGACAAAATAGAAAAGCTGGGTCCATGAGATCATTCAGTGGGGAAAAAAGCACTTGCTGCATAAGCCTAAGGACGTGAATCTGGTCAGAAAGCCAGAAAGTGGAAGGATAAACTACTAAAAGTTGTCCTGATCTCCACACATCACCACAGCATGTGATGTCCATACCACACACATCATAGTTATAACAGTGATGATATAAACTACTATGTGTGGGTATATCTGTTGTGTGTGTCTGTGTAAGTTACAAATGTACATGTAAACCATATGTGCATGTTCACACACAAAGGGTAACTTAAAAGATTAAAGCACAGAAAAAGAGAAATGAAATGTAAATATAGAATATATCCAATAAATAAATAAATAAATAAATAAATTTAAAAAAAGATTAAAGCACAACTACATCACGTATAACATGCATTAGGTAACATAATCTGCACATAAGTGAAAACAGATAAGCAAAGGGTCATTATTAGCATTTTCCTATTACCTTTCTTCACATGCTTTGGGATCCTTTGGTGTAAATGAAACTGTAACTTCATGTTCTTCTCCAGGTCTGAGAAACAAATTCTCTGGGTCCACTGAAAACTGACTTCCTTGTTCAGCGACCTAAGCAGTTACAGAGCCACAACTTAACTCATGTAAGCAAGCTCGCCCTCGGATGTTCTTGTATTGTTTTAGATTTTTTAGATTTCTTTTTCTTCAGGCTCACCTTACACTCAAAGATCCACCTGCCTCTCTCTGCCTCCGCCTCCCAAGTACTGAGATTAAAAGGCATGTGCTGCCACCACTACCCAATTATTTTTAGATTTTTAAATGTATGTATATTAAGTGTTTTGCCTACATGAATACATGAGGTCAGAAGGAGGAGTCGGATTCTTCAGAACTGGAGTTAGAGATAAATGTGAGCTGCCATGAAGGTGCTGGGACCCAACCCTGGATCGTCTGGAAGAGCAGCACCCACTTCACTCCCGAGCCATCTCTCAAGACCTACTGTGTCTTTCTTATCAACTAGGATACGTTGCTGTTCTTTCTTCCTGCTCATTACAGTTCTAACTTGTCTTATTCTTTTTCAAAAGATTATTTCTGCCGGGCGGTGGTGGCACACGCCTTTAATCCCAGCACTTGGGAGGCAGAGGCAGGCAGATTTCTAAGTTCGAGGCCAGCCTGGTCTACAGAGTGAGTTCCAGGACAGCCAGGGCTACACAGAGAACCGGTCTCAAAAACAACAACAAAACCAAACAAACAACAACAAAAAGATTATTTCTTTCTTCCTACCGCCTCCATTTCAAATCTTCCTCCTATCCTATCTCCAACTGCTGACAGCTATACTTCACTCTAAGGACCTCAGAAATAAGCCTATATGCGTATACTTTCTACATAATCACAGATGTCACACAAACTTCTAGTAACTACTCAAGAATTCTTATACTCAAGCATTAGGCTTCAGCACTAACCATAACACACACTTCAGGCTAGTGTGACTCTCAATTTTTATAACACTGTTGGTAAGTCTTTAATTCTCATAGCATCATGACAAGTTTGCCCTCACAACAGCTATTGGAAAGTAAGGAACACAAATACTACTGCACTTTTGCAGAAATTCTTACCTTGATGTCTAGGTAAACTTCAATATTTCCAGCATTTTTCAAAGGCAAGGACTGTTTCGTTGAGGAATTCACATCAGACAACAAATAGATAGTCTACAGGGAAAATGCATTCGAAAAGCTGTCACAATTAAAGAACTATGAGCCTGGACACAAGAGTATCACAACAGAGAGAAGACAGGATACCTGCAAATCCCGAGGGGCGTGGATCCTAGCTACTCCTGCTCTTGCTCGGAGCTCCACACTTCTAAGAACTGGCATAGGGTTTGGGCTGTCCACTTCTATATCCACCCTGGCCAAGAATTCTTCTGCTGAGCCTAGAATTTCTATAAAAGTTTACTTTTTTTAGTTCAGTAAAGAAATCCAAATCTTGCCAGTCATCCAAAAGGATGTCTTTAGGGATCCAAAGAAAATTCAGGAACCAGGGAAATGGTTTAGTGGGTAAAAGCGATTGCCATGCAAGTCTGATGACTTGAGTATGAGTCCCAGAACCCATATAAAGGGAGAAGGGGAAAACCAACTCCATAAAATTGTTCCCTGACCTTCACACACATGCCCACAGAAATACACAGTATTAATATATTAAGCAATTTTTTAAAAAACTCAGTTAAGGTGTTTACAACAATCTGTACTGGCTGGTTTTTCATGTCAACTTGACATATGCTGGAGTTATCACAGAGAAAGCAGCCTCCCTTGAGGAAATGCCTTCATGAGATCCAGCTGTAAGGCATTTTCTCAATTAGTGATGGGGGGACGGGGAAGGGTAGGCCACTGTGAATGGTGCCTAACCTGGGTACTCTAAGAAGGCATGCTGAGCAAGTGGGGGAGGAGCAATCCAGTAAGCAGCACCCTCCATGGCCTCTGCATCAGCTCTTGCCCCAGGTTCCTACCTATATGAGTTCCTGTCCTGACTTCCTTTGGTGATGAACAGTAATGTGGAAGGATAAGTTGAATAAACCCTTTCCTCCCAAACCTGCTTCTTGGTCATAATGTTTCACTGCAGCAATAGAAACTCTAAGGGGCTGGAGAGATAGCTCAGCGGTTAAGAGCACTGACTGCTCTTCTGAAGGTCCTGGGTTCAAATCCCAGCAACCATATAGTAGCTCACAGCCATCCATAATAAGATATGATGCCCTCTTCTGGTATATCTGAAGACAGCTACAGTGTACTTAGATATAATAAATAAATAAAACTTAAAAAAAACCAAAAACCCTAAGACACAATCCAAATATAGGTGTGACTAGAGAGATAAGTGGGGAGAAAATGTATTTTCTTCGACGTTCATTTAGATTACCTATATCTACATAGGTTTGACCCAAAATATCATTAACCCAAAATATCATGCCACCTTCCCCATTCTCCAAACAAGATAAAATTTTTAGCAGTTGCCTAAAATACTGTCATTTTCATTAACAAAGTAAACTAAAAATGTGAAGTTTAATTATAGGATTATTCCTGCTCCCCCCCCCCAAAACTATGATACCTGAAGTGAGGCGTTTCCTTGGGCTATGAAAAATAACCCAGACTATCAGAGATTCTGGATCCTATAAAAAAAAAAAAATTAGTGTATATTAAGACTGAAATCCCAATGAGCTAAAAAAAAGTAGCTTGAAACTTGTTCTTTACTCCCAAGCCAGTTTTGTTTTTAAACTGACTCAACTTACCTTTCCGTCGTAACTGGCAGGCATCACATGACTAACTACAGACGGGGCCACTAGCTGAGCCGTCACATCAGCATACGGAGCGGCTTTCAGAGAAGCACGGATGGGCTCTTTGGAAAATGTGAAGCAGCGCCAGGCTAAGGCATTCTGTTCAGAACACAAAAGTCAGGTTCAGCAAAGTCATAGCAGTAGGGTTGTTAGTAGGCTCTTTAGCAGTATAATTTACTTTTACAAGGAAAAATGTACTAAGAATATTAGCACTGCCTGTAATTTCAAATCAATATATTCTATAGGCAGTCTCTAATTCAAGGCCAGTACTCACAGCACTAATAATCAGTCTGATTGGAACAGTAGCATGTGTCCTATTTATTAACTTGAGTGGGAGAGCTTTCCAGCCTTCATAGGTCAGGTCACCAAAATCCAGAACACCTTTCTTCTCTGTTTCTACCTAAGTATGAAGAAAGAACTGAGTGAGAAAAGCAATCTATTAATGAACTATCTTATCTACATGCTTCTTTTAGCCACAGTTAAGAGTCAGCATGATGGATAAATTTATACCTAAGTTTTCCCATTCTATTTTCCATTTTACTCTATCATTATCTATAAAACTAAGAGTTAAAGTTTTCTTTTAAAGTAGGCTATGTATCCAAATATACTACAGAATAAGGCAAAGAGGCTACTGCTATTTTAAAAACACTATTAGATCTTAAGAAGAGACCAACATTTTATAAAACATAAATCTCCTTTTAATTAGTCCTATCATTAGATTAACTCCTTAATTCCTTTCACAATTTCATGAAGATCTTGGTATATTTCAGATTCAGTCTGATTAAAAAAAAAAGTATTTGAAGTGATGTCAACTTAAAATGATAAGACATATCGAAGGTTAAAAATGAGTGTACACGAGGGAGCAGACTGATCTGTCTTCAACATTAGAGAACAACCTAACAAATTTCTGAGCTTGCCAGTTGAGAACAGTAGGCCCCTCGGTTTGGGACCCAACACAGCTTCACAATGCAAAGTAACCACTGATGTTAGCCACCGGTGGCATGACCTGGAAATCTGAAATACTGTGCAGTCATAATTTTTCACATCTGCTAAAAAATGTAAGCTGCTCTTGGGCAAGTCCAAAAGCCCTGCATGATGGAGTGTGCTGACCTGCAGAAAACTAGAGACAGTCTTTCTCAGTGGCTCTTACCAGTATCTGAAGAGGCAAAAATTGAGAATTTTTGGTTGTTACAACTAGGGAAAGGGACAGTAACTAATTTCTAATGGGCAGTGGCCGGGAGGAAAGCTGTGTATCCTACATTGCCCAAGACAGGCCCCTTGTATCAATAGTTTTCAAAGCTGAAAACCTAGACCTAGCAAATGACAAACACAGCAAAGGTGATGGAGTTCTTAAGACTATCTTATCTCCACGTTCATTTCCTTCTCCCTCTCCAACAAAATAAACAGCTGAACTAATTCCCTTCAAAAACATGAACTACGGAAAGTCTCTGAAAGATTCTCCTCAATCCTACCTCTCAAGAAGGCTGCTTTGCCCTTCATTCACCCACCACGCCTCTGGCTTAAACTATAAGTCACTATGTCTTAAGTGATAAATGACAAATTAACCAAGAGCCCTGCATCTCAACAGGTACATCACCTAATTAATTGTCATTATTCCAACATGGGAAGATGAAAGAGAGGAGAAAGAGGAAGAAAGGAACTACTGGAACTTTGATAAGTATGTATACAAGAAAAATCATATAAAATAGCTTAATGTTATACTCTATAATCCTTTTAGTAGGTCTATTCATAGCTCCTATTAAAAACAAAAACAAAAACAAAAAAACAGTAGTTTCAAACCTTGGAATAAGAAAATAGGGGCTTAATGTAGTGCATGCCTTTGATCCCAGAATTAGAGAGGCAGAGGCAGGTGGATATTTAGGCCATCTTGGCCTATGCAGTAAGGGCCTGTATTTAAAAAAAAAAAAAAAAAAAAAAAAAAAAAGGGAGGGAGGGCGGGAAGAAGGGGGGGGCATATACATACATGCTGATATACACTCATAGACACAAAAGTAAATGAATCTAAAGAAATAAATTTTAAGAAACAACTAAGATTTGGCTTGAAACACTGTGACAAATCTGCCCACTAATTCTTCCTTTCTTAAAATATTAGCAAATGAGATCCGTTTAGTTACCTCAATAACAGGGGTTTCAGCAATGGCAGTAAGAGTAACTCTGCTTCCCAGAGCTTCTGCTTGCACTACTGTATCAGCATCTGCTGAAAATGACCAAGAAGCAACACTGAATGTACATCTGAAAATTCCAGAATTGGTGGGAATAAAAAGAATTTTTATCTCTTCTGTGGCATGAGGTCTTATTACAACTTTATTCTTGAAAACTAAGCAGGTTTGTGTTGAAAGATCCACCTGTAAACAGAGAAAGGAAATATGTTAGAAATGGATTTAACTTTCGAGGCTAGTTTCTAGTTTAAGATTCTTTTTCAGTCAAACTATAAAATCTAACCTTCATTACGTGTTAAAGAAAACCTCTTGTAACTCATTAATCGAAAGGTATAATCAGTCCAAAAGCAAAAAGCTTCTTGACAGCTGGTAAAGACTTGTTGGTAAAAGGTAATTAATACACACTTTGAGTTTAACCCTGGAACTCACCTGGTAAAGGAGAACACCAATGCCTACAAGTTGACCTTTGAACTCCACACCTGTACTATGGTATGTATATACCCACCCGAATCTATAAGTGAAAACTAATCCATTCTCACTATATCTACTATATCCACTTCTAGTAGATTTTAAAGTGAACATATTTGCCTGTACCTTTACTCTTCTAAAAAGAACACTCAACACAGAATTCTCAGCTCCAGAAGCCTGTCTAAGATATGATTTCCATTTGTACATGCAGTGTCAAATCTCACCTTCCACCTACAATCCTTTCTGCCAGGTATTTTATCTCATTAAATGATCTGGTAACAGATGAGAAACTAAGGAAAGTAAGAGACAGAACACAGAAGTGATAGTTAATGCTGTTAACTACAAAATCTACCTAGCAGATGGGCATCTGGATGTGCTGGAGGAGATTATCTTCATTTCTTTATGTGAAGTGGGAAGACCCACCCATTGTATGTAGGGGGTGCCATTCCATGTCTGGGATCCTGAACTAATGTGGAAAGAGAGTTGAGTAGCAGCATGCATTCAATGCTCTTTGCTTGCAGATTATGAATATGATACAGCCAGCTGCTTCAAGCTCCAACTGCCCTGAACTGCTGCCATGATAGACCATACCCTGGGACAATAATCTAAAATAAACCCTTTCTCTACTAAGTTGTTCTAGTCAAGAGTATTTTGCCACACAACAGGAAAGAAATTAAGATAGAGATAGCCAGGCGGTGGTGGCGCACGCCTGTAATCCCAGCACTTGGGAGGCAGAGGCAGGCAGATTTCTGAGTTGAGGCCAGCCTGATCTACAAAGTGAGTTCCAGGACAGCCAGGGCTACACAGAGAAACCCTGTCTGGGGGGGGGGGGGGGAATTAAGATAGAGATATTATTTTCCCAGGTAAATAAGGGTAGTGAGAAAAAAAAGGAGAAAAAAAACATGGGCAGTCTGATATACATAGCAAGCTGCAGGCCAGGTAGAGCTACATAGGTAATCTATTTAAAAAAAAAAAAAAAAAGAAAGAAAGAAAAGAAACAAAAACCAAAATGAGGCCAGTAATATGATTCTATGGGTAGAGGCACTTGAGCTCAAGTTCAAGATGTGGCCACTCATCCAAGAGCAGCTGGATGACTGTTAGCAGGAAATAACCACTTTCAGACTAAAACTAAGACCGGCATAATAAAAGGAAATTCACACCAGGTACTGTAAACCAGATAAACTCATTATGAGGGAGGTCCTAAGTCCTCCTGGGAGAACTCACTACTATGTTTAGCTTAACATGGTACCAAACTACATGCTAAATATTCAGGTCTAAACCCAGAGATAAATGCTATCTTCAGCCTTACTCGGGGACGCTTTTCTTTGCAGAGAACAGTGATAAATACAAAGATTCATCAGTCAAGGTGCTCAGAATAAAAGACAGCTGAGTTCTCAGCCCTAAACAGGAAGGGCATTTATACCAACCCCTCTAAGGTTCAGGGAATGTTATAAAAGAGGGAGCAGAAAAAAATCTAACTGGTGGGAAGAAAGGCTGAAAACTACTATGTTCCAGGCATTCCGCTGTAGACTGACCTCACAGCAGCTGCCAGCTGCCTGAACTGGGCCTGCATAAGACTGGCCTACCAAGGCCAACCATGAATTAGGGAGGTCTTCATGGGCTCCTCCTTTCCCCGCTGAACTATTATTGGCTAGCCATAGATTCATTATTTATAGCTGTATACCTACGCATGAGCTCTACACATATCAATGCATAGTTCCAAACCTGAGGTCACACCCCATTCAGCTAACACCAGTGAAACACACACTGTCTTAATCAGGGTTTCTATTCCTGCACAAACATCATGACCAAGAAGCAAGTTGAGGAAGAAAGGATTTATTCAGCTTACACTTCCACACTGCTGTTCATCGCCAAAGGAAGTCAGGACAGGAACTCAAGCAGGTCAGGATGCAGGAGCTGATGCAGAGGCCATGGAGGGATGTTACTTACTGGCTTGCTCAGCTTGCTCTCTTATAGAACCCAGGACTACCAGCCCAAGGATGGCACCACCCACAATGGGCCCCATCTTGATCACTAATTGAGAAAATGCCTTACAGCTGGATCTCAAGGGGGCTCCTTTCTCTATAATAACTTCGGCCTATGTCAAATTGACACACAAAATGAATATAGAAAAGGGACTTGCAAGGGGAAAGAGAATGACAGGTGAGAGGAAGACAAGAGAGGGAAGACAGACAGTGATCAGGGGGGTCATATACATGTAGAACCATGTATCAAAGAATAGTCAAATGCTTCAAAAAGAAACTTTTAAAAGGAGTCTTCCATGCAGAAGACTTAGAATAGTTTAAATGGGTTGAATAAGTTATAAGCTAGTCAGGGAATGAACCAAAGCTATAGCCTAGGCATTTAATAATAAATAATTAGTCTCAGATTTGTCTGAGGAGGAACTGAGAGGAAAAATGAATTAATTTTTTTAACCAAAGCGTCTTGTGGCTCAGAGCACGCTTGCAGCAGACTTGAGTCCAGGCCCCATCACCCACATAACTGCTTAAAGCTGTCTGCTACTCCAGGGCCAAGGGTCTTACACCTTCTTCTATCCTCTGTGGGCACTGCATAGTTTTGGTGCACAGAGAGACAGACAGACAAAGCACTCATATGCATAAAAATAAATAAACCTTAAAAAAAACTTTCAAAAGAAAAATGTAATCACTTAGAAAAAGGACGAAAAGAGGGGTGGCTGTAGGAGTAGTTAGGGAGAGAGGGACCACAATACACAGTCTGTATACAGCATCACCAAAGGACGAAAGCACTGTTATTTTCTAAGGAGAGTAAGAGAAGTCAAGCACATCATTAACATGCAGAGAGAATCTCTTATAAGCAACACCTGTCAATAAAAATGCTGACAGCCAATGAGCTGAGGCAAGAGACAGGAAGTGGGGCACTGGCAAGAAAATAGAGGCTTCTGGGAAAGGGTGAGAGAATAAAAGAAGAAAGTAAACCTGCAGGGGACTGAACTCAGGATAGACAAGAGATTGAGGGAAGGAGTGGGTCAGGACTGAAGGAGTAGTAACTAACCATGCAGAAGACTTAGAATAGTTTAAATGGGTTGAATAAGTTATAAGCTAGTCAGGGAATGAACCAAAGCTATAGCCTAGGCATTTAATAATAAATAATTAGTCTCAGATTTGTCTGAGGAGGAACTGAGAGGAAAAATGAATTAATTTTTTTAACCAAAGTACAACAGTGAAGTCCACTAAGGAAATATAGGAAACTTACCCTCTCACCGTAAAGTACAACAGTGGAGTCCACTAAGGAGATATAGGAAACTTACCTTCTCATCGTAAAGTACAACAGTGGAGTCCATTAAGAAGATATAGGAAACTCACCTTCTCGCCGTTCACGCAGACACTGAGAACTCTGATGCTGACTTGCAGCCAGTGGTCAGTTGGGTTGAGGACACTAAGGTGGGTCTGTGATGCAATACCTACACAGCAAGCATGAGGAAACCTCAGCTCCTCAGGAACTCTGGCATTCCCTGCAGGACAGCAAGTCAAAATGCAAGTTACACTCAACATCTGACTAAAAGCACCAGTGGTTAAAAGGAAACGATTACATACGATTGCCTGATTATGCCCAAGAGCTATAGAATAAATGCCCCAAGTGTAAGAATCCTTGACATAAAAGGTATCAGTGGAAGCTACTAACAACTTCTATGTCTTGTGTATAGCGCTGGGAAAAACAACACAAGTAAAACTAACAACATCGAATTTACAGAGACAGAACCTTGTTGCTGCCGTCAGGCTCTTTTCCCCCCCAAGTCATAAGCCGCTGGCAGGTGAGGAGGCTCTGCTTCCGGGTGTGCCTGGCTACAGTCTCCACAGCACTGTCTTCAGCCCTGTCCCTGTCCTCTCACTCAGGTGGGTGTATGGACAATCCCCAGCTCCACAGAGCCAATGTCTGTGTCATCAGGAGAGGAGGCTGTGCATGGGAGCAGAGTCCTGCTCCTCACTACCATTGTGTCACCCGCATGAAGAACCAGTGGAAGCTAACTCATTCTGGGAAATGATCCTAAAGAGGACATTTCCTAGTTAGGAGAATAGCAAAATCCAGTACAGAGGGAAAAAAAAAACCATCGGGACAAGACCTAGGAAACTACCAGCATATCATTTACTGCTGTTCTTAGCCAAAGTCAGTAATCCCTTCATAGAAACATTCTGAAGCTCTCAATATAAGACAAAGGAAGAGCTTATAAGAAATAAACTAGGGGCTGGAGATGCTTCAGCAATTAAAAGCACTGACTGCTCTTCCGAAGGTCCTGAGTTCAAATCCCAGCAAACACATGGTGGCTCACAACCATCTGTAATAAGACCTGACATCCTCTTCTGGAGTGTCTGAAGACAGCTACAGTGTACTCACATATAATAAGTAAATAAATCTTGAAAGAGGGAAGGAAGGAAGGAAGGAAGGAAGGAAGGAAGGAAGGAAGGAAGGAAGGAAGGGCGAGCCCAAAATAAACTGTGTGATGCATGCCTATAATCCCATCACTTGGGAGGTGGAGACACGAAGATCAAAAGCTCAAGGTCATTTTCCCTGCATAGTAAGTGTGAGGCCAATCTGAAAAAGGAAAAAATAAATAACCAAAAGAGGGGACTGGAGAGCTGGCTCAGCAGTTAACAGAACTTGCTGCTCAATAATGAGGACCTAAGTTCAAATCCTAGCACCCACAGCAGGCAGCTCACAACCACTTGCAACTCCAGCTCTAAGAAATCCAATATCCTCTTTTAGCCTCTGTGGGCACTTGCACATGTATGTGTATGCATACACTCATAAAGACACACATACATAAATAAATCTTAAAGATTAAAAAAATTAAAGAAATTAATTCCAACCAACATTTCTTTCAAACAAACTAGCTTTGTGGACCCATTTGAAAAAATTCAACTTTTAAGTAGTAACAAGCAATACTGGAGAAGAAAACATATCTTACCAAATCCAGACATCATCCCTGAGTCCCATGGTTCAGTTTCACAGTTTGTACCAACAGACTGCACAGGAAATGGCTTTGCTGTACTAAGCAAGTTCTGGTGTGCAGCAGTAGAACACAGGTTATAAAGAGAAGAGGGAGCCATCAATCCAGAGGCAACATTTGGTCCTAAATACACCCCAGAAGCCACATGCTCTGGTGCAACAGGAGGATAAGGAGAATACCCTGAAATCCCACAGACCTGCATGCCTGCATGGCACTGTGACAAGGTGGCATTCCCAGATGAAGAGACTGGCCCCAAATACTGTGGAACCCCAGGAGCTGTGTATAGAGAATGTCCAGTCCAGAGGGCAGGACACACAACAGGCTGATTCTGCACCTTAGCAGCAGAAGCATGAGCTGAAATGTGGGGTACAGGATTATGCTGGTTTCCAGAGGTGCCCACATTACGAATCTGGCTGCTAGATTCGCTGCTGGCAGTTGACAGACAAGTAGATGTTAATCTTTGACCTTGATCCACAGTCTTCTGGCTCAATACAGGAAGGTTTGGTATGGCTGGCCCAGACCGGTGGTTTAGTCCTGGCTTGTTCAGGAGAGTTTGGCCAATCAGACCCTGCTCACTGGAGCCAGATGTTGAATCCTTCTTACCAGCTTCCAAGGGTTCCCCACTTTTGGAAGAAATATTCTGAGTGGATGTAAAGTTAGGTTCTCCATCTTCAAATCCGTTCCTCAGAGGAGTTTCTGTCATGTTTCCTAAACCAGACTTACTCTGGATAACACATGGCACTGATACTTTTTCTGCATTCTGACCCGGAATTTTGTCTCCTAGGCTCTCCACAGCTTGTCCCTCTGGTGGAACAGGACTGGCTCCAACGATTGTGGTACTCAGCTCACTGGTGAGATCACTCTGAATGTGACAAAGTTTGTTTCTTTAATAATCCACAAATTAGACAAAATGTAACAGATTCAAACAATACTGGTATAAATCTCTATGTGAAATCTACATGGTTTCCTGAAATACAGAGTGCATGAAGAAAAATATCTGCAAATATAAAGTGCAGGCTTACACAAGTGAACTGCATCTATTGTTCTATAAAAAGTCTTACAGCAGGAAGGAAATGAAAGCTACACACCAATTACATCTAAAACACTGCCCTAAGAACCGAAGTCATCTAACATTATTCAGATTAGGGTTTCTTTGTTAAGTTTATAAAAATAACAAAGTAAATTATTCAGTAAATAAAGGGGAAGGGGAAGACAAGCTACCGATCAATATGGGCAGGAGGTTGGAATGAGTACCAAGCCAGCACCCAAGCCCTCCCAGACCCATCATCTGTTCACTCTGGAAATATGCTTCAAGAGTTAAAGATGCTGGGCACTTGAGAGGCAGAGGCAGGTGGATTTCTGAGTTCGAGGCCAGCCTGGTCTACAGAGTGAGTTCCAGGACAGTCAGGGCTACACAAAGAAACCCTGTCTTGAAAGGAAAAAAGAGTTGAAGATACTAATTTTTGCGAATACTGCGCCTTTTCTAATTTATAAACTACAGAATGGTTATTTTTATTTCCTCATAATATACACCTGAGGAATAAGAGCTATAGATCTGCAAAGGGAACAGTCTAAAACAAACCCCCAGGGGCACATCTAACCCTCACTTATTATTTTTGGTTGCACTGGAAGTTACTCTCAAGCCAAAGCTTTAAAAGCAAAGACATAGAGGGGCTGGCGAGATGGCTCAGCGGTTAAGAGCACTGACTGCTCTTCTGAAGGTCCTGAGTTCAAATCCCAGCAACCACATGGTGGCTCACAACCATCCGTAATGAGATCGGACACCCTCTTCTAGAGTGTCTGAAGACAGCTACAGTGTACTTACATGCAATAAATAAATAAATCTTTAAAAAAAAAAAAAGCAAAGACATAAAGAGTCCAGATTATTGGTCAATTGCTAATTGTAACAAAAAAAAATGTCCTCATGTATTAAATTACTAGGTGATAAGCACTGACTTCACAAAAATGAAGAAAATAGGATTAGAACGGACTAGTAATCCAAAAAAGTAACAGAGAGGCCCCATCATTCAGCAGTAAAACACTGTGCTGAGAAAAGAGATTCAGGGGACAGGGACAGGAATGAATTATTTTAAACTAAAGATATATATCAAAAGCTTATGGAACCCCACTGCTTTGTAAGCTAATTAAAAATTAAGTTTATTTTAAAAGGAGTTTGAGGGGTGGTACCCTGCATGGGCGAACAATGCTTCCTCCAGAAGATATGGGTTTGAAAACTCCAGTGCCAGGTTAGAATACTTTCCTATGGTCAGGGAGATCCTAATGATTCCCCAAACAACACTGCTACTGCCACTGCTTTGGCTGCTCACCCTAACGAGACGATAAGAACCTATTACTGAAGACATAACACACTTTGGTGGCAAAGCATAGGGGAATCAAGGAATCAAGACCTGACCCAGGAACTTCCTCCCTGATGGCTAGTCTTCATCAAAAGCTGCTATGCCAATCACAGGAGAAAAGTCATAAATGGGCTTACACAGTGGGGATCCTATCTGCTACAATACTGATCTGCCAAGACAGAAGAACTCATTGGGGCAATAGTGGCTTAACAGTCATTGAGGTAACCAAATGCTTTTTAACTGAATTTGAGGGCTGCTCCAAGGGAAGGAAGTCATACCTGATATTGAAATCCTGCTCAAAAGCCCATGGCTAGGGAGGTCATAGGTCCGAAGGAACTAACTACTAGTGTTTTGCTAAAAGGATATGTTGTCAAAGTTTCCTCCTAAATATTTATGTTTATATCTGTAGATCAATGCTGCTCTCAACCTTGGTCAAAGATACTTCTTTTGAAGTGGGCAGGAGCGAATGTAGAGACATAAGTACAAATACACACACACATTAGTTCACTCTAAAGATACAGAACAGCAACACAGAAATTAAACAGACCAGAATTCCAATCTGAGTCAAGCCTCACAAATACTTCTGGTATCAAAGCCTTATTAAAGAAACAGTCCGAGTGCCACCCACCTTGTGGCCCTCTGAGCTCTCAGCAGCAGCTGTGACAGGAAAGGTATACTCCTGTTCAGACACGTAAGTCAGCCTGCTCACGTCAGCATGGGGGCACGCCAGCTGAGACACCTCACTCTCTAAGCGGGGCCTCTGGTGATAAGCTGAATCAAGAGATTCCAGAACACATCTGAAAGAAAAGTACAAGCATGGTGTAGGATTTTATATAAGCATATGACCACTCCTGTCTATCTAAAGCTTGAGGAAACTGAACCACAAACTTACTATCTTTAATTAGAATGATCAGTTATATTCCTGCTATTGACCTACCTGGTAAGCAACCATTAAAGAAAAGGTTGTCTCATTTTCAATAGTAAAACCATACACAGACATGTAACAATTAGTTATTCATTCAATAAAAAATTATTTAGTACCTGAAAAACAGTTAATAAAACTATTTTTAAAAAAAGTCCCGCCGGGCAGTGGTGGCGCGCGCCTGTAATCCCAGCACTTGGGAGGCAGAGGCAGGCGGATTTCTGACTTCGAGGCCAGCCTGGTCTACAGAGTGAGTTCCAGGACAGCCAGGGCTACATAGAGAAACCCTGTCTCAAAAAAACCAAAAAAAAAAAAAAAGTCCCTATCCTCAAAGAGCAAAACCAACACAGAAAATGGCATAGGTAAGGCAATAAAATATAAAAACAGATAAAGCGAACAACTTTTGTTTGAACAATTAAGCACACCTAAAAAAAGCTCCTTGACTCAGATATTCTGTACTTGAGAAATTCATCCAGAAAGAAAAACCAATTAATGACAAATATAAAACACTTCATAAAAGGTATTCTTTTGATAATAAAGTGGGAAGTTTAAATGCTGTGCAAGATAAACTGAGGCATGGCACAAGCATGCAACTAAACACCCTTAACTACCAAAACCATCCTGGGAGGCCTGAAGCTATATTAGCTCAATGGCTATAGCAGAATGCTTGTTCTCATTGCTGTCATATAATAGAAACAAAAACCCTAAACCATGGTGCTGAATACTGTCCTCTGGCTCAGAAAGATGCTCACAATAAATTAAGTTAAAAAAAAATTCCACGGATGAAGGCTAAGGATGTGACACAATGGCAGATCATGCTGTAATCCCAGCACTTGGGAGGCAGAGGCAGGCGGATTTCTGAGTTCGAGGCCAGCCTGGTCTACAGAGTGAGTTCCAGGAGAAGCAGGACTACACAGAGAAACCCTGTCTCGAAAATCCACACACACACACACACACACACACACACACACAAAAAAAAAAAAAAAAAAAAAAAAAAAAAAAAAGAAGCAAAATGATAAAAGCAGCCTTTGTTATGAAACCCACATCTATTTAACACACACACAGGCATGCACAAGCACACTGGTGTTGCTTCTAGCTTATTCTGTTCTTCATCGGGCACAACAGAGCCTCCAGCCCAGATCTGGGAAAAAAGAAGAAAGCCGAGCTCAGCTGGCTCGGCAGGTGAAGGTGCTGCTGCCAAACCCGCAGACCTGAGTTTGATTCCCCCAGGATTCACATAGTAGGAGGAGAAAACCAACTTCTACAGATTGTCCTCTGACCTCTACATACACTTTGAGGCATATGCACCTTCATGAAACGTGAGAACAACCACCACATACCCACAGAGAAGTGTAATTTAAAAATTTTTTAATTTATTCCACAAATGTATCATATCATGAGAATTCCCTCCTAAGGGCAGAAGGAAATGAAGCAGGAAAATATTTTTCAGAAATAATGCCTGAATTCACAAGGGAAAAAATAAAGACAGCTTAAGAAAGTTAAAAGATAGCTTTGAAATTTCAGTAGCTACTCAAATTTGCTCATTTATTAGTATCTTTCAACAGAGAAAACATTTGATCAATCTCTTATGAAGCCACAGAAGAGAACAATTACAGAATTAAAACTTAAAGGAAAAATTTTCATCTCAATGTTATTAAAACAGTAAGACATGGCACTGCAAAGACCCGATCGCCCAGAGGTTAAGAGCACTGGCTGTTCTTGCAGCCAGTGGTCCAGTTCCCAGCACCCACATGGCAGCTCACGAGCGCCTAGATGTCACAGGGCATCTGACAACTTCTGCCTCCTCAGTCACCAGGCACACACGTGCTATACTTACATATATGTGATCAAAATACTCATACACATGAAGTAAAATATCTTTAAAAGATAATAAAACACTTGAGCTGGACATGATGACACACACCTTTAATCCCAGCACTGGGGAGGCAGAGGTGGACAGATCTCTGAGTTAGGGGTCAGCCTGATTCTCAGAGGAAGTCAGGGCACAGAGAAACCTTGTCTCAGAAAAACAAATAAAAAACAAAAATAAGATAGTTAAAACACAATGATTCACTAAACCATACTAGAAAAATGGAATAAACCATGAAAGTCCCTGTTGTATTTAGCATTAAACTGTCAACTTGACACAGTCTAGAATCGCCTAAAAAAAAAAAGTTTTACTTATCTTTATCAAGCTGGTATGTGGGCATGTCAGTGAGGAATTGCCTTCACTGTCTTTCGGTGGCACCATCCCTAGGCATAGACTGTACAACAAGGCTAGCTAAGCATGACTGCTGCAGTCAGAGATTTGGAAGCAAGCAGCATTCACCAGTTCCTGCCTTGAGTTACTGCCCTGACTTCCCGCAATGACGGACTGTAACCTGGCAGTGCAAGGTGGAATAAACTTTTTCTTCTCTGGGAAAATGGCTCAGTGGGTAAAGTGCTTGAAGGCAATCATAAGGACCTGAGTTTGAATCCCCAGCACCCATGTAAAGAAATACAACAATAAAAACAAAGAAAACACCCACCAGGTGTGAGAGGTATGTCTCAGCAGTGCTAGTATGGAGAATGGACAGGAGGAACCCAAGGAGCCTGCTGCCCAAAGCTTACTGGCTTCAACAGACAAACAGAGCTGCGCGCCCTGTCAAAGACCCTTTCTCAGTATAAACTAAGGTGGGGAAACAACTGAAGTAAAGAAACTCAAAGGATTTTAGGTATGACCTTTAATAAAGGAACCTAAAAATGGGAGAGTTTTTCTTCTTTTTGATTTTTTTATAATTTAATTTTGCTATACAGAGTATAAATTTTTTAAATTAATAATTAAGTAGGGGTTAATCTAATCAAACACATTATATGCCTATATGAAATTTTCACATAATAGAAATAAAATAAATAAAAATAAGGTTGTGGCAAGCACTTACCCTGAGAAGTTTCCAGAAGTTTCACTGGGAGAAGAATGACTGAGTGGTGACGTAGATAGTCTGAAGCTCTCCTCGTCTTGAAAGCCAGATCTATCACTCTCAGGAGAGGCAGTTTTCAAATCTATGAGGAAGGTGTATTCTCCAGTAAGAACAGAAAAGACCACCAAACAACAATCCTGCACATTTGCAGTGTGATCAGCCGCTGTACTTACCAACACTTTTACGTAAGACTATGTGACCGTCCTCAAAGGTGACGTGCTTGTCACTGCTGCTTGTCTCACAGACACACTCTTTCTTCCTTCCAAGTTCTCGGTTATCTTGTATTTCTTCACACTGTTCTACAATCCTAAAGGAAGGTACTGTGGGGTTCCTTAGTGATGAGTCACTCCCGGGTGCTACAGTGGAAACCGAGGCAGCTTTCTCACTGTTCGGCCTATCCAATAATTCATCAACAAAGTGTGACATCCTCCGCATGGCTGTATTTCTAGTCTCTCTCATGTTTGTGAGAATTGACTCTGAAGAGGTTACTGTTCTAAGTGATTCTTGAGGATCACTCTCTATATTTTCACCACAGAGAGGAGCTTCTGCATCTTTTTCTGCTTCCCTTGTATTAGTAGCACAAACATTCACCATACTCATGTCCTGAACAGTCTGCTGTTCGGGTAAACATAAATCCCACATGTCAGATGTGCCTGCTATTGCAAAGGGCTCTCGTGTACCTTCACAGCTACTAAGTTCTGTTTTTGTAAGGTATTTCTCCATATCAAATGCATTGGATCTGTTACTTTTTTCTAACTCATTAAGTAAGAAATGAGAGATGATCGAACGGTCCTCTTGTGTCTCATCACCCTGGAAAGTCTTGCCTCTTCCTTTATTTGTAAGTGCCTTCATCATGGCAACAAGCTGGGCAGGATCAGTACTCACTGACACATCTGCAATGGCTGAAGTAATGGTGCTTATTCTAAGGACAGAATCTCCACCACCAGATAGTGTGTTTTTATATTCCTGAAGCTTGTTATTACTGCAGAAAGTATCCTAGAAGTAAGAAACTTTTATTAAATTAACTCACTCTACATACAAGGGCATGTACAGATTAGTTCAGTCTTTATTTACTGTAGTCTTCTCTTATCCAAGGGCTATGTTCCAAGGTAGCATGCCAAGCTATATATTTATGCCTATCCCTAGGCAATATACAAGCCTATGATAAAACTTAATTTATAAATTAGGCGCAGGAAGACATAATGGGAACCACAGATATAAAACTGAGATGGGCCCAAGAGCAAAAACTATAAACTACTATCCATGGTAGACACATACCAAAACATGTACCTCTGGTGACAACAGGATAGGTAATGCTAACTTCCTGCTGACTGGAACCCAACAGCTTGTGTAAAAGCATCCCATTTGCTCAGTGTGCTGGCACACGTCTACAGTATCAGCACTTGGGACGTGTAGGCAGGAGGTCAGTTCAGTCATCCTCATCTACACAATGACTTCAAGGCCAATCTGGGTTACATGAGAGACTGTCTCAAACAAACAAGCAAATAGCAAGGGAGGGAAAGAGGGAGGGAGGGAGAGAGGGAGGGAGGGAGGGAAGGAGGGAGAGAGAGAGGAAGGAAGGAAGGAAAGAAGGAAGGAAGGAAGGAAGGAAGGAAGGAAGGAAAGAAGGAAAGAAGGAAAGAAGGAAAGAAGGAAGGAAGGAAGGACAAAGTGGGAGGAAGAAAGTTTTATTAAACATTATTTAACCAAGGAGACAGGGTATAATTTCTTGGATAACTGTTAATATAATATAGAAAAAAATGTATGGAATTGATAGAAAAAAACAAACTCATATAACATACAATCCAAAAGAATATCGAGAGAGAGAGAAAGAGAGAGAGAGAGAGAGAGAGAGAGAGAGAGAAAGCAAACTCAGAGGAAACAAGCAACAGATAGAATTCAAACAGATTCACAGACTGATTCCACTAAGAAATTTTCTTTAGATTCCACTAAAGAAAAGTACAAAGGCTGTGAAACTGATTTTTTTTTTTTATCTTTTTCTCTGTTCTTAAATGAAAAACATTCAAAATAAGAATAAGGGAAAATTAAAAGTAAAGGGCTGGCAAAACAGCTCAGTGGGTAAAGACAGTTACTGCTAAGCCTGAGACCTGAATTAAATACCTGGAGACTCAGATGGCTCATGGCAGGAGAGAACTCACTCCTGAAAGTTGCCCTCTGACCTTCACACAGTCTCTGAGAAACATGCATATGAACACAAATAAACATTATGTTTGACTATAAAAAATTATGGGTAAAACACAGCATGACAAGCCTAAGGGGAAAAGTTTGTATTTATATAGTTGATAACCTCAGGAGTAAAAAAACAACAGGAACAGAGGGAGATTCGTAGAATACAATGTTAAATGAAAGCCCCACGCTTCTGCCCAGCACCCACTCCTCCTCCTTCCATGTATCCAGTAAAGCACGACTCTTAAACTTGAATAGTTAACCAAATATATTTATGTATAAGAAACTTCTGGGGCTGGAGAGATGGCTCAGCAGTTAAGAGCACTGACTGTTCTTCCAAAGGTCCTGAGTTCAAATCCCAGCAACCACATGGTGGCTTACAACCATCTGTAATGAGATCTGACACCCTCTTCTGGTGTGTCTGAAGGCAGCTACAATGTACTTACATATAATAATAAATAAATCTTTAAAAAAAAAACACCCCAATTTCATAATGCCAACTTACAATGATAAAGTATTATCCCAATATTTCTAACCTTTCCAAAACACCAGAAATAAGTCTGAAGCCATCAGTCTCCTCCTCTGCTCCACCTGTCCAGTCCACCCAGCCTCTCTCCGCCCCTTACTTCTCTTAGCTCCTCCTCCTTTCTCCCCTCCAATCACTGGCCTCTCACTGCCTCAATGTGAATGGATAAATGTTCTATCTTGCAACACAGAATGGTAAAAAGTTGACTAGGCAGACAACTTTGATTTGTATGAACCTAAACTATAGCCTTAAAAGATTTAAAGTAAAAACTGACTGAAAATGAAAACCAGATAAACACATAGTCATAGTGGATGATGTCAAACTCTAAATAACTAAAGGAATAGCACAATAATTTTAAGATACAATCAACTATCATTCTTATTTAGCATTAATGAAACAATGAAAAAGGCCAACAGTTATAGAACAGGTATCTCCTTCAAGTGAACAAAAAGAATTTTCAAAGACCAAACAAATCCAGATGTACTGAAGATGTCTTAATAAAATAAATGACTAAGAGCAAAAATCTTGAACACACAACAACCAACATAAAACCAATTACTTTAAAATCTGGAAAATTGGACTGGAAAGATGGCTTGGTGGATAAGAGCATGAACTATCTGACAAACCACCTGAGTTCAGTTCCCACAGACATGTCGAGTGGTTAAAAAAAAAAAAAAAAGCACATGGTTGTTGATGGGTTAGTTCTTTAGTATATTAAAACTGTATGAAAACTATTTTAGTAGATGCCAAGGCAACAATAGTAGATATCAAAGCAACAATATTTATGAGTAATGTAACACAGACAAAAACGATTATCTTGCATGTGATTTTTAAGATTTTTTTTTTTTATGTGTATGAGTACACTGTAGCTGTACAGATGGTTGCGAGTCACCATATGGTTGTTGGGATTTGAACTCAGGACTGTCAGAAGAGCAGTCAGTACTCTTAATGGCTGAGCCATCTCTTCAGCCCCACATATGTGATTTATTAAAAAGTCAACACATTGGTGAAATAGAGAAAGCATGAACTAATTAAATAAACAATAGTAGATACTATTGAGTGAAAAGGCTGGGGCTGGAGAGATGAGTCGCAGTTAAGAGCACTGGCTACTCTTTCAAAAGACCCAGGTTCAATTCCTAGCACCCACATGGCAGCTCACACCTATCTGCATCTCCAGTTCCAGGAAATCTGACACCCTCACACCAATGCTCATAAAATAAAATTAAAGAAGAAATTTAAAAATAAAAAATAGTGAAAAGCTAATAAGCCAGGCATAGTGGCTCGCATGTTGACATCCCAGCATTAGGGAGGCTGAGATAGGATGACTTAGAGAAGTTCAAGTCCCGCCTGGACAACATAGTCCATTTAAGTCTAACTAGAGCCATACAGTAGACCCCAACTTTAATTAAAAATGGGGGATAAGTCACAGAATGCAAGAAAATAGGCAAAGCTTTCACGACTGGCCAAAGGATCCTACCAAAAGATACAAAGAAATTCAAGAAATGGAACTTCACAAAACAAACTACCTAAAGGCCAAAAAAGTTATAAAAGTACTTAATTTCATTAGCAATCAGAGGAATACAAATTAAAACAAAGAAGTCCCACTACAGAGCTACTCAAATAGTTAGTAATACCACTTCTGTGAGAAGTCATATGAAAAACAAATTATTACCGACCACTGGGAGACAACTATATTGGTGTAGCTACTACAAAAACTATGCCAAAGGAACCTCAGTCAAAGTCACAACCTTATTTGTGAACCATCAGTTGCACTCCACAGAGATACACACAGAACAGGGATGGTAGAGTGGGTCAGCCAACAAGGCAAAGACACATCAAATAGCCCAAACATTCACTGGCACTCATATAACAGAACACAACATACTACGGAAAGTGACTGTTTATACATTCCTTTACCAAGTAAAACCTAAAGCAATCAGCCAAAGAAAAAGAATATATGCTGCATATCTTTTATACAAAGTTAAAAACAGACAGGCAAGAATTATAGTATTTAAGACTACAACTAGTATTACTAGTTATTACTAGTGCACTAGCAATAAGTACTGTTAAGAATAATTTTCTTAAAAAGAATTTTTTTTTGTTTTTTGTTTTGTTTTATTTTTTCGAGACAGGGTTTCTCTGTGTAGCCCTGGCTGTCCTAGAACTCACTCTGTAGACCAGGCTGGCCTCAAAAATCCACCTGCCTCTGCCTCCCAAGTACTGGGATTAAAGGCATGCGCCACCACTGAATTCTAAACTATTGACAAGATTTTCCATTCTTTTTTCATTCTTTTTTCCCTTTTCATGATTCTAGAGGTGAACACTGACAGTCTGTCTACTAGCCAAGTCAAGAGGGACATGCCTCAGTGTGCTTTTTCTTCATCTGAGACACAAACTGTGATAATGCATTCACTCTAAGTCTATTTTATACATTCTTCTATATGTACATTATAAATTATTTTTTAAATGTTTTTCATTTAAAGGACAGTGTAATAAAACTGAAGCCAGAAAAATACAGGCATACATTTTTCACAGATGACCTTGGTCCATCCTATTTGAAAACCATAGCAAGATAATCTAAGCCGCCCTCAGGGAGCCTGAGCTACCTCTGTCTGGCCTCTGCTGGCTGTTAGAGTCGTGTCTTCATCCACCTGGGGAGTTCTCTGCAGTTCTTCAGCCTCAAGTGTAACCGACCCTTCACTTAGCTGTGCCTGGGACTGTTGATTCAAGTCTCCTATAGGAAATAAGCAATATTCAACTTAAAGGCATGTATCACCCCTTGAAAACAATTTGATATGAAAGTACCAGTCAGAATGATTAAATGGCAAGGAAAAAAAATATCTTTGTACTGTAAACATTAAGCTGTCCTCAGTAAGAATGCTTAAATGACAGACATTTGGACAAAGGACAGACTCTGAAGGAAGTCTGTGGATTTTTATCTCCCTTAAATTTATATAAGCTAATTTAATATATTTCGGCTTCAAAAATTGATTTCAAAATTGTATACTTCTTCAGAATAACAAAAACTGAACTACACCCAGGCTTTTTATCCTTCATCCTGTCTTGGGACACAGGCACACCCTGGGGGTGTAGAGATGGTTTAGAGGTTAAAAAAGCACTGGCAGGCCGGGCGGTGGTGACGCACGCCTGTAATCCCAACACTTGGGAGGCAGAGGCAGGCAGATTTCTGAGTTGAGGCCAGCCTGGTCTACAGAGTGAGTTCCAGGACAGCCAGGGCTACACAGAGAAACCCAGTCTCGAAAAAAACAAAAACAAACAAAAAACAAACAAAGAAACAAACAAACAAACAAAAAGCACTGGCAGTTCTTCCAGAGAACCTGGATTAAATCCTCAGCAACCACACAGCAGCTCCCCAGGCACTATGTAGGTATGAACATGGTACACAGATACACAGATAGACAAAATACCCGAATACATACAATAAAATAATTTTTAAAAAAAGGATGGAGCATGTTATTCAACTTCATAATCATGCAGCAAAAGATATTAGATTAGCAAAAAGGAACAATTCAATAACTTAGCTAATGAAAAAAAGTCTAACTTAAAATATTTTCTATTAGCTGAGAGTGGTAGCACAAACCTTTAGGATCTCTGAGTGCAAGCCAGCCTGGTCTACAGAGTGAGTCCAGGTGAGCCAGGGATACACAGAGAAACCCTGTCTCAAAAAAGAAAAAATTCTATAGATATTTCAGGAATGTTATATGTAGTCTAAATTTCAAAGCATCTCTAATTTCTATTATTCCTTAACAGTAATAATTTAATAAGCCAAATTTAACCAGGTCATTTTAAATTATTCACATTTACTATAGTAGTTTATACAAAAAGTTAGGTGGATTTTATCTCTCTACTTTCAGCTGAAAAGGAAATGTGAAAATATTTAAAAAAAAAAAAAAAAAAAAAAAAAAAAAAAAAGCTGGGCGTGGTGGCGCACGCCTGTAATCCTAGCACTTAGGAGACAGGGGCAGGCGGATTTCTGAGTTCGGGCCAGCCTGGTCTACAGAGTGAATTCCAGGACAGCCAGGGCTACACAGAGAAACCCTGTCTCGGAAAAAAAAAAAAAAATCAAATCTACAACCCATGTGGAAATCTTATAAAGCAACGTATACATCTTCACCCAGAGAATATGATCACACAATTACAAGACAAAAGTTCCTTGCATCTTTTATTTAATCCACTACCTGAAGAGAAATCATGGTGAAGATGAGTTACTTCTTTTTCCGAATTACTTCTTGACACATCAGATTTTATTAATGCAACAGGTTCTCTCTCCTCGGGTGATCTAATAAAATAACCAAATGATGGCTGCAAAAATAATTAAACACAAATTAATTTTCCTTAATTTCCAACCACTTTGAAAAGCTCTAGATGACTTTATCTACTACTACTAAAACATCCAAATGACTTCATTCTTTCCATTTAACTTCAGACAAAACCTTTTGTTTCTTCAGTCACAGCTATCATTTAATCACTGTAACTGATGTTAAGTAAGCCTTCCTAAAAAGTCAAAAACAAATCAGAAGTGGCACTTCCGTCAGTCCTTCAATAACTGTGATGAAAACTCTCTGTTTATTGGCACTGCTCTGAATGGGGGCTGGGAAAACATTGTAGAACTTAAATAATGGGTATCTTGCTCTATAGATTGATCTAAAGAAAACATGCACTGAAAGTAAGCATACTCCCATTGACTTACTTTCTTTTTTGGGGGGAGGGGGTAGTTTTTTTGAGACAGGGTTTCTCTGTGTAGCCCTGGCTGTCCTGGAACTCACTTTGTAGACCAGGCTGCCCCTGAAGTCAGAAACCCGCCTGCCTCTGCCTCCCAAGTGCTGGGATCAAAGGCGTGCACCACCACGCCCGGCTCCCATTAACTTTCATTAAGTTTCGGAAAGATCTAGGCTCAAGGAGCTTACTAAAGAGAACTGAATTTGCACTTTTCTTACATGACTTTCATATTGAAGATCTAAAATATGACTTAAGATTCTAGTTGATATTCATTTGGAAGTTTCTTCCCTGGATCCATCCAGTAAGCTGAATATATGAAAGTTCACAAATACCAAAACAAAAACTGAGCCAGACCTCTTTTCCGAAGCTCTGATGCTATTATGTTCATCTATTTAGGAAGGAGTTCAGAAAGCCATGCACGGTGGCACATGCTTGTAATCCCAGCATTCACTTAGGAAGCAAAGATAACCCTATGACTTCAAGGCCAGCTTGCTCTACACTTTCAGGTTAGCCAAAGCTAGCTACATCTCCTATATTAAAAAAGAAAGAAAAGAAAAAGGGAAAGAAAAAAAAAAAAAGAGTTCAGAGCCAAGTATAATGGCACACAACTACAACTGAACAAAGAGTAAGAGAGACAAGAAAACTACAAGTTCAAGGCCAGCCTGGGCTACACAGTAAGACACTATCTTAAAAACAAGACAATAGGAAAGGAATGGTTATTTTTCCATTTCTTTCATAGTCTCGAAAGCCCCAGTCAATCCACCTCTTTCAAGCATTTCATGTTTTAGTTCACTATATGGATCAGATGGTTCAAAAGCATGTTCTCATGGTAGGTTCTGAGGGGCTGGAGAGACGGCTCGACAGTTACCGAGTATACTGTACTCGCAGGACCCAGGCTTGGTTCCCAGCTCACAGCTGCCTGTAACCCTAGCCCCAGGGGCTAACACCCCTTTCTGGTCCCTATAGGCACTATATGGATGTGCACAAATCCATACACACAGACACATGCATATACACCTAATTTTTTAAATTAATTTAGGTACTGGAGAGATGGCTCTAACAGTTAAAAGAACGGACTGACTGCTCTTCCAGAGGACTCAGGTTCAATTTCCAGCACCCTACATGACAGCTCTGCTTACAAGTTCATGTAACTTCAACTCCAGAGGATCTAACTCTCCTCTGACTTCCATGAGCACCATGAAAATGCACTGTGCACATACCTATATAAAGCAAAATATTCATAAATGTAAAATAAATAAATCTTTAAAATGCTTTATGTTCTATTCAAGTTTAAGAAGCTGATTTCATTATATTGTGCCATAGTCTGGATGTGGAATGGGCCAAGGCCTATGTCCTAAGGATCTGGTGGCATCCTGGAAGGTGGTGGAACTTTAGGAGGTGGTTCCTAATAGAAGGAGGCTGTATCACTGAGTGCATGCCCTTCCAGGGGACATGAGGACGCCAGTCACTTCCTTCCTTGCTTCTCTCTCTCCCCTCTGCGCTCTGTGCTCTGCTATCTCTTTCCCTTTCCTCTCACCTGCCTGACCCCACGCTCCCTCCTAGCTGCCATGAGGTAGTTCCCTCTGCCACACTCCTGCTATGGTGTAAAGTGCTGACACAGGCGCAAAACAATAAAGTCAAACCACCATGGAGTAAAAACGTAACTCAAAATAATCCCTACTTTCCTTCAAATGAATCATAGCCATTGTACTACCATCTTACTAGGAAGCTAACACATGCTCTTAGTGAATTCAGCTTTAATAACACTCTGCAATATAAATTTAACAAATGATGTTGCAACTCAAATTCCCTATGGAGAATAAATCTTGAATCCTTGCACTCTCATGTTTCAATAGGTCATACTTGTCCCCAGCCTTCACCGCCTCTCTTCCCACTGACTAAGCTCTACCGTCTGTCCTCCTCTGTGTTTTACTGACTTTCATCATGCAGGCTCCTGGCAAAGGAAATGGCAATGTGGAACTGAACTTAAGCAACATGACCTAATAGTTCTCTGACTCCAAGTCCTTCCTGGAAGCTCAACTGAGATACCGCCAATCCCCTACCCACTCGCCTTCGCCCTGGCCCCTCATTAGTTCTCCCTGCCTTTGATGAGCCACTCCGACACCTGTCTCCGGGCCTCACACACACAGCTCCCTTTACCAGGACCCTGTTCTCTGGATCTCTGGAAGGCTGCCTCTTTACTCCATGTCATCCCCTCAGACAAGATTCTAAACAGCAGAGTGAAGCAGCTCTCTGCTCAGTCACTCCTTATAATGCTTACCACTACACGAACTGCTTGCATTTTAAAAAGCTGTATAACTATCACTTTTTTTAAATCAAAACATTCCAACATTTTAAAACCACATGGATGCAATAAACGAATCCTAGAATTCTTCCTACCAATCGACCATAAGTTACTCAGTGCATCCCTGGGTTAACTACTGTATATGTAGCAACAGGTTTCAATCTTACAAAATCCCACAAAGAACACTACACTTTTGAAATGGAGAGATTAAGGCACAGAAGACAAACTGTTCAGTGTCACAAAGCTAGTTAAAAAGCGGAGCCAGAACTGAAACCAGGTGTGACCAACCATAGATCCTAAGCTTTTAACCACTAGTCTGCCAAGCTCCCATTCTGCCTATGTCTAGACTGTGCTGCTATATTCTAAATAGACCATCACAGCATTCAAAGTAATAGAAACCTGGGATTGTGGCTATCCCCACAAAAACTCATGCTGAGGTTTGGTCCCCAAGATTCTACGATGGTAGGACCTCTTAGAGGCCTTTGTTCTAAGAGGGATGTGCCCTCAGGAAAACATTAGGGTAGGTCGCATAAAAGTGGTCAAGTAAAGGCAAAACAGGGTTCTTTTAAAGTAAGTTTGGCCGGGCGGTGGTGGCGCATGCCTTTAATCCCAGCACTTGGGAGGCAGAAGCAGGCGGATTTCTGAGTTCGAGGCCAGCCTGGTCTACAAAGTGAGTTCCAGGACAGCCAGGGCTAAACAGAGAAACCATGTCTTGGAAAACCGGGGGAAAAAAAAAAAAGTTTGGTTCTCTTCACTTTCTCTTACAGACATCCTTTTCACGCATATCCATTTCCCCACTATGAGTTGTTATAACAGATTATCCAGGGGGCTGGAGAGATGGTTCAGTGGTTAAGAGCACCGACTGCTCTTCCGAAGGTCCTGAGTTCAAATCCCAGCAACCACATGGTGGCTCACAACCATCCATAATGAGATCTGACGCCTTCTTCTGGAGTGTCTGAAGACAGCTACAGTGTACTTACATATAATAAAAACAAATAAGTAAATAAATCTTTAAAAAAAAAAATCCCAGCACTCAGGAAGCAGAGGCAGTCAATTAAAAAAAAACAGATTATCCAGTCTTAGGTCTTGTGGTCCAGCAACACACAATGGACATGAGTGACTTTACCACTTTACACGCATTTCATACTTACTCTTTTCACATCCTTACCACCACCAAGGCAACCAAGAGCTTCAGATCTTTCTGCAAAGAACTCTCCTAATGACAGGCGTAGATAACTGCCATCATCTTTATCGAAATCTGACGTGCCAAGTGATTTTTTCAATAAATGGTAATTAACTGTTGCTATCCAGGATGTATCGCCAGGTGCCACCGAAGTGTTCTGAACATCCATTTTTTCATCCTAGAAAAAAATTATTGTTTCTCTTTTTATTTTCCTCAACAAGGCTTCTCCTTGTTTTTCTAATGTGTGAAAGTAAAAATAAAAAAAAACTAGGAAAACTTAAAAACTAACTTTTTCAAAGCATGGTAACAAACCCATTTAGATAAACTTAAGGATGAGTAACTACTCCAGTCTACAGAACTCATTTCTGTATACCTGTTACAATAGGTACTGTCTGAATAAGTTAAACACAAACTGTCAAAAATTAGAACATACACATCTTTACCACACACAATAGAATTACCTTCTATAAACTATATATTTTTTTTTTAAAGCACAAAGATATCCATGGAAATTTTAGAAACAATTTTAAGTAAATTAAAGATAAGTTTAGGGGCCAGAGAAATGGCTCAGTGGTCAAGAGTGTGAACTATTTCCCATGGAGGACCCAAAAACCATTCCCAGCACCCACATCTATCTGATGATTCACAGCTGCTTGTAATTATAGCTCCAGAGAGATCTGATACCATTGGCCTCTGCAGTGACCTACTTACACATACATTCACATAACTAAAAGTAATTTTATTCTTTTTTAAAACATTGTCAGGCCACTAGCCTTGGACCCCAAGACACATGGCAGACTCCCATGTGTCCTCTGATCTCTATACGTGTGCCAGCACACACATGCTGACCCTAAACATCCCTACTACAGGCACACAATAAACAGACAAATGCAGACCTTTAAAGATAAAGATACAGTCACTGCTCTGGTTACGGCTATTATGTACAGCACTGGAAATAAAGGGCAGCGTTTTATGTACCTGGCAATTGCTATGCCTTTAACCTACATTCCCTTACAAAGATATATTTTAGTATTATCAGTTTTCAGCTACTAACTTAGAATAAAAGAGTTAAAGTTACCATAACATGAAAAAAAAATGTGAAGTAATTCTATACTAACTGCTGGAGGAAGTTTTTTGTTTGTTTGTTTGTTTGTTTTTTGGTTTTCAAGACAGGGTTTCTCTGTAGCTCTGGCTGTCCTGGAACTCATTTTGTAGACCAGGCTGGCCTCGAACTCAGAGATCCACCTGCCTCTGCCTCCCAAGTGCTGGGTTTAAAGGTGTGCGCCACCACCGCCCGGCGGAAGTTTTTTATCTAAATTTAAATTAATAAAAATTTAAATTTATGTTGGAACAAGTAATTTCAAACCTGAATAAATGGATGTTCTTTATTGAATTCTTCTTCATCTTTTGCAATTAAATCCAATGCTTCAGCTTAAAGAAAAACAAGTTTATATAATTACATTTATATTAGCACACACAAAAAGCAAATTTAAGAAATGAAACACTAAGAAGACACTTTGTCATGGGGACAGGTGCGTATGTGGGGGAGATGCACCTCTGCAGGTGGACCTGTCAGCTGTAGAGGCCACAAGTCAACTTCAGGTGTCTCCCTCTAGTGCTCTAAGTCATATTTTTGAGAAAGGTTTTTGAACCTGAAGTTTACTTTTTCAGTATGCACCTGCTCACTCTAGCCCCAGGCCTCACTGGAGTTGTACGTGCATACTACTACTGCCTTGTGACCCCAGTTTTTACATGAGTATTGCAAATCAGAACGCAGGCCCTCACACTTGTACAGCAAGCACTTTTATCCATTATGTGACTCCCTAGCTCATGAAATACATTTTTTGTAAGTATGTAAAACTTCCATTCACATGATTTATACAATTATATTAAGTAAGTAAAGTTGTCAAATTTCCATTAAAATGCACACTCCTTTGACTGATTTCTGTTGTGAAAGTTTGCTCTGGTTGGTTTGTGAGAAGTATTTACACAGTTGAGTGCACGCATTACAACATGTACCTAGAGTCCCCGCCATTCAGGAAGCTGAGGAAGGAGGATCAATTGCACCCAGGGGCATGATACCAGCCTGATTAATAGCAAGATTTCTATCCATAAGGAAAATTTCAGACTCAGGAAATGGCTAAGTGGGTAAAACACTTTCAATGTAAGCAGGAAGACCTAAGTTTGAATCCCAAATACCCATAACTAAATAACTAAAGCGCTATGATAAAATGTGAAAGCAGCAACCTACCAAATCTAACAGCCAAGAAAGGAGGAGGGGGAACTTAGCCACAGGAAGACAGTACAGAAGAACCTTAACTGGCTTGCATGAGCTAACCATCACGTAACGTAATGTTTACTCCACTGGTCTGATACCTCAAATACTATTATATTTCAAAGTACTTCCCCTAAGGAATTTCCTATTCAATATGCAATACCCTAGTGTTGCCGTTTCTACCCCTCAAAAGTCAGCCATGGACATTAAGGAAGAAGAGTTTCAGATTTCTAGAAAACTATAAATAATGATCTTCTCATTTGTCACCTGACTTCTTCACTGGTTAAATACTAGTTAAGCTGTCCCATGTCTTCCCCTTAAGTTTACTTGTTAGAACAACAAAAAGAAGTAATGTAAAACCTCATCGGTGTTTCCTTCTAGCAAACCTTGTAACCTCTGTATTAAAGAATTTACAGAATGCAATTGTATTTTAGAATTTTATATGACTGACCAATACAAGCCGACTAGATTCAAAACATCATCATAAGCAATGAATCTGGCATAATAAAAGCAGTTAACTCCATACTTACAGCCAGATCTGAAGTCTTCATTCATTTCATTATTTGGAGACATCTGTAAATCTTGTTGATCAATAAAAGATGTGTAGTAGGCAAGGTCAGTGACCCATCTGCCCTCTTCATTTTGGTAGACGACATTCTGTGAGAGATCCATTTCTAAAGAGTAAATTCCAAAACCATTAAATGACGCATGTAACAACTAACTTGCTTAACAATGGTGCTTAAGTCTGCTCTAAGTAGGTTTTAAAAAGGAAAATCCATTTCCCCAAAAAGAGAACTACCTCTGATGTCAACAAGAGAAGCTTACCCATGTGTATAAGAATAGGGTATAACGGGAGGAAAAGAAGGTACATCTGCGTTAGCTGTCTACTTAACATTATTTCTGAGCAACAATCATGCAATACTAGTATATTTGAAAAAAATTTTAAGATTTATTAAATGTAAATACACGGTAGCTATTTTCAGACACACCAGAAGAGGGCATTGACCGCACTGCAGATGATTGTGAGCCACCATGTGGTTTGGTTGCTGGGAACTAATCTCAGGACCTCCAGAAGAGCAGTCAGTGCTCTTAACGGCTGAGTCATCTCTCTAGCCCCCTATTTTAAAAATCTTTAAAATCCATAATAACATAGGGAGGAAGTTATAGGGTCTTCCTCTGTACAGGGTAACCTCTGGCATTCAAGGGCTGATAGGGTAGGTGTGGGGAATTTTCTTTAGTAATGTTAATTACTAGGGAGTTATTGATACTCCAGAGGACAGACTCATGACCATGCTTACAGACTCCAACTAAACCCTGAGGAACACAAAACAAAAACAAAAAAGACATGAAGGTGGGATGGGGGCTTAGTGGGGAGGAGTTTGTGGGGGAAGAGGGTAAGAGAGGGTGGAGGGATGAATGTGACCACACTGTATGCCATGGCTGTTTAGCCGGGGCTTTTGTAGGACTCCTAACAGTGGGTAGGGCTGTCTGACTCCTTTGTGTGCTTTGGGGACCTTTTCCTCCTGTGGGTTCCCTATCCAGGCCTGATATGAAGGTCTGTGACCAGTATTATCCCTTGTTAAACTTTGCTCAGCTGACATCCCTGAAGGCCTGCTCTTTTCTTAAGGGAAACGAGGAAAAGTGGACCTGGGGGGTAGGGGGGGACCTGGAAGGATGAAGAGAGGGGAGGCTATGGCCAGAATATAGTTTATTTTTTTTTAAATCCATAAAAACATTTAAATACTTCAACATAAATAATCAGATTTCAATGTGGAAGCTTAGCCTAAACATCGTACGCACTTCTTAAATTCTATTTAAAATGAAATAGTCTACTCACTGTCATTAGTCTTTGCACCAGACTCATAAAAGTCACATGTTCTCCTTTCACAAGTTGGTGACCAAAGAGTACCAGGAGAATTAATTCCATTGTCGCCATTAGTCTTCGAAGATGCAATGTTCCCATCTTTTTGAATAAACATTGTAGGAGTCTCTGTATTTAAACATCTATCCACATTCAGAACTGTTTCTAAATCTGGAGCCGAATGTTTATTTTGGTGAGGAGATCCTGAATCCTGTTGTATGTAGCCAGCTGGGTCAAAGCCACCTTCTGTTTCATTTGTGCTGTGACTGTAAGTAGGTCTAAGAGTCTCATCCACAGCAGGCAGCCTCGTCACCAGAATATCCCCTCCTCCATATTCCTTTAAGAATTATTAACAATAGTAAGTTTTGTTTTTCACACTCATTTTGACATTTAATGGACAAAGTAATGCAATTGCTATAAAATGCTTATTATATAAATAAATGGCCTATACAGTATCCAGTATGTCCTGGACTATGTTTGAGCCACAGCAAAGCAATTTACCAAAACCCAACTTTAAAATGTGCTCAGGCTCAAGTCTACTCACGGATGAACTGTGAAGACACCAAGTTCTCAACTTGGTTATTATAATTTAAAAAATCAAAATAAAGGAGAGAAGAATATTCGTGAACTGACAATACTAATGTGCCTTATCAGCTGGGGCCCAAATGAACTAGAAGAATTCAGAAGCCTTTCAAGCTATTTAAAGATGGTGTCTACCAATACACAGTCAGAAAGCCTCAACGTAAGGACCAAAGCACCCAAGATTCGGCATCTTATCACTGACCCAACTTGTCCCACAACTCAAAGACCAATACACTGCTCTGAAGAAACAACACATTAAGAAAAAGGAGGAGGAGGCAATAGAACATGCTGAACTTTTTGGCTAAGAGAGGAAGAAAGCCAAAGAAAGACACCAGGAACCAACTGCCAAGAGATAGATGTTATCCTTCTTTATTCTAAGTGTAGTCTTTAAGAGTAAATAATCAGACCTTAAAAAAAAAATGGTAATAGCAATTACATCAACAGACTTACAAACCAAAAGCAGGCCTCTATGTCCATCACAAGAACTGTAAATTACACATTTGTAATTACCAATAAAAGTCTCTACAAAAGCAAGTCCATTAGTGTAACAAGCTGCAAAAAACCAGTATAAATAAAAGCCTTTAAGTGAGCCCGGCGGTAGGGTGTGGGCATGCCTTTAATTCCATTATTCAAGGCAGAGGTAGGTGGATCTCTGAGTTCAAGGAAAGAGGAGAGGAGAGGAGGGAGAGGGGGAGGGGGAGGGGGAGGGGGAGGGGGAGGGGGAGGGGGAGGGGGAGGGGGAGGGGGAGGGGGAGGGGGAGGGGGAGGGGGAGGGGGAGGGGGAGGGGGAGGGGGAGGGGGAGGGGGAGGGGGAGGGGGAGGGGGAGGGGGAGGGGGAGGGGGAGGGGGAGGGGGAGGGGGAGGGGAGGGGGAGGGGAGGGGAGGGGAGGGGAGGGGAGGGGAGGGGAGGGGAGGGGAGGGGAGGGGAGGGGAGGGGAGGGGAGGGGAGGGGAGGGGAGAGGAGAGGAGAAGAGAGAAGAGAAGAGAAGAGAAGAGAAGAGAAGAGAAGAGAAGAGAAGAGAAGAGAAGAAAAGAAGAGAAGAGAAGAGAAGAAAAGAAAAGAAAAGAAAAGAAAAAGAAAAGAAAAGAAAAAGAAAAGAAAAGAAAGAAAAAAAAAGAGCCGGGGTGGTGGCGCACGCCTTTAATCCCAGCACTCGGGAGGCAGAGGCAGGCGGATTTCTGAGTTCGAGACCAGCCTTGTCTACAAAGTGAGTTCCAGGACAGCCCGAACTACACAAAGAAACCCTGTCAGAAAAGAAAAGAAAAAAGAGAAGAGAAGAGAAGAGAAGAGAAGAGAAGAGAAGAGAAGAGAAGAGAAGAGAAGAGAAGAGAAGAGAAGAGAAGAGAAGAGAAGAGAAAAGAAGAGAAAGAAAAGAAGGGATGGAGGATTATTGATTGATTGTGGTAGTATATGTTCCAGGGACATCCCACAGAAATCTTTGACAGACAAGGCAGCAAAAGAAGCAGATCTCCAGGCAAAGGCATCTATGTTCCATGTAGTTCCTGCTTTCTCCTCACCCAAGGGATGAACAAGTAGGGAATCTAGGAATTTTAATAAGCCGCTAGGCAGTGGTAGTGCACGCCTTTGGTCCCAGCACTTGGGAGGCAGAAGCAGGTGGATTTCTGAGTTCGAGTTCCAGGACAACCAGAGCTACACAGAGAAACCTGTCTCAAAAAACAAAAACAAAAAAAAAAAAAAAAAAAAAGAAAGAAAGGAATTTTAAAAAGTCATCTAAGGGAGATGATTCCTACCTTCCAGAACTACAATGACAGAAATCCTAAATCAGTTCCACCAACTGAGTCCCTGGAGTCCATGGGATGTGTGAGACAATGTCCTAAAGCTTTACAGATAGATACATAGAGCTCTATACTGAAGCCAAACAAATTACAGAGTTGTCCTGTATATAAAAAGATTAACAGACAAACCCTAAGGAAACAATGCAGGAAAGACTACATCTCAAACCACTTGCCAAAACAGCCCTTCTTTAAGCTGCTTTGTTAGGTCTAGGGGACGAGTTATTAATATAGCCTTAGATTGGTAAGTCGATTTCGGTCTTGGTGAGGGAAGAAGGAGAGGAAAGCCAGGCTAAACAGACACATACAAATACAGACAAAAAAGCTTTGGAGTCAGAAAGCCTACCATGTTTCAAGACAGGAAAAACAAGGTGGCATCAGAACAAAGAGAAAAGTCTAACCTGAAAACAATCTTGAACAAAGTAAAAAAACAATGTTTACTCAGGGTTTCTTGTTTGTTTCTTTTTAATTTTGTTTTTAGACAAGTTCCCATGTATCCCACCCAGGTGTGAATTCAGCTATGTAGATGAGTTGACTTTCAATTCCAAGCCTCTTACCTCTACCCAAATACAGGAATTAAATACATAGACCACCACACCCAGCTATCAGTTTTAGTAAATGACTACATACTAGGCTAAAGAACTTTTCAAATGAATAACTAAATGCATGACATCAGATGTTTAAAGCCAAGAAAATGTATTCTATTGTATAATAGTGATGCCAATAAACTGTAGGAATAGTAATTTTATATTTTTTCCACATTTTTCAGAGGTCAACAATTGTCTTCTGAAAATCTGGTATCATACAAATATGAGAAATTACTAGGAAGTTAAATAAAATGTTCAAGCCGGGTGGTGGTAGCGCACACCTTTAGTCCCAGCACTTGGGAGGCAGAGGCAGGCGGATTTCTGAGTTCAAGGCCAGCCTAGTCTACAGAGTGAGTTCCAGGTTAGACAGGGCTACACAGAAAAACCCTGTCTGCGAGAGAGAGAGAGAGAGAGAGAGAGAGAGAGAGAGAGAGAGAGAGAGAGAGAGAGAGAGAGAGAGAGAGAGAGAGACAGAGAGAAGGAAAGAAGGGAGGAAGGAAGGAAGGAAGGAAGGAAGGAAGGAAGGAAGGAAGGAAGGAAGGAAGAAAGATGTTCATCAACTTACTCTGCTTTGATTTGGAACAAGATCCTTCAAATTGTGTACCCCTTCCTTCTCAGTTCTCCAGGTATGAGAGTAAATTGATATCATATTATCTATCTGCTTTTTATTATCTACAGTACCTACACAGCCACCTAAAATAAAGAAAAAAGGTTACTGGAACAATGTCAAAGTCTAGATAGTCAAATGCAATGTCTTCTTAATTAATACTTAGTATCCATATGACAACTTCTGCAGATTGGAAACAAGTAAACACAAGCATCATGTGTTTACATAGGGGATAAGCATGAGAAGCCTGGCGGGATGAGAAGGATGGCACACAGGGAGCTCATCCCTAATTCTCAAAGGTCTGAATAGGACACAATCATTTAAAATGGTCACCCAAGAACATACTGCTGAATTTCTATCAGTACCAATTCACGCAAACGTGACTGCAATTATTTCTAGTGTCTTTATATACACAGAACTGTTTAAAAAAAAAATGATGAGCTGATGAGATGACTCAGCCGTTACGAGCACTGACTATTCTTCCTAAGATCCTGAGTTCAAATCCCAGCAACCACATGGTGGATCACAACCATCTGTAAAAAGATCTGATGCCCTCTTCTGGTGTGTCTGAAGACAGCTACAGTGTACTTACATATAATAATAAATAAATCTTTAGAACAAACCAAACAGGGCTGACCAGAGTGAGCAGAGGTCCTGAATTCAAATTCTCAGCAACACAAGATGGCTCACAACCATCAGAACAGCTACAATGTACTCATATACATAAAATAAATCTTTTTAAAAAGTTAATGACAACATCAGTTTCACATTAACACATAAAACCAAACCACTCAGAAACAAAGTTAAGCAAGAGGTAGCTGACTAGGGCTACTTACTACTCCCCGGCAGACAACCATGGCCTTCCTTAGGCTCTGTGTGAGCAGTATGACCATTTCCGGAAGTATAGGCATCATGAGGAATCAGAGGACTGTTATTTTCTGATTGAAACTCACAGTTTAAGATACTGTTTTCATTTGCCTGTTAAGAAAGTATCTTCTTTTAAATTAAAAAGGAACATTTTGAGGAAAACAGAACTGTCTGCCTTACTAAGGGATGCTAGACAGACAATAAGAAAGAGTCAGAAAAACCACCATGGCAAACAAAGTGTATAGTGCTTGATTCTAAGAGGCTTTAGCAGTTAAGCTAACCAACAGTCTGTGAAGGCTTGCTGGAGACAGGATATTACAAGGCCTTGATGTATCTTCCCACAGGTGATTTAATCACAAAGAAAAAAATCGTCCCCATCAGAGACAGGAGCAACGACATTACCAAAGAGCACCCATGGGAGAGCCAACGTCCAGCAGAACAGCGGCAGAAGCTCAGATGCCTCCATGCCTCAGATGCTGCTGTGAGGCAGTGTGCACACAGCAGCCATGCTTAACCAACTTACTCATGTGGAAAATGGACCACTAAAGTTCTTGCCAAACATCTAACCTATCTAACTAAGGGATATAGTAATGAGAAGTTCCAGATTATGGGTCTACAAAACAAAGAGCCTAAATTGTATAAAATCCTTAAAGCATGAACAAATTGCAAGTTAAAACAAAAAAATCCAACAACCACAGGTCATATAACCTTTGATTAAACTATGAATCACAAACAGTAAAAATAAAGAATGTTTTAGAGATAACTGAACAAGTTTGAATATGGCCATTAATTTAAACCAATGTATCAGGGGCTAGAGAGATGGCTCAATGGTGAAGAGCTATTCTCAAGAATTTGGGTTTGGTTCTAGCACCCATATAGTGGTTCACAACCAATGTAATTGCAATCTCAAGAGATCTGACACCCTATTCTGGCCTCTGAGGGCACCAGGTACATAAGTAGTCTATACATGCATACAAGTAAAACATCTACATGCATAAAATATATTTTTATTTTAAGCTACTGTATCATAGCATAGCATGTGGCTATGGAAAATGTTCTTATTCATTGTTGATAAATTTTAGTGCATAGTCATAAATCATTTGCAATTTGTTGTTCAAATAATCCAGAGAGAAAAACTGCTATGGCAACAAGATGTTAATTGCTTAATGCAGAAAAAGGATTGACTACTTTCTTCATTTTCCTACCTTCATGTATGTAACCCATGCTGGCCTCAAAATCCTAATCCTCCTGAACCAGCGCTCAAGGGCTGGAATTCTTAACCCCTTTTTTAACTTTCTTAAGCAAGACCAAAGTAAGAGAAAATAAAGAAGAAAATCAATTTTTTCATCAATTTGAAGTCCACAGGAAAGCCATACACTTAAGTTTAGCACATTAACTTGAAATGGACCGGGTGTGGTGGCAGGAAACTCTAATCCTAGCAACGGAGGAGGGGCGGGCAGATGGGAGGGAAAATCCAAGGCGAGCCTGGTCTACATAAAACCATATCTCAAAACAAAACAACATAAAAAAATCTTAAGACAGTGATTTACAGGGTCAAATATTTATAAAAACAAACAAAAAAAAAACTAGAACATACTTGACTGGGATCACTTACAGGGAACTTAAAATTATTCTCTGGTGACTCCTGTCCTCCTGCTTCATATATCATCCCTGGTATGGCTAGTTGTTCAAAATATGCTTCTAAATGATCATCATAAAATTCTTCATCATTAATATCATCATCTATTGACAAAGTAGAATGAAAAATAAAATAGGTTTTCAAGTAAAAACTGAACTACACATAATTTTTAATCATAAAGGCTGACAAAATATGGAAGGGCAGTGGATGACAATTTTATTTTTATGCCAAGCGTAAGAAAACTATCACAAAGTCAGATGAGATAGTGTATACCTATAAATTCCTAGCACTTAGAATGTAGGAACAGGGCTGGAGAGATGGCTCAGCAGTTAAGAGCACTGGCCGCTCCTCCAGAGGAGCCGGTTCAACTTCCAGGACCCACATGGCAGCTCACAACTATCTGTAACTTCTGTTCTGGGGACCTGACACCCTCAAACACACATTACACGCAAGCAAAACACTAATGTACATTAAATAATAAATGAAAGAAAGGAGAAAAGAAAAGAGAAGAGAAGAGAAGAGAAGAGAAGAGAAGAGAAGAGAAGAAAAGAAAAGAAAAGAAAAGAAAAGAAAAGAAAAGAAAAGAAAAGAAAAGAGAAAAGAGGAAAGGAAACAGAAAATGTTTGTAAAGTCTACAGAGCAAGTTTTAAGTTTTAGGACAGTTACAGTTTCATGAGAGTCTGTCTCAGAAAGGAGGGAGGAGAGGAGGGGAGGGGAGGGAAGGGGAGGGAAGGGGAGGGGAGGGGAGGGGAGGGGAGAAGAGGAGAGGGGAGGGGAGAGGAGGGGAGAAGAGGGGAGGACTCAGAGGTTAAGAGCACTGACTGTTCTTCCAGAGGTACTGAGTTCAATTCCCAGCAACCACACACGGTGGCTCACAGCCATCTGATGCCTTCTTCTAGTGTGGCTGAAAACAGCTACAGTGTATTCACATACATAAAATGAATAAAATCTTTAAAAAAACAAAACAAAAACAGAGTCTTGTCACAGACAGAAGGAAAAGACAAAGACAATGACCAAAAGTGTACTAACTCCTGCAATACAGACAAAAGGTGAAGGGCGAGGGAAAGGCAGAGAGCATCGCTCATGCTGTAGTACCAGAGGAATCGTCCAGATGTGTCAGTGTTAAAAGTTTCTCATTGTCTAATAAGCTGCTGTGGCTGAAATCACTGTTGGGATTCACGGCTTCCAGATGCTTCTTTGGATCAGGCATGGCAGTCTACAAGGAGACAAATGGCACACGGCTGTAAAAAGGCCAAGTGTTTAACCTGGAGTACATTAGTAAATGAAAAACACAGGCTAGTCGCTCAGGAACCCCCTTCCCACGGACCAGCAGCATGCCTTCCTGCCCCACTCTGCATCCCTGCTCTGACCACCTTAAAGGCAGGTGCTATCAGCTGCTGCCACAGCTCACACATCTAGTGACATGGTCAACATACCTCACAACTGAATGTGGGCAATACAAGGCTTATTACGGGAAGTGAACGCACTACAAAAGCTGGAATAAGCATCCTTAATCCAAGCAAGCTTCCTATCATTATTTAGAATTACCTATTTCTCTTCTCTATGACCCAAGGACCAGCTAACACTAAAGGGCATGAGCAGTTAGTTTACCACAAACAGTCACCGCCCAGAATGAAGATTTAACACTTCCTTGTCTCATTTATTTCCCACTTTTGTTAAATATATACTAAAACCATGGATACCAGCTTAAGAGTTGACTGCAAAATGTGCCAATTTTGAGATTAAAACCATTGCATGCCAATGTGCCCATATGTATACAGGACAGGACTCAACTAGTCCAATAAATACATATAGCACAAGTTAGTGCCAGAACTTTTATATTATATTTTTTGAGTCAGGATCTCACTATGTGGCTAGCTTGGAGCTTGATATGCAGAACAAGCTTGAAGTTGTAGAGATCCTCTGCCTCTGCCTCTGCCTCTGCCTCTGCCTCTGCCTCAGCAGCAGGAAGAGAACCTAAGACACAGAGTCTTCCCATATAGCCCAAGCTGGCCTCAAATTCGTAGCAATTTTCCTACCCCAGCCTCCCTAGTGCTAGGAATATTGGAATATACCACCAAGCACTACTAAATTTCCATTTTTACTGTAAAAGTTCTGTTATGTAAAAGCTTCTATAGCTAGCTAGTGCTCTCTCTCTCTCTTTTTCTTTTTTTTTTTTTTTTTTTTTTTTTTGGTTTTTCAAGACAGGGTTTCTCTGTGTAGTCCTGGCTGTCCTGAAACTCACTCTATAGACCAGGCTGGCCTTGAACTCAGAAATCCGCCTGCCTCTGCCTCCCAAGTGCTGGGATTACAGGCGTGCGCCACCACGCCCGGCTCTCTCTTTTTCTACCTCTCTCTCTCTTATCCTCTGTGTGTGTGTGTGTGTGTGTGTGTGTGTGTGTGTGTGTGTTTAATGCAGGGTATGTGTGTAATATAAACTTTTACTCCATTACAGCATTCCAGAATTGATAATATAACAGGAGTGGTGGTGGTGGTGGTAGTGGTAGTGGTGGTGGTGCACACCTTTAATCCCAGCACTTGGGAGGCAGAGGCAGGGGGATTTCTGAGTTCAAGGCCAGCCTGGTCAACAGAATTCCAGGAGAGCCAGGGCTACACAGAGAAACCCTATCTAGAAAAACAGAAAGAAAGAAAGAAAGAAAGAAAGAAAGAAGGGAGGGAGGGAGGGAGGGAGGGAGGGAGGGAGGGAGGGAGGGGAGAAAGAAACAAAGAAACAAAGAGAGGGAGGGAGGGAGGGAGGGAAGGAAGGAGGGAGGGAGGGATGGATAATATACAAAAATTTACCTTGTGTTCTTTATTTGTCCATGATTTTAAGTGAAAATCAAGAGCTGAATCTATTAAAGAAACAAAAACAAAACATGAAGGGACAGATTATATTTTATCCTAATCATATTTAAAAGCAACAAATAAAAGAACTAAACATTTTTTTTATCTTGAAACAGAATAGATAACACAGGATGATAACACAGGAATCCATCCCTACCCACCAGGAGTCAAAGACTTGGCCTCTCTCCAGGCCTACAACAATACAACCAGCCAAAACATGGACAGAGGCTGCAGAAACCACAAACTACAATAAATCATTTCTCCAACTAAGGTTTTCCTGGAACTTGTCATAATTAAGGAGTGTGATTAGTATATATTCTAGTCTATTTTATTGTTTTAAGTTCTGTCACTCATTTCCAAAACAGGTCACCATTTCCTTTCTCTCTCTTCCTTGTTGTTGTTGTTTTGATTGGTTTGTTTTTGTTTCTGTTTTGAGACAGGGCCTCACTGTGTAGTCCTGACTGTTCTGGAAGTTAAACTATATAGACACTCTGGCCTCAAACTCAGAGACTCCCCTGCTTCTGCTTCCTCATGCTGGGATTAAAAGGATTTGCTACCATACCCAGCCACCATTTTCCATTTCTACCATCAAAGTTTCAGTTTCAGTTTCTGCAAATCTTCAACAATGCTTGCTATTTTTCCTGTTTTTGTTTTTTTGATTCTATGTGATTAGTGTTCTATCTGTATGTCTGTGCACCACATGTCTGCAGTCCCCTCAGACATCAGAAGAGGCGTCGGAACTCTTTAGAGTGGAGTTGTGAGCTGCTATAATAAGAGGAATCAGCCCTGGGTCCCTGGAGAAACAAGTGCTCTTAACCACACTCTAGGTCCCAGATTTTTATCTTTTGATAAATTTATTTTGGGTATGAAGTAGTATCTCATGATTTTGACTTACTTTTTTCTGGTGATTTACGCTATGAGATACCTTTCTGTGTGTTTACTGGCCATGTGTACAATTTCTATAGAGAACTGTCTACTCAAACCCTTTACATATTTGCCTTTTCAATATTAAAGTTCTTCATATATTTTTAATACTCGGACTTTTTTATATATATATAATTTGTGATTAATATATACAGAAAATATTTTATACATTTTAAATATATATTACATGCAATTATATACAGAAAAATATTTTTTATTTTGGTTGTTTTGCCACTTTCTTGACAGCTTACAATCTCTTCTATCTTCATAGACAATTGAAATTTTACATTAGGCAAAACACAAACATACCTAACAATTGTTCAAACTATAAATGTATATTTGCTCATCAATCTTCTTTTTCTTTAGATTTATTAATTTATTTATTATATGTAAGAACACTGTAGCTATCTTCAGACACCCCAGAAGATGGTATTAGATCTCATTATGGAGCCGGGCGGTGGTGGCGCGCACCTATAATCCCAGCACTCTGGGAGGCAGAGCCAGCCTGGTCTACAGAGTGAGTTCCAGGACTACCAGGGCTATACAGAGAAACCCTCTGTATAGATCTCATTATGGATGGTTGTTAGCTACCATGTACCATGCTGGGATTTGAAATCAGGACCTTCCGGAAGAGCTGGCGGTGCTCTTAACCACTGAGCCATCTCTCCAGCCCCGCTAATCAATCTTCTAACACTCAAACATGGTACTGAATTGCAGCTCCAATTTCTATCATTGCTATAGTAAACCAAAAGCATATAGTTCTCAATTTCTAGTTTTGAGTTCTTTCACAAAGAGAAGAAAGAACAACTTGGGGGAGGAGAGTGAACACAGGTGAGACACATCTGCAGACCTGGCACTCAGGAAACTGAGGCAAGAGAACTGCTATAAGTTAGTGTGAGCCTTGGCTACACAGCAAGCTACAAAGTCAGTCAGAGGTACATAGCAAAACTGTCTTCAAAAAACACAAGGGCACAAGGAAAGAAAAGGAGCAAGAACTTAGAGTACACACAGGAGCCACAAGCAGGAGCATCCTGTAATTGTTGACAACACCTCACACTTTGACAGAGCCTCACACTTTGTAGCTTTCCTACTTTATATATCTACTTTAAAATAAGTTTTTAAAATGAGTCACCTTTGAGTATTTTAAAAGTATAAACTTGATTGTCTAAGAATCAATAATTTATTTTAGAATTTCTAATTCATCCATTATATTAATACAAACATAAGTTTCGACTGGTGTAAAGAAAAGTAAGGCACACTAGCAATGGAGTCTGTAATAAACAGGACAGTGCTTCACCTACCAACAGCATGGTTCCCAAGGCAAAGGAAATCGATCCAGAGAGCTCTACAAAAGTCCATGATAAACAAAACACTGTTTACCACAGGTCAAAAGCAGAAGACAGATAGCAAGCAAAGGACAGAGAAATTAAAATCATTAAAACATATACATGAAATAATTTCTAACACCTCATACCTGGTAGCTGCAGAGGGGAAACTCCATCCACAACACTCTGACCCTGAACAGATGTAGTGTTAGCTTGCTTCCCTTCTTCTGTTGGTTTCATTAGAGCATGTGACAAATGTGGACTTTCTATGCAGTTATTATTCCTTGCTGCAGAACTTTTTGAAAGAGTAATAAAATTGTTAGTTACCTGTAGGTAAATCTATGAAAATACCTGTTGTTCAGTTCTCTCTTCTATCTTTCTAGAAAGGCATTCTGGGGACTGGATAAGCAGGCTGGCTCCTGTGGCACATAGTTCACCAGGTCCAAAGAGAATAATTACCACTACCCCGCCTCTCAATAGAAAAAAACATGTTTTTTTCATTACCACATAAGTAGTATGCCTAGAAGACAACCCAACTTCCCTTTCTTTTCTTTTCTTTCCTTTTCCTTTCTCTCTTTCTCTCTTTCTTTTGTTATTGTTTTCAAGGCAGAGTTTCTGTATGTAGCCCTGGCTGTCCTGAAACTTACTCCGTAGACCAGGCTAGAACTCAGAGACCCGTCTGCCCTTACCACCCAAGTGCACCACAACCACCTAGCTAAAAACCTAACTCTTTCTAACAATAAGTCATACTTTCAGATACTAGAACAAAAACTAGACACAAAATCTTTGTATTATTAAAGGTTTTGTAGTTGTTTGGTTTTGATAGAGTCCCACCAGGTTCTTGGTTGCCCTAGAATTTACATGAAGGCCTGGCTAGCCTGGACAGTTGACATTCCTGCTTCTACCTCCCAGGTGCCAGCATTATAGTGTGCCACCATGACTGGGAAAGAAAGGTTTCACAAGTTTATTTCTACTCCTGCCGCTGTTCTCTTACCTAACTTTGTGTTTCTATAATTTTGTATTCAGATGAAAATGTTTTTTGTTAACAGCAATTTTCCTTCTGATAGAAACCAAGGAAGGGCCAAGCTTAATTAAATTCAGGAAGGGGATCAACAAAACCAAAACCAAAACCAAACCATAAGCTTCAAATTAAAGTGGTAAGGACCCTGCCATGCTTCCAAACACAGCCTTTGCCCTAATTACAATTTGCTTCCTATTCTTCTCTATCCATTTATTAAAGCTGTCATATATTAAATACCAAACCAAAGAACACTCATACATTACACAGGGAAATCTCACTTCAATCAAAGTGCACAGCGGTAAAAATACTGTAAATGACTTAAGTCTCAAAAAGAGAAACAAATAATTTCTAAAAAGAAAACATATAAAGTCTATCAAGAGGTAATTTACAACATAAATGAAAGTAGTGAATAATGTCTTAGCATATTCAACCTTGCCAATATTAAAACACAGAATTAAACAAAAACCTCAAGACTGTCTATATTAAAACCACTAAGATCTTCAAGTTAAGTTTTAGTTTTAGAGATTCTGGTTCTTCTTCAGTGTATACATATAAATGTATAAATTATTTTTATACATTTATATGAAACATCAAAAATAATACTAGGCCAGCAAGATGAATCAGTAGATAAAGGTTATTTGCCACCAAACCTATTTCCCAGGACCATTATAGTGGAAAGAAAAAAACAGACTCCAGTAAGGTACCTTCTGACATCCACACATGTGCCACGGCATGCTTATATGATCAAGCACACCTGTGCATTCCCCACCCCAATGTAATCATTGTCTCTTCTTTAGTCAGCAGATAATAAGCTTCGATGCTTTGTCTTCCTAATAACTGCCAGTATTTTTACTTTTTTCAATGACTGTTTCATTTACAATCAGAAAAAAATTGTAAAGGCTAAAAATGTAGTTAAGATGTAGTTAAAAGGTGTACTTTCTTACAGACACTAAGAAGTAATAATCAAAGACAAGGTCTAAGGCAAGAACTTACTCATCACCCTGAAAGCTGAGTCGTACTCTTTCTCTTGGCTCAGTGTTGTCATTCTGGCAACTGGGAGATGATGCAGAAGGAACTGAAAACCTGTCTTCAATTAAGTATGATGCCTCGACATCAGGACACCTACACAAAATTGTTAGGATAAATTACTTACGACTAAAACTCACCTTATTAGGCAAACAACATAGGATTTTTGGTAGAGCACTTGCCTAGCATGCCTAAAACTCTGGGCTTGATCCCAGCACTACATACCCTGAGTATGATAATAGAGGTTTATTCATAAGTCTATGTAGAAGTAGGAAGACCAGAAATTCAAAGTCATCTTAAGCTACAGTAAATTTGAGGCTAGCCTGGTCTACTTGAGACCTATCTCAAAATTAACTAATGTCATAGGGCTACAAAATAAAACTAACCACCATCAAAAAAAAAAAAAAAAAAACACACAGGAGCCCTAGTATTATCATAACCCCTTTATCGCAAAGGTAAAAATGCTATCCCTCATTAAATTGTTAGCTTGGAATATAGTTCAATAGTGGTCAGATATTTAACCACAATCAGAATTTACACATTGTAAAGACCATATATGAAACCATATGTGCAAACTACATATATCACCTGTACTGATATAAATAAAATGTACTAAGCCAAACATGTACTTGGTTATAAAACTAGAATAAAAAAATTTAATAAAATAAAAGGTGGTTTGGTTCCTAAAAAATAAGAAACTTGATCTGAATAATTTAAAATTATTTTAAATACAAGATAAGTTACTTCATAATCATATAGCAAGGGCTAGGGAGGTAGACAAGGGTAAAGTGCTTGCTTAACATGCACACGGCCCAGGATTTAAGCCACAGTACTATGAAAAGAAAAACAAAATCAGAAGCATTCAGTAAACTTAGCTAACAAGGACAGGCAATCACACAAACCTAGTAAAGCATGTAGCTGGCTGAAATGAAGTAAAAACAGGAAATTATCACATAAAAAGATTCAATAGGGCTGGAGAGATGGCTCAGTGGTAAGAACACTGACTGTTCTTCCAAAGGTCCTGAGTTCAAATCACAGCAACCACATGGTGGCTCACAACCATCTGTAATGAGATCTGACGCCCTCTTCTGGTGTCTGAAGACAGCTACAGTATACTTGCAATCTTTAAAAAAAAAAAAAGGCAATGACTGCCAGTCAACAATGAGAAAATTCACCAGTCTCCTTCCTCCAACTAGAACATATTCTTGAACATAAACAGGAAAGCATATAAAGCCAGTAAGCCGAGAGAATAAGAGAATAACAGTTATCCAGAGAGAATTACTGCGAGCGGGAAACCCAAGTCCTAACACATCCCACACTCTACTCTCGGTATATTGCAGGATGTACAAACCTGAAAATAAAATTTGTGTAAGTGAGTCTTACCTGTTGTCAATGCTAGGTCTGTTCTTGGCAAGTGTGGAAACAGCAATGGGCAAGCCAAAATTTGATGGAAGAGTGACATTCTCCAAAACCTCACTACTACCAAGCAGTGAATTGGCTAGAAAGCTGGGAAATGTCTCTTCTGCTATACCTCGGAAATCTTCCATCTCACTGCAACAACAGCATGTGAAAAATAAGTTGAATGTTTTATTACCATAACATCTTCCAGTGATTAAAAGAACAATGTCTCAAAAAAAATTTTTTTATAACATCAATAAGAAAGAAGGGTTACTAAAAAAAATACTCTAACATAAAGTAAGCTTCAGAACACCTTGCTACCTTATAATTAAGAGCATACAAAACAAACAATAAACTTACCTTCTTATAACCAACAGAGCACAGAAATACAAGTTAGATTTATCGATTGTGGTGGTTTGAATAGGAATGCCCCCCAAAGATTCTTGTGCTTGAATGCGTGGTCTTTAGGGAGTGACATTATTAGATGTGGCCTTATTGGAGGAAATATGTCACTGTGGAGGTGAGCTTTGATGTCTCATATGCTCAAGCTAGGCCTAGAATGTCAGTGTCCCTCTGCTGCCTGTAGACAGAGAGATAGAACTCTCAGCTCATTCTTCTGCACCATGTCTGACTGCATGCTTCCCACTATATAATGGGCTAAACCTCTCAACTGCAAGTCAGCCCCAATTAAATGTTTTATAAAGCCGGGCCAGACGGTAGTGGCGCACGCCTTTAATCCCAGCATTTGGGAGGCAGAGACAGGCAGATTTCTGAGTTCGAGGCCAGCCTGGTCTACAGAGTGAGTTCCAGGACAGGCCAAGGCTACACAGAGAAACCCTGTCTCAGGAAAAAAAAAAAAAAAAAGGTTTTATAAGAGGTGCCTTGGTCATGGTGCCTCTAAGACGCCCATGTGTTCAGTGGAGGAAGGAATATGAAGAATCACAAACATAACTAGTAAGAAAAGCAAAAATAGTATAAAAACTAATGACTTTTAGGGTAAGTTAAAAACTTTGGTATTTAGAGCTGGTGAGATGGCTCAGTGATAGAGATGCTTGCTGTCAAGCCCGATGACCTAAGTTTAATCCTACACAGTGGAAGGAGAGAATCAATTCCCGTAAGTTGTCCCCAGATATCTATAAAGGCACGGTGGCACGCATGGAGACCTCTGATGATTCTAACTTCTCCTACTATATCAGTTATCAACTTCTAATGTTTCTAATTTCAAATGCCTCTCTAGAGCTGAGACCCTTACTCCCAAGGTATGCTGTTCAGTACATTTCTAGCCACTGCACAAGTGTTCCAACTACCCTAAGTCTTGCCTGACTGCCTCAGGTTTCAGACCAGCCTGGGCTGCACAGCCAGCACCATGCCAGAAGAAAGAAGGTCCTACATTTTAAAAAATGTTTTAAACAAACTACTAAAGACACAAGCCTGACAACCTGAGTTGGATCTCTAGGAGCCATATGATGGAAGGAGAGAGCCGACTCCCGCAGGTTATCCTCTGACAGGTGTATGCACACATGGAATGACAATCAATTTCCAAAGCTGACCAAAACAAAACAAAACCCCATCCCTGCAGGCAGCACACTCCCAAACCCTTTCTAAATGGGAAAAGGCACTATTTTCCCTTAGTATTCCATTATACACCATGTAATGGGAAGAAAATACAATGTTATTTATTTGTTCTACTGTATTTTAAACAAATAGCCACCTATGCAATTTCCCTTGCTGTTTTTAAAAAGAGTGTAGTGAGCTGGGCTGTGGTGGCGCACGCCTGTAATCCCAGCACTTGGGAGGCAGAGGCAGGCGGATTTCTGAGTTCAAGGCCAGCCTGGTCTACAGAGTGAGTTCCAGGACAGCCAGGACTACACAGAGAAACCCTGCCTCGAAAAAACAAAAACAAAAACAAAAACAAAAACAAAAACAAAAACAAAAGTGTAGTGGCTTCAATTTCACATATTGGTTTACTTGTATTTAATGAATCACATTCATGGGTACATAAAAGATTACTTCCTGTAATCATCACAGATCTATGTATGCGGTTACATACATTTTAAAAGGACATGCTGTAGCACCCAAGACAGAGTTGCCGGCAATCATCATTTAACTACTGGCACACTGTGATACATGTCAAAACTAGGTAGACATTTCGTATATAATTTTTTAAAACTTACCGTGAAGTTCGCCCACGACGCTGAAATCTGAAGAAAAAGTTGGTTCGGTCGAAATGAAAACACCAGAACCATGACTTCAAAAGGGTGAGTGCGAATGAATGCACCGTCCTATAGACAGCTGGCCTCCAAACGACTGTGTCAGAAAGGACCTCATGCTTGACTACACAAAGTCTGAAATCAGGAGCAGAGAAAAAGGAGGAGGATAGTAAAGCTAGTCTTTGATTGCATTTTGCATTAGCTGTTAGGAGACAGTGCACGAAGCTTAGCAGACTCAGGTTGACATAAGAGCCCTCCCCTCAGAGCGAACAAAAACTTCCTGAGGCAGAGTCGGTCAAAAGGACAGGACCGCCCAACACAAGACGACAGTAAAGCAGTCGCCAGAGCACTTTGCAAGAAGAAAACACCGCGAAGCTCAGAGGCCACGGGTGCGATCCTCAGAAGGGTGCAATCACTAGCCGGACGGGAGCAAACACGGATGCGGCCGCGCCAAAGCCCTGGGCCACACGCGGGCGCCTGATTTCACAGAGCAGCCCAGCCTCCAACCCGTGTCCCCACCATGCCGGGCGGTCACCGCTGCTTCCTAGAAGCCCCAGCCTTGCGCTCTCCCTCAAGCCTACCGCACCGACGACCGTCCTCACCAGGCCGCGACCCCCAGCTCCGCCAGCCACGAGCGCTATGAAACGTCCGCTAGAGGGGCGGACCCGCGGTGCTACAGTGCGCATGCGCGCGACCCGGAGGCCCGCGAGGTCGCCCTCCTGTAGGAAGCGAGGGCGTGGCCTCTGAACCCGCCCGGGATTGGGCTAGGCTCGGGGAGGAGGCGGGCAAAAGCCTGTGATTGGTAAGGAGCGCGGGTTCCTGGATTTGAAGGCCCGAAGCCGCGCAGCTTTGACGGGAGAAACCTTCCCGAAGGCGCCGTTTTGAAAGCCTTGAGATTTATTCCTCAGTTTGAGATCTCCCCAAAGATCCGTAAGTCGCCTTTCCCACTAGGTTTTTGTTTTTTGTTTTTTTTAATTTTCATATCGCCGCTTGGTAGACTCATAAGCTTCATGGTTTTTAAGCAATCATTCCTTGGGGTGCACACGTCTCGAAAGTTAGCTATACACCTAATCGCCTGGGATAAAGCTGGTCCCAACTGGGGAAATTTTTTTTCCTTAACTGCCATTCTTCCTAAATCGCACAAATCCCATCACTGTCTTTGCTCCGCACAAGTTTTACCTGAAACCTTCAGCGTCTCAAAAGGGAAGGGACTCCCTCTTTTCCTAAACAAATTCCTTAACTCCAACAGTTTTTGAATGTCTTTTAAAAAACACTTAAACATAGTAGAAGAGAATTACAAAGCCCACAGTTGCTGTACCTAACTTTGGCCTGCTGGGGATATTTGTTTATTTGATCATTTTCCTTTCTGTGTCCTTCAAAAGCCACCTGGGCAGTCACTCTTGGTAAACCTCTTCAAGGTTTCTTTCCGGAAACAATGCCTATTAATGTCCCACACCCATAATCCCAGCGTTAGGGAGGCTGTGGAAGTAGGATAGTGTGTTCAAGGCCAGCCAGCCTCTACATACGAAGGTGTTGCCTTAGAAAACAGACAATTTATAAAAACAGAAAACAAACAACAACCATCTTCTCTGCGGTCCACCTGTCCCCTTGTCATATTTTTCCCTTTTGTGATAATTGTATGTCACATCCAATGAAAACCCAAAATTTAACAAAAACTTAAACCCTCAGCTGTGGAGCTCAAAGCAATAACACAAACTACCCTTCTTTCACAAAGATCTTTTTTTTTTTTTTTAGTTTTCCAGACAGGGTTTCTCTGTGCAGCCCTGGCTGTCCTGGAACTCACTCTGTAGACCAGGCTGGCCTCGAACTCAGAAATCCGCCTGCCTCTGCCTCCCAAATGCTGGGATTAAAGGCGTGCGCCACCACTGCGGCTTTTCACAAAGATCTTAACCCAACTGGAGGAGAGGTGTGCAATAGGTCTAGGAGTTCTTTTGTTTCATTCATGCTATATCCCTTGGTTCCCAACTCAAGAACTATCCACAATCCCCAAGTCTCTAGAACTTACCCTAAAACACTCAGCCACCTGTTGATCCTCCAATAACAGAGATGAACTAAAATATATTCGGGCAGGAAAGCCTGAACTCTTTTTTAAAAAGCCTTATTTTATATATGTATGCTGTCGCTGCCTTCAGACACACCAGAAGAGGGCATCAGATCCCATTACAGATGGTTGTGAGCCACCATGTGGTTGCTGAGACTTGAACTCAGGACCTCTGGAAGAGCAGTCAGTGCTCTTACCACTGAGCCATCTCTCCAGCCCCAAGCCTGAACTCTTAAGGCTAGACTGCCTATATGTAAACCCTCCTCCCTCGTCTTAGTTATGTGCCTCATTTGTAAAATGGGGATAACTGGAGCCTTGGGTGGTCCTGGGAAAGCACTCGCAGGTGGAAGCCCTTGGGACTCCTACTCAACAGATCAGAGCTCCTAAGGTCTTAACCTGTACCTTACCTTACTTGCTAGAAAGGAAGACTAAAATTCCCAGTGTAATCTGCAAATCATTTTAGAACTCAGAGCCAGTAGAGGCCCTGCATCCAATGGTGCCTTCCAAAGAAATAGAAGTGATGCCTATCCAAAACATAAAGTAAATAAGAACGGGACAGCTCCAGTTCCAACCGCTTTCAGCGGAATGCCTCAGGCGGTATCCAATCCTTACAGGATATGAATTCAGAGTAGTCTCACTTTGATTAAATATTTGTAGCCAGGCGTTGGTGGTGCATGCCTTTAATCCCAACACTTGGGAGGCAGAGGTAGGTGGATTTCTGAGTTCAAGGTCAGCCTGGTCTACAGAGTGAATTCCAGGACAGCCAGGGCTACATGGAGAAACCTGGTCTCGAAAACAAGCTTTAAAAAAAAAAAAAAAAAAAAAAAAAAAAAAAAAAAGCAAGACAGGAGGTGGTGGCACACGCCTTTAATCCCAGCACTTGGGAGGCAGAGGCAGGCGGATTTCTGAGTTCCAGGCCAGCCTGGTCTACCTAGTGAGTTCCAGGACAGCCAAAGCTACACAGAGAAACCCTGTCTCGAAAAACCAAAAAAAAAGAAGAAAAAAAAAAAGAAAATATCAACAATCATGTTCCCTGAAAACAGCCCGATTGCTCCACCTTAACTGTTCAACCCATAAAAGGCCACATCCCTTCCCCGTCCTACCAGCCAGGCGAGGCAGTGGTTTTTATACCTACTGTGCAGTCTTGACTGTAGAGCAGAGCCCACGTTCACTATACTACACAAGTGTTTTCTCTCACTAAAATGCAGCTGCAGGCTGACTGATTACCTTTTCATTTTTCACATATCCTCTAGTGTATGCCATTAAGTATACTGGACATTCTAGCTATGAAATACTCAATATATTAAGTTAGAGAATGGTCTCAAGGTCTCATTCTAATTCTGTAATAGAGCCACTGATATAAACTATTAATTCTAAGAATTATCACAGCATCCCAAGACCTGGAATTACAGATATGCACCACCATGTCTGGCTTATTTGGCATTAAACACAACTCAAATATTCTTAAGATCCATTCTATCTAATCTTTATCCTCTCCAAGTTAAGATGTTCTATAAATAAGGTTATAACAATGCCACCAGTATAAAAATGTACATGCATATATGAAATGCTTTTCAAAACCTCTCTTTGGGCTCGAGAGAAGCCTCGGTGTAAGAGTGCCTGCTACTCTAGCTAAGAACCCAAGTTGGACTTCCAGCACCACCGTCCAGCAGCTCCCAAATGCCTGGAATTCTTCAGCTCCAGGAAATCTGGCACCCTCTTCTGGACATGCACTCATGACAATTAAAACACAGCTTTTAGAAGTTATCCTTTTGCCTTGAAAGGTAAATCTCAACAATTAAAACAAAAAACAAAAACAAACAAAAAGATGGCCAAAATAAAATTACTAGCTCCGCAGTTTTAATATATCTTGATTTCTAACTATATCTACAAAATAATGCTGAGTTGGGGCATTGTGGTGCATGTCCATAATCCCAACGTTCAAGACGCAGAGGCAGGCGGATCTCTGTGAGCTCAAGAACCAGCCTGGTATACATAGTGAGTTCCGAGACCAAGGCTATGTAGAAAGCCTGCCTCAAGAGAACTAATAATAATAATAATATTGAGTAATGAGACTGAAGACACTTTCCAGTTCTGAATGACAATTTGTATGTTGACATTCTATCTTTCATGACATCTTTATTTTTTTTGCTAGTGTTTGTGTGTAAACTCACTCAATTTGGTATTTGTGTGGAGTCAGAGAACTACCTGCAGGGATTGGTTCTCTCCTACCACCATGCAGTTTCTGGAGATTGAACTCAGGTGGTCAGGTTTGGTGGCAGGCATCTTTACCCACTCACTAAGCCATCTCAACTGGCATTGTACCTTTAAGTGTAACATTTGCTTATCCCTTGGGGCTGGTTCTGCTTTGTTTTTTTAAGCTTTTTCTTCTTTCTTTCTTCTTTCTTTCTTCTCTTTCTTTCTTTCTTTCTTTCTTTCTTTCTTTCTTTCTTTCTTTTTTGTTGTTTTGTGGCAAGGGAAAAGGACACTAAGCCTAAATTGTCTTCCGCTGCATACATTTCGCCTGGTATGGTACAAGCCTATAATCCCAGGGAGGTAGAGGTAGGTTATGTGAGGTGCAGATCCTGCAAGGCTACATCATCGGTTCCAAGGCAACCTATACACACTCTCAAAACACAAGGACATGTGGTTTTTATAAGACAACAAACTCACATCTTTTAAAATATTTTTATTAAATAACCTACTTGGAGAATAATTACAAAATCTCTAAGTAATAATTCCAAGTAGTGAAAGGCTTTTTCCTTAAAAAAAAAAAAAAAAAAAAAAAAAAAAAAAGACAAAAATATCCTTATGATTTGCTGCTTTATACACAGGAATGATTTATTTTACAGTCATCTGTAACATCAGCCTATAAAATTCAAAACATTTCTTAATGTCTGAAATACAGAGTGAAGTTCACAATGATATGCTTTCCTAAGAAGCTACCTATCAACAGACAAAACTGAACTCTATGATAACAATTCCACACAGAATTTACAAGACAGGCACTTTGAATCAGATACTGGGAATCTTTCACAGTTAATATTGCTTTTTTGAAGCTCATCTCATCAAAGGTAATCAACTAGTGAAGCCAAGGTTTCCTGGTGCAGAAGTACAAACAGGTTTGGTTTCAAATACTTGAGTTGTGATACATGCAAGACATGCCCTAAATAAGAAGGATCTTCTAAAAGAAAATGAAGAAACCAAAAAGCAGCCCAGAATAAAAGCATTTACAAGCATCTGGATAAGGCCTTTAAGTCAGTATTTTACACCCCTTCATTCTCAGGTAAGGGATTAAGAGGCCGAGAGAGGTACCCTCTGCGAGGGTGAGGATACTGGAGGCTGGCCGTGTCAGCATCGCAAGAGTGCTCTAGCAGAGGAGCAGGAGGAGGAAGGAGCTGGGCACAACTGGACCATCTTGATCCAGCCCGTGGGGAATCCAGAGGGGGAAAGAAATACCTGAAATAATGAAGACAGGAACAAAACACCAAAACAAAAAACAACAGGGGGAAAGGAGGGAGGGAAACAGAAGAAAAAGAGAAAAGCAGTAAATACAAAGAGAACCAAAGAAGAGAAACATGCTGGAAGGAAGGAAAAAAAAGCTTGTATATTCATGCCACAACCACTACAACAGTACAAATCAAGACTCTCACTTGAATCAAGGTTGCTTAAGAAATATAAAAGTTTGAAAAAAAAAATACAATCTGTTAAAGTTAAAATGCCCCCCAAAATTATCAGTCATATGTTACAGAGACATTCATTTTATAAATTTAAAGCCTTGTCTAATCTCATCTGATTCTTAATTTCCAGGTCTGCTTTTCATTTTCAGCAATGCTAATGCTGCATGTGCTGCGGCAGCGGGCATACATCTTCAGTGCATACATGATACTGAGAACCAACTCCAACACACTACATGGGAAAGCTGGTTACTGCCACATGCTTTTGAAAAACACAATCATTGGACAGTATTAGTTTCCTGCAAAAAAACTTAGAATACCTACAGAATTTTGGTGCATAAAAAGGCTCAAAGAATTATAGCCTGTTATTCTATCATCTTATAACTTACCCATAATATGTATGCAGTTTAGTAAAGGGAAAGGTGTATAACTTTGTCATCAAAATCAAAAGTTTCAGAAGACAGGAACTCATTGAAAAACACCTTAAAAATTCTGAGACATGGAATTTCAATTGCATGCACATTTTCTGAAAAATGTCAACTCATGTTTCCAAATTGTCTTAAAGGAAACCAAGTCGTATAGGATCACACCACAACCATTCATGCATATACTAGAAACAGCCATCCCTTTAAAGGTATGAGATGAGAACTTAGAAGTGCTTCACCATTCTACCAACAAATAAAACCAGCAAACGCTAATGTGCTGCTTGGCTACAAACCATGTCATCTCAACTGTGGTGGCAGGTTAATGATCCGTTCCTTTACTAGTATTTTTAATCACAAGAAAAAGTAGTTGTGTGGATAATATCACCTGTAAAGTAGTTGTGTGGATAATGTCACCTGTAAAGTAGTTGTGTGGATAATATCACCTATAGAGCAATTCTACAAAAGGTAAACACATTACCACTCAAAACAATCTTTATGAAAATATTTATTCGATTTTCAAATTAAAATTATAAAAACTCATCATTTTAGCTTATTGTTTTAGAAAATAAAAGACATATTCCTATATTCTGCAAATGGAATAAAATTATACTTTTCCCTCCTCCCAACTGTTTATGAGGATAATAGCAATGTTTTCCCAAGTTAGTCTCCAGAACATCCCAAAGAATTGTTTTGGTGATGATGTGTCAACAAAAACCTTTCCATTATAGTGTCAGGAGACTGACTGGTACAAAAGCTATATACACTGTAACATTAAAGGCCTTTGGACTGTGTGTAGTGGTGAACAGGCTGCTGGTGCATCTTGGAAGAGATCGAACGGCGCTGGGGAAGGGGAAAAGGAGCTGATTCCATTCCTGTGTGCATGCAACAAGCAGCAAAACAGCAAAGTTACTCCAGCTAGCTTGTACTCAGCTGTGCTTTCTGTTAAAGGACACAACACAAATGGAGAAGGGAGAATGCATCACAGATCTAACACAGATGGTTATTGGCACAATAAGAAAACAGATCAAAGCTATTTTTGGTAGAAAATAACACAGTACTAAATCTGTAACCTAAAACCAGATTTTAAAAAATTAACTCTAATATGCTTTCCTTCATAAAATAATTTGCACTTCTCCATAGTAACTGAAAAGTTTGTATAGTTGCAAATACTTAAAATTTCAAAATCAAACAGCAAGATTCCTTTATTAAAAGAATACAGTAGTATCAAAACAACAAAAAAATAAAATCTATGTTCTTCTTCTGCTTAAAATGACAATAGGGTAACCACACAGACATTTTAAGGTGGAACTTTGAAGTTTCCCAACCTCTATTCCAAATTATGCCCAATTAAGGCATATTTTTAAATTTTATATTACAAATTTACATATTTGAAATTTGAATGAAAAAACTGACTCTAGATTATGTCAAATTTGGTTTTAAATGTATGCAGAACAGCCTAAACTTCAAGCTCTCATATTTTACCAATTTCTCTTAGTTATTATACTCACAAAAGACAAATATTTCACTCACTGGTCTCACAAAGCTGTAGTTATGTACTTTATTTATTTGAAATTTCAATGTGACCTGATACAAAGCCTACTGTACAGGCCTTTTAAACCACACTTCCTTTCACTGCTGAAAAATGAACACAGATTGATAAAGCTACTAACAGTTTTACTGACCACTGATTTTCAGAATATAGTTCAGTGGACTTAAAAACTGTCCAGCAATTAAGAGCACTGTCTACTCTTGCAGGTTTGATTCCCAACACCCACATGGTGGCTCACATGAATCCATTACTTCAGTTCCAAAACATTGGACTCCTTGGCCTCCCATACACTGCACACATTGTGGTGTAGACATACAAGCAGGCAGAACACACACACACACACACACACACACACACACACACACACACGCAGAGTGTGCACGGCCGGGGCGGGGCCTCGGTTCCCTCAGAAGAGCCTACCTGCCAGCGGGGGCACCATTTAATGGGTTCTGAAGGCTTGGAATAGTGGAGCTCAGAGAAGGGTTGGAGTTTCCCAGCTGAGAACTCCCATTGACTGGGCTCCCGTTACCTTTCAAAATACCAGTACACTTCCAATTGTCCATGTAATTAGCTGAAAGAAAAACAGCAAAATGTATTAATATGACTAATGTCTATTCATATAAATACATATATCTACACTCTTCTAAAGCTAAAGTAATAAAACAAGGTACGGGCTACATTTCTAAAACTATTTCTGTATAATGTATTCCCATTCATGTGCATCTGCATGTGCACAAACATGCTCATGGAAGCCAGATGTTGACACTGGCTGTCTTCCTCTGGGCTCCCCTCTTAGTTTTTGAGGTAAGGACTCTCTCTGAACTTAGAGTTCACCAGCTGCCTGGGGTAGCTCCAAAAGCCTTCCTTCTTCTGGCTCCCTTGAGCTGGGAGCCTGGGCTTCACGGAAGTGCTGAAGATCTGAGCTCAGGGCCTCATGCGTTTACAGCAAGCTTTTTACCAACCGAGCCATCTCCACAGCTCCAGCAAGCTACAATTACTTCTAGGTAAGCAGTATAATTTTTAGATGAAATACATTAAGGTTTTTGAAGAATTACTAATTTAAACCAGCCATGATCACACATACTTGAGGCAGAAGAATTGGTCTGAGTTGGGCCAACCCTGGGCTACAGTGAGCTCCAGACCAGTCTAAGCTGCAGAATAAGATCCTGTATGGCCGGGTGGTGGTGGTGCACGCCTGTAATCCCAGCACTTGGGAGGCAGAGGCAGGCGGATTTCTGAGTTCGAGGCCAGCCTGGTCTACAGAGTTCCAGGACAGCCAGGGCTATACAGAGAAACCCTGTCTCAAAAAACAAAACAAAACAAAACAAAACAAAAAACAAAACAACAACAAAAAAAAAAAACAAAAAAGATCCTGTATCAAAAGCAATTACTTGTTTAAATAACATGAACATTTTTTACAATTTCTTTCTCTCAAAGACAATTAACTAAAACAATTATCTAATCTCAAAGATAAAGAAGTTAGCAGGCGTGGTGGTGCACGCCTGTAATCCCAGCATTTGGGAGGCAGAGGCAGGTGGATTTCTGAGTTCAAGGTCAGCCTGGTCTACAGAGTGAGTTCCAGGACAACCAGGACTACACAGAGAAACCCTGTCTCAAAAAACCAAAAAAGAAGTTACTATCTGGGCTGGGATAGTAATTCACTCAGTGAAATGCTTGACTTGCAGCCATGTGGACCGGAGTCAGCGACAGAACCCACCAAGTATGCCCTTGTGATCCCAGCAACAGACTATCAGGGACAGACAAATCCCTGGGGCTCAACAGCTGACCAGCCAGCCTTGCTCCTTGCTGAGTTTCCAGGCAAGAAAGACCTTGTCTCCAACACAAAGGTGAGTCATAACTAAAGAACAACACCCAAGGGTGTCCTCTTACCTCTACAAACACAAGTTCCTATCAAAACAAAATCTTTACAAGAAATAAACCCAAACTCTGTCTTTCTTACAATTAATCTAAGGATTGGAGCTGTCTTCTTGGTGATGCACATTACATGGGTACTGTGTAGATTATGGTCAGTGATCTGTTATTGATAAGAAAACCTCTGCACGGTACTTTAGTGGTTCATCCAATGCAGTCTCATTCTTCGAATGCAAAACTAGTCACAGAAGTCAGTAAATCAAAGTTAAAGAAACTAATGGGAAACAACTAGGTTGTCCTATTTAAGCTTAGAAACAAAAAAAGAACAGAGAAGTCCTTAAAATCTAATAAAGGAAAGGAAAATTTGGGCTGGTCCTACGGAATAAACCATTAAGACTGAACATGGGAGGCCTTCAAGGCTTGGCCAAACTTATGAAGCAAGAACTGCTCAGGGCAAATGACCCTCTGCAGTTCCATAGCTGATGTTCAGAATGCAGTCAGCCTCTATGATGCTACAGACATCGAAGGCAGTGTCAACTGATGAGACCAACTTCCCTCAGTGCAGCACAAGAAACAATCAGAAAAGATGATGGATTCAAAGTCTCTGAGTGAGTGAGTGAGTGAGTGAGAGACAGACAGACAGACAGAGACAGAAAGTGTGTGTATGTGTGTGTGTTTGTGTGTGTGTGTGTGCATGCATGCATGTTTGGATACATGTGTACCACAGCACCTGTGCAGAGGTCAGCCCCTTGTTTAAGATAAGGAAGGACTCTACTGTTTTTTTTCACTGAGCTATGTTTACCAGATTAAGGACCCTGAGCTTCTTAGAAGTCTCCTCTCTCTGCCCCCAGTTCCATAAAGGAGCAGGTGGATTGCAGAATTCACACTCAAGTCCTTACTCATGGGAGGCAAATACTTTTACCAAAGACCAATGGAAGCCTCTCCAGGATTTAATAAAGCAGTTACCTGAATTAGCTTTTCCTGGAGATATGCCATGTTCTAATTAGTTTTAAAATTGGCTTTCTTTCAGCCGGGCGGTGGTGGCGCACGCCTTTAATCCCAGCACTTGGGAGGCAGAGGCAGGCGGATTTCTGAGTTCGAGGCCAGGCTGGTCTACAAAGTGACTTCAGGACAGCCAGGGCTACACAGAGACCCTGTCTCAAAAAATCCAAAAAAAAAAAAAGTAATAGGCAGGGCGTGGTGGCGCATGCCTGTAATCCCAGCACTTGGGAGGCAGAGGCAGGTGGATTTCTGAGTTCGAGGCCAGCCTGGTCTACAGAGTGAGTTCCAGGATAGCCAGGACTACACACAGAGAAACCCTATCTCGAAAAAACCAAAAACAAACAAACAAACAAAATTGGCTTTCTTTCACATAGAAATGAAACAATTCAATTGGCCAGTAACTTCTATGAACTAGATAAACTGATATTTTAAAATAGTGCAAATATAAGACAATTATTTTAAAAAATATTAAGAATTTTAAAAATATATTTCAGTTTATACTTTTTTTTAAGACTTATTTATTACTATATGTAAGTACACTATAGCTGTCTCCAAACACACCAGAAGAGGGAGTCAGATCCCTTTACGGATGGTTGTGAGCCACCATGTGGGTGCTGGGATTTGAACTCAGGACCTTCGGAAGAACAGTCAGTGCTCTTAATCACTGAACCATCTCTCCAGCCCCCAGAGTTTATACTTTTAAGTGAAAGGTAAATATAAGGAACAACTACCCCTCTATTAAAAACCTTACCTTTCCTAGCTGGGCGGTGGTGGCACACGCCTGTAATCCCAGCACTTGGGAGGCAGAGGCAGGCGGATTTCTGAATTCGAGGCCAGCCTGGTCTACAGAGTGAGTTCTAGGACAGCCAGGGCTATACAGAGAAACCCTGTCTCAAAAAGAAAAAAAAGAAAAAAAAAAAAAAACAAAAAAAACTCTTACCTTTCCACAACCTAACACAGCCGTCATCTCCTGAAGACGCGAGGACTGTTCCTGTTATGTTCCAACTCACCCTCCAGACCTGAGAATTATGATTATCAAACTGAGCCACAATATGGATTTCAAATTTTGTTGGACCACCAGAAGAAGTAAGTTCTTTCCTAAAAAGAGATTAACAAAGTTTTCAACAAGTGTCTTGTGTGTGTATACACACTTAAACATATAAGCACATCTAAAGTAAGAAATACAAATAAATACACTTAACATATTCTTTCCTAATATGCACTTGTGTCCCCTGCCCACTACCCCACTACCCACTACTCAACCTTCGGGGCTACATACACATCATCATTTCATTTGACTTCTCCAAAAACTGAACTCACCTCACCCCCAGATGATACTCAGTGCCTCTTTTTGTTGGAAGAAACAAATGAGCACATTATTCTCTGAAACCAGGTTCAGAACCCAACAGATGTAACAATCTCACAAGACAGAGTAGCAAAAGGGAAGCACTGAAACAAGGAACTGAACAATTCAGACTAAATCCTCATTCCAAAAAGCTACATAAAACAATCAGGAGGGCTGTAGAGATGGCTTAGTGGGTAAGAGCACTGACTGCTCTTCCCAAGGTCCTGAGTTCAAATCCCAGAAACCACATGGTGGCTCACAACCATCCGTAACAAGATCTGACTCCCTCTTCTGGAGTGTCTGCTGGCAGCTACAGTGTACTTACACATAA